>CM014272.1:75168679-75187402 GCA_004135705.1 Alloteropsis semialata | reverse complement strand
CCGTGCCCCACCTCCACGGCGCGGCCACGGTGGAGGCGCCGCCCGCGGAGCCGGAGCTCGCGTGCCGGCCGCGGAGGAGTCGCCGGCCGCGGAGCTCGAGCTCGCGTGGATCTTGGCGGCCCCGAGCTCTCTCTCTCTGTCTCGTGACTCGGCCCTCTGTCTCTCGTGCGCCGGCGGCGAAGCTCGGCCACGCGCGGAGGCCGCCCTCCCTCTCCTCTCTTTCCATGGCCGGCGGATCTTGGGCGAGCTCGCGGGTGCGGGATCTCGGCTGCGGGCTCCTCCTGCTCCCTCCAGCTGCTCCCTCCCTCTCCCCCTGCCTTCCCTCTCCCGCGGAGCCGAGGCAGCAGTACCGCCGCCGCAGCAGCAGGCCGGCGGCCACGGGGAGCTCCAAGCGCCGCCCGTCCTCTGCTCCCTCCCCTTTCCCTCTCCGCGTGCGCAGGCGCGGTCGTTGGAGCCGGCGCGCGGGCCCCGCGCCACGTGAGCGCGTAGCGGACGCCCGGCACCGCGCTCGGAATGGCGGACGACGCTCCCGTCCGCTTGTTTAGCGTAGGCGTCCCAGTACCCGCTGCAGCAGTTTTCGTACTGCAGTATGGCGTTCCGGATGGGATCCAGGAACCACTGCGGACAGCCTAAACCAAGTTACTAACATGTCCTGTGAGGTTGTGACAGATCTGTTCTTCTAACGCTTGGGGTATCTGCGGTTCTGCATCTAGAGCATCTTCAGCGAGCACAAATTCTCTCTTAGAATTGCACAGCACATTCTTTTTTTTTTTTTGAGAAAACACAGCACATTCTTGTTGCAGTTGAACTCTTAGTAGCTACTCCAAATTACCAATCGAAGTTAATGAGTTCGGAATTATCTTTTAAGATCGATATACGAAAAGTTTTCAGAAGAGATTGATCCACAAATACGAGTCTCTTGTGTAGCTAAACCACAAATGATTGAAAACTACCGATAATCAAAGTCTCCAAAATTTAAATGGAACCTTCTCAACAAGCCACTGAGGAAGAAGGGCCCACCTGCAAATCGGCTAGTAAGCGTCGCGCCAGAACTCCAGAAGCGCGCGCCGCCGCTCCCTTTCGGCAACCTCCATTGAGGCTTATAAACGCCTTCACGAGAAGTAGAGAGCTCACTCCGTCGAGATCGAACCAGCCAACGCCCAACCACCAGCCGATCAGCGTCTCTACCCTTTGCGGTTCGCTCCAGCAGTGCCCGCGCCTGCGCGCACATCGATCTCCAACCACCAGACCTCGCAGAGCCTGCCTTTTATACGCCTCTCGCGTTGGTGGCGCATGCAATGCTGCTGCCGTAGTAGTCGCTGACGGTGACGGGGAGCGGCGGGCGGCGTCATGGATGCTGCGGTGACGGGGGCTCCGACTACCGGAGGCGGCGGAAGGGCAGCAGCGGGCACGTCGTCGCGCAGCTGCTCGAGTCGCCGCTCCCGACGCCTCGCCGATCGTGCTGCGGGCGGGCTGGGGCTGCCGCCGCCGATGCGCCGCCTTGCGCGCGCCGAGGCTGCGCCGCTGTCCCCGCGTCCCCGCGGCGCGGCCACGTGCCGTTCAAGTGGGAGAGCTCGCCGGGCGTGCCCAAGAGCGCGGCGGGCGCGGGCGGGGGCAAGGAGCGGGAGGCGCCGCTGCCGAAGCCCCCACCGGGGCGGTACGGCGGCCCGTGCCGCGCGCGGGCGTACCACCACAGCAACACCACGGACTCGAGCAGCGACCATGAGGACGACACCTTTTCCGACGCGCTCGACAGGATCTCGTCCTCCGACCGGCTCGCCGCGCTCTCCGCGCGCCTGAGCGCCATCGACGGCGTCTTCGGGTCGCGCCGCTCGCCGAGCTTCATCATGGACCGCTTCCTCCCGGCCGCCAACGCCATCGCCACCACGTCCGTGGACAAGCACCCGAGGCGGTCGCCCCCGCGCCGCTCCAAGTCCAAGCACGCCAAGGACGCCGAGGCCGCGGCCAGAGCCAGGCACGTCGCGCACATACGTCGCCGCGCTCTCGCCCGCGAGCAGCCTAAACGCTCCATGCCGCGCCAGTGCACGGACGCGGCGGCGGCACGGACGCAGCTCCAGACGCGCTGCAACGAGGAAAAGGAAGGCGACCAGATGACCCCGAGGGCGTGCGGGCTCATGTTCTTCGTGCCCTGGAGCGCCAAGCCGGTGCTCCTCGGTTTCCAGCGGAGCCCCGCGCGTCCCCGGACGCCGTGCACCGACGTCGGCTCTGTCACTGCGTCCTCTCCTACTCGCCGGAGCATCACGCTAGGCGACGTCCTGGAGAAGGAGCGCAAGCTACGCGACGGCGGTCTGTCGCACTGGTACGACGAGAAGAGCGGCAGTGGCAAGGAGTGGTCCAATCCAGGATGGGGCCTGGCGCTTCTAAGCACGAGCAAGAGGTACTGCGCCGACGCAAGGAAGGCTCTGAGCAGGCTGACTGGCTCTGGAACGGACGGCGACGACAGCCCAAGGATAGGCAAGGAGCGGAGGAGCGGCAAGCCAGCCGCCTCGATGCTGCGCTCGACGTCAGTCAAGATGCCGCCGCTGTCGCCGCCGTCCGAGTCGTGGCTCAGCAACGCGCGGCGAAGTAGTGCGGGGAATAGCAAAAGATGATGGCACTTTTGATCGGCGTGAGAGCCAAATTGCACTCTGCACCTGTACATGTATAGGGATGCTTGTGTTCATGTTTTTTCATGTTCCATGCCTTCAATAAGAGACAATAATCGACCAGTGATTACCATTTGCTTGCCACATCTATCGATCTCAAACTTGTTAAATCAAGTCCTTTTTTTCAGTTGGAATGCTGATAACACACATATACATGTGTTTTGCTTCACTCATATATTTGATTGATACCAGGAATGGCATATCCTTATATGTTACAGGATAAATTTTATCTGCTTTTCATCACAGATCAAAGAATTAAAGAATGCTTGGTGAAAACAAAAAAAAAAGAATGAAAGAATGGCGTATTCAGGCATATCTGTACAACTGTATGCCCTGCCTAAAAGCACTAAACTGTACAATCTTCTACATTTCTCCTAGCAAATGGTCAGGATTGCTGCAAGTCAGCACAATTGACTAGCTCTACTCTGTAATGATTTCAAGTTCAGCCCACCACAGCGCACTTTTCCTCGGGATCGCCTGATCTTGAGTGATCCCGGTGATTTCTTGCATCCTCTTGGTGAGATCTGCCATTGTTGGCCTCTGACTTCGGTCTTCGTTTATGCATAAATGAATCAGCGTAGAGAAAGACCTGATATGCTCCTCAGGGACTGAATTTAGCGTTGGGTCAACCATACCCATCACAGGGCTAACACCATTAAGATATCTGTGTGCCCATAGAACAAGGAGGCCGTCGTCGTCAGAATATGGACGCCTTCCAGATATGGTCTCAAGCAGTAGCAGAGCAAACTTATACACTGTGTCGTACTCATCAGAAGCATCAAACTCATCATCTTCTTCTTTCTTTCCAATGCTGAAGCTGATGTCTGAAGCCTTTGCGGCATCATCTTCAGTCAAGTATATGCATGAACTGTTTAGGTTTCTTAGGGTTATAGGATTGTTCTGCTGGTGCATGTAGTCCAAACAGTACAGTATTCCCATAGCTATTCGTAGGCGTGATTGCCAGTTGAGGTGCTCCGCTTCTTTAACTGAAACAACAATATTTTCATGGTAATTAGTAAAACCACTAAAATGAATATCCTGCCAACAACTGTTAATACTGTGAGCCCAGTATGAAGATGGTTAATAATTGATAACAAGGTTTTTGCAGCTTTGCATAACGCACAATGTAATCCTTAAAAAGAAAAGGTGCCCCGCAATTAAACTTACCATGCAAGCGCTCAAATAGTGATCCATTTGAAACATATTCGAACACCATCATCCGAATGAATGGTTTTTCATCTTCACAGTATCCCACAAGGTTCATAAGATTCTTATGGTTTAATTTTGATAAGGCTTCGACCTAGAAAAGCAAAGTAAAACTATTTTCAAAACCCAATATACAGTTTGGAAAAGGAACGGAACAGAAAAACCAACCACATACCTTGCTCATGAAATGTGCTTCAGCTACAGTGGACCAACCTCCAGCATAAGCTACCGTTGTAGACACGACAGCGATTTCTGCTCCACATGGCAGAGTTCCCTTATACATTGTAAATCCAGATAGGGTGCCAATTATGTTGCTGAAACCTTCACAAGCTATTTCAAGCTCAGATCGTCTGAATAAAGTTATCCCTGCATAAAGATGGGTTAGAAGTTGAATCTAATTTCTACTTAAGTACAGAGAAGCAAGCAGTATAGCGGTGTACGCCTTGAGCATATGTAAACTGTAGAAATGAAAACACCACAGCAATGTGAGCACTGAACAAAACTGCAGGAAAAAAACATTGGCATATCAACCAACCTTCCATGGCAGTGGTCTGTAATTGCCTGCATGAAGTTGTTGTAGACAAGGGCACAACAGTGCTAGTCTTCTTGCGGCAGTAGTAAAAGAAGCATACAGCTGACAAGGCTACCACCACAAAGCCAATAGCTGCTCCAATCGACGCATATATTGTTGAAGAACTGCTTCTCTTGTTATTTTGGTTGTCCATGGCGTGAGAGGGAGCAGAGGGTAGAATGGGTTCAGAAGGAGGTGTTGGCGGTGGATGATTTGGTGGAGGTGGAAACACTCTGGGGTGAGGTGGCGGTTGATGATTTGGTGGAGGTGCAGACACCTTGGGCTGAGGTGGTTCTTTTGGAACACCTGGGAAATTAATTGGCGGACCCAAAAAGATTTTTGTTGGGACGACCGAGGGTGCAATTTTAGGACTTCCAGAACCAACAATCTTGTCCTTTCGGGACTCTCTTTGTTTGCCTGCTAGAAGTCTTCTGATTGCAGCATTTCCCACATTTCTGCATGAATTAAGAACTAGGTGAATATTAAGGTAAACAATTAGCTTGGTAATGACATTTTTTTTCTACAAAAGAAGCACTAATCTCATATGCAGTGAAGAAACATTCAATTGCCATGCCAAGTATATAAAATAGTTAGACCAGCGGTAAAGGAGCACTCAGCGCAACCACCCATTCATTTGCGACATTAAGATAAATAACTCATAGTTTTCCTTTTTGGCAAGGAAAACTGATATCATACTGCAGAGAAGAGCCAGTTTTTGGACAAATTTACTTACATTGACTGCATAGTTTAGCCGGATACAAATATTCCAGGAAGAAATAAGGATAGTATGGCAGGAGAAAACAACAGCATAAGATTGAAACCAGTGCAACTATGGAGTCCCTTACTAACTTATTTGCTAACTGAACTTGAATTCAAGATCTTCACAAATCATGTCAGTAGATACAGATATCCTATTTAACCAAGTTATGCCTTGATTTTGAGATTCACATATCCTGGTAGCTTATGTAACTCAACTGGCAAACCACCAGAGATGGCGGAGAGTCCATTTCCTTCAAGAAAACATGAATCTATAGGCTATGTGCAGTACATAAAACCATGCTGTTGAATGACAATGATGGCACAGGAGAAAAAACACGCATGCAGCACCCAACAAAATATTAAATCAGTAAAATAGCACTTAGGCTTAATATGGTGCAGATCCAATTACTAAACCCCCTGCACGCCAGAGGATGATCAACAAAATGCCACTACAGCATGGTCCACAGGTGAATTTACGAAGGATCCTCCTTGTCAGAATAATCAGTAAATTGTTCGTCCTAAATACAGACTGATCCTGTATACATGGCAAATGTCATTTTGTAATCATCCAATATGGGGATGATAACAAAATGGCATGGGGATGTTGGTAATGGACACTAGTACTAGAAAAGTAAGTCACACATCCACAGAGATGGGTAGGAACATCAACTGATCAACACCTACCACCGACTGAGTTATGGTTCCTATCATCACAACCTAAGATGCTTCACTTAGACATAATATGCAAAAATGAATTTTACTGAGTGTTCTTGTCTTCTGCTGCGCATAAGTGAAAGACTTACAGAGGCATCACTCGTCCATCACCGGAGCACTCCACATCCGACAAGGAACAAGACCTCACACTCCCTTCGCCGCAGTCCTTCAAAGCACCATACGGGTCCGCATCGATCGCGTTCTTATATCTCTGAGGAGCCACGCCTGCAATTCAGCAAGGAAACAAACCCTAAACAGAGTTAAAACAAAGGCGGGACAAGAAAACCCCACCGAAACAAGCGGATTCAAAGCACAGCACGATACCTTCATGATTCAAAGATGCACACAGCTCAAACGCCAGGAAGAACGAGAACGAGAACCATACCCCGAGAACTCTCCTCCGACAAGTCCCCATACCAGAGCAACTTCGCAAGAACACAACCCTGAAGAAAAGAAGCACCAAAACCCGCCGCGCCCGTGATGTTCCTCCAAGAATCGGCGCCGAAGATCCCTTCTTTCCCCCGCCCTTGAGATGGATTCAACAAGAAGAAGCCGCGTGGTTTGGATCGGCGGCCAGAAATGGGGAAACGGATTAAGGAAGAAGCCAATAGGACAGACTAGAATATTTCACAATAGCCGCCAAGAACGAGTCAATAAGCGGGCAGCTGCCCAATCCGCTCCCCCGAAACTGAAAAGGACCCTATCATCTTGATGGATTTTCCGGTGCTTTTCTATAGCGGAAAATTGCGACCAGTACCAGTACTCGCAGCTCTAGCAGCTGACAAAGGAATAGGAACAAGGGGGGATTGTGAAATACGGGTGGAACTAGAAAAGCGGAACGGGACGCGGAGTCCGAACGTCACGTGGTCCCGGTGGAAGCGCACGCCAAAGTGAACGGAAACGTTCAAGTCGATTGCGGCCTTGCGGGGAAGAGGCGGCTTCAGCCTCCAGCTGATCAGTTCCTTTCGCTCTATAAAATATCAAAGCTATATGCAATATGAAATTGTTTTGATTCTTCTCTTGGCCAGGTCCGTGTAGAATCCATGTGCTATACGGTATACCCATTTGGGTATGGTAGAACTAGCCAGAGTTCTTTGTTTGGTTCCAAAAGCGCTAAAGGGAATCTTGCATGCATGGGTATTAAATAAAGTTTATTTGCAAAACCTCTTCACAGATGTGTGTAACTTTTCGAGACGAATCTAATGACCCTAATTAATCCATGATTAGCTACAGTGATGCTACAGTAACCATCCTCTGTTCATGCGGTCAAACGTCTCATTAGATTCGTCTCGCGAATTAGCGCAGGGGTTGTGGAGCTGGTTTTGTAAACTGTCTTTATTTAATACCTCTAATTAGTGGTCAAAGTTATAAACAGTAATACTAAATTTTAGTACACGTGGATCCAAACAGGGCCCTTATTCTGAATTCCAATTGAGACTTTGGTCAATGGCTGTTGGAATGTTGACCGGGGGATGTTTCACGAGGGAAGAGGCGTATTTCGTGGGAAATCGGTGCTATTTCTGCAGGTAGTTTAGTGCCTTTTTTTTCTTATGTATAAGAGTTTTTTTCTAAACACCCAAGTTTGTGTTTATCCATGCAAAAAAAAAAGTTTGTGTTTATCGTGTTCAAACCACTGCATGAGTCAGATATGAGTAAAAAAAAATTCTATACGGTCAAAGTAACTGAACGTTTAGCATTAATACCTGTTTACATGTTGAACTTGGAGAGAGAAAAAAAAAACAGAGGAAAAAGTCATGTGGCCATCATGGATTCCTGTTTGTCTATCGAGTGAAGGAGCATCGGCGGTGGAAGTGGACAACATCAAGACGCCCACTCTCTTAACGCGTCGAGGGCTGGCGATGTCGGTTGCCTAAAAACCGCCGAAGGACGAAATGCCGGCGAATCTCCAAGGATTCCAACTACTAATCGGCAGAAGCTTTTTTTTTTCTATAGATCAACAATAATAGAAAAAGTCCAATTATCCTCTAAAGAATGGCCAAAATTCCGATAATACCCTATTCAGTTCAGTTTACTCCCACATCTTTATCAATTAGTTGAACTTACTCTTAATAAGATTTTTTTGTTTTTCCATACACAAATGATGTTTTAGATTCAAATTTTATGGGATAATAGTGGACATAAAAATATGCTTAAAATATAATATAATTTTTACTTAATTTTTATACAGTTTATGATTAATTTATTATGAGATGCCCTAGCCTATTGAAATAGTATTGAAAAAATTATAATTTATTTTTCTAACATAAGCTATGATGTTGGCAATCAAACCGCAAAATTCAAACTTAAAATTCCATTTGTGTGTAGAGTAGCAAAAAAAGACAAATTCTATTAAGAGATAAGTTGAACCAATTTGACACAGTTGTGGTATTAATTTGAACCAAAAAATTGTTAAGAGGTTATCCAGTCGACTTTCACTATTGTTGAGGGGTAATTTAGATTTTTTCAAAGAGAAAAATACATGAGCATTCCTCGAATTTGTCTTGAGATGTTATATAGGTCCATGAATTCTCAAAATGCATTTTTAGATCCCCAAACTTTTTCATAAGTGTCATTCAGGTCTCTAAACTTCAAAATGCATGTTCAGGTCTTTGAACTTGTCTCCGTGTGTCGTTTGGGTACCAAAACTCTCAGGGTGAATTTTCACATACGTGGGAATCGTCATTAAACATATTGTATTCAAAACGAATTGTTAATTAAGCTATTTTTCATGCAATTCGTTTAGAAATCTTACCACTGAGACCATTTTAACTTTGAATTAGCTCCTTATTAACCATACTCGATATGGGTTATTCAAGACCATTGGATCATGAAAAATCAACGTTGGATATTATAGTTTTTTTTAAGAAATGGATATTATAGTTTTCTCTTGAACATGTTAACATCTATGCTAACCTTGGTATTTTCTACTAACTAATTATATTTTGTATGGGCTTTGTATAACTTTGTTAAGATAGTTTGTTCCCCTGCTCAATAAAAATTAAAATAGCACTTTTGTTAAATTTAAAGTATAAAAAGCATTTTCATTAATTTAAAGTAGCAAAATAATATTTTTATTAAATTTAAAATAGCAAATTGGGAGTTTAGGGACATGCACGACACCACAGGACTAATTTATGGGCAAAAATGTTTTTTTAGAGTTTAGGGATCTATATGACACCTTATACTAAAATACATTTTGAAAGTTTAGGAACCCAGATGACACGCCGAAACCAGTTTAGAGACTGCTGGTGTACTTTACTTTTTAAAAAAAAGAATTAACGGAATGAACATTCCGTGTAGATGAAGCCACCCGGTAATACTCCTACGCCAATGCAATCCGTCCTGAGCTGGCGCTGACTCTGTTCTCGTCCCGAAACCAGACAGAGCACCGAACCGCACGCTATCCTGGCAGGGTCGCGCCTCCGCCTTCCACTCCACTCCGTGTCCATTCTAATTTCTATCCCGGTTCCTTGGCATGGGCTGCACCGCGTCCACACACAATCCACGGATTACATGTTTTCATCATGGAGTAGTCTCCTAAATGAAAGAGGTAGCACCTGCTACAGGGGATTGATCAAAGATTAAGACATGGTAAGACCAAGCCCCAAATCACTGTGTTCATGTCTACCTACAGAATTCAAAATTTTGCCGCGTGTCCATCTGCGCGCGAGAACTGTATGCTTCTTCCCTTTCTGTGCTGCGATATCGAAGAGGCCTTACATCTGTGCCTAATCTCCATCTAGCTAGTCCAATGGTTATGGTACAGCCACAGTAAGAAACAGATGACCATAATGCCATTTCGTTTCGCATGGCAGTACATCACAATTAATGTGGAAACATAACCCTCTCTTTACTCCTTGGAAGTTTTCAGGAGGTCCATGCATAGAGACAGTATAAATGGTCGATGGAGTGTTCTACTAGAGGGACGTCAGTGAGTCCGTGCATACAGGCAGAGATTGGTTGGTATTCAGACAGGCCTCTCGTGCTCCCTGAGCGTGGCAGAAATGGAGATGCCAAGGAAAGCGATGGCTTCAGGTCTCCTCGTCCTGCTACTTGCCGTGAGCTCAGGTAACCAAACAGCGTCTCTTCGCGGGTAATGTTTCATCAGATAGCATGAAACCGTAATAAGCATCTGCTTGTGTCTGCCGATCTGCCGACTGCTGGTCACTGAACTATGTTAAATATACTGAAAATGCAGGCTTGGCGCCGGCTGTTCTTGGGTCGTCGAACTCGGACAATTGCTGGGTCGACGACCGCATACACTACGTCCTCTGCCTGAAGACGGCCATATGCCGGAACACCTGCCAGGAGAACGGCTACGTGGACGGGCGCTGCCAATGGGGGTTCCCCAACCTGGTGCCCTTCTGCCAGTGCCGGAGCTTCCACTGCCCTCCCAAAGCGACGGGCGCTTCCGATTAGCGATTGATTCATGAGCAACGGGATGGTCGGCGTGTGTGTGTTGCCTGCGTCGCCTCAAGCAAAATAAACCAGCCCTTGTGTTCATGCGTGTAGTGGAGACATTTGCATGTGCTTTTTTTGACCGGCAGAATGCAGTGTATGCATTGTGCAGCAGAGAGGTCAATGTGTTCATAAGTTCAGCAAAGCCAGAAATGCCACACCGTCTGGTTTGGCATGTTACATGCTGCGGGGATTTCTCGCATGTCGTGATTGAGAATTGAGAGCCAGTCGGTGAGCTCGAATACATTGCTTGCTTTTTCTTGATGATGTAAATGTGTGACCCCAGGCTATATGGACAGACAAATCGAGATTCAGATAGTGTTAACGAATCGTGATTTTTCGGGCCAACGAAAATTGAATTTTGTAAGCTGAATGCAGACAAATTCAATCACACACTTTTCAGACGATCGACGGAAAATTCACTGCATATCATCCAGCGTTCACAGGAAACAAATGCTCTCCATAGTTGATAATTCCTTGGTGTCTCCGCACTTAAAATTCTTCTTCCAAGAAACATGCATCATCTCTGACGGAAGAACAGGCCGTTCGCAAGGATACCATGAGAAAAACATGCTGCGACAACGATGGCATGACCTGGATCGTCCAAAGGAGGCATGGAGCGATGGCGTGTGCTGGCTGGATACAGATTTGCTAAACTTGGATCGCTGCATACTTTTGGACAGAATTTTTACAGTTCTCTGGTATTTTTAGCTTGGACCTATTTGGATTGTTGGTTGACCGGTTTAGTAGAAAATCCATCTACCAGAAAAGCACCACCACCGCCTCAGGTCAGGATTGGGCTGGGGAGAACTACATAAAGAGCTCAGGTGCCTGCAATCTGTCCTCAGGCTTGACATTGTAGCAATGGCGACGTCAGGGAAGGCGATGGCCTCAGGCCTCCTCCTCTGCCTGCTCCTCGTGCATTCCGGTAAGCACTAAGCATGCATGAAATGGTGCCGATTTGGCTGCCGGTCGTTCTCTGGCTGATCGTCGATCGGTCTGCAGGCATGGTTGTTCTTGGAGGGGACGACTGCTGGCAGAACAACAACGCGGACTACCCCATCTGCTTCCACCAGCCCAAGTGCCGTGGCCACTGCCAGGACAAGGGCAAGGTGGACGGGCGCTGCAACAACAAGTTCCCCAACCTGGTGCCCATCTGCGAGTGCCTGCTCCCCAACTGCAAGCCCTGAACGATGAGAACTTTGCATGACGTGCAGTGAGTTCGTCTATTCTGTGGAAACCGTGTGTGGTGTCGTGTCTGTAAAACTCGCGCTTCAGAAATGAGGCCCAAATATACCTGTGGAATTCTATCAACATTGTTGGGAGATAATTAAGAATGATATGGTGGAACTTTTTAATGACTTTCATCAGGAAAAACTAAATGTTGCCAGACTCAACTATGGTATTATCACTCTACTTCCAAAAGTTGCTGATGCAAGCAAAATTCAACAATTTAGGCCAATTTGCCTGCTGAACTGTCTTTATAAGTGGATCACTAAGGTATTAACCATCAGAATATCTTCCTTTGCTGAAAAGCTTATAAGCCAAGAGCAGACTGCCTTCATGAAAGGAAGAAATATCATGTCTGGCATTATGGCATTGCATGAAATCTTACATGAGACTAAAAGGAAAAAGAAGTTGGTGTCATCCTTAAGCTTGATTTTGAGAAGGCATATGACAAAGTAAATTGGGAATTTCTCATGGCTTGTCTCAAAGGCAGAGGATTTGGGGAAAAATGGTGTGGATGGATCAAGCAAGTGGTGACTGGAGGAACAGTGTGTGTAAAATTAAATGATCAATTAGGCCCTTACTTTACCAGTCATAAAGGAATTAGGCAGGGTGACCCCCTTTCTCCAATACTGTTCAACTTTGTTGCAGACTGTCTTACAAGAATGATCAAACATGCTCAAAACAATGGTTTGTTGGTGGGCCTGGCTGACAATCTGATTCCTTCTGGCATTGCTATCTTACAATATGCTGATGACACTATTGTGTGTCTAAAAGATAATATTACTTATGCAAGGAATCTGAAGTTATTGCTATATTTCTATGAGATCATGTCTGGGTTAAAGATCAACTTTGATAAGAGTGAAATTGTGTTAATATGCTGATGACACTATTGTGTGTCTAAAAGATAATATTACTTATGCAAGGAATCTGAAGTTATTGCTATATTTCTATGGGATCATGCCTGGGTTAAAGATCAACTTTGATAAGAGTGAAATTGTGTTAATCAATGGTGATCATAATAGGGAAGTAATGTATGCTGAACTATTCAATTGCCAGGTTGGGCACTTTCCTATCAAATATCTTGGGGTGCCTGTGAGCCCCAGTAAACTCCATGTGAGTGATTGGGCAATTCTGAAGGATAAGAATAGGAAAAAATTGGATGTTTGGATAGGTGGCACCATGTCTATTGCTGGGAGGACAACTCTTATTAATTCAAGCTTATCAAGCACATTCATTTACCACATGTCAATCTATATGTTACCAAAAACAGTGATAGCTGAGCTGGATAAACAAAGGAGAACTTTCTTCTGGCAGGGGGGTGGTCAGAAGAGAAAATATCACCTTGTGAAGTGGGAGATCATTTGTAAGAGCAAAAGAAAAGGTGAATTGGGTATAAAGGATATAAGGAAAATGAATCTAAGTCTTCTCTGTAAGTGGTGGTGGAAGTTAGAGAAGGAAGATGGAATTTGGCAAAGGTTGATAAGAGCTAAATATCTAAATGGAAATCTAATCAATAATGTGCAATGCAAGCAGGATGACTCTCCTGTTTGGAAAGACTTACTCAAAGTAAAACATCTTTACTGGTCAGGAAGACATATCACTTTGGGAAATGGTGAGAGGGTGTTGTTCTGGTGTGATATTTGGCTGAAAGATAAACCCTTATGTACCATTTATCCTGTGCTGTTTGAATTGTGTGAGGATAAGTTGATAATAGTGCATGATTTCTGTGCAAAAAATGGTGTACTAATGTTTAGAAGATGGCTCCCTGACTTAATATATCATCAATGGGATACAATTAGAGCCAAAGCTCTCAGTTTTGAAATGTCCAATGAGATACCTAATTTCATGCAAATGGGGGAAGAATAAAAAA
This sequence comes from Alloteropsis semialata, assembly GCA_004135705.1. NCBI lineage: Eukaryota > Viridiplantae > Streptophyta > Magnoliopsida > Poales > Poaceae > Alloteropsis > Alloteropsis semialata. The sequence goes on along the minus strand of CM014272.1, from coordinate 75,173,928 downwards.
TTCTCTGTAAAATCCATGTATGAGCATCTTACTGAAAATGATGAGGGGAAAGCTTATAAGAAAACATGGAAAGCAAAAATTTCATACAAGATTAAGATCTTTCTCTGGTTAGCAGAACAAAATGCTATTCTAACAAAAGAAAATATGTGTAAGAGGAAATGGAATGGTGACCCTACTTGCCAGTTTTGTAGGGAAAAGGAAACCATTGATCATCTTTTCTTCTCTTGTCCTGTTGCAAAAGCAGTATGGGGAATTGTGGCAATTTGCATTGGTGCTAATAACATTCCCACATCCATTGAGCAATACTGGAGATGGATAAAACAATGGTTACCCCATGGGGGGAATGTGCATACTCTTGGTTTGGCTGCGGCCTTATGGGCCATTTGGAAAACAAGGAACAAAGCATGTTTTGAAGGAAAACTACCAAAACATCCTGCTGAAATTATTTGTTACATGTGTTCTCTTATGCTTTTTTGGACAGGTTTATACAAGGAAGAAGCCCAGTCGACAATACAGGAAGGTATTGGTGTGCTGCTGGCAATTGCGTGCAGAATCCTGGCATTGCAACCGAAGAATCAGTTGATGTTGCTCCCACCGCCACCAAACAACGATGACCAGCAGGATGCTGAAGATGGCGCTTAGTGGGGCCTATCATCTCCCGTTGAAGAAGCGAAAGAGTGGAAGATCTCGTTGTTGCTTTTGCCTGTTAGGATGTTATGTACTCTTGGATCTGTGTCGTTCTAAACTGTTTCTCTCGCGAGGCTGCTGAGGTGGGGTTATGCTGACGCAGTGTAGCTCGCCTGTTGCTCTCACCCCTTCTTTCTGTTCTGGAAGCCGTGTGGCTTCGTTCTATGTCTGTACTGAATCTGGTATTTCCGTTAATGAAATGGAAATGGGGGGTGCCCTCGCTTCAAAAAAAGAAATGAGGCCCAAATGTTTAATGAATCCCATCGTAAAGTATGTCCACGCCCACGGCCCACGGGCCACAGCGAACAGATGAAACAGTTCATGAGCCACCGCCCGCCGGTGAGCCGTGTTCCCAATACATGTCACAACCGAATCAAGCATGTTTCCGGGGTCAGGACATTAGTTTTCTACAAGGTCAGTGTCAATAGCTTTCATCAAAAGTTTTATAACCATTAAGTAATATATCACATCAGTAATTTTGATTACATGACAAATTATTACGAGAAAAAGACAGAGTTTTACCATATGTTAGAAAAATCAAGTCTCTAGAAAATAGAGTCAGCACCTACTAAAAGAAATAGAGAGCTTGTTCATAGAGTGTTGCTGGAGTCTTTCCAGCAATACTCTCCAACCAACCCTCTACTTTGTAGTGACCCACTTGAAAGTTTCTATTTTGAAACAGAGGGCCCCAAGAGACCCCTAGGCCTAGGAGGTGAGGGAGGAGATTTGGAGGGCTCCCTATTTTTTTTATTCCGAGGGCTCCCTATTTTAGGAGCTCAAATAAAGGGCCTGCTAGAGTTTGTTATCTCATGCCCTCTAAATTCATAGTAGGGGCTTATTTAGAGGGCCTGCTGGAGTTGCTCTAAGGCATTCTAAGACTTTTATTCCTTGTCTCTCCACTGCATACTTGTCTTTTCTATTCCTCCTCCATTGCTTAATCCTAGGAGCAACTTTAATTAATGCTACTAACCAGGAAGGTCCCAAAAGCTATATGCGTAAAAGGTATATGCGTATTTTGCTCTTTTCTTAATTTGTCTCAAAATCGCTAGAATGCCTTGAATTACATGACAGATGAAGTAAATGGATTCTACCATTCTATGTGTACACACACAAATGCAATATATGCCGATAATCTGGCCAGTCAAACTAGATGGTGTAGATTTATCTTTTTTTTGTGTCTCTTATTCAAAATTAGCTATTTATTAATTGTATTTGATGAACTCTTTATTTATGTATTTTGCTTCTTAATCATACAGAAACCAAATGGTCAAGCTTCTAATTTTAGATTCCAAGTTTAGCTAGATATTAATTGTATTTGACATCAGTATGGACTCTTTATTATTTATTTTGCTTCTCAATCTATGTATGAAATCAAATTACTTGGCAAGGTCTATACAATTCATTTTAGGCCATTTGGATGATCATTAAAATCAGCAATGGATATGTTTTAACGTGATAATTCCTAGTCCTCCCCATGCATCGCGGTTGTTTATTTTAGCACTCCCTTTTTAAGAGATGCCTTCTCTTTTACTCCTACAATAATGAATAGGTGTGTTTAGATGCAACCAATATGCATAAAATTTATGCATTGGGCTGCGTGCACAGAGAGAAGAAATGAACTGACACGGTTCCCAATGCATAAACTTTATGCATTTCGTATGCATCTAAACATGCCCTTAAAGGCCAGTCTCAATGGTGAGTGTCATCGCACAGTTACCTAAACTGCCACGTCAGCTTTATAGTGAGATGAAACTGTGTCTCTCAGTGCACAGTTTCATAGCAAATTTCATAGACAGACTGTAACATTAAATTTGTGCATGGTGTTGTGATCAAATGTGCCATATGAACTATGTAGCCATTTTCGATTATATCTAAATTTAGCAATTCACTGATAAATATAGTAGTGCACATGATATATAGCAGTACACATTCCTGAAGCTTTCCATTTTCCTGCAGGTGCTTGCCTAGCTTCCTCTGACTCTGAGCATAAATTTGTAACATAAAAAAGGATCATCATAACCTTTAGACAGTTAAATAGAGCTACTGAGTCAGATAGGACTTGCTACTTTTTCTTCCTGGCTGCAGTTCGAAGTGCAGTGGAAATGATCACTGTGATTCAGAGCAGAGTATGTACTGCAAGTGTGGGAGCACTCAGCAGGCAAAAAATTTTTTTTTTAAGAGTGTTTCTAATAGGAGGGAGCCCGAGAGAGGGAATTCAGCACGCGGAGGGAGCCCGAGAGAGGGAGGAAGCCCTCGCGAGCGAGGGAGGCTGCGGCGTCGGGATGTACCGGATTAGGTAACTGGACCAGAGGGTTCCATGGTAATAAAAACTCTCTTCTTCTTTTTCCACGTAAATTTGATGTCAAGTCAGTATTTTTGCTGATGTGTCTATCAATTTATTGCCATAAAACTCTCGTAACACTCTTCGGCCTAAGTACATGAGCAGTAAAAATGCAAGGTCTGGCATTTTAACCGTGTCCAAAACCACCACGTCCGAGAGCACGACAGTCGACACGACGGTCGACAGGACCAGATCGAGCAGACATGAGAAATTATCAAAAAAAAAGGCATGAGAAAAGGTGAAAAGGGCAGGCCTGGACTCTAGCCACTGCCGGAGGCCTGTGAGGCTGTGATTGATGTGTGGTCGCTGCCTCTGCCTCCCTCGGTCCCTCCTGCCTGCCGCCTGCGTCCTTCAGAAGTTCATAGGCCTTCACCACGTGACCACATACACCTCCAAGGCTCCAAGGCTCCAACCAGCGCCAGCCTCTTCTTCCTCTTCCCGCACCCGCACCCGCACCCGCACTCCACGGCCTCCTGTTGGCGCGTGGCAGGCCGGGCATGCACGGGACCTTTGGCACGAGACCCACCATGTGCGAGCTGTTAATTTACCCGATTCCAGTCGCACCTGAACCGATCTCTCTCCGTCTTGGGCAGTGGGCACCGACCGCGTGACGTGCGTTTGGTTAGAGGGTGTAAAAAATTTGCAGCGTAATAAATGCAGCTTTGACCACTAATTAGAGGTATTAAATAAAGTCAGTTTACAAAACTACCTCCACAACCCCGTGTAAATCGCGAGACGAATCTAATGAGGGCTTTGACCGCACGATTAGAAAATGAGTACTGTAGTATTACTGTAGCAAATCATAGATTAATTAAGCTCGTTAGATTCGTCTCGAAAAATTATACTCATATGTGAAAAGATTTTATAAATAGACTTTATTTAGTACTTCATGCATGCAAGATTTCTTGGGTGGAAAATTTTTCCTGTACAAACCAGCCTCGCGCGAACGAGGGTCACATGACTGGCCGACGCCAGCAGTTGCAGATCGCACGCGTTGCTCCAGGACGACAAGCCGGCGACACACAACGAAGCGAGCGAGCAGGAGCGATCAATCATAGAACGAGAGGACATGCATGCCGGGACGACGGCTCCGCTTCTTCCTGGCCCGTCCGTGCCTGCAACGCGTATCATGCTGTGCTTTGCTTCCATCGCACCACTGGCCGCTGTATTATCCATGCGCGAAGCATTCGTCCCTGCACAAGCAACAAGCAACACCAAGCAATGGCGATGACGCCGAGAATGCAGGGAAGAGGCACGGAGTTCATGCCGTGTGAGTGAATTCGATACCATTTCAAACGTACATACAGACACAACAAGAACCAGAGCTATGGATTGTGCTCTGGCTCCAAAGACTGAAAGACAGATTGAAAAAGAGCAGAAAGAAACTGAAACGACTGTTCTAGTATGATAATGATCTAATCCAAGGTTGGAGGAAATCCAAATAGTAACTCCAGAGCCCCAGCTCCTGATCTGTAACCGACTTGAGAACACTAATTGCTAGCAGTAATAACTACAGTACAGTACTAGACGCGAACGAATGATCTCCTCCTAATCAAAGTTTGATGGCAAGTGGAGTACAAGAGTAGTGCTAGTACATCTAGAGAGTTTGAGTTATTAGATGGGAACCCGAAGCAGGGACCAGCTTGGATCTCGGATGGATCTGGATCAGGCGGCGGGGACGCAGCAGCCGGGGCACCGGACGAGCCCGTTCTCGTTGCAGTCGGCGCAGGCGCGGAACCCGCCGCCGCCCTTGAGGCTGTACCGCTTGTGGCTGCCGTCGCAGGCGCCGCAGAGCACGTACCGCTCGCCGCCGCACCGGGCGCAGGTGGAGAGGAACGCGGGGGCCGGGGCGACGATGCGGCGGAGCTCGCCGGACTCGTGCAGGCGCCGGACCTCCTCGGCGCCGCCGAGGTGGCGGCCGCCGACGAAGACCTGGGGCAGCGTCACGCGGCGGCGCTGCGGGTGCGGGAGCAGCGCCGCGAGCTCGGGGAGGAAGCCGGGGTCCATGGAGAGGTCGCGCTCGTCGACGGCGGCGCGGAGCCCACGCAGGATGGCCCTCACGGCGCGGCAGTCCTCGTAGGTGCCGCGGACGACGCGGAGCGAGGTGAAGTAGAGCACCACCCGCCCGCCGCCGGGGGCGGGGAGCTCCCCGCAGGAGCCGGCGGCGGTCGCGGCCGAGGACGGGGGCTGCTGGAGCGTGCGGAGGACCCGGAGCGCGGAG
>CM014272.1:75110271-75164764 GCA_004135705.1 Alloteropsis semialata | reverse complement strand
CATCACAAGTCTTCTCCTCCTCCCCTCTACTGCCGTCATCTCCTTCCCCTCTCTGCTCTCCTCCGCGTGTGCAAGAAACTCGAAAGAAGGAGGAGAGGTGAAAGGAAAGCAAAGAGGTTTTTTTTTTCTTGGAGAAGATGGGAGTGCAGAGGTACATGTTCTTGGGTGCGGTGCCAATGCGGCGGCCGGCGACAGTGAGGGCGATGAGGATGGCGATTTCGGCGCCGGGATGTTCGAGGGAAAGGATGGGAAGGAGGTCGAGGCCGGGCGGCGGGGCCTGTCGTGGGCGCAGGTGGAGGCGATGATGGGCGGGTTCACCTCCGCCGTGGTCGGCGAGGGCGGGTTCAGCACTGTGTACCTCGCGCACCTCTCCGGCGCACTTGCCGCCGTCAAGGTCCACCGCAGCAGCGAGCGCCTCCACCGCGTGTTCCGCCAGGAGCTCGACATGCTCCAGCACGTCCGGCACCCGCACATCGACCTGCGAGCGGCGAGCGGCGCAGTGGATGCGCTAAATCGATGGCGGCGAGCGCCTCGTCGCCTTCGCCTGCATCGAGGACTTCTTCGCCGAGCGCCTCGTCGCCTTCGCCCGTGCGCGCGGTTTCTGCGGTGGCGGTTGGGCCGCACGCGCCACGTCAGCCCGTAGCGGGCGTCCGCTACTCCGCTGGGAATAGCGGACCGTTGGCGGTGTGGAAGGATAGCGTGTGGTTTACAATCCCCTGTTGCAGACGTTTGTACCCTAAATCCGTCCTGGAGGATGGCATCCCGTATTGCGGTGCGGATAGCCTGAGAGGTGGACGCAACGAAATGTCCGAAGGACGAAAGACTTTAGAAGAAAACTCAATACTTCGTTATTTTAGGAGTTGAGATTACCCTCTACTCGTGACCTGTGAGGCTGTGAGCCTGTCACTCATGTCAATACGCACGCAGACACTACCGCACCCCACCGACTCAACGTACATCCTGCATGTACATGATGTACTACGTCTGTACGAGGTGACTGTCCGCACACGGGCACGCGCTCGTGTCCCGCACTAACAAGCATGCGGCGCCAATGCGCGCGGTCAGATCACCTGAGAAACTGGCCGTTGCCGACGTACCCGGCGTTCCGGCCGGTTCCGTGCGAGCGCCTCGATCGCCAGCATGATCGTCCTGCTGTCCTGCGCCGCTGCGCGTATTATGCTAGTTGCAGAGAGGTTTCATTGTGTGTCGTATACTAGTACTAGCAAGGGGACACGGCCGTTTCTTGCGCATTATGTCTCTGCATGGATCATGGATGGATCGGATGGCACAATGGCACGAATCGATCATGAAAGCTCCAAATTAAAGCGTGCGCTCAATTGCACATCATCAATATCGAACTGGCTGGAGTGGTAACCGCCAAAACCATGATTATTAGGCTCCCTGTCTCTACGAGCGCACCCAATTAGAGCTATCAAGCAAATTTTGGCTCTAGCTGGTTCAATAGGTCCAGTGGCAGAGCCAGCATCAGGTCAAGGAGGGTGCTAAACATATCGATATAGATCTAGCAGGTGTTGAGTCATTGTTTACCCCATATTTTTAGATTAGTTAATAAATCTAATGAAGAATTTTGGGCAGCACTGGTGCCAGCTCCGCCCCTGAATGGGTCCAAGTCATTCCCAGCTAACAACTCTCAGCTAGCCAGCTATCCGGTTAGAGCAAGGTTAATGATACAGCCAGCTGTTGCGGCTAATGCCATGCCTTGTCATTTTCAACCAAGCTAACAACCAACCCGTATAATAGTTGGTTATAGATATGAGCTGTAATATTAATGTGTTTTCCTTCTCTCTCTCCTCTCCTCTATCCTCTAACTCAGACATAAATTCGATATGATGTGGCACTTGATACAACCCATCTACATCATTTTATTATACTTGCTCTTAGAGATACCTCCGCATATAGTAGCTAGCTCGTTCTATCTGATCCAAATAAACGGAGGCCTAACTCATATATAATCCCATATGGCTCCAGCTCTCCAGTGTGATCATTACATAATGAAGGTAATTTGGTACACTATGAGTGGTCACTAGATAGAGGTGTGCTAATTCGGGTCACCACCTGTCGGGATAGAACCCCGGGGTATCCAGAAGGCGGATTGGCCCAACCAGCAAGGAGGGGCCCAATCCGAGTGCTATCGGTCCAGCTTGTCAGATTGGATGGCCCACCAGTCGGGAGGCCCACCGGTCGGATAAGCCGGGATGGGTACGACAGCGCGCGGGACAAGGAAAGAGACGGCGTGCTTTGCAAGAAGATCGGAGATCAAGATAAACTAGTTGGAATTCTAGGGAGAGATATCTGTAATCGTTATAGGATCGCATCCTTGTATTCCGGGTAGGTTACGATCTCTAGCCGACTTGTAACTCAAGACAACCGGACTATATAAGGTGCCTTGGGACCCCCTTCCAAAACACGACAGATCCCGACTACGGAGATCCTTCAGGAACTTCATACACAACAATCCATACACCCAATACAGGACGTAGGGTATTACGTCATCTTGACGGCCCGAACCTGTTCAATCCGTGCGTCTTGTGTTACCATCGACTTGCGATCCTTGATCTGTCTCTCAACAAATCAACCACGCAGACTATCATGTGTGGACTGCCGGGTCCATAAATCTGACACCACCCAACCTGAACCCAGATGCTTTTGCTAGACCTAGAGTACGTAGCTCCCACAAAATTCTTGCCGACTGATATATAGGCCCTATTTAGTTCCAGCGAATTCGACCAAAAGTAACACATTGAAAAACGTGTCCTCCTCTCATAGGACACGCTTCCCATTGTACTTTTTCTACTGAAAATTCGATCAATTCGACTGAAATAAACAAGGCCTATATAGAGTGGTAGCGGAAGAATCAGTAGTCTACATGCCCTAGATTCTTTGTCCTTTGCGTCGGAATGATGTCGTTTCGATTTCGAGGATGCCCCTGGCCAAAGCTAGCCATGATACATCACAATGCCAGCGCTCCAACGGCATAGCCTTTGTGAATCATCTTCCATGGGGCCGGAGGCTGGCTACTGCAAGCTAGCTAGCTCCCATTCGGCCAAAATGAGGCCCCTGTCATTACTTTTCCATTAACCTCTCCCAATCCCATTTGAGGTGACGTATTGGAAGACTGATCAGCGTCCAGCATATATGCAACAATGTCACCTCGCGATGTCCGTGTCCCTTTTGAGGTGAGGTATTTGGTAGCGCAATCATCAGCACATATGCAGCAACAGTTACCCTCTTCTGATGGTACGCTACGTACGTGCATACCGGCTGGTGATGAGACTACTAGACCTGATGGGAATATCGACTCGATAGATCATCCTGCTGACTATTAGAACTTGGAAGGGATCATTCATGTACATATATACACGAGATAACGTCGTATACAACACGCAACTGAAAATAAAAAGATGCATGGTTGTGTCTGTGTATGTCTCGGGAGTGTCGAATGTGCTAGTGTCGCAACTGTGTGTGTGATTGGACCATTTTTTATTCTTTTTTCTTAGTAAATTAACCTGATTGGCTGCTTCCGTTTCAGCAGTAACCCTGCCACCCAGGGCCCAGGCACTACAACGTGGTAACGTCTCTCTCCAACCTTGCAACCTTTCACGTCAAGGACAAGACCGAAAATTTACTGTCGTGATTAGGAAACCGACAAAAATACAAAGCTCCGTCGGTAATAGCTGAGCGTAATCCGTCAGCGTAACTATATGTAGAAAAAAAAACGGAGAAAACAAAAATGCATGTTGGGGGTAGTCATCAGTCGCCAGCGCCATCAGATTTCAGATAGCCCGTCGTAGTCTCGTACTGACAGAGACTCCAGTAGCCCACTATATACTATACTAAGGGGGTGTTTGGATCTTTATGCTAAAGTTTAGTCCATGTCACATCGAATAGTATGATGGTAATTAGGAGGATTAAATATGATCTAATTATAAAACTAATCATAGAATCCTGGGCTACTTCACGAGACGAATCTATTAAGCCTAATTAATCTGTCATTAGAGATTGTTTACTGTAGCACGACGTTGTCTAATCATGACCTAATTAGGCTCATTAGATTCGTTTCGCCATTTAGCCTCCATCTGTGCAATTAGTTTTGTAATTAGTCTACGTTTAATACTCTTAATTAGTAACAGGCCATCTGATGTGACAGGACTCAACTTTAGTCCTCCGGATCCAAACGGGGTATAAAAACAGATCGTTATACGGACGGGTCTTCTTTACAGCGCTTATTGACCCGGGCACTGGGCACGGATGTGTTTTTTTTTTCCGGCGATACACGAGATCGATCATCGTCACTCACACGTCTCGAGCCCACTCTCGCCTGGAACATGACTGACGGTGCAAGTCATTCCTCGTCAACATCAACCCGGACAAAACCATCGGCGATCGGTCCTGTACACGAACCGATCGAGAGCAGGCCCACAGAAAACCTGCGCTGAGCACGAGAGCGAACCGGTTCCGCTAGCTAGCCTGCACTGCCAGTACAGTGCCAGTCGTCGGACGACGGGCACACGCACACGCGGCTGGATCACCAGCAGCGCGACGTCCCCGTCGAACGAAGACGACGCGCGCGACATGGGCTCGAGCGAGTCGGGCGGGGGTCGGTCGGTGCGGCGGCGGTGGCCAGGTGCTTAGGCCCATGCCCTGTGGCCCACCAGCCCCGATCCCGTCTCCCCACACGTTTCGACTTCCGATAGCAGAGCCACGACGCGCGTCTCGTGCGCAGCGGTGGCGCGGCGCGCTCGCGCCAGCCTCAAACGGGACACGAGTACTGGACACACAATTAGGGGTTAGTTCACCCCCTCTCTCATCCATTTTGCAAAACGCACAATTTTCAATGTATTTTTTTCTCTCTGTGCACGCGGTCCAACACGCATCTATTTTGCAAAATGGATGGAACTAAACACCCCCTTAGGGCCTGTTTAGATCACCACGAAACTTTTGAAACTTGGAACTTCACTATTCATCAAAGAGAATCTTACATGCATGGAGTATTAAACGTGTGTTAATGACAAAACCCATTCCATAACCCCCGGTAACTTTGCGAGACGAATCTAATGAGCCTAATTAGGCCATGATTAGACAATGTCGTGCTACAGTAAACAATCTCTAATGACAGATTAATTAGGCTTAATAGATTCGTCCCGCGATTTCTCGTCCATCCGTGTATTTAGTTTTATAATTAGATCATGTTTAGTCCTCATAATCTTCGATTTAGAATTGGAAACTTTCTTTCGCAAACTTTCTTTCCAAACTAAACAGGCCGAGCCTGTTCGGTTGGCTCGTGGCTGGTGGCTGGTGCTGATTTGTTGTGAGACTGAAGTACTGCTGGCTGGCTGGTGGCTGGTGGCTGGTGGCTGGTGCTGATTTATTGTGAGACTGAAGTACTGCTGGCTGGTGGCTGATAAGCCAAGCGAACAGGCTCGCGTTGATGTTGCGGTGTTCCGTTCTGCGTCCGAATTATCACTGCACTAAAGTTTGCCCAATTACTTGAGGGAAGTCTCAACCCCTTTTTTTGGTTGCTTCTCACTGCATTTGTACATGCACGCACCTATGCACATTATACACGCTTTAGGGCGGCAAGCTCGTTCGAAGTGAGATCAACATAATCATACAGGACTATGTAAGAGATGAGCATCAGGACGTCTTCAATGGTGTATCTCTGGCCTAAATGATCCGGATTCATCTGGTTTATTAATTAATTTCACAGGTGAGAGGCAGGGGGATTTTATTTTAGCCGCCCGTGGGATGTGAAGGTCAAGCCTAGGGCACAAATGCTGAATTGCTCATGGATAGGGAATGACCAACCATTTCTAAGCTATCGACCCATATTCACCTAAAGCTCCTTTTGTACACTTAAGAAGATAAATTCTAGAAATTCTTATAAAAATCAGAAACTCTAGGAATCAATATGTAGACTATAATTATCATAGCCATTAGGTGTATTATATTTTTTTCTAAAACATTACACACTTTTTCTATTATGAAAATACCCTAAAGTAACCCCCTAAATCTATAACGCTAAATTACCCACCTCTGACATTATAAAAATAACCTCCTAATATTCATCTAAAAATAATTTAAAGTAACCTCCTAAATTTGCATCTAAATCATCTATTTCTGCCATTGTTACAAATAATATGTCATTATAAAAATATACTCCAAAGTACAACAATATATGTTTGTAAATTACATATTTTGCCTATATATGCTGCCATTATTACTACATATGTTATCATAAAAATATGCCAATGAACTCTAATATATAATTCTAAATTACCTATGAAAAACACTTAACTTATTATGTTGTATATGCATGGTGTATCTCACCATATAGACCATTTATACATGTGTGGAGGAAATAGTGAAAATACCAAATTACATGTTAACTGCATAGCTCAAATTAAATGTTCAGTTAAATAAATAGTTCAATTAAAGACATATAGAAATGCGATGTAAAGTGAAAAACTGGTATTTAAAAATGTGATTGGTATTTAACAAAATACATGAGAACACATATTTTCATGTAAATACACAACTCAAACTTATTAAACTTGCATCTAAATATGCTAATATTACTACATATGTCATTATAAAAGTCCCAAATTGCACCTATATATTACTAAATTATCTATTTATACCATTGTTAATAAGTAAAGCACTAACTTAATAAGATATATATGCATGACGTGTGTCGCCATCCATAAATGTATAGAGAAAACGCATAGCTCAAATTGAGGGTTAAATTACATATATAGAAATGTGATGCTAAGTGAAAAGGTATGCTTAACAAATAAGAGAGAGCACATGGTAAATGATTTAATTATTAGTTATATCAGCCAAGATTTTTCATGAATTTTTCTCATGTCTCCTGTAATTATTAGCCCGTATGTGCGCAAGGGTTGATGACTAGCATATCTAAAGAGCGATACATCAAGATAGCATGATTTAGTTTTGCGTGAAATAATAAAATGAGGACCTCTCTTTTCTTGAAAAGAATATTAAAATCGTTAGACAAAAAGTATCATGCTCGATATCAAGACGGCTATACTGTTTCATTAATTTAAAGATCGGCTATAGTCACTACTGGAAACAGGAATTATCCTGTGTGTCTGAAACCGTGATACAATGAATAACCATCAAAAACAATCTCGGCAGGGATAAAATGACAAAGAAATAAAAATTGCCTTATATTTTCTGTCGGCCAACCGACAAAGATAAAATGAAAGAGAAATAAAATGAAGATAAAATGTGTAGGGGGAACCAAAGACCCAGGTTCGAACCCCATGTGCTACTTATATTTTTTTACCTTTTCCCAAATTAAAACACTGCAAATTTGTAGTGAATTACTCTGTGAGCCAATTTCTCTGAGTTCCATACAAACCTATAAGGTAATTGCAATATTCCTGTGAGTCTCTTAAAACCAACAAGGGATTTTCAATTTTCCCATGAGTTTTCGTGAAACCGTCAAAAAAATAATACCTGGCAGATAGGGAAAAATAAACCCTGTGCTATGGAAAAAAAAAATGTCCGATCAACCGATCTGATGGCTCGGAGGATACTTCCTCCCTGCATCTGCCTATATCCTGTTGCCCGCGTGGCCACTGACTGACGTCAGGTCTCGGTATGCATAGCGTTAGCCGCCGTGTGCGCCCGTCAGGCAGTCTGCAGTTAGGACGCAGGGCAGCCCAGCTCACTGCTCACGGTCAAACTCAAATCCTATTCCGCTTCCAGAGCTCGGGCGGCGGCGGCCCGGTGGCGCGCCCGCGCCGCCCCTCTCGAATCCGAGCAACGACGCGCACTCCTCTGCCACGCGCGCCGCCGGTCGTAATCAGGCGAGAGAAAACATGGCCGCCGCGCTGGCAGGTCTCTCCCCCCTTCCTGTCCACATGGGTTAAGAAATTGAACCAATTTGCCAAGTAAAATAAGCATCAATCAAGCTAGTGCTCAGGAAAAGCAGATTAAAGCTGCCGATCGCCACCCCGGGCAACCGATCTTCGGAGGATCTGTGACGTACGCGCAAATCGCGATCGGGACTACTGCAGCAGCCCAGCCAGCCGGTTTACCTTTTCCGTCGTCGTCGTCGCCGCCACCGCCTCGTCGGAGTCTGCTTCGATCGGGATAGAAAGGTGAGGTTAACCTAGCTACAGCTAGCTAGGGGAATCGTCGTAGGTATTTGACGGCTGCTGGGCCCAGCACTAAGCACTGTTGCTTGGTCCATGACCGATCACGCATGGTTCACGTTCGTAACGCAAAAGGGGACACGATCTGGCGCCGCAAAGGGCGATGTCAGTCTAGATCTCTAGGAGATGCATGCATGCGTATGTGTGTGCATGTGCATTCATGCTGATGGAACTTTGCTATCTGATGGAACTTCTGGAGTAGCGAATGAGCAACCTCAGCTCGATGACCAGCTCTTGAGTCTCGAACAAGAACAGCCTGTGTGAACTATGTCATCAGTTAAATAAACTTAGCTTGAGTGGTTGAGTTGCTGTACTAATGCGAGCCCAGTACTGGTCAGTAGCTCAATTGGAGGATTGGACTGCTACTATTACATATTGACATGGCTTCGATCTGCTTTGTGCGAGAGAAGAAGCCTGAAAGGACGAGGAGATTCCAGCCAGACACGTGTGCGCGTGTGGAATCTTTCCCTCAAGGAATCTTGCATGCATGAAGTACTAAATGAAGTCTATTTACAAAACCTTTTCACACATGAGTACAACTTTTCGAGACGAATCTAACGAGCCTAATTAATCCATGATTTGCTACAGTAATGCTACAGTACTCATCCTCTAATCGTGCGGTCAAAGCCCTCATTAGATTCGTCTCGCGATTTACACGGGGGTTGTGGAGGTAGTTTTGTAAACTGACTTTATTTAATACCTCTAATTAGTGGTCAAAGTTGCATTTATTACGCTGCAAATTTTTTACACCCCCTAACCAAACGCGGCCTGAAGTTCTTGGAAAATGCTCGGGTAGCCAGCTCCCAGGTGAGGTAGGCTCTTGAGTACTGTCGAGAATGTTTCGGACTGAAGATGCAGACATGGACGTCTCGCCTAATATTTCAAAATTTTTGACTACTTTATGCAGGAAAGGACACTATCGAGTTGGCAGTCTTCCACTAATAATCCAATGCAGTTACTATCATCCTCTGAAGAAAATGGAGGGAAAGAGAACAGGATGTTATGCCCAGCTTCTGCCAACAATCCCCATTTTTCCTGTTTAAAACCATGGTTTGTTGGCTGCCATGGAAGCAAAGCAAAACCGCACGTCTCCTCGTTGGAAATGCTGCTGAATCTCAGAGGCTAGCTGCTCAAGCAGTGAGATGGTATACAGCCTGATACGGTGAATGCATTGACCAAGATGTCTGTATTTCAGCAGTCTTTTCTCCCAGGCTAGCTGTGGATTGGCAGTGGCCATGACTTGGAAGGAAAAAAGAAAAGGCACTCTGGCAGTCTGGCTGAAGAGTAGAAGCACTTTTGTTTCGTGTTGCAGTCCAATTTTGCAATTGACTGGAATTTCAGTGGGCTACTCGAGTCCGATCCACTCCCGACACTGAGCCTACTTGGTCAACTTATACGTGGACTTGTGGAATACTCAACGTATACGGCTCTACAGATGTAGGGGTGGGCACTCGGGTAACTCGAAAAGTTCGAATCAGGGTTTTCAGGTTTTAAGAATTGAAACCCGAAAGTTGCAAAGCAAATTGCTAACGGTGTAGCAATAATAAAGAAAAAAAATAAAAGCGAGGAGTATATGTTAGCGGACGAGGGCGTGTCCAACCAACCACACCTGGCCGTGGTACGAAACTAGTCTCACAGTTCCAAAAATTGCAAGGGCTAGGATTTTTTTATATTCCTCCTCTTTATTTAAAAATAATAACAACACATTCAAAAACAAAATGTGAAGAAGAATCTCCTTTGCATTGGTCACATCAAAGTGATCTGCATGGCCCAACTTGTCACGCCCAGATACTTTGGTGATTCAGGAGAGCGAGTCCCGCCAAACAGTCTTCCACGATTAAAAAGATTATTTCTTAAAAATAATTATTTTACACATGTTATTATGAACACAGTTTGAACAAAAAAAATAAACAATCAGCATAGGGACCTTAAATATATTTTCGATGCTCGGAATAATTGCAAATTAACATTACTACTAAATGCTCACACCACCCTGAAATATAAGGCTTTTTGTTTGTGCTAAGTCAGATTAGTCTAACTTTGACCACTTTTATAGAAAAAATAATAATATTTATGATATCAAATGAGTATAGTTAGATTCGTTATGAAATATATTTCTATAGTTTAATTATGTGATATGCTAGATATTAATATTTTCCTCTATGTAGCTGGTCAAACTTAAACTACTTTGACTTAAAACAATCCAAAATACCTTCTGTTTCAAGACGAAGAGAGTACTTCACTACTCTTTATATTCAGCAACAAAAATAGGCAAATACAATTCACCGCTCGATAGATAAGCTCAGATCAAACTGGGCCTACAGAAAGATTAAACCAAATCAAAATATGTCCTATAAAGCAGCAAGCAATATGATCATGTATTCCCTTTCAAAAGAAAGCAATGTTATCGTGCACAGGTATACTATAGTTCTGTTACTGTCAGGAGCCTCTCCTTTTTTAACAGCTATAGATCCTGCTCACATATCAAATTACAAAAAAACTTCATTGGAAAGTGACACCTGAAGAGTCCAGGTGAGGATGTTTGATAAACAGAGACACGCAAAAGATTTAGATGCATCAGTGTGGGGGATAAACAAAAGAGTAGCGCGTGACCACCCTCTGTACAAAAACGGAATTTCCCCCCCTTTAGCTGATGTCTGTTTGCTTGGAGAACCCAACTTACACAAAACACATGGTCAATATTCTAAACCCAAACATATATTACATCCGTATCGAAATACTTATCATTGTTGACTTTTTTCTAAAACACTTGAGCTTTCGTCTTATTCAAAAAATTTATATAAACATACAAAAAAATAAGTTATATTTAAAGAAAATATAATGATAAAATAAATTATAAATAAAATAAATAATACGTACAATATTTTGAGTAAGACAAATGGTTAAAAGTTGTGATAAAGTCAATGGAGACAAATAATGGCCTGTTTAGTTTGGAAAGAAAGTTTGCGAAAGAAAGTTTTCAAGAAGGACTAAACATAATCTAATTATAAAACTAAATACACGGATGGACGGGAAATCGTGAGACGAATCTATTAAGCCTAATTAATCTGTCATTAGAGATTATTTACTGTAGCACGACATTGTCTAATCATGGCCTAATTAGGCTCATTAGATTCGTCTCGCAAAGTTACCGGGGGTTATGGAATGGGTTTTGTCATTAACACACGTTTAATACTTCATGCATGTAAGATTCTCTTTGATGAATAGTGAAGTTTCAAAGTTTTAAAAGTTTCGTGGTGATCTAAACAGACCCTAAATGATGCGGAGGAAGTACTAGATAACACGCTATACGCCACTCTATATGTTTTCATGTCTCTGGTGGGAGTTTCATCGAGAAAAACATCGCTCGGCGCATCATTGCAAAAAACCCAACAAATTCGAGGGTAATTGTAAAGTGCAAACTGCAAAGGAGAAAGGAACGAAGTGCAAAGCTTCGAAACAGTGTCCTTGTCGGAGAAAAGATAAAGGGTTTTAGAAGAATGTGTAGCTAGCCGGAACTAAAAATAGTACAGGCCCATCATAGCTAGCTATTCCCGTCCGACAAGCGCTCTGGATGACACTGATGACGCAGTACGCCGCGGCCGCGCCGGTGCCTATGAGCGCTAGCCACATCTGACGTGCTCGGATAGGATGGTCGTACCACCCCGGCCGCCGGCGACGCAGCTGAGCTGCGGCCAGTGGAGTATGCGGCTGCCACTGCCCCGCGACAGGCCGCACTGCTCGCCCATACGCCGCCTCCCCCGTACGCGCGCGCGCGCGATCCCATGAGGCGCGCCCACGTACGCGTACGAGACCCGGCGCCGCGTCCGCTCCTCTCCTACGCTACGCGCCTACGCCGAGGACGCGAGGGGGAGACGGAGACGCGGGCGGAATTGTGTTCGGGAGCGGGCGGGGGCCGCGCGGGGGGCCACCACGTGAATGCCCGCCGGCCCCCACCCTCCACGCGCCTCCTCCGCCTATCGCCGTCACGCCTCCGTCCCCTTCACTTCACTCGCAGCGCAGCGGGCGCGGCAGCGTTCAGTTCACCTCCCTTCCCTTTCCTCCACTCCCCCCGTCGCTCTCCCACCCGCATCCTCCCATCGCGACCCAGCCCCGCGCCCGCCACGGACGGTGCTGGGTGCCGCGCGTCTCCACTGATCCGCACGATACCGCGCGCTCGCCCGGCGCCCCGGCCCCGGCCCCGGCCGGCCGGGTGACGGTGAGCGAGCGAGAGCGAGCTAGCTGCATGGATTCCCCGGGGCCAGCCGGGCCGTCCTCGGCAGCGGGGGCCGACGCGCAGCAGCACCAGGTGCAGCCGCTGGCCCAGGCGCAGCCGCAGCAGCAGGTCGCGCCGCCCGCGCCGCCGCCGCAGCAGCTGAGCAGGTACGAGTCGCAGAAGCGGCGGGACTGGAACACGTTCCTGCAGTACCTCCGGAACCACCGCCCGCCGCTGACGCTGGCACGGTGCAGCGGCGCGCACGTCATCGAGTTCCTCAAGTACCTGGACCAATTCGGCAAGACCAAGGTGCACGCCGTCGGGTGCGCCTACTACGGCCAGCCCAGCCCGCCGGCGCCGTGCCCGTGCCCGCTGCGCCAGGCGTGGGGCTCCCTCGACGCGCTCATCGGCCGCCTGCGCGCCGCCTACGAGGAGAGCGGCCACCCGCCGGAGTCCAACCCCTTCGCCGCCCGCGCCGTGCGGATCTACCTCCGCGAGGTCCGCGACGCGCAGGCCAAGGCGCGGGGCATACCCTACGAGAAGAAGAACCGCAAGCGCAAGCAGCCCGCGCCGCCTGCCGCGGGGGAGGTTTCGTCCTCATCGGTCACCGCGGCAGCACGGGAGGCTGCCGCCGCGGGCGGGGACGGGTCCAGTGGCAGCGCGGCGGCGGCAGCTGCACCGGCGACTGGCCAGGCGGGAGGGAGTGGCAGTACTGCTGCTGCTGCTGCACCGGCCAGCACATCCCGAGTATAGTAGAATCACTTCGCAAACCATGCCTATTTTCTTCTGTACGTCTCGCTAGCTATACCTCGAGCTTTGCAACATTTGGGCTATTTCTTCTGCCATTTGGTTTCAGCGTCGTCCTTCTTGCTCTTTAGAAATTGCCTCTCCTGCTTGTTCTTTTTTGGGCTGTGTATTATATTGTTTCTTCCTGCTCTCTTCTTGAGCTAGCCATTTTCACCATATATGCTGAATTAGCCAGCTACTAGGTCAGTAATAATACATGGCAATTTGGCAAGAACAACTGTAGTAGCAGCCAAGAGGAAGTGATCAATTAATAGGCCTTACTGTTTGCTCATGGTGAGAATTTTTTTATAAAAAAAGAAGCATGATCGATTTGAGGTTAATAGGATCTTCATGTATGTTCGAGCACAGGATCTCTCCATCTTCTTTGACCCACTGTTTCTCTATAGTTCTTGGCTCCAGGCACACAAATAGTTAGATACATGAACATGCATGTAGCGAGGTGCAGGACAAAGTACTACTCACCCACACACCTCACTTAATTCCCTGTTGTGCTTATACTGTGCAAATAGGTGCAAACTTAAAGCTTGCATCAATGGTGTGTGCCCTCCATCGCAAGCTTCTGGTCCAAGCGCTGCCGAATCCGCACTGCCGCCAATTCAATTCTATCCCAAATCTCCCGTCCTCCCATTAGCCAGCCTGCATCTGCATGCACTTCTAGCTTAACATAAGTTCAGCTCCGATCCGCTTGATAATTCAGTTCGGTAGGATAAGGCGGTTGGGTTCAGTCGTCGCCAGTCCAGTCCCCATGGCCGGGGCGTACGGAGCTTGCCAAGTGGCCATGCACGAAGGCTCCGGTTCTCACGGTGGGGGCGTGCCCTCCTGGCGCTGGCGGCGTCTGTACTGCCTGAGCGAGCTGGTCGTCTTGAATAAAACAGCGGGAGCTCGGAGGATGTGGAGAGGAAGAAGATCTCTGCAACGCACTGGTCCCCCGCCGGGATTGGGATTGGACTGTTGGCTAGCTGCCGAGTCAGGCCCATGGCGCTGACCACACGTGCGCACGCGCCGCGTCCACCACTGTCTCTCTCTGCGAGGATCTCACTCCCACTGAACACTGATCACCAAATCATGCGCTCGCGCACACGGCCAGCAGCTATAGCCCAGCAGCACACACTCACTGTTTCAGCTAGCTCCATGCTTCATCTCTCTAGATTAGTTTTTCCCAGCTCTCCGACGTGCGTGCGCACTCGTCTGCATGGGCGAAGCTGGTGCAAGTGCAACACTGCAACCCCTTGTTCTCCAGATCAATTTAATACGCATGCAGATCAGCTAGCACAAATAGTTTTGAGAAATTTTTACAGATCCGAGCGAGCGTCAAAATGCATAAATTGATCTGTAAATTTTGATGCATTTTGATCCTTGGATCTGCAATCTCTTCTTTATGCTTCTGAATTCTCCTGATCTTTCTCCGAATCCCGATCTCACATTCCCGATCAGCCCCCCCATTGAGATCTGATTCCAGCAGGCCCTTTCCCCTCGCCGCCCTCGGCCTATCCTCCCATTTGGGCGCAGCCATGTTTCTTTTTCGAGGAGAAAGAGGGGCGACAGAGCGGAGAGGAAGAAGAACAGTAGCTAGCCTTTTGCCCCTCCCTCACTTTCTCACGCGACGGGACGCGCGCGCGCCGTGGGGCCGGCCCCGCGCTAGCCTGATCGATGCGAGGAAAGAGGGGATTGAAGCTAATGAGTCGCGCCCGCCCCCTTGTCTTTTCCATACATGCATGGCCTGGCCCCTCACCCAGTCATCACCACACCCTCCTCTCTGATCCTCGCCGCTTCACCCGTCGATAGCGAGCTAGATCTCGCCGTGATCGGCTCGGGCCTCGGCACTGTGGCCGGGCACTGTGCCAGCACTTCTCCCCGGTCCGTTCTTTCACGGATCGGCAGCAACTAGCTAGCTCCTTCACTTGCGTGGTGCCGGACTGCCGGCCACAGCGGCCATGGCCCCACCGTGCAAGCAAGGCCTGTTCGGCTGGCAGAGTGCTCGGCTGGCAAGTTTCGGCTTATTCTCTCTCATACAATACTATTCATTCTACCAGCCGAGCACTATTCATTCTACCAGCCGAACAGCCTCAGTAGCGTTGCTCACTGAAACCCAGCTCCCCGTGTGATTGCTTTCAATTCTCTCATGCCGGGTCTTGTCCGGAATCAATGTGGTAGACCACACAGATGGATCGTCGATCGGCAGCTCGACAGAGTTTTAAATCTTGGCTCTCTGGCTGCCATTGTTCACCCAATAATTTAAAGTGGGGAGCTATAGAGTGTATATAGCTAGATAAGGGGTGCAACAAGGTTAGGGGTAGTTGTGCTTTTGCTGCCTTTGATCTCGGCCATGCATCTGACTGGGCCTGTGCCTGCAATGTGTCTTTTTGTTACTATAGGGCACAGTGGGCCGTACGGACAGGAGGAGGAAGCTAGAGGAATTGTTCTTGGAGTGAGTGACTGACGGCAGGCATCATTGGATTCTCGATATGTGATGATTGGGGACCTGTCATAAAATTTTGCGCCCGTACAATTCTCGCTGATGCGCATATAGAGGCTAACGTACAAGCCACCCCTCGCTCGTCGCTTTGTTCTTTCCTGTCCTTGATCTCGATCATTATATATTTGTGTGTGTATATATATATACACACACAAAGATAGAGATTACTAGCAAACTGATGATCACTAAGCACTCCCGCATCTAATTAGGTTGCTTGATTAGTGAAGCAACATGTATTAGACGCGCTTGCACCTATAGTTTATGCTTGATGGCTGTCCTATCTGCAATGCCGATCGATCGATCGATGCTGATGCATCTCTTCTTACTGATGATTGAATAATATAATACCGATCAGTACGCTATTAGCTAGCTCGCCTGTCGTGCGTGGTTGCATGCTGACTAGATATAGAAATATGCCGGCAAGTGATAAGTAACATGGGTTTAGTTTCTTGTACAATGGCACTACTTCTATTAGTATCCGGCAGCGCGTACGCTGTCACTGTGGTCGCAAGCGAAAGGGGAGCTGCACAAAGCTTTGCCAATGCTTCCACATTCAGCTGTTACCTTCTTTTTCAGAACCTGCAGCGTGTGCAGGGGCGTGGGGGAAACAGTACGTGAGCTGGTACTGTGTGTTGGGGGCCAGCATGGGATATGGTGGTAGACGAAGGTAGAAGACAGGCACGCAGCTTTGAGTGCGAGAACAATCCATGGCGATGGACCCAGGCACCCAGCCCCTCTGCACTCTGCAGCGCTACTACAAGAAATGTTACCGTTTTATTTCCTCATGAGGTAGAGGCAGCCAATCTGAATGCTGACCCTACACCTATCATGATGCTTCTTATTCATTTCACGAGTTCACGGGATTGATTCATTTGAAGCCTTGCATTGGGGTATTGCAACCACTTGATTCCTCAGCTGATTGGACGGTGCTGTTGATTGCTTTGTGTTAGTTTATTCTGATATTGCTTGGAGATGCAGGTGACAGCGCAGTTATCTTACGCTTATAGGACAAGATCGTATATCAGGTTATTTTATTGTAAGATAGATACTAGTACCACCAATCGTAGTACCTATAAGGAACATATTTAGAGTTCTTTATTTGTTGTTGCTCTAGTGATCAACTAAATAGTAACTCCTCTGTTGCTTTTGTTTGGCACCTAGAATCTGAGTGACGCCATCAAACCATTTCTACAATTTGACTAATGATGTATACGAACATATATAGAGATTAGCTATATTAGCACAACACTATATAAGAAGCATGCACAGTTTCATAAGCATATTTGGATAACACAAAACATGAAAGGCTAAAAAGACATAATTTGTGCATACGTACATACAAAAGGGAGGGGGTAATAATGTATCTGATCCTTCAATATATTCTTGATGTGGAAACAAAAATGTATGAACACCTCTCGCTCTTGTTAGTTACTTTATCAATCTTTTTTTACCAATGCAAAATATTGAGATAGAGAAAATGCACACTTTTAAATGGATGAATAATATAATCTTGAAGTTCAAACTTCCATTTAGTTCGACCGGTTCATCTGGGAATAAAATGTGCTTCGTGATGTTCTTCTAGTGCACAAACACTTTGTTATCAGTAGAGTTTTGAAAAAAAATACCTTTTATCACAAACAAGCCATTGAGAGCCAAATAGCATGTAAAATTATACCGCATCATTGGTGACCACCACCATCCCATTACCCTTTTGTTTACAGTAAACCATCGCACCTGTATGCGCAAATCCAGCTGGCATGCGCTTATGCATTCCATTATGCTTGTGGTTTCTTCTTCAAGCTTTCTAGTGGTTCATTTGCCCTATTGTTTTCCCCTAAGATTTGACAGAGATGTGTAATCCAATATATTATTATGCGTGGGTATTAGGAACTTATCGGTGGTACTGCTTCATCCTTCATATATATGATATTGCCCTTCGCTATCCTTAATTTCAAATCAATAATAGTCTATTGCTCTCATGTGTGTTCGAGAAAAAGAATATCTCTTTATATTTATGGGTGTCTTCTGAATTCCTTGGTCCATAGGAAACAGTACAGTTAGGTGCACCAAGGAAAATTAATGATAATCCATGTTGTTTAATTTGTACCATTTCATTTTGTTTATTTTTAATATTTGGACTGTACTATATACTTATAGCTTGCTATAGGGAGACACAAATATAGAATAACCATATAGGCCCAAAGTTTAGCAGCAGGGTTGAGGCAGAATGATTCTTTCTCCAGTGCAGCGAGCACTCAAATATTTGAGGAACGAATTTAGTCGTGGGGTCGGACCATGTCACCAATATCATTTCTAATTATTTTCCCCAAATTATGCGCTATGATAACATGGTACGGACGCCTTTTTTGAGAGCATAGCAACAACTAGAAGAATATGGCAGCTTGAAGTTCCCTGCAAAAAGAAAAAAAAAGAGGCAAAAAAATAAGTGAAAGTGAAATATTTTTTGCTCTTGACGCATAATTAAGGACGTCAGCAAAGCATATGCTTATCTAGCTACATATGCATGCATGCTTTCCATGGACTTGGACAGTACCCAAAGTGGGCTCTTTAAGTCTTTATGAATACAAGTACTCCGTAGTCTACTGTATTGCACAGTGTTTGTTTGCTGTCTGTAGGCCCAAAAGTGCTGGTGTACGTACATGGATGTGACCTACGTTATTACATAGATTTCACAGCGATGCTGAACAAGGGAGGAAGATCATTCATGCGTGTTCATGGCTAGCTTTGTTAGCTCAACTTACTCGCGTACATTCAGTACGAAGCACAAACGTCAGCTCGGAGAGGACGGCTTCGCTGAACCGCGACTACTCGCTATACGGCCGCCACGTCGTACCGTTGCGCCCGAAAGATGACTGTACCGGCCGTCCTACGCGCGGCCACCGGCCGGGCCGATGGGACGTGGCATCTCTTTCTTACTATTCTTGCAACAAAAGAGAGCCTCCTATTGGGCCACGTCGCGCGGCCGTTCCCGGCAGTCGGATCGGCCGCGCGGACGGTCAGATCGGCCGTTTCTCGGTCATTTTGTAAAAAGACTCTCGAACTTTGTAAGAATCAACCCGCCGTCCGGCCTCCGCTCTTAGATTACTTTGTGAAAAGATCTACAACTTTATCAAAATTAACCCGCAGTCCAATCTCTCTGGCCCATGTAAATTTGCAAACAAAACCTTGAGTTTTCTTGAAATCAACCCGCCGTCCTCATCCTCTCTCAATTACACCACAACCTGTTCAGTTCATTATTCTACACGAGCAACATTATACGTACAATTTGGCCACCAAAACACGTTTAAATCAAAAGGTGTTAAATATGAAATTTGCTCAAAATTTCAAAATCTACAACTTTATTAGGGAGCACATTTTAAAATTCAAAACGCTTTCGCAATTCATTTGCATAAACGTTTACATGTGATCCGTTGTACATACGATTCGGGCACCGAAACATCTTCAAATTCAAAAGTGTCCAATACACAAAATTGCTCAAAACTTCAAAATCTAAAGCTTTGCTATAAAACAAAACTTTAAATTCAAAGTGTTTTCGTAATTCGTTCGCATAAATGTTTATATGTGATCCGTTGCACCTACGATTCTGACACCAAAACATCTTCAAATTAAAAAGTGCTGAATATAAAAGTTGCTCAAAATTACAAAAGCAACAAGTTTGTTCTTTTGCAGTTTACCCATTCAGTCTAACATCCGAACACCAAAACGCCTTCACATTAAAAACTTTTAAACATAAAAATTGCTCTAAATTTCAAAATCTACAACTTTCATACACATAAGATTTCAAACACCAAAACATCTTCAAATTAAAAAGTGTTGAATATAAAATTTGCTCAAAATTAAAAAACAACAAGTTTGCTCTTTTATAGTTCACCCGTTACAACTAACATCCGAACACCAAAACGCCTTCAAATAAAAAAAACTAAGACCTACAACTTTAATATATAGCAAATTTTAAAATTTAAAGCTCTTTTCTAATTTTCTTGCACAAATTTTGACAGTTCAAAAAAGATACACTTCAAAAGAAAAGTTACTCGACGTTTCAAATCTAAAACCTTTGCATAGAGCGAACTTTTAAATTTAACGTGCTCTTATAATTTATTTACAAAAATCAATTATACGCTCACACATAAAAAACCACTGTACCATGGGGGCACATCCACTAGCAGCCGCGAGCTTTTCTAGTAGTACTCGGTTGGTCCGCGCGCGGCGCCCGAAGCCCCAAACCACTCGATCGGGCGCGGGGCAGGGGCGCCGTCCACGCGCGTCCGGTACTGTCCACGCGGCTACCTGGGCGTGCAGGTGATCGTACGTACGTACCAATAACGAGCACGGACGGACGTGCCGTGTGCGCGTACGCGTGCGCGGGCCGGAGGAGCTATATAGCTAGCGAACCACTCGATCGATCGGCCATGGGTGAGAGAAATGTGCCAGGGACCAGGGTCTTTGTGGTACCGGCGTGCACCGAAGCACCATGCTGCTGGTCGTGCATTGATGCCTGGGGTACGCCGTAGTCGAGCGTCGTAGGGGCTGATTGGTTACCTGAATTGGTATGGCCAGGCTCCTGAGATGCAAGTTTGTCTTGATTGGTTTCTTGCACCAACGGTTGAGCCAGGTCCGTGGCATGCAAAAGCATTTGCCCAGCCTGCATCCGAAGATACGAAAAAATCGGCCGTTTCTCTAGAGTCAGGCTCTGTCGATGCAGGACGCGTGCATTTGGTAGGCAAAAAAGCTAAGAAGAAGCCGTCGGTGCATGCATATGGGGCATGTATGGTTCAGGTCCGGAGCCAGGCAGCAGCTCCCAAGCAGCAATCGTGACCCCAGGCCGATGAAATCGACGGCCTGGGTGAGCTGCTTGGCCCAGGCAGCAATTTGAGGACCTGAACCAAATAAGATCATGCTGCTAACCAATCAGCAGCTCTAGATAGCCAAGCTAGTTGAAGTCAGGCATCCAAACATTGATGCCTTGCATCAGCTCAGCCAGGCTCCGGGATACGGACCAGGCTGGGCGCATCCACGAACCAATCACGCCCGTAGGTGCTGCTGGCTGGTGTTTCCTCGGGTGGATGGAGCCCGCAGGAGCCGGCCGGCCGGCGCGGGTTTCACCTTTCGGCATGTTGTCGACCGCGGGCGACTCCCGCACCGGCACCCCACTCAGGCTCAGGCTGTCCGCATCGGCACCCTGTAACCTCCGGTACCAATATAGAGGAATTTCTGCTGCACCGGGGTACTCTACCCCTCACGCTAAAAAAGAGGACGAAGCAGGAAACTGGGAATCTGGCGGAGGTAGCGGCCGTCTGGGGACGCCAACATGGCGCGAGGCCCACGTGCGGGTCGTTGGTCCGCGCTGGCAGCAGGAAGGGGGAGAGAAGGGGGCTGGCCGCGGCGGAGAGGGTGGGGCCGGCGTGGGGAGGGAGGGGCTGACGCCGTCGCTTGCAGCCGCCGCCGTCGGGGAGCCCGAAGGGCGCAGGGAGCAGTGTTTAAAATCTCCGGCTAAGCCTCTTACCTGTTGGACTTTGCAACAGCTAAGATCAGCTATAGCCGGCTATAGCTTCAGCCAAGCCATTTAGCTGTTTTGCTAGAATTGAAAGAAAAAAAAACAGAAACTTAACAGCTTAGTTTAGTTTTTCATGGTCAAAACATGTAATCTGTTCAACACAGGAGTACTTTATAGGACACTTCACCATCACATTAGTACAACATTGGAGCATTATTGTTCAGATCAAATTGAAATGTTCGATCAAAACAAACATACACAGGTCTGCTAGCAAAAATTGTTAGCGGCAGCTAAATGAAGCCATGTTTAGCGGCTATCTCAGGCTAAGAGCAACTAATAGCATTTAAGAAATCGTAGTGGCAAAAGGTTAATATCTTAGCGGTAGCCATTCTGAGCAGCTATCTCCGGCTACAGCGGCAGCTATAGCCGGAGATTTAAAACCTTGGCAGGGAGCTCCGCGCACACCGCCATGGCCGCCGCCTCGACTGAGCTCGCCGCTGTTGGGACCTCCATGGCACGAGCTCGAGCCGCCGGGACCTCCATGGCGAGTCATCGTCGCAGATCCACGCGGGCAGGCGGAGGAGCTCCAGCGGCCGGCGCGCGAGCTCCAGCAGGAGAGGGAGGGCGGATCCGGTCGCCGCCGGCCACGAGGAGGCCCCCGCACGCCCGAGCGACGCCTCCGGCCATGGACTCCAATTGGGAAGTAGGGGCCAGAGGCCCACGCAGGGGGAGGGTAAGGGCAGCGGCGTCCTCTCCTCCGCTCTGTCCGTCAGAGCCGCGGCACCCGCCTGTGCCCCGATCTTCGGCCCACCCGGTGAGTTCTTCGCGGCAACTAGCAGCGGCGCCCGGCGATGGGGAGAGCGAGGGGCATGCGGCAGCCGGAGCAAGGAGAGAGGGAGGGCGAGCGGCAGGTGTCGAGGGAGGAGGGAGCTCCAGGGAGGGCGAGCGGCAAGCGCCAGGAGAGTCGTGGAGTGAGAGAGAGGGATGCTCCAGGGAGGGCGAGCGGCAAGCGCCAGGAGAGTCGCGGAGTGAGAGAGAGGGATGAGCGGAAGAGAGAGAGGGGCGCGAACAGAGAGAAAGAGGGGATCAGATAAAGAGAGAAGAGGAAAAAAAGAAAAAAATCTGAAATGTGGGCCCCATCAACTAGTAGGTGATATAGAGGATGAGATATAGAGTACGATGAGTGCGGGAGAAATGGGTATAGAGAAGAGAATCTCGATGACTAGAATATAATATTCTTTTTAGATGATGAAAATAGAGGACGATGAGTGCGGACAGCCTCGTCAACCCCGCTAGCCTGAAAAACGAGGTCCGGTTTGCCAGTTGCTACGACCGTACATGTGCCAAAAGAATTCATGGCCGGTATGGCCGCCCCCATATTGTTCCCAGTCAGGCAGTCACGCTTCCCCTCGTGCCTCAGCGCCTGATCTGCATCCACCTCAGGAGTCAGGACCCTGACAACCTCAGTCAAGGTCAATTCTAAATGATAACGATTTTTTTAGAACGAAATTACGAAAGGGCACGAGAAAGTGCCTATTTCATTTCACAAAAGATACTCTCTTGCAATCAGATCCGAGAGGTGACTAGAGACAAAGCCATAAGAAAAGGTTGAGGGAGGCC
Source organism: Alloteropsis semialata (assembly GCA_004135705.1). Taxonomy (NCBI): domain Eukaryota; kingdom Viridiplantae; phylum Streptophyta; class Magnoliopsida; order Poales; family Poaceae; genus Alloteropsis; species Alloteropsis semialata. Next base: position 75,141,929 of record CM014272.1, on the reverse strand, counting down.
AAACTGCATATAGTGACTTGTTAGAGTATTAAAAATAAAAAAAATCAGTAGACTTTATAGTCAAATCCTTTGTACACTTAAGGTGTACCANTGCCGTTGTGGTTGCCGTTAACATCGCCGCTCACCTCTCAGATTTGTTGGTTCTCCCTTTGAATCTTAGAAACACCTTATGAAATCTTGGGCGCTAGGTACTTGTAAGACATTCCGTGTCTGAAGAGGTGAACGACACACTGTTCAACTAGACCAATGTTCGCTTTGCAACTAGAAAGATGAACGACACAATATATCCTCACTACTTGTGTTGTGTGCTCTCCTTAGACCGTTGAACCTGTCCACAATGGTGCCCAACTGTAGAGAAAGTTCTTTCGCAAGCAGGTGACGCAAGGCTTTGAGGAAAGTCCCAAAACATTATAAAAAAGTTTTGATTCTCTGGTAATTTGGGGAGTTTGGACCATTTGGCCCTGTTTAGTTCCCACCTCAAACTTCACTATTCATCAAATTTCACTATTCATCAAAGGGAACCTTACATGCATGGAGTATTAAACGTGTGTTAATGACAAAACCCATTCCATAACCCCCGGTAACTTTGCGAGACGAATCTAATGAGCCTAATTTGGCTATGATTAGACAACATCGTGCTACAGTAAATAATCTCTAATGACGGATTAATTAGGCTTAATAGATTCGTCTCGCGATTTTCCGTCCATCCGTGTATTTAGTTTTATAATTAGATCATGTTTAGTCCTCTTAATCTTCGATTTAGAATTGCTACAGTAAATTTCGCAAACTTTTTTCCCGAACTAAACAGGCCCAGTAATGCTTGCGTATTTGATGTGACAGCACCTAGCATCCAGATGTTACTGCAAACCTTCAAGAGTGAGCATTAGGCCCTGTTTGTTTACCATCTAGATTATATAATCTAGCTTATAGACCAAGAATATTATGGTAAAAAGTCATCATGGACCATCAAATAATCTGAAATAATCTACTCATGTGCAGCTTATTTGAGATTATTTGGGTGGTCCATGGTGGCTTTTTACCATGGTGCCCTTGACTCATAAGCTAGATTATATAATTTGGGTGGAAACAAACACCCCCTTAGTTGTGGTGCTTAGCTGGAGCCAACATGGCGCTGAAAACCCTATGTCTTAAATAGTGGAGGATCGGGTCGCCTAGTTTTGTTCTTTTAGTAATATTCCTATTTTGCTTATATACACCTTCTATTTCTGGTCTAAGATGGGAAAGTGTTTGTGTAATTGGACCTTTATCTCTCCCTTAATACAAAGGTATGCAACTCTCGTACGGTGTTCCGGAAAAAAAATGTTAATTCTTGTCAGAAGATTTGGCATTCCAGTATTTCCTAAATGGTGAACAAGAATTTTGGATCACTTCTTTTCTTTTTTGGAAATCGATTCAACGTCGTCCACATTCATAAACCAATCGATCCGTCCGGTATTCAGGAGTTTGCATGAACCTTTGGGCTACAAACTCCACACGGTGATCGAGCTCCAAATGCGCCTTGTGTGCCAGTGGGTCAGCAGGTGTTGAATACTAGCAGTTAGGTTCATATTCTGCATATGTTGAGAAGTACTCCCTCCGTTCCAAACTGTAGGTCGTTTGACTTTTTTAACCCCAATTTTGACCACTCGTCTTATTCACAAAATTATGCAGAATATCATAATTTTTATTATGAGTTGCTTAATTAATACAAATACTTCAATAATAACTTAAATTTGACTATGTTTGCACAAATTTTTTGAATAAGACGAACGGTCAAACTTGAGATTAAAAAAGTCAAACGACCTATAATTTGGAACGGAGGGAGTAGAAATAACTCCCGGGAGCTTACTAATGTCAGAATGTATTGGCAGAACCAAATCATGAGAACAAAGAAATACATGGTTATTTCGAGATCCTTTTGTTGACTGTACAAAATTACTGATGAACAAGTATACAAACATGTTTCAAGCCTGTGTGGGCATTTGTCAGAACTAGCCTACTGCTGTAAAACATCCTTGTTATTTGCTTTGACAAAAAGAGGGAGAAAGTGTTTTAGCTCAATTTATCAGGACTATCTATTTACTATACTGATAAGTAACCATCTACATCTGGCTGACCCGTATCTGTGATGTATAAAGAATTGATTGGTCAGAATTCAAAGAATGAAAGAATCGCTGTTCGCTGTTGACTCCCTTGATACTATGATTTATATCATCCTGATCCGGAAGCTTGTTTGCCAGGACGCCAGAAACTCTTTCTAGCAACAAGAAATTGCTGTTTCACGACGACAGTTTCATAGTGCAGAGACTTGAGGACTGGTCGCATCTTTTTTATCATTTCTACGGTGTCTTTCAGCACAAACCATCTTCCAGGTCTCAATATCCTGTCGATTTCAGCTGCTGCTTCGATGATGTCACACCTAAATAAAAGACACAAGTGTCACCACTGGTTTCTGCCAGAACGGGGCATGAACAGTAAAAGTTCTGAAAGTGTGAGAACTCACCTATTTGTAAGACTTCCAACAAGATTACTCATGTGGAGAAGATCATAGGTACGAGGGTAGGTGTTGAAAGATTCACACCAGTCATGATATGCCCCAATCAAACCTCTGTCGAAAATAACTGGCAAGGTATCTGGCTGATCAATTGGTACAACGTTCATAACCCATAAAGGTTGATCAATGAGTGCTGCTGCAAACCTGGCTCAACAAAACAGGCATGATCACATTCCCGTCATGAAACAGAGTCTCCACTTAGTTTGATTGCAATTCATTGTTATGCAAGAGTAGACCAGCATGCATCCAACTAAAAAGTAATCTCTTCAGTATCAGTGTATCTAGGTTTCTGGGGTCTCTGCCTAGCTGACTTAGCAGTCCAAATCATAATGCCATAAAGAGTAATCACTTAACCATCACTTAAGAAAGAATAATTTAGTTCAGGCCTTCATGCTACGGTTTATCATGAGTTATCCACATCTCACTAACAAAATCCTTCAGATTGAAAGGCAAAAGCCCACATTTCTGTTGAATCCCTGGTGCTCCATGTATCAGAAAACAATTGAAAGATGGCATGATGCATCATGAACATTATATTTCCATGTCATACAGAGTCAATTTAACTAGTTATAAGAGAAGTAGCAGCAGAAATTCATCTTTACTTACCCTCCGAAACCAGCATTCATGTCCATTATATTACGAATACTCGACCAATTAAGTGGGAAGTCGTTGAAATATACTTCTGAAACGATCCGTTTCCAATATTTCGTATCAGCCTCAAATGCCTCTTTGTTAGAAGCAGAATCACCAGGCACATCTGCATATCTGACATTAAGTCTTTCAGGCCACGAAACAGGCCAGTTGTTTGTTTCATCTGAACTTGTGAAAATGCAACTATCAAGAGGAGCATACCTGCAAAAGGAAAGAATAAAAAGATAATAGGTAAGCACAAATGGTATACATGGCATTAGATAAAACTGTGGCACAAATTATTTATGATATCTACAACAACGGTAGCCATGGCAGGAGGTAGATAGCATATATCAATACTATTTATCAATTGAACCAGTAAAGTCATAATGAAAAAAATAGGCAATTGAAAGCGACAAGACCTCCATAAGCTGCAACATACCAAGGAAAACGTGGTCCATCTGTCTTGGAGCATAGAGGGGGTTCATTGGTCTTCCTCTCAGCATAGCAAGAATTTGATGTCGGCTTTTGATATATAACGACTGCAATTCCATTGACAACTTGAGATTTTACCACTGTTCTCCAGCAGATTGATTTAGTCAGAGTAACCATTACTGCACATGCAGAAAAGGACATTTAAATTGGCATGAAAAAATATTCACTGTACAAATGATAAGATTCAACCAAAACCATAGCAGTTGTCAATAGAATGACAGCCCCACAAACCATTCCAGTCATCCTGGTCTCTTTTTTCTTGTCGATAGACAGGGGTTGCAGACCAAATGAAATATCCTCCAGGCCTTAGCACTCTATTAAGCTCCAACAACGGTTTTCCACCTGCCATCCCAAGTAGCAAATTACTAAAAAAGAACTTCTCAATGGAAATAAAGAGTACAATTTACACAACAGAACAGAAAAATCTAAATACTACAGTAGTTTGGTTTGTTGTGAAGAAATAGAATACTTACCATTTGCATACCAATGGACCCTGCACCTTGCACAGTGTACAACATCAAATACGTTATCAGGAAATGGAAGCTTTTGTGTTCCAATAACTGCTAGAAATGCTGGAATTCCACGCTCTAATGCAAACTGTATCTGAGCTTCATGCTCATCTTTTGGGGCGAATGACATAGTAATGACATTCCTATCAAGCAAGTATCCACCAAAGCTGGCAACACCACATCCAACATCCAAGACAGTTCTTGTATGCATTCCCCACTGAATGGCCGGCATAATCTACAGAGGAAATTTAGCAAAAGCAAGTTACAGAACAAAGAGAAAAAGAAGAAACATCATGTTGTTATGAACATTGATGGCCTAGTAGTTCTTAAGAAAGCCCAGCATAAGTAATTTTTTTAGCAATGCAAGTGCAGCCTATGTTCAAACCTGACCAGTGAAGACTTGACTGTGAGTATACTACTGACTACTGAGCATTGGCTGTGAATTGACCTAAGGAGATGCATTTAAGATACATCTTAATTTAAGCAATGCACACAACTCACGTGGCCATCAAACTACTTGATGAACTTTCTCGGCTGAGTTAAGCCATCTCAACATAGAGAAAAGTGATTATGGTAATGCTTACCTGTTCAATAAACTGAATGTATATTCCCACACCATCTTTGAATTGAGTCCCACCTCCAGGGAAAACAAGATAATCACCAGACCTTGTAACCCAGTTCTGATCCTTCTTATACTCCACCAGCTTTGGGTGAGGGACGTTATTGTACCAAATCTGGATTTGCAGTGAAATGAATACAATCAGATAGTCAGCCACCTAATGGCAACTTAACACAAAAAGATATCCGCCCGACGAAGGTAATTATAAAAGGGAATTGGCAAAGGATCCAATAACTGATTTCACTGATCTTAAAGAAGTAGCCCCCAAAAGTTATTTGCTAGAGGTCCATGTGCAGAAAGAGTATTCTCGGTCAATGCCATACTACTACTAGAGATTCCAGATCCCCAGAGGCATGCTGTGTGCTGTGTAGGTATACCAACTTCCAAAAACAGAGAGCATTCTTAGTTTGTAGTGCAAACTGAGTATTCTAACATGAGAATCAAAAGGATTTTGGGGTCCAATCCTTGGCATGTGGTTAGCAGACTAAAATACTACTAGCAACTAGCCATACTAGCAGCCCAACCCAGAAACCATCCTCATGATCATGATTGATGAGCGAATGATCAGGTAAGCGAAAGAGCTATGAATATTATAACCAAAGAAAACAAAGAGGACCAACAGCCAGAGCCATCTCCCTCCCTTACCGACAAAGGCAAGCGAAGCTACCGCGGGAGGTCCTCACCATGTCACGGCTGCGCGGCCAGGGCACGGGCGTCCGGTACCCGAACGGCAGCGGCACCAGGCACCTGGGCCGCGGCGCCACGGGGCAGTGTCGCTCCCGGTGCTCCATGTGCCGCCTCGACCGCAGCGCCTTGATCGCCCGGACGTTGTCCAGGCAGGGGATGTAGTCCGTCGACGACACGCCCCTCCCAAGCCTGCTGCACGTCGCCCACCTCACGCTCACCGGCCGCTCCTCGTCGTCCCCACCTGCTCCCGCCGCTGCGACGCTTGTGTCCGTCTTCCCGTCCGCCTCGGCTCCCCTGGCGCCGCTGCTGTCGTCTGCCCCCGACGAGCCTTTGCTGTCGTCGGCCCCCGACGAGCCACTGCCACCACGGGCTTCCGCGGCGGGGGGCTGCGAAGCGCGAGCGTTGTCATCGGATTTTGTGGCTGCCGGTTGCGACGCCTCGGCTCTCGGGGTGGCGAGCGGGCCGGCTGGTTGCGAGTGAGGCGGGCTTCCGCGGGTGGGTACTGGGGTGAGGCTCTGCTGTTGAGGCGGAGGAAGGGAGGGGGCTGAGGCTGAGAAGCGGGAGGGGAGAAAGGGCTGGAAGGCCAGGGATCGGGGCGAGGGGTCGAGGAAGAGGAAGAGGAGGACGAGGACGGCGGAGACGAAGAGGAAGAGCGAGATGCCGAGGAGGAAGGGCCGCCTCGCGCGGTCGGAGGAAGGGACGGCCATCGCCGCCGCGGTGTGGTGCGAATTGTGATCTGGTCGGGAAGTGATTAAGCCAACCGGAGGAGGAGGAAGTAGACGAAGGCGATAGTGGTGGTGGGGTTCGGCCGGTGGGTGGGTGGGTGGGGTGGAAGTGGAAGCGGACCGTCGCGGCCACGCCTGCTGCGTTGGCGGCCGCCGCGGCGCGGTGGAAGATGGCGGGCAAGCGGATGAGGGCAGGTCGTTTTCCAATGGTGGCAAAGGGGCTTTTATTTTTGGCAACGTATCAGGTGCAAACTAATCTTTTTATGTAAACCGTGCAAACTTCTAATCTGGGTGTGTGGTCTCGACTCTCGAATGGCCTTCTCGCCCTTCGCTTCTACAGTTCTGATTTGTGATTTCTGAAGATCAAGGCCAGAGGAGAGTAGTAGTTCGTAATGGCTCGTGAAAGTCTGACACGTTCGATTTTTTTTGAAATAGAGTCCAGCTCATCTAATTGGCTGTTTAATTTAGACCAGTAAGCTATCTAAAGTTTGCTAATCCCTCTTTGAAAAAATTCCTCATTTGCCATTGGCATAAACTTATATCCTGGATTTGCCACCTAGAAAACTCTAATCCCATACATGCCATTGGTCTTAAATTTTAACCCTGTTTGTGCCATGGACATTTCTTTTTGTTAGCACCAACGTCAGGGAAACTTTGATATACCAATTTTATCCCGATCCATCCATAAATCACAACTTTGATATACCAATTTTATCCCGATCCATCCATAAATCACAGAAGCGATCTGTTATCCCAATGCCCAAGCCTTACCGCACAACGACATGGCACCCAAAGCTACGCTGCGTGCGAGTGGATGGCCTGCTCTGAGCAGGAACGGGCAGCATGCGATTCTGTTTCGCGCGTGGGGTGCCTGCTCGATACCTCCTGCTGCTGCTCGGATGGGTCCAAGGTCAGCGCGAGTCCGTTCAGCCGGCCGGCAGGAGCTGCTGTCGCATGAGCTGCATCGGCGGCCTCGAAACAACACCAACCATGATAGCCCTGCCATGGGAACTAGAGCAAAGTTTGTTGTGGATATCATACGTGGATTGTTCCAGTTCAATTGGTGCCTAAAAGAGACCAGTGAAATTTGTGTCCAATTAAGAGCAAGAGCAAATGGGACATTTTGACCTATCTGTTAGCCAAGAGAACCGGATTCTAGTCAATACTGGCATGGAAGGGGTTAAAATTTATGATCAATGGTATATACAGGATATGAGTTTTTTAGGTGGCAGATCAGGGATAAAAGTTTAAGCCAATGGCATATAGAAAATTTTCCCTAAGTCTTTCCCGTTTGTGAGCTGTGACATTTCAATTTCTCAGAACACCCATTCACCCGGAGAAGGATTCAGTGACGTACGTTAGGTACTGCACGTAACGTACGTCACTGAATCTCAATCCCATTCACCCAGGCCATATGGTCTATAGCACCCATGCAGAATCATATCATTGTGGCAAAAACAAGCCAGTATTAATGAATGGTACGAGAACCGAAAGCAAGTGCAGTTGCTACCGTACTTGTTTCACCTAAAATCCGTAGGCGTCAGTCACCCCAACTCGAGGCGTAACTGCTACAGCAGTTGCTTCGCCTAAAGTGTACTATGGTACATGGCCACACACCTGAAATCTGTTGGTGCCGGTCACCCTTTACAACTCATGTCGTCGGTCAGTTACAGCCGCTAGGAATGTCGAAGCGCCGAGCTTCAGAGCTAAACAGAAGCAGATAAACAACTGTGCAGGTTCCTCCGTGAGGCAAATTTTTTTTGGGACGACAGAAACTAGATTGGGAACTATCTGATCTGTGATTGTGCGCGCTGCTGATGCTGGTCCTCCTTCAACTTTTCCTTGGGGGAGAGCATGTCGCCGATCAGTGTGACCTTCCAGCAGTCCGCTTGGAGGATGAAAACCGAACCAGCTTTTGGTACGACTGCAGGTTACAAAGCGAGTCGCTAAGAAAGTCTGCAGGTCCTCTTGCAAATAGATATCAACAATAACAAGCATCTGGTGCTTCCAGATGGATTATCTGACAATAACATTGATGCTTTTGTAACCAGACGAAATAGATCATTGTCTTGTGAACTTATGATGATGAATTTTTCGAACCCAGAACGATACTGGCGTTGAAGAGCCTCTATTATAAATTGTAACTTGTAACTACTAAGTTATTTCTTTGATAAATCAGGAAGAATGATTTAGCAGTACTCAAAGTAAATGGAAGCTAGCAATAGAATTACAGAAAACAAAGGCTGATCAATCACTATAAGAGCCATTCTGTCACATAAAACTAAATACAGCCTATACAAGTATTTCACGGTACAGAATCAGGAAGGGAAACAAAAGTACCTCGGAAATGATTATCCTCTGATATAATTCCAAAAGTCTCTGCAGTATCCCGAATCATGATGCCACTTACACCTTGATATGAAGCAGCTTTGCATTCTGCCACTGAATAGCACAAAGCCATATATATACATGACCGAATTAAAAGAAAGTTAGAAAGAAGAAATAGTCCAGCGTGCAACTAGTTCAGACATATGAATACCTATTACAAGGGCCCCATGAAGATCTGCTGAAAGGAGGTTTTCGGACAATTGCTTTTTCCTGTGCGGAAGGCAGGGCATGTTATTAGCACATATAAGGGACAGAAAAAGCAAAATGAGGAGTTGGGTCCAAGTTTTCAAAAAAAGATTGAGTCGATCCCCTGCACTGATTGTGCTTGTTTTGGTCCTCAGGCTCATTGTTGCCTTTCTTGATTTTACTTGTTCAGCTCTTCAAATTTGTTAATATTCCATAAAGTACTTATAGCCTTATACTGTAATCAATAACCTACAACAACTTTGTTTAATGGTACCAAATGACTTGGTGAATTTGGTCCCTACAGTTAATAAGTTTCTGTTCAAGGAGCTGCTAGGGCCTTTGAGTGGTCTCAATGTTGCTAACATAATAAAGTGCACGCTAGTGTATTTCTTACTATTTGGTACAAAAGGCATCCTGCATTTGAGGTCCATTATAAGTTCTACAATCAACCTAGCAGTATATATAAACCAATTAATCAGAGAATTGACCAAAAGCAGACATCCAGAATTGTCTTTTATGTCGTTGAAGCTCAAGAGTCAAGACAGAACATGGATTTTTTTCCATGGAAAGAGGAATAAAGATAAATAGAAGTTCATAAACAGACAGAATGATAGTGTGACACCATACGGGGTTATTTTGACAAGCTCTCTGATATATTCCTTCCACATCTCATGCATTGGCTTATAGAGGTCATAACTGCAAGACCAAGAATGACATGTAAAAGTTGTGTGGATCCAAAGTAATAACGTATTATGTGGAGATTTGGGAAAGGATATAAACTTTAGTTCAATTGTGACTCTTAAGGAACACAGTTTTATACTTTTATGTTCATTCGTGTCATAAAAATAAAATCAAAAGATAACATGATTTTTTGGTGGTGAGTGATCATTCTAAGGGCAACTCTTGAGCACAACATACCTGCGGAGTGTACCATCTAAATCAAAGGAACCACATTTCTTATGTTGCTTCAGAGACATGTGCCGTTTTGATCGCTTTGAGTGAATCAACAAAGATCTTGCTTGGGCATCCACTAGTCTAGGACCCCTCTGAACATAATTATCCAAAAGGATCCCCTTTTCCAGCTTCAACTTTTTGGCTCCCTTAGTAATTTTTTCAGCATCTCCACCTTTCTGAATTATGTCATATATAACACTGTGGACAACCTCCGTGCTATCAAAATCCTACAACAAAGTTCACGATGGCAAATTTGAGAGGGTTTCTCATCACAATTCGCACATAACAATAAATTTGAGAGTGGCAACCCATATCACAGGAATATTTACCGAAATGCCATCTTGGAACAAATTGTCATGAAGGGGAAATGAAAGTTCAGTATACACAGGGTTGATTTCTTCACCTACAGAGTTCAAAAGTATTTGTTACATAGCCTTGCACATGCACACAGAGAGGGAAAGGTAAGGAGGTTACCTGAGGATGTGGAAGGTTTTTGTTGACGACTGGAACCGGAAAATGCTACACCTGAAAAGCAGAAAATGGAGATACAAAAACTTGCATGGTTGCATAAAAAAGAATAATGACAAAACTAAACCTTTATGAGAAGAGCGCTGAGCAGATGTTTGACGAGGAATGAGTTCTGGAGCTTTGCCTTTCCTTGGCGAATCAAATTTAGGCTTAGGAGCATCAGAATTGTTCTTCTTATGACTCTTAAGCTGTTCATCTTGCAGTTTCTTGGCTTTTACAGCAGTATACTGTTGCTGAAGAGCTTCTAAGGTGCGTTTCTTCTGATCAGAGATAGTCGACATTGGACCTAACGAAGCAGGGATCTGATACTGAAATAGCAACTTAGTACCTTAACAGCATAATAAACATTCCAGAATAGTTGCAGTTGTCGAAGCACAACACGAGTCCTAACTATAATCTGGTACTGCAACATAACAGAATCACAAAGAGGCCAGGGTATTTGCAGTTGCATTGCATGTCAAATCATGTTACTGCCACCCAACCAGACTACTGGTGAATGGTCGTAAACAAAACTAAACCAACGGTCAGGTAAGTTTTGGAAGACATGGGCACCACTGAAGTGTATTTTTTTCTCGTGGCTAGAGATCCAAAACCAATAATGGACATCCAACTGCCTCGCAAGACGAGGGTGCGAGTGCAGCGACACATGCCCCTTGTGCAGACAGCTACCGGAGACGCCACTTCACCGGCTAGCGGAATGCAGATACATGAGAAGGGTCTGGAGTGGCGGACCTAGGATTTAACCCAGGGTATGCATATAGCAATATAGAATTTGGTATAATCCCATATAGTTTGGTACGTTGGTGATAGAACTACAAAATTTGTAAAGCAATTGGGTATACAAGCATAAATAAGTTCAAAAGGGCAATGCAATGTCTTACTTCTTCATGCCTCAGCGTTCTGACAGTAGCAGCAAAAGAGTGATATATTAAGCCCTGATTTCAGGCTAAGCTATTAATCTCAATCAGAGCTACCATGGGGCAGCAAACGCATGACAGAAGAATAAACTGTAGAAAAACGAACTATACGCACGGTGGGACTAACTATATAGTGCATGTAAACACTAAAGCATCATTTCTTTGACACAGAATAGTGTAAATCGATCCGAATTACAAGCCCAAACTACAGCACAATGTACACGAGCTGCCAGGAGCAAGGGCAACAAACTGATGAGGCTAAATCGGACTACAAGCACCAAATTAAGGGAATCAAAGAAGGAATCAAAGGAAGAAAGCAGTAATTCTAATCCGGAAGAGTACGAGTATAGCAGCAGTAGTACCAGTCGTGGCCGCGCAGGGTGCCGGGCGGCGCAGGCGCACAGCGGGCGCGGGAGGGGGGAGCCCGCTCGGCCGCGGAGCGTCAGCGGTCCGCTGGCTCCCGGCACGACGTCGGCGCTCGGGGTTGCGGCGCGGTGGTGGCTTCGTGCGGCCTGGAGAACGGCGGCGTATGGCGGCGTGCGTCGGTCGGGCGACTCCGTGGCCGGCGGCGTTCGGAGAAACAAGGACGCGACTTCCCCAGCGCAAGGGCGGGCAGGCCTGACTGCTGGGCCTTAATTGGGCCAGGCTAGTAAAAAATGTCCAGTAGTACTAGTATTGCTAACACACACTCACACACGGGGACACCACTACGGCATCAGCCCATTCAGCATGTACCAGTATTGCTAACATGACCTTTGCATCTTCCTCCCAAAAGGTTTGCATTATCAGTTCTTGATCCCAATCTCCAGTGACAGTGTTGATCAGTCCAGAAACCTTCTGCAAGATGTTTGCACGCCGAGGGGTTATTGGTCTTCTCGTCCACTCCATCGGTAACCAAGGGTCACACCATATATTCAATATATTCAGTTGTTCTCCATTTCCTCTTCAAATAATTCCCTTCTTCAATAGGTCTATCCCTTTTAGAAAACTTCATCATGTGTTTTTTTTTTGCGAAAGATCAGTACAGACGCAGACGCTCACACACGCACACACACGCACGCACACTTACCCCTATGATACACGCACGCACACTTACCCTTATGATGCACGCACGCAAACCCTACCCCTATAAGCACCTCCGAGAGACTAATATCCCTTGCTTTGACTGTGCTTCTAAACAGGTCGTGTTGGGAAAGTACTCGGCCTTTAAAATTCTTGCACAGAAGGATTCAGAGTTCTTCAATAACGTCCATTCTTGCTTTGCCAGCGTGTGCCAAGACTGAAAGCATGTATGTCTCTGAAATTGTAGGATTAATTTCTCCCAACTAATCCAGTTCATTTTATTCTCATTATCATGTTGGCTCCACCAGTATCTATTGTCACCGACAATACAAGTCTGCTCGTTCAATGTTCAAGGGCATATTGTCAGCATGGCAGCATTTTTTTTTTTTTTGAGGGAAGTCAGCACGGCAGCTGTGCACAAGCACAAGCTGTTGAAGCCGGCCGGTTCCGTCTGCAGCTCGCGAAACAGGAAGCCCAACCCACTCGTTAACGGGCCTGAATGGGCCAACAGCCTTGTAAGCGTGAGACGGTGAGAGTAGCGTAAAGCATTGGCTCGTTCTCTCGGCTTATATGCGAGCAGCTAGCGTTGGGAGACGAGGGAATTTCAATGGTTTTGTATATCAACTAGTGTTCGATTAATCATTCTTCGCTACTCATCTTGCTTCCCAATCCTTGTTCCGTTCTTCCTTCCTCTGCTCTACTCTAGTGATCTGTTAGTAACACATATCGAGTTTGTTTTGCTATTGGCGGTGAAGCTTACAAACTACAAACCTTCGTCCTTGCAAGCTTCTTGGTCGATAAGGGTGGCGCTTCGAGCTGCAAGCTGCTTGTACAAATAAACTTTTACCTTGCAGCGTGCCGAGCCGACACGCCCCTGGATCTTAGCTGATTCCAGAGTCCAGACACGTCCCATGTGAACCATATAAGAAAACTAATTGAGACGAGGCTAGCCGCTGAACCACGGACTACCATGTCGCGCTCTGCCCAAACTGTGTCGACATCCTGAGTTCCTGACATCTCGACCACCATTTTTCTATGCTCTTTTTGAAAAATTAAACGCCATGGCCATCTCATCTCAGGGAGGCGTGCATGATGGAGCACCAATCAGACACCGTGTCATGGACCGGAGCGGATGATTGGTGGCGGCGATAGGGCGCGTTGACCTTATGGACGGACGACGGAGCAGCTGCAGCAGGAAGAGAGCAAACTGGAGTGATGTTGTGCTGCAATGCAAGGGGAGAGTATCATGCGAGATGACTGCAGCCTGCAGGAGCCGTAATCTTTGAACACCTTTCGCCCTTGTTTAGTTCGCGCGAATTCGATCGAATGTACTGTAGAAAAAATGCATTGGGAATCGAAAAAGCAGAGAGGGGACACGTTGTTCATTGCGTAAAACAGAGCGCGAATTCCATCGAATCGAGCGAACTAAACAAGGCCTTCATCTGGGTTCTGACTGCATGCGTTGGTCTCTACAGGCGAAGAATACGAGGACGGCGTGTGAGTGTGAGTGTGACAGTGGCCGAAGAGATTCTTTCCAGGAAAAGAGGGATCCATCCAAGATGGTGAATTGGTGATCTTGGGGATCTAGGAGATTGGAGAAGGTGATTGACAAGAACGAAGCGCAAAGTACTCGCAAAAGATGGTAGACTGAATAACTGCATGGTAGTTTACGTACCATGCAGTGCAGGCATGAAACTGAGCAGCTCGCACTCCAAATAGCCAATGTGTGTTCGGATTGTAGCTATCCAATGTGACTATGTGAGTCCATTGACCCACCATTTGCTAACTAGTAAAATTTTGCCATGTCGAGAGGAGTTAATGAATTGGTGCCGTGCTATTGGTTCTCTCAAGAAATTTTCCACAAGATTATGTTAACATTCGTCATTTCGTCTCATCTCATTTTCTTAGCAGTACATCCATGTTCAGGCTCCAGCAAGCATATATACTAGTAGTATACGGCCACTCTGTCCACCACCGTTATTCCTAGCTCTCGGCCTTAATTGGACTAAGAGATGGCTGCCGGTATGAAGCTTGCCGCCCTCTGCGTCCTCGCCGTTGCCTCGCTCCCGCTGCTCGCGCTCGCGGACTGTGACTGTTCGCCGTCCACCGATGACGGCACCGACAAGGCGAGGGCGCTGACACTCAAGATCGTGGCCATCTTCTGCATCCTCGCGGACTGTGACTGTTCGCCGTCCACCGATGACGGCACCGACAAGGCGAGGGCGCTGACACTCAAGATCGTGGCCATCTTCTGCATCCTGGTCGCGAGCTCCGCGGGCTGCGCCATCCCCTCGCTCGGCCGGAGGTTCCCGGCGCTCGACCCGGACACGGACCTCTTCATCGCCGTCAAGGCCTTCGCGGCCGGAGTCATCCTCGCCACGGCGTTCGTGCACATCCTCCCGGACGCCTTCGACAAGCTCGGCTCGCCGTGCCTCGTCGACGGGCCATGGCACAAGTTCCCTTTCACGGGCCTCATCGCCATGCTCGCCGCCATCGCCACGCTCGTCGTCGACACGATCGCCACGGGCTACTTCCAGCGCGCGCACGCCAAGACCGCCGCGGCCATCGGGGACGTCGAGGCTACACCGGACCATGCGCACGGCGGCCACGGGCACACGCACGGCGTCGTGTCCGTGATGGCGTCGACGTCCAACGCCGACGGCGGCGCGCAGCTCATCCGCCACCGCGTCATCGCGCAGGTTCTGATCGGCCCATATCGCTCCTGCCCATGCATCCAAACGAGCCTGTAGAACTCGTACATGTACTTGCTCATGCTGCACACGTGCGTCGTATATATGTTGTTGCCTTGTATTTACATGAATTAATGCCTTCAATTAAGGTGCTCGAGCTTGGTATCATAGTGCACTCGGTGATCATCGGGATGTCTTTGGGCGCATCTGAGAGTCCTGGCACGATCAGACCGCTCGTGGCCGCGCTGACGTTTCATCAGTTCTTCGAAGGAATAGGGCTTGGAGGATGCATTGTGCAGGTATACACCTTGATTTACTCTCTACAGTCCGCTAGGAACTACCAAAGCTTTACAGGATTGGTACTTGAGACGCTGTAAACAGGACGTTTTGGGAGGGCTTCTCCCAAAACGGCTTTTCAAGTGAAGCCAAGACCGGTGAAGCCTTCACTCGACTTCTAGTTCATTTTTGTCTCGGTATACGAACACTTTCACGCTATAGTGTTTCGGTTTGCACAAAACAGGTGAAGCCAAAGCCACCATAAACCAATCCAATGGGGACTTTAAGTGTAGGTGCTCATCAATACATACAACAATAGGAATATTTATATGCTAGCGTTATGTGTTCATTATTATCTATGCCCTAATTTGTCAAGCGTGTATAATCTAATCCACATGGTGATATGCCAAGAGAAAAATTTACATGTAGATGGTGCTCGACACTTTCAGTTTAGAGTTTAGCAAAATCTATAACGATCGCACAGTGATTATTGGATGACGAAAATTTCTTGGTTCGTACAGGCCAAATTCCGCATGAAGTCAGTGGTGACAATGGCCCTCTTCTTCTCGCTCACGACGCCCGTCGGGGTCGTGATCGGCATCGGGATCTCCTCCACCTACGACGAGAACAGCCCCAGGGCCCTCATCATCGAAGGGGTCCTCAACGCCGCGGCGGCCGGTATCCTGAACTACATGGCCCTCGTCGACCTTCTCGCCGAAGACTTCATGAACCCTAGGGTGCAGAGCAATGCGAGGCTGCAGGTCATCGCCAACATCTCGCTGCTGGTCGGGACGGCGCTCATGTCCATTCTTGCTGTATGGGCGTGAACTGGCACTCGTCGTGAGTACAGTACAGCAGTGATCCAACACTTTTTTTTGTTTGGGGGGGGTGTTTCAACCTCCATTTTGATATTTTTACTGTGGGACGATATATCATCACCTCACAGTTTGGAAATCATTTCTGTTTGTAAAAAGTAGGGCATATACCGAATCAAATCCGTGTAATAAAAGTGCCGATTATCTTGCTAAACTGCCGGCAAAACTATCAGCGGATTTGCTGACTTGGTGAGGACTGCAAAAGGAGAAAGTGTAAAAGGTGTGCAGTTCTGCAGTTGCATCAAATCCACTTCAACCCAAAAGGCCGGTGCGCTTTCTTTGTGTACCTACCAATCGAAAAAGCGCAGCTGTTTTTCTCTTGCGATGGTATCTGGATAGAGGAAGAAAAAAATATAGTACGAAATGGCTAATTCAAGTTGACTTTGGTAAGCTAGCCACTAGATACGTGTGCATAGGATATGCCCCTACATTACAAATTAGTATATTATACTGAACCCATCTCTGGAACATGGTGTGAGAAGGTCCACCGGCCTCATGTACACAGAATGTCGACATGGTGTCAACATGTCAATCGCCCAAAGTCTCCCATCTGTTCCACGATCCCAAGACTTGATGGAGTTGTTAATTGTCAGGGTTGCTGTACTCTCCCTGTCCTAGTTTAATGGTTAGGTTGGTCGAGAAGACATAGAGATCACTTGGCCCTTGTTTGGTTTTGTAGCATCTAGGAGGGAATCTTTCTTGCATTAAGTACTAAATGAAGTCTATTTGCAAAACCTCTTTACGGTTGAGTGTAACTTTTCGAGACGAATCTAATGAGTCTAATTAATCGATGATTGGCTACAGTGATGCTACAGTAACCATTCTCTAAACATGCGGTCAAAGGACTCATTAGATTCTTCAGGGTTCCTAGTGCAAGGGTTCTGGAGTTAGTTTTGTAAAATACCTTTATTTAATACCTTTAATTAGTGGTCAAAGTTGTGAACAGTATCTAGCGCTGGAAAACCAAACGGGGCCATGCCACACCCAGACCTGCCAGTTCCGCTACGGTTTAGTCCTTCTCGATCAAGAGTACGGTTTGTCCCTGCACGATTAGTGTGTAAGGTGGATCGGTCGCTGTCTTCCAGAGACGTAATTAACAATCTGATTGCGGCTAATCTGCAGTTTACGTTACTGTCACTGTGTCATAGTGTCATGCAACTGCATGAGGACCACGGGAAGACGGGCAAGGTGCAACCAAACCGTCAGAAACGCCTCGCTGAGCTGCTGCTACTGCTGGTAACTCTCGGCACCAGCAGCCGTATGCGCCGTGCGGTCGTGGCAGCATTCACTGTCCGAGCGTGTCCGTTGCTCCGCTGCTTTCGTCACCACCTGCACTCGTCAATTCGGCCCTGACAGTCTGTTCGGTTGGCCAGTGGCTGGTGGCTGGTGCTGATTTGTTGTGAGAGAAAAGTACTGCTAACTGGCTGGTGGCTAGTGGCTGGTGCTGATTTATTGTGAGACTGAAGTACTGGTGGCTGATAAGCCAAGCGAACAGCCTGGCAGGTAACGTCCACACGATCGATCTCGATGTCGCCGCGTGCGCCGAAACCTAGCTAGCTAGCATGCGTGGTGAGAGCCCATCGCATCTCGTATCGTACCTCCCGGAGAGGGAGATGGCGAGTCACTCGCCCCGTCGCCCAGGTACAAAATGTTGCGAGGAAAGAGATCGGTAACGCATACGCATGTGCCAGTGCCAGCGCCAGTCTCCGCTCGCCGCGGCACAGCACAGCAGAGCACAGCGGCGGATCGATCGAGCCGCAGGGCTAGACGATGGCCGCGCGCAAGGCCACCAAGCTCGCGGCCGCGCTGTGGCTCCTCCTGGCGGTATCTCTACTGCCCGATCTCGTCGCCGCGGCGGAGTGCGAGTGCTCGGGCGACGCCGCGGGCCGGGACAAGGCGCGGGCGCTGCGGCTGAAGGTGGTCGCCATCTTCTGCATCCTGGCGGGCGGCGCGGCGGGGGCCGCGGTGCCAGCGCTGGGCCACCGGTTCCCCGCGCTGCGGCCGGGCACGGGCCTGTTCCTCGCCGTCAAGGCCTTCGCGGGCGGCGTCATCCTCGCCACGGGGCTGGTGCACATCCTGCCCGCGGCCTTCGACGCGCTGGGCTCGCCGTGCCTCGCGGCCACGGGGCCGTGGAGCAGGTTCCCGTTCGCCGGGATGGTCGCCATGCTCACCGCGATCGCCACGCTGGTGGTGGACACCGTCGCGACGGGGTACTTCCGCCGCACGGTCGCCAGGAAGGCCGCGGCCGTCGTCGACGAGCCGCCGGAGCCCGGGCATTGCGAGGGCGACCTGGAGGAGGCGGCCGGCGGGCACCACGGGCACGCGCACGGGATTTCCGTTCTCGCGCCCGCGCCGCCGGCCGCCGGCGACGAGCTCCTGCGCCACCGCGTCATCTCTCAGGTACGGCCACAACCCTCCCGCGGCTGCAAGCAAGTGCAGGGAAGATGTCCGACGACTGATCTAATGGAGCTGTTGTCGTGAATCTATCCAGGTGCTGGAGCTTGGGGTGGTGGTGCACTCGCTGATCATCGGCATGTCGCTGGGCGCCTCGGATTTCCCGAGCACGGTGCGGCCGCTCGTCCCGGCGCTGACGTTCCACCAGCTCTTCGAGGGCATCGGCCTCGGCGGGTGCATTGTCCAGGTGAGGACGCTGTTGCTTCCGATTTGGGCTGGTTTAGGAGTAGTCAATTAGCGTCCTTTTCTGCGAAACTGCGCCATCAATTGCGAGGGTTGGGGCGTTGGGGCTTACTAGCTATCAGCAGAATCTACCAATCCTCTCAAATTTGTAAGCAAAACGTCACAGCATCTTCTTTAGCACTTGTGTTTCATCTTATCAACGTCTCATCATAATTCGTCCTATTCGTTTTTCTTTCATTCTTGGGTCTTTTCTTCTTCTTCTTTTTTTCTCTGATGATGAAGAGCTAAAGTTATAAACCTCGGAAATAATAACTGGGCCGGTACAGGCCACATATCTGATGCTACTGGGCCTAAGCTGAGTAACAAATCAGCCCATGCAACAGAAGGCTTACGTGCCTTTCGTTTTCGATGAACTTCTTTAAAAATGCAGTAGAAGATGATACTCCTTGGCAGCCCATGACAGATATTTTCTTCTTCCATCGCAGGCCAAGTTTCGCCTCAAATCCCTGGTAGCAATGGCGCTCTTCTTCTCCGTGACGACCCCAGCCGGCGTCGCCATCGGCATCGCGATCTCGTCCGTGTACGACGAGACGAGCCAGACGGCGCTGGTCGTGCAGGGGCTGCTCGAGGCCGCGGCGGCCGGGATCCTGGTCTACATGGCGCTCGTGGACATCCTCGCCGAGGAGTTCATGAGCGCCAGGGTGCAGAGCAGGGCGCGCCTGCAGCTCGCGCTGAACGCATCTCTGCTGCTCGGGGCCAGCTTGATGTCGATGCTTGCCATCTGGGCCTGACCAGTGGACCACGATGTATAATAAGCTTATGCGTAGTGTTGTTCCGTCATCTGAGAACAAAGCGAGAGCAGATAGCATTTTTTGTTGTTGTTCGTCGTCTGGGCCTAGATTAGAGCATGTGCACTTTGGTCACGATGACATTAGGAGCTAGCGTGTAACGAACCCGGGTCTCCGAGAAGAACAGGGGACAGCAAGAGGCAGAAGGACTTGACGGAGATAATAGAGATAGGTTGCAGAGTTCTGTTTATTCGCGATGCCGATTCAGTTACAAGCGTGGGGATTTATAGCACATCCCTGGACGCCATCTCTCTCCTTTGGGCTCTCGGCCCATACAATTTTGGGCCCATGCGTACACATACGCTACAGCCTGGTCTCTTTTTTTCTTAGCTGCTCGATGGCCATGACATAGCTCCACTCTCATGCTACCTGATTATGATTGGCTTCGCATAGTCCCCATAAAAAAGATTGGAGGCATGTTTGGTCTGCGCCCCATCCCGTCCTATCAAATTTTGGTCATGACCAAATCGTGGGCATGTCAAAACATGAATAAATATGTGTTTTGATGATAGCCTTACCAAAGTTTATCAAATTTATTCAATTTCAGAGTATGACATGTGGGGTCCATATGGCACTATTTTTTATTTGTGTCGAAACATAGTCAAGTGATATCTTGTTTTGTAGCTTTAATTGCAAGAAATATTAATATACAAACAGTTTTCAAATTAGTGAAACTGTTTGAGAGTTATTAGAGCTTGAATGTGTTAATAAGCTGTTTTCGAAACTCGTGCACCCAAACTGCTGCTGCCACGTGCTTCTTCCTTTAGGCGTTAACTCGCGGGCGAGCAAAACGCCCGCCTGATTCTCGCCCGCGATTATAACAGACTCAGCGTTGGCGTATATTGGCATGCCAACTTTTGGCTTCCATCCAAACAAAGACCAAATCAAAAAGGCTCATCAAAAAATTGGTATGGCTGGTATTGGCCTCAACCAAACGTGCCCTGGATTCACATGGCAGTTGCTTAGTGTTGGTACTCCATCCGTTCTAAAATATAAGTTATTCCAACATTTTTGAAGAGTCAAACTATTTTACGTTTGACCAAGAAATTTAGAGAGGATTACAAAGATCTTGGAACCAAATAGATATAACTATAAAAATATATTTAATGAAGAATCTAATGATACTTATTTGATATAAATATTAGTGCTTTATCTTAAAAACTTGGTCAAACTTAAGATGCTTTGATTTTTCAAGAATGTTGGAATGACTTACAATTTGGAACGGAGGGAGTGACTGTTAAGGGCCTTCTATACATCGCATGGAAGATCGGGAATCCATACACCGCATGGCCCAACAAGGCTCGTCGTCCTCTTGTTCTTCTTCATCACGACGTCTTTCATCTCCACCGCTCTACCCTGACTTCCCTAACTCGGCTTCTCTTCGGCCCCGCTGCCGGCCATCCAACCCTGCATGTCTGACGCCGCTCCTGAGCCATCTCGCCTCCGCCACCGACTGCGTCGTCACCACGACAGGGCCACGACGCTGCCCCCAACATCCTCCTCTTCTATGGCTTAGGCCATTGGAGCCACCACCCCCGTTAACCCAAACCCTAACAACACTGCATGCCACCGCCTCGACTTCCACCCACAGCCGACGGCGAACTCACCACTGAGCTACCACCGCCCATGTCCCTCCCTTCAGCCGCGACGGAAGTGACGAGGGTCTAGACCAGGGTTGACCGACCAACCCCCAAATCAAACGGACCCGCCTCGTCCGGATGGCTCTGGGCCTGCCTGTGAAGGCCCCATCTCGTCCGAGTGGTCTCCACCTCGCCCGACGAGTCTCCGCCTCGCCCGACCAGTCTTCGTCTCGCCCGACTGGTTCACTCCTTCGCGGCCAAGCAGCCTCCGAGAAGACCCGCTCGCCCGACGAGTTTCCATCCCGCCAGACCACTCTTCGCCTCGCCCGACCAGTCTCCGTCTCGCCCGACTGGTCCGCTCGGTACCGCCCCCCGCTTTTGCCCACTCCGGGCCGTACCCACCTGATGTCTGCCATGTCAGAATAGGATGGGTGCCTCTCCATCGCCAAGGCGGCCATAGGGACGCCCGTCTCCTCCGAACAGGAACGCTACAGTCCCGGGGAAAGGACGCTCGCCTGCTCAAGCAATGACACCTGGAGTCCAAGGAGGCACAGTGCGAGTCAACCGCGGCCCAAAAACCATTCGGAGACATATCCAGGAGGCCGCATACACCAACCACTCGGACGCCGCCGGCTCCGGGTCAAATGGAACGCCCAGTCCGTCAACGCCAACTAAAACAACAGTGAGCAACTGTTCGCCGCGTACGGCCCGGGACGCAGGACGACGGCGAAGGCCCCGGCGCTGTAACTCACCTTGTAATTCCCTTTTTTACCCCTACCCTTGCGACTATAAAAGGGGACAAAGGGGAGATCGAAAGGGACAGGGGGTGAACACTCGTGCACGCACACGCGACACACTACAATGCATTACACAGGGACTTGGGACCGTTCTCCCTCTCCCGACTGGTTTGTTACCCCTACTACAGACTTGGACTTGAGAACACCGGTTCACACTGGACGTAGGGTATTACTCTTCGGAGGCCCGAACCAGTATAACTTCCTGTGTCTCTTGAGCCACCATCCGGTGCCCTGACACGCGATCGTAGAAATATTACTTGCTGGCGGTAGAGAACCCCGACAGTTGGCGCGCCAGGTAGGGGACTTCGCGTGTCGCTTCACTTCAACAGGGTCTGGATGGCCCACGGAGGCGCCCTGTTGGCGCCAGGCGCTCACTTGCGTTTCGGCTCCCTCGACTTTGTCTTCAGCAAGTCGGAGGAGCCCCTCATCGGGGCCACCTTCCGGCGCCCCGAGCCCACCTTCGATGACGGCCCTGCCGCGATCCACGACAAGAGGTTCGAGCCTTCACGTGTCGCCACGGGCGCCACCGCCTACATCCTCGACATACTAGGCGAGGATCTGGCAGCCGCTCTGGGGCGGAGCCCGACCCAGGAGCATTTCCGCAATATCTCCTACATGATCACCAACCTCGCCCTCCAAGCTGGAGGGAAAGAGCAGCTCCCCTGGGACGAGTTCCTCGACTACTACGGCGCCATGTACCCGGAGGGACAGCCGGGCCTGCCGCACGATCTAGCAGCCGCCTCGCCACCGACAAAGCTCAACTCCTGCACCGCGCCTACCAATAAGGGCGCGACAAACGAGCGAGACTCGGACCCGCAGTCGAGCCGAGCTCCATCGATGCTCTACGACCCCTCCCGGGAGTGCCTCATGTGCCGCACCCCAGAAGGGGAAGTACGAACCGCTAGCAGCTCAACGGAGGATAACCCCCACGCACCGCCCCGGAACGACCCCACAGGCGATGCTCGGCGGGCCAGGATGCATGAGCTCGATGAGGCACAGCGTTAACTCGAGGACGAGCGTAGGCAACTCCACCGCGAGCTCAGGAGAAACGCGGACGGAGGAGCCGCACGTGCACGTGCACGGGACGTGCGCCAGCGCATAATCAACGACGACAACAACGACGCCAACGACGCGTCGATCTTCAAGCGAGCGTCCCAGAACCTCGCGGCGGCTGCTGTCCTGCTTCGCGGACATCCTGAACCAGCGACCCCCGAAGATCGAAGGTTCCACCAACAGCTCCGCACGCTCTTGGAAACTGCAGCAGTTCAGCAAGCGGAAAGCTCCGCGTCACGCCAGCGAGCTTCCAGGGAACACGGCCGGGAGCAGTCCGTACATCATCACGGGGTCGCGGCGGACAGAGACGCCCGACAATAAGACGGGCACCGAGAGCACCGCCCACACCGAACCTACAACAGGCGGCGCGGAGGCCGCTACGAGAGTGGCGAAGACCAGAGCAGGAGTGTGTCTCCTGATCCCAGGGGGCACGCGCTTTTGGACCCCACGTCCTTGGCACTCGTTTCCCTCCACGCTTCCGAGCTCCAACGACGGTGCCCAAGTATGACGGGGACACGAATCCCAACGTCTGGCTGGAGGACTACTGACTAGCGTGCCACGCGGGCGGAGCACAAGACGACTACTTCATCATCAAGAACCTCCCCCTCCACCTCGCCGACTCGGGGCGAACATGGTTAGAGCACCTCCCCGACGGCAAGATCGACAACTTGGCACAACTGCGCGATGCGTTCATTGGCAATTTCCAGGGTACCTACACCCGTCCTGGAAACCCATGAGATCTGCGCAACTGCCTCCAAAGGAAAGACGAAAGCCTGCGCTACTACATCAAGCGTTTCTCCAAGCGGTGCACCGAGCTGCCCAACACCGCCGACACCGATGTCGTCTCGGCATTCCGATTCGGAACCACCTGCGCAACCCTCATTCACGAACTGGGGCGCAAGAAGCCGTGAACCATCCGAGAGCTCCTCGACATCGCCACTGACCATGCCGATGGGGAAGATGCAGTCGCCGCAACCCTTGACCGATCCCAAAGCAAGGGCAAGCAGTTGGAGGGAGCCGGCGAAGGCGCCTCCGCTCAGGCAACAAGAAGAAGAAAAAGGACAAGCGGCGACACGACGGCAACATGGTGGCGGTAGCCGAACGAAAAACTGCCAAGCCCAGGGGGAACGCGCCAAAGGACCACTTCGAGAAGCTCCTCGAGGCCCCGTGCACCAATCACGAAGGCCCCGCCAAGCATGCCTTGAAAGATTGTAAGCTCATGAAGAGTTTTCTCGCTGGGACTCTGAAGAAGAAAGCCCCCGAGGCGGCCAAATATGGAGCCAGGGGCCCGAACGACGACGACAACGAATACCCTAGGGAAGATGGCGCTGTCATGATGATCTTTGGAGGGTCCGCGGCCTGCCCTTCAAGACGCACGGAAAAGCTGATCCGGCGGGAGGTCTGTAACACGGAGCCCACGGTGCCCTCCTACCTCAAGTGGTTGGAGACCCAGATCACTTTCGACCGCTCCGATCACCACAACCACATCCCGCAGCCGGGGAGATACCCGCTCGTTGTCGCTCCCCTTTTCAGCACGAAGCGCATCCACAAGGTGCTGATGGACGGAGGAAGCGGCCTCAACATCCTCTACGCCGAAACTCTTGACGAAATGGGGATCCCGCGATCCCGACTGCGACCGTCCACGGCGCCCTTCCACGGAGTCGTTCCCGGTGCGGACGCGGTACCCCTCGGGCAGATCGACCTGCCCGTCACCTTCGGGACTCTGCGTAACTTCCGAAGGGAGACCCTCACTTTCGAAGTGGTGGGGTTCCCAGGCACGTATCATGCCATCCTCGGAAGGCCAGCGTACGCAAAGTTCATGGCCGTCCCGAACTACACGTATCTCAAGCTGAAGATCCCCGGGCCCAAGGGCGTCATCACGGTGGGAACTTCCTTTGAGCACGCGTACGCATGCGACACCGAGTGCTTCCAGTTCGCGGAGGCACTCATCCAGTCCGAGAAGCTCGCCGCAGAGCCTTCTCCCAAGGACCTCGGTATCCCCGAGACGTCCAAGCGAGCCGCTTGCTCCTTTGAGCCGACCAAAGACGCCAAGGAGGTTACTGTCGCCGACGACGGCCGCACCCTCCGTATCGGGACGGCGCTCGATAAAAAATAGGGAAGCGCGCTCGTCGACTTCCTCCGGACAAACCTCGACGTGTTTGCATGGAAGCCCTCGGACATGCCGGGGATTCAAAGGGAGGTCACCGAGCACAAACTGAACGTCAAACCTGGCTCACGACCGGTCAAACAGAGGCTCCGACGCTTCGACAAGGACAAGTGCAAGGCCATCGGCGAGGAGATCAAGAAGCTCCTTAGCGCAGGCTTTATTAGGGAAGTATACCACCCCGAGTGGTTAGCAAACCCTGTCCTTGTAAAAAAGAAGAATGGGAAATGGTGGATGTGTGTTGAATATACCAGCCTTAACAAGGCATGTCCAAAAGATTCCTTCCCTCTTCCTCGCATAGATCAGGTGGTCGACTCCACTGCTGGGTGCGAGACCCTGTGCTTTCTCGACGCTTACTCCGGCTACCATCAGATCGCAATGAGTTTGGCCGACCAACTCACGATGTCTTTCATCACACCCTTCGGCACTTTCTGCTACTCGTCTATGCCATTTTGGCTAAAAAACATGGGCGCCACGTTCCAGAGGTGCATGCGTCACGTCTTCGGTGATCTCATCGGCCGACTGGTTGAAGCATACGTCGACGACATTGTGGTGAAATCCAAGCGCGTCGGCGACTTAGTCCCAGACCTCGCGGCGGTCTTCGAAAAGCTCAGGCAAAACAAGGTGAAGCTCAACCCCGAGAAGTGCGTTTTCGGGGTTCCGAGGGGCATGCTCCTCTGCTTTGTCGCGTCAGAACGCGGCATCGAGGCCAATCCTGAGAAGATCTCCGCCATCACTGGCATGGGGCCCATCCAGGACGTGAAGGGGGTCCAGCGCGTCACAGGGTGCTTCACCGCGCTCAGCCGTTTCATCGCCCGACTCGGCGAGCAGAGCCTGCCCTTATATCGCCTGTTGAAGAAGTCGGATCACTTCACCTGGAACACTGAGGCTCAAGAGGCCCTCGATTCGCTCAAGACGTTGTTGAAAAGCCCACCGATCCTGACAGCCCCGGCTGAGGGAGAATCTATGCTGCTTTACATTGCGGCAACCACCCAGGTGGTAAGCGCCGCCCTCGTCATCGAGCGCGACGAACCCGGGAAAGTCCAGAAGGTACAACGCCCAGTCTACTTCATCAGCGAAGTCCTGTCCAACACAAAGGTGCGATACCCCCAGATCCAGAAGCTAGTCTACGTGGTCCTCATCGCCAAACGGAAGCTCAGGCACTACTTTGACGCTCATCCCATCAAGGTGGTGTCAAAGTATCCGCTCGGCGAGGTGATCCAGAGCCCCGAAGCCGAAGGAAGGATAGCCAAGTGGGCGCTTGAGCTGATGGGGAAGAATATCACCTACGCCCCGCGGAACGCCGTCAAGTCACAGGCGTTGGCCGACTTCGTCGCAGAATGGACTGAGGTCCAAACCCCCCCGGCCTCCATCGAGCACGAAACCTGGGTCATGTACTTCGACGGATCACTTATGAAGGAGGGAGCCGGCGTCGGCCTTGTCTTCGTCTCGCCCCTGGGCGTGCGCATGAAGTACATGTCCGACTACACTTCCCGGCTTCCAACAACGCCGCCGAGTATGAAGCTCTTATCAATGGGCTCCGCATCGCCCTTGAGCTGGGAATACGGCTTCTCGAAGATCCGTGGTGATTCAGAACTAGTCGTCAATCAGGTAATGAAAGAATCAAGCTGCGTCAACCCAAAGATGGCTGCATACTGCCAGGCGGTCCGCGAACTGGAAGACAAGTTCCACGGCCTCGAGCTCAAGCACATCCTGCGACGATACAACGAGGCGGCCGACACCCTCGCGAAGGCGGCCTCCAACCGAAAGCCCGTCCCCAATGGCGTCTTCGCCAAGGACCAGTACACTCCATCCGTCCGATTCGACGACGAGCCACCAGAGCCTCTGACACAAGAAGCAACGGAAGTGATGGAAATTGACGGAGTATCGGAGCCCAACCTCGAAGATCCGGATTGGAGATTCTCGCTCCTCGAGCGGATCGTGCAAAGCAAGCTTCCTCCCAACAGGACTGAAGCCGGGCGGATCGCACGCTGGGCCAAGTCATTCATTCTCATCAAGGGAGAGCTCTACAGGCGAAGCGCCTCTGGCATCCTGATGCGTTGCATCCCGGTCGACTAGGGGAAGGAGTTGCTGAAGGACATCCACGGTGGAGCATGCGGACACCACGCCGCACCAAGAACTCTTGTCGGCAAAGCTTTCCAACAAGGGTTTTATTGGCTGACCGCCGTCGCCAACGCCAAGGACATCGTGCGCAGTTGTGAAGGTTGCCAATTCTACGTGCGACAAACTCACCTCCCGGCGCAAGCACTGTAGACAATCCCCATCACCTGGCCCTTTGCCGTATGGGGATTGGATCTAGTCGGGCCATTGAAGAAAGCGCCCGGGGGCTTCACGCATCTCGTCGTCGCCGTAGACAAGTTCACTAAGTGGATCGAGGCAAGGCCTATCAAAAGGGTCCGCTCAGAGGAAGCTGTCCAGTTCTTCACCGACATCGTCTACCGCTTTGGAGTCCCAAATGCGATCATCACCGACAACGGCACCTAGTTCACGGGCAAGAAGTTCCTCAACTTCTGCGACGCCTACAACATCTGAGTGGATTGGGCTACCGTCAGCCATCCTAAAACCAATGGACAGGTGGAAAGGGCGAATGGCATGATCTTGCAGGGGCTGAAGCCACGAATCTTCAAGCGCCTCGAAAAGTTTCGAGCAAGATGGGTCGTAGAGCTCCCGTTCGTCATCTAGAGCTTGCGGACCAACCCAAGCCGGGCCATCAGCTGCACGCCTTTCTTCATGGTTCACGGGTCCGAAGCAGTCCTCCCGACAGACCTCGACTACGGCAGCCCGAAGGTTCGAGCCTACAACGACGAGGGGAACCAGGCCTCTCTAGAAGACGCCGTCGACCAGCTAGATGAAGCACGCAGCGTCGCCCTACTCCACTCGGCCAAATACCAGCAAGCCTTGCGTCGCTACCACGACCGCAACGTCAGGAGCCTGGCGTTTCAAGTCGGCGACCTGGTCCTCCGATGAGTCCAGAGCAACCACGACCGCCACAAGCAGTCGCCGCCGTGGGAGAGCTCTTACATCATCGACCAAGTCCTCCGTCCGGGAACTTTCAAGCTCAAGGACGCCGACGGCCAAGTTCTCTCCAACGCTTGGAACATAGAGCAGCTACGTCGCTTTTACCCTTAAAAGTACCGGTACTTTGTCATTCGCTTACGATAATAAAAAGTGCTACTTCGTTCCGAGTACTTTATAAGCCTGTGGTCGTTTTCCGAAACGCACCCCGAGCTCTCTAAACTGAGCAGCGAGCGACCCCTCCCCCGCGCAGGGTCCCCCGTCGCTCGGGGGCTCCACCCGGGGCACGGTGCTCTCCTTTTTTCGCAAATAATCCTGACAAACGA
This sequence comes from Alloteropsis semialata, assembly GCA_004135705.1. Classification (NCBI taxonomy): domain Eukaryota; kingdom Viridiplantae; phylum Streptophyta; class Magnoliopsida; order Poales; family Poaceae; genus Alloteropsis; species Alloteropsis semialata. The sequence goes on along the minus strand of CM014272.1, from coordinate 75,113,393 downwards.
AAACAAACGATCGCCCCCGTATGCGATCAGCGGTACACTTTTGTGCTTAAGGGAAAAGAAGGACCAGCTTGTGCGGCTTTGTGATTGCGCCCGTCCAAGCTCCGAGTACCTACGCCCCCGCGGCTACGGCACTAGACTTGCGGGCAAGATCCAAGACCTCGGGCTGATATCTTTTTTTTCCAAGAGCGATAAGGAAACCGCTTCGACTAGTTTTTGCTTTCAACGCTTAAGGCCGTTGCTCGTCATTATCCAGCCTTCCAAAACTACTCAGGGACTGCGAGTCCGAGTAGTACTATTTTGCAACTAGGTCGGGCCAAACTCTCGAGTTCCTACGCCCCGGCGGCTACGGAACAGAGCCCAACCGACAAAATCCTAAGTCTTACCATCTCAACTCGTGATCCCAAAGCACTCGGGAGGAAACGAAAACGGCAAGCAGCAGATAAAAGCACAAACTATTCGACAAAAGCAAGTCCTTAGCGAGTAAACTCCCTCCGTAGGAAACTAAGTTCATTACTTCGCAAGATAAAATGACTAAGCCCCCCTGCATTTTGCTATTCTATTACAGCCCAAGGTCTCTCAGGGCGACGGCGACCATTTCATCAGCGAAGGAGGAGGACTCGGCTTCAATTCCGTCGTACTCATGGTCCTCGTAGCTGGGGGCCCATCCACCTCGCAGACAGTCCCGCTACATGCCCGGGTAATGAGACAGGAACATGGCGACGATCCTTCGCACCACGCTCCGCCTAAGCTCTGAGGCCTGCTCGCGAGTCCTTCCCGGAACGAGGGCGACGCGCTCCACCAGGGACAGGCCGCCACCAACGCTGAGCTCCTCCAGCAAGCGCTCGACGGCTTGAACCAGGGCCTGGTGGACTTCAGCCTTCTCCTCAAAGGCCTTCTGAGTCCGCTCGGCCGTCTCCCTCGACTTCTAGAGATCCTCAACAACCCCTGGAGAAATTTCTTCGGCTGAGCCATCACTAAAGAAAGAAAACAAGGGTAAGGATGAGGGGAAGCACGATGCATACTCATCATCTCCTCCTTCAGGTCGTGGCCAAGCTGCACCAGTTCCTGGTTCGCTGTGAAGGCCTTGGCGACCTCGCCTTGCTCCGACTTCAGCTCGGCTTGCAGGTCGGCCTTCTGGACTCGGAGGGATGTACCAACGAAGAGTCAGGCCACTGACAACCACCCGAAAGACGGAGGGAAGAACAGCTTGCCAACTAAAAGGACTCGAAAGGTCAACTTACCAATGATCTCATCCTTCCGCTTCTGAGCAATTTCCCCGAGGCGAGCCCCCTCGTCATTGGCGGCCTTAAGCTTCTTGGCCAGGTCGACCGCCTCGTTATTGGCCTTCTTGAGATCGATGGCGGCGTCCTGGACGTCCTTTTGAAGATCCGCCACCATCACCTTCAGGCCTTTGTTCTCCTGAATGGCGGCCTCCCTCTCTCGACCCGTGGCCTCGGCCGCCGTTTGCGCCTCGGCCGCCCTCTTCTCGGCCTCGGCCACCCTCGCCTCGAGGGCGACTTTCTCCTCCTTGGCACGGGCGTGCGCCTCTACTCCAGCCAGTTGGGCTGCGGCCAGCTGGGCCTCGAGCTGTGCCTTCTCCGCCTTCATCTTGTCGATGGCGTGCCACAACCCGGCTTCTCGACGGAGAAATAGGGATTTCCCCGAGCTGCACTTCATGATTTCCTGCACTCAAAGATAAAAAGGCAGAGCTGATGTGGTCAGACACTGCAGAAGCGGCGCCGCCTCAAAACCAGAAGGAGAATAAAGAGACCCAAAGCTCACCCGGGCGGGTTTGATGATCATTTTCTCGAAGGTCTCCTTCACGTTACGAAGGCCCTCCGCGAGAGTCTCGCACTGCTCCATCTCCGACCCATCGTCGAGCTCGAAGAGGGTGTGCTCCGGGTCTCGACGGTCGACCCATTTCAGCCGGCCCTCGCACGGCAGGTTCGGGTCATCCTCAATGGACACAAGGGCCTTGAAGTTGTGGTCCATCGTCATCAGCCCCGGGGTGTCGGTAAAGGAGTCCGGGATCCCCCTCAAGGGACTCAATGGCCTCACGGGCTCTGAGCTCGGCTCCCCGGTGGAGTGACCATCGGCTCCCCGAGGGCTACCCTTCGACGAGTCCTCGAGCGCGATGACCTCTGATAGAACCCCCCCCGGAAGTGGCCTCGGGGGCTCCAGCAGCCGCCGTCGGCGGAGCGGCGGCAATTGAGTGGATCCTGGACGCCCCCGCCTCCGCCCTCATGGGACTGGCCACGGTTTCCGGGGGGAAAGCAGCCTCGCGACCGTCTGACCCAGCGGCGATCTCCCCGGCGCCGGCTAGGGCAACGTCGCAAAGCAAGGGGACCTCCCCTGCCCCAAGACGGCTCGCCGCCTCTTGAGGGGCAGGGAGAACCGGCCCCACCAGCTGCTGCTCCAACTCCGCCTGGTACGCCGCGAGGTCCTCTTCCGTGGAGATGGTTTGCGCGACGGCCAGGCACGCCGGGAGCGCCCCCCCTCCCCCGAGCTGTCGCCACTGCCCTGCAGAGTCTCCTCTTCAAGGGAGGGCGTATCCCTCTGAGCGGTCTCCTTGGCCCGCTTGACCGAGGGCCCTGGCAGTTGTGTCGCCGCAGAAGATGCGGCGTCAGCACCCTGTGCCGCCCGGCACAGTTTCTTCTGGGGCGCCACCTCGAGCGGTTTGTTGGCCCGGCTGGTGCACCAAAGATCGAGAAACCCAACTAAGGAAGAAGGCGATCACAAAAACGGGAACTACTCGGAAAAGGCAGAACATGACTTACCTCGCCAAGACGGCTGGGGACCGCTTGGCGCTCGTCGGCATCAAGTCCGATGAGGGCCACGGCCTCTTGGTGCCCGCAAGCGTCGTCGGGACGGGGACCACCTGCGAGGTGTCGGCACCCACACCCGAGAAGGGCGCCACCTGACCAGTCGGATCTCCTCCCTCAACCCGGGAGGGACCTGATCGCCCCGCCACGGCCTCTACCGGGACAGAAGGAGCGCGCCCCACCACCGCAGGAGACGCCGACAGGTGGCCGCCGCCAGCGGGATTCGCCTGCTCGATCGGAGGGGGCGCCGGTGGGGCGTCTTGCCCTCCGCCCGGCGCCCTCGCCATCGAAGGAGCCGAC
>CM014272.1:75088337-75106771 GCA_004135705.1 Alloteropsis semialata | reverse complement strand
GCCTCCACCTCCTCGCCCACGAGCTCCCCAGCGCCTTCCCTTGCTTCCCCCGCTTGCGCCGCCGCCCAGGAGCTCCGCCGCCGCCGCCGCTCGCCCACGCCACTGGCCTCACGCGGAGCCGCCGCCTCGGCCCTCCCCTGCCCTTGGTAAGCACGGGGTTAGCTTCCCTGTGGCCTCCTCTTGCTCACGCGCGCGCTCATGCCCCGCTTCCGTGGCCCGGAGACCGGGAACGCCGGCGAGCGCCGCCGCCCGCGCCGCCCCCATTCCCCCCTCTGTTCGGGCCGGCGAGGAAAGGATGAAAAGGCCGGCTGTTTTCCAGATAACCCCCTGGCCTATCCCCGAATCCATAAAGAGCCCTTCCACCTTTTGGCTTTTTCCAAGAAAACCCCCTGTCTTTTCCAGTTAATTCCATATAAGCCCTGGCCCTTTACAAAACTCCCATATACTTTCCCATTTCACAACCGTGCCCTTCCACCATATAAAAACTCTTACCAAAAGGCCCTTGATTCTTTTAACCTTCACAATTAGGTCCTAAACCCCCCGTTTAGGCCCTAAACCTCCCTAAACTCGTCATTTCATGCGCCAAATCTCTCCGGATTTCCACCAAACTCCACCATGCCTATCTTATATCTATTCCGGCCGAGCTTTACACAAATTATCCCAATATAATTCCGTTTCCTATTTTATTTTGTTCTTTCCTGTTTCCAACTCATCGGTTAAGGAATGTGTTTTCTTATTGTATGTTTGTTTGATCGTGCCCTAGACGGCGGAGTGAACGAGGAGGAGCAGTACCGCGAGCAGGACTACGCAGGAGAGTACCGCGAGCCCGACCCCGAGGACCCGTACCGCGAGCAGGATCTCCCAGAAGCTTTTGCTGACGGCAAGTCCAATCCCATCCTTTGATGCATGTTTATCCCATGTTTTATAAACACAACCCATTAAGCCCTTGATTATTGCATTGCTTTAGTTCAAAACCCGGTTGGTTAGCCACTCCTTGATTGATATGAAATTCCTTGATCACCCAGTTATCACTAAATATGATTTACTCTGTTTAAGTGATAACACTTTCTAGAATGCTTAGGTTTAGAATGCATAGGATTTGTTACCCTTACTCAATCATGACTATACACTTGTTTTATCAAAAATTAAATGTGTGAGTTGGTTTTGGTTTTGGGTTTTGGGTTTGAAAAGAGTAAAACTGTGTGGATAAAATGGATGGGCATGACTTTGTGAAGTGCCAATAAGGAGGCTTGTACCTTTGTGGTTAAGCAAGTTGGGAGATATCCATTTTGTCCGGTTTTAAACCGAGGTGATGTGTCATCTTGCCTAACCCACTTTATCTCGTACAACCACTCGACTCTTGTATGGTGCAAGGGCTTAGTCTAAATCCCACTAGCCGTGCTGTTAGTTATCTGGAGGCAGGTGTGCAGCGGGAAAACCAAGTGCCGTCTTAGTGACATGGTTGCCGTCTTAGTGACATAAACCCCTTGGTGTTTTTCTCGTGATGGCTAGGCAGTTTGGCTATGGTGGGTAATGACTTCGATAGGATCCGCACTGACACTAAGGTGATCGTGCTGCGGTACCCTACTTGTGGTGAAAGTGTACACCTCTGCAGAGTTTCCTAATCTATTCGAATAGCCGTGCCCACGGTTATGGGCGAGTTATGGCTTGGTCACAATGCTAAGGTTTTGGGTGGGTTGGAGTGTGTGTTTTGGAATGAGTTCGGCTTTGTGCCAAAGCTACGGCGGATGGGAAATCCGGTAGCACTTAAAAGATGGATCCTTTGTGGATCAACCCCCACTAATTACAGTTGTTACTTAGAGTTTGCTTTGCTAAAATGTACCTTGATAAACCCATGCATGTGTTAAAACTAGCTTTTTGGCAAAATAAAACCTAGCCTTATCCTTGATATTCCTTGTGCATAATTCTGTGTTAACCCCTCCGTGGGTGTGATTGGGCTTGTTGAGTACTTTTGTACTCACCCTTGTTGTTGTTAAATCCAGAAGAAGACCCGGACTTTGTTGAGGATGCTGAATAGGTGGTCGCTTCCGCACCCAGCTTTGCCTGTGGAGTTTGGTCCCGCCCAAGATGGCTTCGCTGTCGCAGAACTCTGATCCCTTGGTTGAACCGGTCTGGTTCATCCTTTGGCTTACCGCCGTAGTTTACCTTTTAGCAGTTCAAGTTTGTATTAGGTGCCCGCTTCCTCGTGGGCTGTAAGTTTCTGTACCAACTGTTGAATAAATGTGTATCAGCCTCCTGGGACTGATAATTTGTATCACATTTAGTCTCTGCTTAGGCAGGGGCGCTTCAACCCCCTAGGTGGCCAACCGCCTGAGGAGACGCGCTCCGACGGGTCACGACTCCTATCCCGATAGGGGGAGGGCCGCGCCCCGACGGAATTCCTTCGGCCCCTCGGACACATGACGGGCGGGCGGAGGCGTGCGGTCACGCTGCTCGCGCTGTCTGTGCCTATCGGACCAGTAAGACCGGCCCGACCGAGAACTCTCGCTCCTCTCCGCGCCCGGCTGTGACGACCTTCCGCTCCCGTCGGACCTCGTCTTCCGTGCCGAAGGCGGGGACGCCGCCGCCGCAATTGCCCCGTGCTCCGCGGGGGACGCACCCCCGTCCCTCTCATCCTCGTCATCCTCCTCCTCCGAGTCACCCTCCGCGGGCTCTGACTCGGGATCCTCGTCATCGGAGACATCGTCGCCCAGTTTTCTTCTTTTGGCCCGGTCGGCGTTCCTCGACCTCTTGGCCACCTCGCACTACTTCCATCGCTCCCGGTGCTCCTTCTTCTTCTTGTCCTTCTTAGCGGTAGCGTGGTTCACCGCCCTATCTTCGGGAAGTGGCGCCCGGGAGAAGGTGATGTCGTTGCCCTTCACCTGAAGAACTCAGGGTTAGAAAGGCAAAAAGGAGCTCAAAATCAGATTCGAGACTGGCGACAGAATCCTCACGATGGCCTTGGTGCCGGCGTTCGGAAGCATCGGTAGAAGACGGGGTGGCGGGTACTCGAGTTGAGCCTTCCCTACCGCTGCCGCCACCCGGCGCCGCACTTCGGCAGCCGAGGGAAGGGGTTCCGCCGTCACCGTCCCCACGAAGGGGGCCTTGTCAGGGTCATCTCCCACATATGGAGGGCACGCCGCCTCAGCGGCACAATCCCTCTCGAGAGGTACCCGCCGATGACCTCCGCCGTGGACACATCCTGGGCCCAGAGCCGGCCGAGAGCGTTCCATGCATTCCTGAGGAGCCTCTCCGAGTCCTTCTTCTCGGGCCCATACGACCACTTCTCGGGCGCCTTCTTGAACCACTTCCCGGTGTACTCGGGAAGGGGGTGCTTGGGGTCGTTCTTGAGGTAGAACGACCCGGGATGCCATCCCTTGTTCGAGCTCACGAGGGAGCCCGGGATGTAGTCGTCCAACCTCCCCTGCTTCATCCTCAGCGAGGCGCACCCGATCGTCGCAAGGGTGCTGTCGCCGTCGGTCTGCAACACGAATTTGAAGAAATACCTGAAGAGGTCCCAATGGGCCTCCGTCCCCAGGTATCCGTCGCACAGCGCCACGAACGTCGCCATCTGCTGGATCCCATTCGGATTGAGGTGATGAAGCTCCAGCCCGTACTCAACCAGCACCGCCCGGATGAACCGCCCCGCGGGGACGGAAAACCCGCTCGTGGAAGGCGACGAAAGAGACGTTATATCCAGGCGGCGGCCGGGGAAAGTCCTCCAACCCCGGCTTGATCCACTCCTTGGCCTCCGTCAGTGGCGGGAGCATTCCCCCCTTCACGAGCCCCTCCAACTGCGCTAGGGTCATGGAGGAGCGCACCCAGTTCGACATGGCGGGGCCGCTGGAGGAGTAAAGTGCAGGCTCGGAGGAGGGATTCGATCTCTCGCGCCCTCGCTTCCTCGAAGGGATGCGAGCGCGTCGGCGGCGGAAGGTGCGAGAAGGATGCGAGCGCGGCGGCGGAAGACGTGAGAGGACGAGCGCGGCGACGGCAAAGAAGACGAGAGCGCAGTGGAAGGCGAAAGGGTTGGGGGCGAGATAAACCCTAGGCAGCCACGGCACAAGGCAATAAAAGGGGAGGAGGGGCGGAGCGAGGCGGTGGCATTAAATGCGCGGGTCCACCATGGCACAACAGCGACGTGCACCCGTCGCTTCACCAGACGGCCTCAAAAGGTGCGCCCCTCCTCCACGCGGCGCAAAACGGGCCAACGCCTCTGCTCCCGGCCCACCAACGGTTGAGTAGGGCTACGGCCCAACAAATCCCCTTCCCGACTAAAGCCCGAATCCTTCACGACCCCGACGACCTCCAAGACAAACTACTCGGCTCCACCAACTCCAAAGCCTTAACAAGAGTATCCACTCTTCCCAAGGCTCGGGGGCTACACCCGGCGGGTGCGCTCGCGCGCAACCCAACAGAAGAACCACGGCTCAACACTCCCTTGCAGCGACTGAACCTGGGCACGAGTCCCTAACTCCCACCCAGGCTCGGGGCCTACTGACGAGGGTCTAGACCAGGGTTGACCGACTAACCCCCAAATCAAACGGACCCGCCTCGTCCGGATGGCTCTGGGCCTGCCTGTGAAGGCCCCATCTCGTCCGAGTGGTCTCCACCTCGCCCGACCAGTCTCCGTCTCGCCCGACCAGTTTCCGTCTCGCCCGACTGGTTCACTCCTTCGCGGCCAAGCAGCCTCCGAGAAGACCCGCTCGCCCGACGAGTTTCCGTCTCGCCCGACGAGTCTTCGCCTCGCCCGACCAGTCTCCGTCTCGCCCGACTGGTTCGCTCGGCGCCGCCCCCCGCTTTTGCCCACTCCGGGCCGTACCCACCTGATGTCTGCCATGTCAGAATAGGATGGGCGCCTGTCCATCACCACGGCGGCCACAGGGACGCCCGTCTCCTCCGAACAGGAACGCTACAGTCCCGGGGAAAGGACGCTCGCCTGCTCAAGCAATGACACCTGGAGTCCAAGGAGGCACAGTGCGAGTCAACCGCGGCCCAAAAAACATTCGGAGACATATCCAGGAGGCCGCATACACCAACCACTCGGACGCCGTCGGCTCCGGGTCAAATGGAACGCCCAGTCCATCAACGCCAACTACAACAGTGAGCAACTGTTCGCCGCGTATGGCCCGTGACACAGGACGACGGCGAAGGCCCTGGCGCTGTAACTCACCTTGTAATTTCCTTTTTTACCCCTCCCCTTGCGACTATAAAAAGGGACAAAGGGGAGATCGAGAGGGACAGGGGGTGAACACTCGTGCACGCACACGCGACACACTATAACGCATTACACAGGGACTTGGGACCGTTCTCTCTCCCGTCTGGTTTGTAACCCCTACTACAGACTTGGACTTGAGAACACCGGTTCACACTGGATGTAGGGTATTACTCTTCGGAGGCCCGAACCAGTATAACTTCCTGTGTCTCTTGAGCCACCATCCGGTGCCCTGACACGCGATCGTAAAAATATTACTTGCCGGCGGTAGAGAACCCCGACAGGGAGCTACGATGGTGAAGACCAAATGATTGAGATAGGGTGAGCAAGGGAGGAGATCATGCGGCCAATAGGGCCATACAAATCTCAAACACTAGAAGATGGGGAGAAAACAAATCTTCTAGAACATGTATGTGTTTACCAAATTGTAAAAGCTAGCAAGCCCATGTAGCCCCGTGGTGTTGGCTAGTCTTTTGTCCATTATGGGCATGTTGAGCTTGTTTTGTAGCGGGCTTGCGGAGGGTGGGCTGGAATTACAGAGGAAAGCGTCACAGCTTGAAACAAGCACTCACCCATGTTGCTATTAGACAATGCATAGGATTGGCGAAGCTACATCAAACATCAAATTGGAGGGGGTGTGTCTGTCTTATGGGTCTATGGATTTTGAGTCATATGCATGTCAGAAATTTGTTCCTAAGTACTAGCTCGGATTTTGAGAGGTTCTTGGGGAAACTTTGTGCTAGAAGTTGGTGAACTTGTCTAGGATGATATCTTAGTGATGTAGTGACTTGAGCACAGTTGATTTTGGAGACTTGATCAAGTTCTTTCCCTTCCCATGTTTTTAGCTAATCCCTCGTATCTGCGGTGATTACTTGATATCTTTTATATCTGAATCATAGATTAGTTGAGTTTGGTGCCAAGGAAGATTTTATCCAAATTTTTTGTTCGATTTGGAGTTGTTTTGGACGAGTTTCATCGTGGGCTAGATTTGTTCGAGCCCACCGACTATTGCGGTGCCGGTCAGTTTGCCACACCGCAACAATCGGTGCCCTTACTCGTCAGACTGTGTCTACCAGTGACCATCGATTATTACGCGCGCGGGCCCGTACTGCAACAATTGGTGCTCGCTCGTACTAGGGAGTTTTGTCTCTGGTTGACTTGTTTGGCCGACTATTGTGCTGCTTGTCCAGCTGCTGCACGCCTGCACCGCAACAATCGGTCAATAACGTCGGTGCTATTTCCCACAGGTTGTGTTCTACTAGACCAAAGACTATTGCAGTGTGTTTTCTGTAGCTTGTGTTCTACCAAACCAAAGACTATTGCAATGTGTTTTCTTCATCACCACAACAGCAGTCGACGCTCGGGCCCTTTGTGTGTTTTCTCGTGTTCGGACGAGTTTTGCTTCTATATCACTTCCGGCCTGTTCTTAGCGTGATTCCTAGGTTCAGTAGCTCTTCCATTGTTGTGTTGTGTGAACTTGATCTTGCTAGAAAACAGGGTCACTGGAGTTTGACGAGGATATAGTCATTGTTCTCCCATTCATTTCCTCTCTGGTCGCCAATTCGGTTCTTCAACGTACCACTGCCGCAAAAAAAATAGAGATGACAAATAATTTTAAAGTCTCATTGCTCGTGTCGAGTGAAGTAAGAAAAAAGGAAGAGAAGAAGGAAGCTCGTATTGCTTGTTCTAGTCGAACTTGAAGAAGAGAGGAGAGAGAAAATGGTGGTGCTGTGATCAGTGATCATGTTGTCGCTACTCCCTTGCACGGGCTAAAAGCCTATGGGGAAAATGGCAGCGAGCGAGCGCACACGCAAGAGTTCCGCATCATCTTCAGGCAGCAACTGGGCGATTAGATTACGTGCGAGAATCGGCGGGGAGATACCATCCGTCCGGCCGTCAATGCACATGCGAGCCTGTTCGGTTGGCTGGTGGTTGGTGGCTGGTGCTGATTTGTTGTGAGACTGATGTACTGCTGGCTGGCTGGTGACTGGTGGCTGATGCTGATTTATTGTGAGACTGAAGTACTGCTGGCTGGTGGCTGATAAGCCAAGCGACCTTGGAGCAGCGTACGTTTTGTAGTACCGAGGGAACGAAATCGCCGCCGTACGAGATTTGCTCTGCGGCCGCTCGTGGCGCAGGCGCGCGGCAGGCGCCGGCCGGGCAAGTGGGCACGGGAGATCCCCTCGGATTTCGGGGCCCCGGCCCGGCCGATCCGAACGAGGAAGGAACGAAGCCCGCTCGTCGGCTCGCTGGCGCCTGGTTGGCCTGGAACTGGTGGCCGGCTGGCCGCGTCGCGGAGAGCCAGCCAGCCAGCTGCGGGTCGGCACGGCAGTCGACGGCGCCTTTTGTAGTCAGCCTGCCGATGCGCTGATGGACGCCGGAGCTGGCAGGGGCAGGCTCGCGACGAAACAAACGAAACCGGTGACGCATGCGCCGGTGTCGGGTCCGTTTTGCCGTACGGATAAGATATGGTTCGAAGTACTGCTACCGTGCGAGCCTCGTTGCGTCGGTGTGGGGTCGAGAATTGAGATTCTCTGTTCCAAAGGAGGAGAACGGCTTAATTTGCGTAAGGCGGACGGGGTCATGAATTCATCATGATGTGAGCGTGCAGTAAAGCATTTTAACACCGTACTACTCGTTCATACTCTACTGTTTAAAGCCCTGTTTATAGTTCGCTAACTTTTTCATCGCTACAATAAATTCAAATGTTTAGATACTAATTAGGAGTATTAAATGTGGATATTAGGAGTATTAAATGTGGATAACTGACAAAACTCATTTCTTAACCCCCGGATGAAATTGTGAAACGAATCTATTAAGCCTAATTAGGCCATGATTAGACAATGGTGTGCTATAGTAAACAATCTCTAATGATGAATTAATTAGGCTTAATAGATTCATCTCGCAATTTTTGTCTATCCGTGTAATTAGTTTTATATTTATATCATATTTAGTTCTCCTAATCTTCGGTTTAAAATTGCTACAGTAAATTTCGCAAAGTTTTTCACCGAATTTAAACAGGCCCTCATACTGCTTAGCCTTAGAGTTAGCATTGGGGTCGAACTGTCCCGAACTGGAATAGTCCAAGTGACCAAAAGCACCATGGGCAAGAACCAACAACAGGTTGCAGTGGAGAGACCGAGAGAGTGCCGAGTCGGAGTAGTGGCAACTGGCCAGGCCAGACTCGGAAGCCATGGCATGTCGCCTTCCTCGCCCCGGTGCAAACTGCAAAGCACGCGCTGCCCCAAACCAAACCACAACTTGCAGGCCGAGTTGCATAAGCGATGGCGCAAGCAAACTTGGAAAGGATAAGGAAAGGCGCGAATCGAATCGGGGTCGGGGGAGAGCCGATCTGCAGCTGCAGCAGCTCTCCTTGACCGAGCAGGCCGGGGGCGGGAAATGATGGCCTGGCTGCCGCAACTTGGCCAAGTAGCCGCTTACATTTATTCGCGCCATGTCGCGAGCTTTTCCGGCTTGCAAGCTGCAGGTTTAGTATAGGTCATACATAGTACCAGCATGGCATTATACAATCATTGCCCTTAACCCCCAAGAATATCTTCTCCCTCTCTTTTTATTTTTTTATAAAAAGAGAATATAACTTCTTTTGAAAACGTTTGATTCCAGCTGCAATCTCCTGCGTATAGTACAAATCTATGCAGTGAAAATAGGTATAGCTGCGTACGGGAGAACCCAGGAAGCTAGGACGACGAAGAATCGACGCAATGGGATCGAGTTGCTAGGGTGGTGAATGTGTAGTTTCTCCCACAGCAACACACACCAGTACGTACACCACCGTACCAAGTAGCTTATGGAGTATGGTAGTGGAGCACCGAGCAGGGTGGTACGTCCGGACGTACGTGCGTGTGGATTCCCATATCGGCCAGGGTGTTCGTCATGGTGGCTCAGATCCATGCATGGCTGGCACCAGGTCAAGCTCCACCTGCACTGTACTCTACTCCAAATCTCCAATCATCCCCTCAATCCCTCGTGACTCCAAAGCTTTGGGGCGTGCCGCCGTGCCGGTGTCAGGCTATCTTCGCGGGAATCCTAGGGCACGGTAGTCGGCACGGCTCCCAAATTCCTCGTACGGGGCTGCAGCTGCAGATTTTTACAACCACATTGCGTAGGACAGGGCCTTGCTCCAGCCAACCGGGTCGCTCGCTGTCTGCGTGCGTGAATCGATGAAGGAAAATGAAGCCTCCGTTTACTGTTACTACTTTCTTATGTCAGGCGTGCAGTTTGTTTCAGGCTAGGCAATGTGTTTACCGCGCAATTTGCGTTGATTAATCGTGCCTTTGCTTTTATTTGTGCTTTTGTATCTTGAGTTAGCTCTAGCTTTCAAAAAAAAAATCTTGAATTAGCTCTGATGTTGAAACGCTGCAGAACAGCAGAAGGCCCTGAAGGAATGGTAGGGCTAGGGGATCTCTAGATCTGCGATCTAGGTCACGCTAGTACCGTGAAGCCAGTCAATAGAGAGCACAGAGCAGCATTGCGCATCTCTGCACGGAGATGTGCATCTTTAAAGATTGTTTGACGTGCACGCACACGGATGGCATGGCACCTGAGATCTCAGAATAATGGGCAAAAATCATGTCCTGGGGGGAAGGAAACGCAAAGTCAGAGGGTTAAGATAATAGCGGCGGCAACAAGGCCAGCATTTGAGCCGATCTATATTCGTCATGAGAAATACTAAACAGATGGGCCTGACGGCCTTAAGGTCTGAACCTCAATTTCTGCTGAACCTTTTTGAGTTGCAGACAGAATGTGTATACTGGGACACCAGTGATGGATTTTCTAGGACACTATAACCATTCATGATTCGTTCAGTGCGTCAGTGCGTGGGTGCAAATGTAGATATATACGGATTAGGATATTACTAACAGGCAGTTCATGCAGGGCATCAGGAGTGTGCGCGGCCGGTGACGCCTCTAAGCTGGGCCCCGTGTGTCATGAGGCCGAGACGCCTGTTCGCTTGGCTTATCAGCCACTAGCCAGCAGTACTTTTCTCTCACAACAAATCAGCATCAGCCATCAGCCACCAGCTACCAGCCAGCCAGCAGTACTTTTCTCTCACAACAAATCAGCACCAGCCACCAGCCACCAGCCAACCGAACAGGCTAATGTGGTCCCACCGTCTCCCTGGCAAGCGGGCCTCAAGCCTTCTTCCCTCTCTCGTGCTGCTTCCCTCCCCCTGCTCTCTCTCCCATTTGATTTTTTTATTCCTTGAGACCCGGCCGTAAGCTTGAGGCCGGCCATAAACTTTTTGGGCTTAGGACCTCTCGTAAGACCTCTTCCCTTGTGTATAAGGTCGCCCATGTAAACCTTAGGACCCCCTTATTCCCAACACTCCGGATGCCTTACGCCTAGCTATCATGTAGTACTAGTAAGTACTAACTTACCTCCCCAAACCGAGACTAAGTATACTGATCAAGCCCATTGAGTACTCCATCACGGCTCCATTCCATGTGCACCTGTTTTTCTTTGCAGCTGCGTCTAATTCATCTCATGAATGAAATTATGAACCACCAACCGGATTCCCCCTCAGATTGCAGTAAATTTCTCTGCAGAAATTTGGCATTCAGCTGCAGGGACTAGCACACAACAGCCATGTAACTAACCACATTTGCTCAACAAGTAGTGTTTTCTTTAGTAGAGTTAAATTAAGAGTAGTGATTTAATTTAACTAGCCCAAGAAGTAGCAAGCTAGACAACTAAAAGCTGTACAGCATGTATGTGGAATATATCAGGCAACAGACACACAATTATTTGTTGAGTTCTACTTTGTGTCAGCCAAAAAAAGAAAAAGAAAATTAAGACACAAGCTAAATCCTTCTAGAACCAGTGAGCCACGAATCCATGGATCGATCAATCGATCTCACCCAATACCACCAATAGGGCAAAAGAACAGGAAGAAAACAAGAAACAACGTCCCGCAAAAAGGCCGGACCCGGTCCAGGCGGCCGTTGACACGGGCACTAGGCGAGGGCGGCGGCGAGCTGCTCGGCGGTGCGCGCCAGCGACTGGAGGTTGCAGCGCACGATGGTGTCGACGAACACGCGCGTCTCGTCCGCGGTGTTCCCGAGCGGCACGTCCACGACATAGGACTCGACGACCAGGGTGTGGCCCCCGGCGGCGGCCTCGTGCACGGTGGTCACCGACCGGTAGTTGGCGAGGCGGTGCTCCCCGCCGACGACGCGGAAGCTGAGCACGCGGCGCTCGTCGTCGAGGATCTCGAGCCGCTCGCGGCTGCTGGTGGCGGGGAGGCCCGACACGACGCGCACCTCCCGCACGGAGCCCACGGCGCCGCCGTCGCCGTCCACGAGGCGGCAGCTCCGGATGAAGTGCTTGTACGCCTGCGGCCGGTCGAAGCGCCGCACCACCGACCAGACCGCCCCCACGGGCGCCGCGATCGCCTGCACCACCGCCGAGCAGCACTGCCCCGCGCGCGCCGCGTGCTCGTGGTGCCGCGCCACCTCCCCCGGCACCGCCCCGCACGACGGCCCGTGCGACGCCGCCGCCTTCCCAGGCCCTCCGCAGCCCGTGATCCGGCTGTGCTGCTGCGGCGTCGGCCTCGAAGCTGTGTACGGCATTGCAAGATGCAGCTTTCTCGCTCCCTCCCTCCTCTATGCAGTACGAGACACAACACACCCGGCCTACTCCACCTCAAGGTTCTTGGTTTTTCCTCACAGGAGCGGGCGGGGCCAAGAGGGGAGATCGGGAGGAAAGAGAGAGAGAGAGAGCTGGTAGAAGAACTGGCGGAGAGAGGCCGGCGGTTATATACGTGGGACGAACAACAAGTGGGTGGTGGCGGTCATGGTCACTCCTCCGCAACTTGCCAATGCAAACCCACACGCAGCGCGGCACCAGTTGCCGTTCCTTACTGACTGTGGCCTCGCAAGTTGCAGGGGGGAGCTAGTGCTAGTTTAAGGTCAGTTGGGGAGAGTTGTTGTCCGGCCGATAGTTTTCTCTTACAAAAGATGGCGGTTTGGCTTCCGGGCTCGAGCTTTCCAATGGGTGGGCATGGAGGGAAAGCTTGGCTGGCCCCGGGCTGGGGTGGTTGGTTGGGGCAAGGGGGGCAACGCGGGTGGCCAATTGGGAGGGTCAAAATAGAATTGGGGAGGAAAGCGACGCGCATGCCGCCATTGGCGAGCGAATAAAGAAGATGGCGAGGGGGGGTGGGGATCGATTTATTCGTTGTTAAGGTTTGGTTGATCTTGTTGTTTATGAGCCAACTTGTGGGAGGAGTAGATGTAACGATCGATCAACCCAATTGTGTCATTCGCCAAGGAAATTCGACCCCCATTTGCTGATACTTGTATATATATAAATATGAAACTGTGCCAAAAAGAGGGTCGGCCTCTGTGAATGAGTTGTGAAAAGATGCGTGACATGAGGGGGTATAAAGTTGGTTGGCGGGTTATCTAGAATGACAGACGACCGGGCGGGGGGTCGGTCGATCAGTCCGGCTCCGGGTCCACTTGTTGCGCGGCCGGAGGAGGCGACGGTAATGCTCGTCGTTTTTGCGCTGGTGGTGGCTTCTTCGCTGGTATGGTATGATGCGGCCGGCATCGAGAGCGAGTTGCAACTCCTCGTCGCGTCCCGTGTCCCGCACCGGCACCTCCGGTGCTCGGCTGGGCAAATATCTCGCCCCCGGCGATCGATCGGTCGGTCTGTCTCGACGAATCCGCACGATCGGACTCGACGGGCTGGTTGGACGAGGGAGAACGAGCGTCCACGCCGTCCAGGTCCAGGGCCACGGCGTTCCGTCGTGTTGTCGCCGTAGCTTCTTCCTCGGCCGCGGCGGCCACAGGCCCCCGAGAACGCCAAGATGTTCCATCTGGCTGAAACGGGCCCCCGGGCGTTTGTCTGATCTGATCCGGTGAGTTCCATCTGACTGAAACGGGCCCCCGGGCGTTTATCTGATCTGATCTGATCTGATCCGTGGGGTGAAACAAAGACAAGTACTGCTACGATTTGTCCGTTTCGCAAACGTCACAAGGCGCTCGGGGCCCCTGCGGGTTACTTTGCCCGGGCCTCTGGGCTCTGGGCCGTCGATGTGCTTCGGTTCAGTACTTGGCACTGTGCGTTCGTGGCTTCATTCAGACATCTGAAATACTACGATTATCTTTAAAAAAAAAGTTGAGCTCAGAATTCGTTTTAACAAGCCCAGATTCAGTACGAGTGTCTTTCGCATTCATAATTAAATCCCAGATAAGAAATTAAAAAAAGATGTGCAAGAAAGTAGTGTGGCCGAATGTATCAGGAGAAGATCCTGCTACAGATGGGTTAAACGGAGCGAGTACGGAGACAGGGATGAAAAATATCGCGATCGTATATACCCGTATACCGACTGGTTGCCTTTCTTCCCCATTTCTTTATATCAAAGTTGCGTCAGATCAAAACATCCGAGGCAGATACAGTGCATACTTACAACTAAAAGAGCACATCATCGAGCGGAAAACATTTGCTCCAAATGCAATGCTCGCAGCTAAAACAATGATATCTTGGTCGACCCAAACAGTGCCACATTATTGCCCTCAGGCAATAATCCGTTGTAGAAAACCCTAAACAATTCCAGCCATTTCCTTCTTTATGTCCTTTTTCAAGGTCGCGTCCCAGTTGAACCGATTTTCTCTCTCTCAAAAAGTCAGAAAGCGTTGTGCAGATGGTTTATATATTGTACTGGTGCCGATAACAAAAGGCCATCGTTATTTTATCGGGGACGGTGATATCACAGGGATTATATGGCACTAATCAATCTGTTGGTCACACCTAGTTGAAAGTTCAGACATGATCTTCGCGAGGATATTTCCTAGCGCGCGCTTGCCATGATCGATGCAAACCTGCAGCTACAGGTTGATGGAGTCGTCGCCTTCGTGCGTCATGCCATCGGGTCCTGTTCCATTGGAAGAGCTCGGTAAGCAGATCTCGCATCCGTAGATAAGCACAGGGACATGGACGTGCATTGACGGAGCAAGCTTCGAGTTAGCTGCCGTCACGTATACTCACATAAAAATAAAACTAGCTACAGGGAGCGGTTTATTGTTTAAACCGGGCTGATGCCGTGACAATTTCTTTAGTGAACATACTGGTATCACGCTATCACGCATTCACGCCGCTAGCATAGCCTGATCTAATCCTCCAAAGACTACTCCAAAGTCCAAACTGCGCACAATTTTGTGTGGCACTGACCAAAATGGCTGAGATGGGCCACGTCAATTGGGCTCTGGTAGCGTAAAAAGAGAGGGGCGGGATGGTACGTGGTCCACTCAACAACACACAAAAGCTTAGGCCCAAATACTTTTGAAAAAAAATAAAACTACCAAGGCCCAAATATAGATTCTGTGAAATTTGCCTCAAAACAGTCAAACTCCAACGGAATAGTATCCAAGAATTTTCTGTGTTGTCCACGCGCCAAAGGGTCAGACAGTTCTATGCTGAGAAAAAAGGGGTCCTGTTTAAATCCATGAGATAAGGTAAGATAAGTTTTTCACATATTTCGAGAAAACAATTAAGCCTAATTAATCCCGCACCCCCGGATTAATTAGGCTTAATAGATTCGTCTCGCGATTTCCCGTCCATCCGTGTAATTACTTTTATAATTAGATCATGTTTAGTCCTTCAAATCTTCACATAAGAATTGCTACAGTAAAATGCGCATGAAATTCTTGTGAATTTAAACACAGCCAGGGTCAGGCAGTTCGTGCGACCGCGCGAAGAGAATAACGGCCCTGTTTGGATCCACCAGCTATAAAATTTAGTATTACTGTTTATAACTTTGACCATTAATTAGGGGTATTAAATAAAGGCAGTTTACAAAACTACCTCCACAACCCCTGTGCTAATTCGCGAGACGAATCTAATGAGGCCTTTGACCACATGATCGGAGGATGGTTACTGTAGCATTACTGTAGCTAATCATGGATTAATTAGGGTCATTAGATTCATCTCGAAAAGTTACACCCATCTGTGAAGAGGTTTTGCAAATAGACTTTATTTAGCATTCCATGCATGCAAGATTCCCTTTAGCGTTTTTAGAACTCTAAAGATCCAAACAACACCGTCGTGTGAAAATCAGCAGAGAAGGCTCTCCATGCGGATACGCAACGGAACGGCACGTTCTCCCCACAGTTGTACACACAGATCGGCAGCGTAGCCAAGACCAAGCGATGACACCGTCAAAGCGGGGCCCGTGCTGCGTCACCAAAGCTGCCGATGCTTGGTGTCGAAGTAACGATGGCTCGCGGCGGCGGGCCCCACCTCCTCCCTCCTCCTCTTCCCCAGCAAGCCTCGCGCGCGCGTCGGGGCCCACGCACAGCCCAACCGCCACGTCACCCCCGCAAGTACGGACGCCGCCCGTTGGCCCGCTCCATCCGGGAGCCAGGAGAGCACGACGCAAGCCCGCAATCGCCTCGGGACACAGCAGCGCTCGCTCGCTGCCTGCTGCCTTGGGCGCCAAGTAGGGGGCAAGCCCCCGCCGCGCCTCATTGATTACTACTGCAATCCTCAAGCGTGCGTCGTACTTGCATCCATCCAAGGACAGGAGAATCTCATCTTCCAGCGCAAGCCACAGAGCACAACAAAGCCACACGCCCACACGGGGGGAGGCGGAGAGGGACTGAGGCCTGGGGGAGAGGGGGCGGAGCGCAGCCGATCCAATTCAGGATTCCAGGGGGCCTCTCGCGCGAAGGGAGCAGCCATGGGGAGGAAGGAGACGGGGCGGGCGCCGGCGGCGGTACCGACGTCGAGGTAAGGCGGAAGATCCCCCGCGCCGCTGTGTCGTTGCTCCGGCTCTCGCTTCGCTTGGCAATCGTTGCTTCGGGGTTTTTTGGGTTGGTCGGGCGTGATCTGTGCAGGATGGAGATCGCTGCTGCTTGACTGCTTGCGGTGGGCATTCTGCCGTACTGTTTCGCTCCAGGGGTTTAGTTAGGGTATTTGTGCTGGCGCGATGTTCATCTCTGATTGTGGAATGTGGATGGATCTTAGCCTAATCTAGTGTGTTATTATGGTTGCGATGTGCTGCGTATCTGAACTCTGAAGCACTGCAAAATGTTGATGTGGTCCAAGGGCTTTGAGGGGCGAATTTGGTGTGGGGAGATCCCAATTTTCGGTAGTATTTTTCAACTCTGACATAAAAGGGGTAATCTTTAGCCTGATAAAGATGGGCGATTTGCATTCATAGTGTTCGGGAATTGAATGTGAAGTCCATGATTGTGTTTAAGGGACACAAAATTCTACAGATCAAGTGGGGGAAGTACTGCCTGACTAAATTACTACTGCAGACTGAGTGCTTGGGACAATGTCTGAACTGAAAGACTGAAATGAAATTCGAACAATGTTTATGTTGTTAAATTTGATGGGTGCCAGACATTGTAAGTTAATATTATAACTATATCATTTTTTTCTCTCCTTGAATACGAATGCTTGATTTGATAGGCAGTTTGCACTTGTGTTTCTTTGAGATTACACTTTGTGGAAACTATTTCTGCAGAAGTTGAACATTACTGCATTTAGCAGTATCATCAGACAAAATTGATAATTGCTTTGAAATAAGAAGCACCTTCAAACTAATAAACTCAAAATTTGAAACTCTGCTTCCCTGCAATCCTTCTAATCCCTGATGCTTAAGCAAAACAGAGCAGACAGAAAATTCTGCTCCATATGTATGCATTTCTTCAGTACATAGTAAGAAACAAAGAATCCCTCAGAACTAATTTGAGGCACTATTTAACACATTTAGCAGGGTGCATCTTAATTCTTATTGATCCCTGATCATACATTCCTGCTGATAAGTTGATGTTTCTTTAACCAATCTTGTAACATTGGCATTGTCAAGTCATCTTGGTTTGCTGATATTCAGAGGTATACATTGTGTTGTTTTTGAGGGCAGTATCCATCGTGTTGTGCTCGTGCAGTGCGACAGGAACGCAGCTTGCCCACGCCAAAGGCAGCGCCAATGCCAAGCCGGTTGCTGGAAGCGGAAGGTCTCGGCCGGCCCGGACAGGAAGGGGTGGCCCGGACAACATGCGCCACAACTACCGCGGCGTGCGGCAGCGCCTGTGGGGCAAGTGGGTTGCCGAGATCCGCGAGCAAAGCTGCCGCAGGCGCCACTGGCTGGGCACCTTCAACACCCCCGTCGAAGCTGCCCTCGCCTACGACCGGGCGGCCGTGGCCTTCAACGGCAAACTCGCGCGCCTCAACTTCCCGGCTGACCACGACGACGCCGTCACCGTCGCCGCCGCGGCGCCAGCCCAATGCCATCCCGCGTCCTGTTCTCGCGACACCACAGTCGACGTCTTCGAGGAGCACGAGGTGAAGCCGATGGTTGGTGCTGCGCAGGGTGCTGTCGGCCCGGAGACTGTCAACCGCCGCCACCACCACCACCAGCAGCAGCAGCCTGTGTTCGACGACGACCCGGATGACATTTCCATGTACATCGATTTCGACGCTGTTGCCCACATGGTGCCCTGTTATCCTGGCATCAAGAGAGAGGATTGCCAGCCTGACGGGTTCGACGGTGACGCCGTCCGCTCGCCGCTGTGGGGGCTCCGGCTGGGTAACTGAAATGGCATATGCTGAGGCAGGGCGAGATGGGCATTTCGCTGACACAACTTCTGATGTTTCGTCTTTCTGACAGGATTAGCTTTGTTGGTAGTCTCTTCAGGCTATTTTAAATAGCACTTCGTCGCGTGTAGCCGTGTAGGACAGAAGTGAGTGTTGCCTTTCTCTGCATATTCTTTTGTGGGGTGGATAGTAGTGATCTGCAAATGGTCAAATCCTGTATAGGATTAGAGACCCATGGTGGCTTTTGTTGTTCTTTATTCTCCTTGTTACAGTAGAATGCAGCAGTGGACCTGATGCCATGAAATGCTGGTTGGATACAGACTTGTCGATGTCAGGCTGTCCGCACCGGGTCCGCCAAATTGGGTGTACTCCCAGGAGTCCGCTATCCTGCACGCGTGGCATGGGGCCGCGTGCGTGCCCACGGGCTCCGCGCGCCATCCCCAACCAACTGCCGTCGTGCCGGAGAGAGACGAGGGAGGCCGAACGTTGCGAGAAGCCACCGCCGGCGCAAGGAGTCGCCATCGCCACGAGGAGTCGCCGCTGCCGCACGAGGGAGGCCGGCGCTGCCCCTCCTCCGCGCACGTGGTAGCTCTGGTCGCCGACGGAGAGGGAGGCCGCGGCCGGCGATGCCCCGCCAGATCGAGGCCGCGTGGGCAGA
>CM014272.1:75057344-75087577 GCA_004135705.1 Alloteropsis semialata | reverse complement strand
TTTTAGAGGATGGATATAGAGTATGACGAGTGCGGATAGCCTCATGCTCTCAAGTTGTTTTCAGCAGACTGGGGCCCTGTTTAGGGGGTGTTTAGTTCACCCCCTCACCAACCCATTTTGCAAAATACGCGCTTTTCAATGCACTTTTTCTCTCTGTGCACGTGGCCCAATACGAGCCCATTTTGCAAAATGCAAGGAACTAAACACCCCATTAATTCCCCCAACTTTCCAAAGTCACCAAAAAGTTTTCACACCGACAACCGTTCTCCCCTCTCATAGGACACACTTTTCAATGCAAAATTTTTCACCACTTTTCACCAATTCACTGGAATTAAACACCCCCTTGCATGAATGGTAGCAGAACAGTGGAGTCAGCAGGCCTTGGAAACTCGATCGGTACTCGTCTTCGTACAAAGCACGCCGTCCTAAAGTTTTGTACAGTTTGCTCTGGGCAGTGTTACATTTCTGTACGCAAAGAACACGGTACTAATTCACCGATCCAATTTTAGATTTACTATTCCTGAACTATGGCGCATCCATGTTTATCGCCAAATCCACAAGGTTAGTGGTTTCCAGCCACAGGAATTCTACTGAACAACTAGAGCACAATAAAATCTCAAGGCTATGAAGTTTTAGAACTTTTTTGACATGTCATTGATTCCTCTCTTCTTCTCCATCGCTCGCCCTTTCTCTACTCCACCGTGCAAACCTCCATGGAGGACAAAGTCTGACAAGAGGGACGCAGGGCAAGAGGCACGGCGCGCGCCGACCAAAGCATTGCCACCGGCGCCGGCAGAGACGCAGGGGCGATGGACGAAGGGATCAACTGCTACGTGGTCCCGAAGACCACGGGCACCGGGCGGAACATCTTCCAGGGCGGCAGCCCGCTGCAGGAGTCGCTGCCGCTGCTCGGCGTGCAGCTCGTCCTCATCGTCGCCGTCACCCGCGTCCTCTACTTCCTCCTCAAGCCGTTCAAGCAGCCCCGCGTCGTGTCCGAGATCATGGCACGTCCACAGATTTTTCATACGCATCGTTTCGAAAGCTTTTGGACTAGATCAATCGAAACTTGACGATGGATTTGATGTTTCAGGGCGGCATCATACTTGGCCCGTCCGTGCTGTCACGCAATCTGGCGTTCAAGGAGACGGTGTTCCCGGCGAGGGGCGACCCGGTGCTGCACACCGTCGCGACGTTCGGCCTCATGTACGTCATCTTCCTCATCGGCGTGCGGATGGACCCGATGCTGGTCGTGCGCTCCGGCAAGAAGGGCGTCATCATCGGCCTCTCCGGCTTCATCCTGCCGCTGGCCATGATCACAATGGGCTTCTCCGGCGCCGCCATGGACGCGGAGCCCGACATGTCGTGGCGGCCCACGTTCCTGTTCGCGCTGGCCGCCACGCTCTCGATCACGTCCTTCGCCGTGCTGTCGCCGATCCTGTCGGAGCTCAACCTCCTCAACTCCGACCTCGGCCGCACCGCCATGTCGGCGTCGATGACCACCGACGGCATCGCGTGGCTCATCATGGTGGGGTACACCCTGGCCGAGGCGTTCCTCGTGTCGCCCGTGACGTCGCTCTGGGCGTTCCTGTCCGTGGCCGCGCTCGGCGCGGTCATCCTGTTCGCGGTGCGGCCGGTCGCGCTCAAGGTGATCGAGCGCACGCCGCCGGGCAAGCCGGTGGACGAGAACTACGTCTTCTTCTTCCTCCTTATCGTGCTCCTCGTCGGGTTCTACAGCGACATCATCGGGACCAACTCGTTCCACGGCGCCCTGATGCTGGGGCTGGCGATCCCCGACGGGCCGCCGCTTGGCACCGCGCTCGGGGGGAAGATCGATGCCATGGTGTCCGGGCTAATCCTGCCGCTGTACTACGCCATGACTGGCCTCAGCACCGACCTGTGGTGCTTGCATTGGGGCAGGCTGCAGCTCGTCATATTCCTCGGGTGGTTTGGCAAGCTGGTCGGCGTCATGGTGCCGTCGCTGTACCTTGAGATCCCCCTCCGGGACGCCGTGTCTCTCAGCCTGTTTATGAGCTCCAAGGGCATCGTCGAGGTCATCACCTTCACCTTCTTCCTCACCAACAAGGTGATCACTGGTCCATTAGCTCTGCAAATAGAAGCATTAAATAGATGCAGCCATTGACCAATTTGCCTTCTTTGTGCGGATCTAAAAATTGAGTGATCGGTTTGGTTTGCAGTTGATCGGCAAGAACACGTTCAACGTGCTGCTGTGCTCTTCGGTGGCGATCACGGCGGTGACGGTGCCGGTGGCGTCATGTCTGTACGACCCGGCGCGGCGCTACGCCGTGTACAAGCGGCGCACGCTGCAGCACCTCAAGGCGGACGCCGACCTGCGCATCCTGGCGTGCGTCCACGACCAGTCCCACGTTTCGGGGACGCTGGCGCTGCTCGAGGCGTCGCACGCCACGCCGCAAACGCCCATCGGCTTCTACCTCCTCCACCTCGTCGAGATCGCTGGCCGCTCCGCTCCGGTGTTCATCCCGCACAACCCCCGCCGCAACGCGTCCCGGATCGGCGCGCCCAACGCGCCGTCCTCCGACTCGGACCGCATCATCAACGCCTTCTTCCGGCACGAGCTCCGGCACCCGGAGGGCGCCGTCTCGGTGCACCCGTTCACCACCATCTCCCCGTACTCCTCCATGCACGACGAGGTGTGCCGCCTCGCCGTCGAGAAGCGCACGTCCCTGATCCTCCTCCACTACCACAAGCGACACCTGCTCGCCGGCGGGGCGCGCGCCGCCGTGGGGCTCCGCGTCGTGAACCGCAAGGTGCTGGAGGTGGCGCCGTGTTCGGTCGCGGTGTTCGTCGACCGCAACGCCGGGAGCGTGGGGCTGTGCAATTTCATCCCCGGGCCGCTGCAGGACTACTCGGGATCTTCCGCGGGCAGCAGTGGCCTCTCGACGAGCGCGCCCCAGTTCCACGCAGCCGTGGCGGCGCTCTTCTTCGGCGGCGGCGACGACCGCGAGGCCATGTCCTACGTGGCGCGCATGGCGCGGCACCCGGGCGTGACCGTCGCCGTCGTGCGGTTCCTGCCAGCCCGGGGCATCAAGGACGACCCGGCGGACCGGCGGGTGGACAACCGCGCCATCGAGGAGGTGAAGGCGCTCGCCGCGAGGAGCAGGAACATGCAAGTCCGGGAGGAGCTCGTCGGCGACATGGAGAGGATCGTCGAGGTGCTGAGGGGCCTCGACAAGGCCGGCTACGACCTCGTCGTCGTCGGCTTGAGGCACAGGTGGTACCCGGTGATGCCGGCCAACGGGCTGTCGGACTGGAGCGAGTGCCCCGAGCTCGGCGTCATTGGCGACCTCCTCGCGTCCTCCGACTTCGACACGCCCTACTCCGTGCTCATCATGAAGCAGCAGGACCAGGCTGGCCTGAATGCCGCCGTGCCGGGAGCCCAGGACCTGTGGCGCGGCGGCAGCGACCAGCCACCGCGGACCTCGTCGACCGGCCGATCTAGCCAGCCCCGGGAGTAGGACGCGAATGAAAACTGGAAGTGATGATTGGCCTCTCTAGTTTGTATTCAGGGATTGGCCTCTCTAGTTTCTAGGACCTAGTTCGAATGGTTTTTCAGATCGTCCTTCGTAATTTAAACGTTGTGTACAGTTCTCAGGATTAGCAAGATTGCGGTAATTCCAGCGAAGATTTTTCCCGTAGCAGCGCAGACTGGTATATCAGCATGAGCTGCACCAAGCCATCTAAGACACCACAGGAAAATATTGCCCCCCTGCATCAACGGTTCAGCGAAACCTACTCTTCTGGACCCAGTTCATGGCCCGGAAAAAAAGCCACAAACATTGGTAAAATGGTGATCCAGTGCAGTTAATGCATGCTGGAAGGCATAAAAGGATGACGCAGCCAAGGAGAATCTAAATGCATCCTAATAAAAGTTTGACAGTCAAATCGAATAGCTATGTCAACATCAAAAAAATGTTTAGAACTAGCAAGGTGGCCCGCGCAAATAGCGCGGAAGCTAGTGTTTATTTTCTTAACAAACAAATTTTGAGTTTAAATTAATAGATAAAAATAATTTTATTTAATCTTGTTATTATAATTATTTTGTCCCATAAATCCAGAGTAATATATCATAGTTTTTATTGGAACATGAGTTCAAGTGAGAAGGAAATAACTTATATGAATTTTTAGTTTAAAATATAATTAATATAAATATTATATACTTTAACATGATTACATTTTTAAAATTTCTAACTGGCGATGCACATTTTTCGTTGAAAGTTGTAGTGATGTTGATGAATTATATTTTAAGGTTTAGAGGGAGATATAGGTTATTGGCTCAATGCATACCATTTTTGTTAATAGTTAGAAATTAACTTTGAGTTTGAATTAGAAACCTTAAGGGGCAATATATGCATCATTTTTGGCTTTTGTCCCATGCATACCAGTACCATTTAATTTGTAGTTTAATTTTATTTTGAGTTTGAG
This sequence comes from Alloteropsis semialata, assembly GCA_004135705.1. Classification (NCBI taxonomy): domain Eukaryota; kingdom Viridiplantae; phylum Streptophyta; class Magnoliopsida; order Poales; family Poaceae; genus Alloteropsis; species Alloteropsis semialata. Next base: position 75,083,116 of record CM014272.1, on the reverse strand, counting down.
TTTGAGATCTAGGTTATTGTCTCAATGCGTATCATTACCCTTTTTTCCTCCCCCAATATCCAATTGCTATAGCCCCATGCATACTTGTTGAGTCATCGGCCCTCACTCTGTGTGGTCTCTTCATTTGGTTGTGTCCCTGTCTCTATCACGTTTTTGTTCATCTTTCTTCTACTCTATTAGTTACTCAAAGCACTTTTATTTGAAGGATGTAAGTCCTTGTCTCTCACGTTTGTCTTTAATCAGATGTTAAACATTTGTTCAAATTTAAAAAAAACAAATACATATAGTTTTGTTTCTAATGGTGTCATTTTGTCGGTGTACGAAATGACCAACTAGTAAATTTAGTGGATTGCGCGTTTGGGCTCCGGATGGTTCGCGAGAGGACACAAGGGATTATACTGGTTCAGGCACGAACGCCCTACGTCCAGTGTGAGACAGCTCGTGTTACTCGCGTTGCTCGTAGTAGGGGTTACAAGCGGTCGAGAGAGAGGAGAAGCCTCAAGTCTCTGTGAGTTTCTAAGTGTGGGAGAGCGAGTGTTCTCTATCGGTCGTCCCCCTCCCCTGAGGCCCTATTTTTCCTTTTATACCTCTGGGGCCAGGAGACCTGTACAAGACGTGTTTAACAAAAATGATGGGTAGTAAGAAGCTTGCTGGAGAAGCCTTGCCGCCTGTAGGACACTGTGAACGCTGTTGGAGTAGGTCCTAATCCCGAGCTTATTAAGGTCGTGCACGTCGCTCTGCGGCGCATGCGGGGCTGCTGGAACAGTTGCCTCCTTCTGTCACGGCGGGCGGCGCGGCGCAGCCCGTTAATGCTAGTAGATAGCGCGATAGATGTGCGGCGCGGTAGATGTGCGGCGCGTGCTCCCGACTCCCTATCGTTCCGGGTCCCCCTTGTTGACCCACGACACATGTCCTGGGTGGGGTCGGGCGAGGCGGAACTGGGTCGGCCAGGGCGGAGCCAGGTCGGCCAAGGCGGAGCCAGGTCGGGCGAGGCGGAGCCAGGTCGACCCAGACGGAATCGGGTCGGCCGAGACGGAGCCAGGTCGGGCGATACGGAACTGGGTCGGCCGAGGCGGAGCCAGGTCGGCCAAGGCGGAGCCAGGTCGGGCGAGGCGGAACCGGGTCGGCCGAGGCGGAGCCAGGTCGGCCCTCCTCCTATCCGATGTCCTCCTTGTTTATGGGTCTGATTACGCCCGTCTTCTTCCTGAAACAGCGAGGTCCCACCCGTCGGTGAGAGGGTCGGATATTGATATCCGACAGTAGCCCCCGAGCCTGCTCGGAGGATAGGTGGTTCTCCGAGCAGGCTCCCCATGGACGCCCGCTCGGATGTCACTCGGGGGTGCGCGCGAGCGCACCCACCGGGTGTAGCCCCCGAGCCTGTAGGGGAACGGTTGGTTCGCCTATAGGCTGAAGTGAGATTTGTTTTTTCTTTACCGGTGCGCGCGAGCGCACCCGGTGGGTGTAGCCCCCGAGCCTGTAGGGAACAGTTGGTTCGCCTATAGGCTAAAGTGAAATTTGTCTTTTCTTGTTCCCGGCGGTTGCAGCCCCCGAGCCGACGGATGAGCTGTCGGGTCGCCCGAAAGCTTTCCGTCACTTCGGGTCAGTCCCAGCAGGACGACGCCGCGTTCTGTCCAACGGACCGGGACATGATCCGCTTTTTTCAGGGGTACCGTCTTTCTCGATCTGAGTGCGCACGCTTCCGCTGCGTTTGGACAGTGCTTCCGTCATGCTTGCTCTGCCTCCCTTTCGAGCCGTCACGTCGTCCTTTTCGAGCTCACTGTTCGCTCGTGAGGCTCAGGCGTCCTGAATGATGGGCCGCGTGGCGCGTCCCCACGCCCTATCGGGGGGTTGGCTCGGGCATTTCTGTGCTATAAATAGGATCCTCCGGCCCTTCCTCTCGGGGCATCCGGTCATCCCGCTTCCTCTTTCTCTTGTTAGCATGAGATTCCCGGCGTGGGAACCGCCTCGGGGGCGTCCTCCCGACCCGAGGGGCGGGAGAGTAGCTTGCTGATGCCACAAGAATGACTGCGACCTTAGGGAGTTTCGGCGTGGAGGGACGCCGTTCGGTGTCACAAGTGAAGGGCGGTTCCACCCCCGGCGGCTCTTTCCGTCGGTCCTCTCCGCCTCGGCGGCGGTGGACTGGGTTTGAGGGGGAGTGCGCCGGTGGAACACTCGCCGTCTCCTCCATTTGCCTCGCCAGGGCAGTTGCGGGAGTCGTATACAGTCACCGGCGCGCTCCTCATCCTTCCTTGGGCGCCTATGTGATGCCGTCGCCGGCGCCGGTCGGTCCCGAGGCGATGGAGAGAGTCTGTGGTGATTCTCCGTCGTCGCGCCGCCGTAGCGCGAGCCTCTGCCGAGCTCCCCCATGGTGTTGGCGGGCGGGGAGATGCTACAAGAAGGACTGCGACGTTCAGCAGCTCGGCCCTCCTCGTGGCACCGAAGCCCCCGCGCCTTTCGCCGTCCGACCTCGCCGCCAAGGGTGGCGAAATCCGTTTGTACTATTCATGGTCCTTGGCCGAGTATACTTTTCACCCTTATCCAAGAACAAAGGAGTTTGGTTGGTTCTGGATCCTTTCTGCGACCGCGCGGTCGGTCTCTTTTCGCGATTCCAGCTTCCCTATGTATCCCCGGCCGTGGCCGGGAGGGAGGCCGTTTCGTCTTTTCATCGTTTTCCCCTCACGCAATCCCTCCGCGGGACGGAAGGTTAGGGCACGCCTCGTGTTTTGCCACTTAGGCCGAAACACGGCTCCCGGTGAGCTACTAACGGGCTAGATCGAGCGAGGCCTCGGTCCTCCTCCGAGAGAGGACCGTCGGATCAACTGGTGACCGACCTCGGAAAGTCCCCAGAGCTCCCGACCCCCTTAGTTCCCGTGATCGTCCGACCGACCACAGGGGCTCGTTGCCTCTCTTCGAGGAGATACATGGGGTCAGGAGTTCTTAGGCTCGAACGCAGGTCGGGGCGTCCTCAGCACTCGTGTGCCGAGGCTACGGCCTCTTAGTGGGCCCGCCCGTCTCTGCCCCTTCGCTCGGACGCTTCAGAGCGGCCGTCGGACCCTAAGGCCGGCCTTCGAACTCTTGGGCTGTTTTTCTCGATTCCGCGTTGTGTCTTCCCGGCCCAAGAACGGCCCAAGTTTGTTTTATTTTCCCTGAAAAATAAACGCGCGAGAAAAGGGAAACAGGAGCGTACGCGGAATAAATAAAAGGGGAGACGGGGTATGGAATGCGAAGGGTTTAGAGAGAGAGAGCCCGGGCGCGAGTCCCGGGACGTGGGAGACGTGGGCGATCGGGGGCGCGCGTCGTGGGTCGTGTGGGCCCCACGAGCCGCGGCGCAGGTGGGAGACCCGAGGCGTCCCGCCTGCTCCCTTACCTGCCTATTTAAGGCGGAGAGGAGGGAGGGCCGGACCTTCTTCTTCCTTCGCCTGCCTGCCCCTTGGATTGCCGCCGCCGCCGCCTGCAAAAGAGCTGGTGCCTTTCTCCCTCTTTCCCATCGCTTTCCCCGCTTTCACGCCATGGCCCGGTCTCGTTCCTCCGTCACAGAGGGTGAGCTTGAGCGCTTAGTGGGGCGCGGACCGACCTCGTGGAGTGGATGGCGCCAGGCAACGAGGAAGTCCCCGCCCCGTCCGACGGGTACGTGGTGTCCTTCGTCCCCTTCCATGAGCAGGGTCTGGGGCTTCCTCCTCATTTCTTTCTCCGCGGCCTCCTCCACTATTACGGGATTGAGCTTCAACACCTCAATCCCAACGGACTGCTTCACGTGGCGGTGTTCGTCGCCCTGTGCGAGGGGTATCTCGGAATCGAGCCCCATTTCGACCTCTGGAGGTCTTACTTCCATGTCGAGGAGGTGAAGAAGGATGGGCGGCCGAGGCCTCATGGCTGCGCCGGGATTAGACTACGCACAGGCCAGGGCGAACGCTACCTCCAGCTTCCTTGGATCACCACCAACAAGGGGTGGCAACACCGGTGGTTTTATCTTCGGAGCGACCCGGGCGCTCCCTTCCCGGCCTTTACAGGGAGGCTCATCGAGGGGCGGCCGGACTGCTGGCATTGGGGCCCGCCCAAGACGGACCGTCCACACCTGACCGGACTTCGTGCCGCGGTCGCCCGCCTTCGCGAGCTGGGGGTCACCGGCCCCGGGGTCGTCGCGGCATACCACTCGCGTCGCGTACTCCCTCTGATGGCCCGCCGGCTGCGATTGGACGAGATGACCCTGGCGGCGGACTGGACCGGGTCGGTGATGGCGGTCGGGGAGCTCTCAGATGAGGAGGTGAGCGCCCGCCTTCGCGAGGCGGTGCAGAGCGGGTCCGCGGCGTATCCGATGCCGGATCACCCCGTCATGCTCCCCATGGGCGAATCCCTCATCCCGGTAAGACGTTGGGGTTTTTCCTTTGTCGTTTATGTCTGAATCCGGCGAGCCACCTGAGTTTTTTCTTCTTCAGCACCCCCTGGTCTACAAGCCCTCTCGGCCCCCGCTCCCTGAGGACGCGGCCGTTCGGGCCGCGAACCGCGCGCGAGCAGAGGCCGCCCGTCTGAAGAAGGCGGAGGCCGAGGCGAAGAAGGAGAAGAAGCGGCTGGCCCGCGAGAAAGCCGAGGCGGAGTACCGCGAGCGACGTCGGCGCGCCCGGCAGGACGGGCTGTGGAGAGAGGATCAGGGCCCCTTCGAGGGGGGTTTTGAGTACGCTTCGGAGTCTTCCACCGGATCGGGGTGGAGTTCCCCCCGGCGCGAATCCTCGGCCGATCGGGACACGCCGGAGGTTGCGGGACCGTCGGGCGGCCGCGGCCCCTCGCCTGCGCAACCGCCGACCCGGCCGACGCGCGAGGTTCTTCGCGGCGCGGGCTCGCCGGCCCGGGGGCGGGCTTCGTCGAGGGGCGACTTGGGAAAGCGAGCGCGAGCGGAGGGATCGGGGTCGGGGGTGGCTCCCCCGGCCAAGCGGCCGTCCCGAGGCTTTCCCGTGTCGGACCAGTAAGTCTCTTTCCCCTCCGTCGTTCGTCCTTCTTGCCTCTGTCGAGGCGCGTGTGTGAGGTTTCCCTTTGTTCGCAGGAGGGGAAGTCAGGCGGCTCCTTTGGGACTGGCGCCGATCAAGAGGCTGGCACGCCAGATCTCTGCGGTGGCGACGAGTCGGGGGATCAACCTGGGCGATCCCCAGGTGGAGAGGGTGCTCGATCCGCTCCTTCCCCAGCAGCAGCTCGCCGCGGTGTCGGGTGCCGAGTCCGCGCATTCGGCCGAGGCGGTTCCGGAGGCCCTCATCGGGTTGTATTGCCCACCGGCGGGTGATTCAGCCGGGGCGGAAGACGTGGTGCCGCCGGAGCCGGCTGCACCGGACGGGGATGCGCCTGGGGAGGAGGAGTTGGTGCCCTCCGGTCCCGGTCGTGATCAGGAGGATCCCGTTCCCTCAGCCCAAGCGGTCGGGCTTTTGTCCGGGGAGGGGACGGGCGAAGGAGATGAAGCCCCGAGGGATCCAACGCCGGTTGCGTCCCCGACCACTGCCGACCGCGAGGAGGAGGTCGTCCCTGAGCCGGACGCCATCGCCGCCCTGCCCGACCCGCTGCCCGGTTCGGGCGAGGTGCCGACGTCTTCTCCCCCCGCGCCTTTGGTCCATGGAGCGGGAGCGACGGCTATTCTCGAGGGAGAAGAGATTGTGGGGTCGAGCTCGGGTCAGGAGGCCCGTACTGCAGCTGACGCCCCGGAGGGCCGCGAGATCGTCCGGCAAGGGGATGATCCCCTGGAGTTCGGGGGCCCTCGCGTCACCTGGACCGACCGCGCCTCGGGCGATGTCGTCTTTTCCCTGGACGACGCCGAGGAGAAGAACGAGGCCTCCCGGGTTCGTGCCGGGGTCGGGCTGGCGGTTCGATCGCTCAACTCCGCCCTGGAAGCCCTCCGCGACGTCGCCATCCCTTGCGGGGAGGTAATCTTCCCTTCATTTGTTTTCTCTTTCTTCTTTTCCCGAGTCGATTTTGACTCCGATTCGTTTTTGGCAGTCTCTGATGGCCCGCAGCCGGGACAAGTCTCTCTTTCTGCGCCGGGAGAGGGACTCGTGGGGCCGTCTGTCCTCGATCACCGCCGAGCGCGACGCCCTGAAGGAGCAGCTGGCGGCCGCCCGCCGAGAAGTCGCCACCGCCCGTGCGGATGCGCGGGGTGAGCTCGAAGGGCAGCTGGCCGCGGCCAACCAGGAGATCGAGTCCCTGCGGGGGCGGGTCAAGGAGGCGTGCGAGCATGCCGATGAAGTTGACCAGCTCAAGAGCGACGTCCTGATCTCCTGGGAGAGGGACTCGGCGGCTCGGGAGCAAGTCAGGCTGGGCCTGGTCCGCGAGACGGAGCGCCTGCGGGCCGACCGGGACCGCATCGCCGCCGTTCTCGAGGGGACCCGGACTCAGCTGGCCCAGGTGGTGGCGGAGCGAGACGAGGCCAGGGGGCTCGTCGAGGTGCAGACCCGCGACCTCGAGGCTGCAGGCCGAGCCCTTGAGGTTGAGCGGGACGCCCGCCAGGAGGCCGAGGCGCAGCGCGCCTCCTTGGGCGAAGCAGCGGCGGCGGACCGCGCGACGATCGAGCGTCTGGAGAACGAGGCGCGCGATCTTGAGGAGCAGCTGCTGCATGAGGGGGACGAGCATGACGCTCTCCGTACGGTGGTCGGCGTCGTGCTCGATGACCTTAAAGTACGGTCGGAGCGAGGGTCGAGCTCGCTGCTCGCCGAGGTGGAACGCATCCCGGTTCGGGCTCGGGCCATGGCGAGCGACGGGCTCTTCCTCGGGGTGCGCCGGGCCTTTGCGGTCGCTCGCTCCCACTACTCCGAGATTGGCCTGAAATACCTCGCCAAAGGGTTCGCTCCTGGCACGACGGAGACGGAGGTGACCGCGCTCGAGGAGGAGGTGTCGTCGCTGGCGTCCGTCCTCGCCACCAAGACTGCAGAGGAAGAAGGGCCGTGGGCGCCCTGATTAGTTTTTCTTTTTCTTTTGCTCTTTAGACAGTTGAGCTCATCTTTGTAATGAACTTAAGCGTCTGCGTCGTTAACACTCGGCCTTTCGCGTTTCCTTGACTAAGCCGTCAGGGCATGCTTAGACTAAAGCGAGCCATGCGGTTTGCCAGTGAGCCGTTCGAACCGTTGCCACTGGGGCCTTTGTTCTTTCGGCGTTCCGACCGGCAAGCGCGTGTCACTTTGTTATCCGGCACCCCCTTTTTCCTTAGTCTTAGATACGTGAATCTGCCGAGGGTCAAGGACCCGGGGGACGTAGGTTAGCCCCCGAGTGACGTCCGATCCTTGGCCAGCGGACAAGGGTCGGGCGTCGCTTTTTAAAACGAAAAGGATGCGTTTAAACGAAAATAGGGAGGCGGCCTGGAGCAATCAGGGATAGAAACGACGTAGCTGTTCGATGTTCCAGGCGTTGGTGTATTCCTCTCCTTCCGCGTTCTTCAGCTTGTACGAGCCAGGTCGGAGGACTTGGGAGACGATGAACGGGCCCTCCCAAGGTGATGAGAGCTTGTGTTTACCCTTGTTGCTTTGAACGAGGCGTAGCACCAAATCGCCGACCTGGAAAGCTCGGCCCCTAATGCGCCGAGCGTGGTAGCGCCGTAGGGACTGCTGGTACTTCGCCGAGTGGGCCAACGCGACTTCCCTGGCCTCTTCTAGCTGGTCGGCCGCGTCCTCGAGGGAGGTCTGGTTGCCCTCGTCGTCGTAGGCGCGGACGCGCGGGGAGCCGTAGTCGAGGTCGGTCGGGAGCACGGCTTCTGACCCGTACACCATGAAAAATGGGGTAAAGCCCGTCGCGCGACTCGCCGTCGTGCGCAGGCTCCAGACCACCGCCGGGAGCTCTTCGACCCAGCGTCCTCCGAACTTTTTCAAGCGCTCGAATATCCGGGGTTTGAGTCCTCGCAGGATCAAACCATTCGCGCGCTCTACTTGCCCGTTTGTGCGAGGGTGTGCGACGGCGGCCCAATCGACCCGTATGTGATACTCATCACAGAACCGCAGGAATTTCTTCCCGGTGAACTGGGTTCCGTTGTCTGTGATGATCGAATTGGGGACGCCGAAGCGATGAACGATGTCGAGGAAGAATTTGACGGCTTCCTCTGATCGGATCGTTGCGATCGGTCGGACTTCTATCCACTTGGTGAACTTGTCAACGGCAACAAGTAAGTGGTCGAAGCCCCCGGGCGCCTTCTTGAGGGGCCCAACCATGTCCAATCCCCAGACCGCGAACGGCCAGGTGATGGGGATCGTTTGTAGGGCCTGTGCAGGGAGGTGCGTTTGCCTTGCAAAGAACTGGCACCCTTCGCAGGTGCGCACGATCTTAGTGGCGTCCCTTACCGCCGTCGGCCAGTAGAACCCCTGTCGGAACGCGTTTCCGACAAGGCTGCGAGGGGCGGCGTGGTGGCCGCACGCGCCCTCGTGGATGTCCCTCAACAGCTCCTCACCCTGGTCGGCGGGAATACACCGTTGTAGGATTCCTGTGGGGCTGCGTCGGTACAGCTCGCCCTCTATGATCGCGTAAGACTTGGCGCGCCGAGCAACACGGCGGGCCTCCGTCTTGCCCGTCGGGAGTTGTTCCCGCAGCAAGTAGTCGAGGAACGGTCGCCGCCAATCCGGGGCGCTGGGCTCCGGTCCCAGGTCTTCGGTCAGCGTCGCAACGGCAAGAGCGAGCAGGTCGGATAGAGCTTGGCCGGTCGGCTCGGCGCCGACTCCCGACCCCTCCGTGACCTCGGCCCCGTTCTCGCCAGCCCCCGAGTCCGGAGCGCCCCATCCCGCGGAGTCTCGGTCGTGCGGTTCAGTTTGCGCCGCGCAGGGGAGCTTTATCGAAGGGCTTTGCTGGTCGCTGGCGAAGATTCCGCTCGGGACGGGTTCCCGTCCGGAGGCTTTCTTCGCCAGGGCGTCGGCAGCCTCGTTGAACCGCCTTTTGATATGTCGGAGCTCGAGGCCATCGAATTTGTCCTCGAGCTTTCGTACTTCCTGGCAGTACGCAGCCATGGTCTCGCTTTCGCAGCTTGACTCTTTCATGACCTGGTTAACCACGAGTTGGGAATCGCCTCGGATCTCGAGGCGTCGTATTCCTAACTCGATAGCTATCTTCAGGCCATTGATCAGGGCCTCGTACTCGGCCGCGTTGTTGGAGGCAGGGAAGTGTAGCCGGATCACGTATTTCATCCGCACCCCGAGGGGCGAAACGAAAACTAAGCCGACCCCTGCTCCCGTCCGAGTCAACGAGCCGTCGAAGTACATCACCCAGTACTCCTGATCGACAGGGGCCGTGGGCAGCTGGACCTCGGTCCATTCCGCGACGAAGCGGTCCATTCCGCAACAAAGTCGGCGAGGGCCTGGGACTTAATGGCCGTCCGCGGAGCATAGGTGATGCCCTGGCCCATCAGTTCCATAGCCCATTTCGAGATCCGACCTGTCGAGTCAGGATTGTTTATAATCTCGCCGAGGGGGAAAGAACTCACCACAGTGACCGGATGCGAGTCGAAATAGTGGCGGAGCTTCCTTTTGGAGATGAGGACGGCGTACAGCAGCTTCTGGATCTGTGGGTACCTCGTTTTGGTGTCCCCGAGCACCTCGCTCACGAAGTACACCGGGCGCTGTACTTTGAGGGCGTGCCCTTCTTCTTCGCGCTCTACTACCAACGCCGCGCTTACCACCTGCGTAGTTGCCGCGATGTAGAGGAGGAGGGGCTCGCTGGTGTTTGGCGGGACCAGGATCGGCGGATTCGTCAAGACCGCCTTGATGTGGTTCAGCGCCGCCTCGGCCTCGTCCGTCCAAACGAACCGCTCGGATTTCTTCAAGAGACGGTACAAAGGGAGGACCTTTTCGCCAAGGCGCGAGATGAACCGGCTCAACGCGGCTAGACACCCCGTGACCCGCTGAACCCCTTTCAGGTTCTGAATCGGGCCCATCCTGGTTATGGCGTTGATCTTCTCGGGGTTGGCTTCTATCCCTCGGCGGGACACGATGAAGCCTAGGAGCATCCCCCTGGGCACCCCAAAAACGCATTTTTCGGGGTTGAGCTTAACGTCGTTCGCCCTGAGTTTGGCAAACGTTTTTTCTAGGTCGGCCACGAGCTGGTCGGCCTGTTTGGACTTGACAACGATGTCGTCCACGTATGCCTCAACGGTCGGTCCGATGAGTTCGTCAAAACACCTAAGCATACACCGCTGGTAGGTGGCGCCGGCGTTTTTGAGCCCGAATGGCATTGTGACGTAACAATACGATCCGAACGGGGTGATGAAGGAAGTCGCGAGCTGGTCGGACTCCTTCATCGCTATTTGGTGGTACCCTGAATACGCGTCAAGGAAGCATAGGGTTTCGCACCCCGAGGTCGAGTCGACTATCTGATCTATGCGCGGCAAAGGAAAGGAATCCTTTGGGCACGCTTTGTTAAGAGCAGTATAATCAACACACATTCTCCATTTCCCATTCTTTTTTCGTACAAGGACGGCATTGGCTAACCATTCGGGATGATACACTTCCTTGATGAAGCCGGCCACCAGGAGCTTCGCGATCTCCTCTCCGATCGCCCTGCGCTTCGCGTCGTCGAAACGCCGGAGGCGTTGCTTCACGGGTCGGGACCCGGGCCGGATGTCCAAGGAATGCTCGGCGACCTCTCTCGGAATGCCCGGCATGTCCGAGGGCTTCCACGCAAACACGTCGACGTTTGCGCGGAGGAAGTCGACGAGCGCGTTTCCTATTTGGGGGATAGTTTGGTCCCGATCCGAGCCACCTTCGTGCTCGGGTGGTCGGGGTCCAGTTCGATCTCCTTGGTGCCTTCGAGCGGCTCGAACGACGCCAAGCCATGAGTGAAGTCGGGCGCCTCTTCGACGAGGCGAGCCTTGATCGGGGCGAGCTCTTCGGTTGACGCGATGATGGCCGATGCCAGCTCGCAGCTCTCCGCCTCGCACTGGTGGGCCCGTTGGAACGACGATCCCACCGTGATCACCCCCCTCGGCCCCGGCATCTTGAGCTTGAGGTAGGTGTAGTTGGGGACGGCCATGAACTTCGCGTAGCATGGGCGGCCCAAGATGGCGTGGTAGGCGCCGTGGAACCCCACCACCTCGAACGTGAGGGTCTCCGTCCGGAAGTTGGTCGGAGACCCAAACGTAACGGGCAAGTCGATCTGCCCGAGGGGGACGGCCTGTTTACCAGGGACCACCCCGTGGAAAGGCCACGGTCGGATGGACGCGTCCTCGGTCGATCCCCATGGCGTCCAGTGTGTCAGCGTAGAGGATGTTAAGCCCGCTTCCGCCGTCCATCAGCACCTTGGTGAGGCGCTTACGCCCTATGACCGGGTCGACCACTAAGGGGTACTTACCCGGCCTCGGGACGAACTGCGGATGGTCGGTTCGATCGAAGGTGATGGGCGCCTCCGACCACTTGAGGAAGGCCGGAGTGGCCGGCTCGGCGGCGTACACCTCTCGGCGCTCCACCTTGGCTCGCCCTTTGCTCACCGACGCCTCCGTTCCGCCGAAGATCATCAGACAGCCGTCCGGCTCCGGATAGGGGTCGGCGTCCATGTTCTGGTCCGCCCCCGGCTCCTGCGGGGCCGGGTCGGGCTTCTTCGACCGGGGCGCCGGCTTGCGGGAGCCCCCTGCCATGAATTTCTTCATGAGAGAGCAATCCTTGTACAGGTGCTTGACGGGGTACTCGTGATTCGGGCAGGGCCCGTTCCACTTCTTCTCGAAGTGGTCGGGGACCTCCCCAGTCGGAGGTTTGAAGGTCGGCTTCGGGTCGGCGGCGGCCACCATGGCGGTCTCGTCGTCGTGCCGCCTGCCCTTGCCTTTCTTCTTCTTCCTGGCGGGGGGCCCCGATGGGCCTCCCTCCGTTTCCTCGGTCTGCTTACCCTTTGGGTCAGCAGACTGGTGGAAGATGGCCCCCACTGCCTCCTCGCCGGCCGCGTGACTCGTCGCGATGTCAAGCAGCTCCTTCGCGGTGCGAGGGCTCTTTCGCCCAAGTTTGTGGACGAGAGACTTGCACGTCGTCCCCGTAAGGAACGCCCCGATGACGTCGGCGTCAGCGAGGTTGGGGAGTTCGTTACACTGCCGGGAGAAGCGTCTGATGTACTCCCGGAGCGTCTCCCCCTGCTTCTGCCTGCAGCTTCTGAGATCCCATGGGTTTCCAGGGCGATTGTAGGTCGCCTGGAAGTTCCCCACGAAGACCTCCCTCAGGTCGGACCAGCTCTCGATTTGTCCCGCGGGGACATGTTGGAGCCACGCCCGTGCCGAGTCGGCCAGATGAAGGGGCAGGTTATGGATGATGAAATCATCATCGTCGGCCCCTCCGGCTCTGCAGGCGAGTCGGTAGTCCTCGAGCCAGAGCTCGGGATCGGTCTCCCCGTCGTACCTCGGGAAGTTCGACGGGGCTCTAAAGTTGGCGGGGCGAGGAGCCGCCCGGATCCGCGGGCTGAAGGCCCGTGGCCCTGGCGCGTCCGGGCTCGGCGTCCTCTCACCCTCCTCATCGTCGTCGTCGTACCGGCCGCCACGACGGGGAGCGCGCCCGCGCCGTCGCTCGGGCTCGCCCTCGGGGAGCCGTCGGCGACGGGCGTTCAGGATGCTCCGAGCGTCCTGAATCGGGCCGACCCTTTTCAGGATCGGAGCCGCGTCCCCGGCGGGCCGGGGCTGATGCACCGAGACCCCTTGTTGCGCGCGTCCGGCGTGCCCGCCGGTGGGCTGCCTTGAGGCCTCGCGGTGGCTCATCTGCGACGCTCGTCGTCGCGACTGCGAGCTCTCGGCCTGCTGAGCCGCGGCTCGCTCCAGAAGTTCGCCGAGCTCCCGCTGCGCCTTGCGGGCTTCCGGCGTCACCGGCGGAGGGAGCCCTCGCACGAGCATAGCCGCGGCGGCTATGTTTTGCCCGGCGCGGGCGAAATGCGGGGGCGGGGCACCGTCATCGTCGATGATTTGGCGCTGCACGTCCCGGGCACGTCCCCGGGCCGGAGCCGCGTCTCCGATCTGCAGAAGCTCGTGCTCGATGCGCGCTCGCTCCTGCTCGACCCGTGCGCGCTCTTGCTCCAAAAGGCGGTGGGCCTCCTGGAGCTCCTCCCGGCGTTGCCGGGCGTTGTCGGCGTGAGAGTGTCGTGGCGGTGTGGCCGCTCTTCGCGGGGCCGGCTGCCTCGGCGGCGCCGGGGCTTGGTTTGCGACCAGGGCGGCTGCAGGCACGTCATGAGCCGGGAGGCCGTCTCCCGGGGCCGCCGGGCCCGAGCCGCTCTCGCTCGCCTCTCCCACCGCCCCATCGGGGGTGTCCGCCATGAAACACTCGCGGGACGGGTGATGGCTTTCCCCGACGAGTTCAGTGTCCGACGCCTCCGAGACGGAATCGTCCAGGAGGTCGAAGACCGACTCGGAGACGTGGTCGATCATTCCGACGAACTCGCTGTTCGCCGGGGCGCGGCTCAGAAGGCGTGTCACCAGTCGTGACACGATCTCAGCCGCGTTGCGTGAACCGTATGGGGCCGCATACGGCGGGAGGGAGTCCAACATCCCCGGGGGAAGTGGGGCTCCTCCCGTGAGCTGAGTGGCGACGTTCGCCAGTGCGAACCTGACGCAGCGAGTGTCCTCCTGCGAGGGCCGCGGCCCTAGGAAGGTCTCCAGCTGCCTCAGGAGGAGAGCCTCGTTGGCCTCCGGGCGAGGGTCGCTGGCCTCGTCGTCAGAGGTGTCGATGTTGACATTCGCGAGGGCCTCGGTGGCGGTCGCGACGTCAGCGTCGGGGGCGCTGACCGGAGACGTGGGGGCGAGCCTCGCCAGGTCCCCGTCAGTGGTGATGACGAAATCTAGGCTTCCGAGACGCAGCTGCGTCCTGGGAGCCCAGCTCGAACCGTGGGTGGCCATCCGAAGCCTGGTGATCGTCGAAACGCGCAAATGCCCCTACCTGGCGCGCCAACTATCGGTGTACGAAATGACCAACTAGTAAATTTAGTGGATTGCGCGTTTGGGCTCCGGATGGTTCGAGAGGACACAAGGGATTATACTGGTTCAGGCACGAACGCCCTACGTCCAGTGTGAGACAGCTCGTGTTACTCGCGTTGCTCGTAGTAGGGGTTACAAGCGGTCGAGAGAGAGGAGAAGCCTCAAGTCTCTGTGAGTTTCTAAGTGTGGGAGAGCGGGTGTTCTCTATCGGTCGTCCCCTTCCCCTGAGGCCCTATTTTTCCTTTTATACCTCTGGGGCCAGGAGACCTGTACAAGACGTGTTTAACAAAAATGATGGGTAGTAAGAAGCTTGCTGGAGAAGCCTTGCCGCCTGTAGGACACTGTGAACGCTGTTGGAGTAGGTCCTAATCCCGAGCTTATTAAGGTCGTGCACGTCGCTCTGCGGCGCATGCGGGGCTGCTGGAACAGTTGCCTCCTTCTGTCACGGCGGGCGGCGCGGCGCAGCCCGTTAATGCTAGTAGATAGCGCGGTAGATGTGCGGCGCGTGCTCCCGACTCCCTATCGTTCCGGGTCCCCCTTGTTGACCCACGACACATGTCCTGGGTGGGGTCGGGCGAGGCGGAACTGGGTCGGCCAGGGCGGAGCCAGGTCGGCCAAGGCGGAGCCAGGTCGGGCGAGGCGGAGCCAGGTCGACCCAGACGGAATCGGGTCGGCCGAGACGGAGCCAGGTCGGCGAGGCGGAGCCAGGTCGGCCGAGGCGGAGCCAGGTCGGGCGAGGCGGAACTGGGTCGGCCGAGGCGGAGCCAGGTCGGCCCTCCCCCTATCCGATGTCCTCCTTGTTTATGGGTCTGATTACGCCCGTCTTCTTCCCGAAACAGCGAGGTCCCACCCGTCGGTGAGAGGGTCGGATATTGATATCCGACACATTTATTTATTTTTCTAGATGGATCAAACTAAGGTACCTTCTATGTTTTTTTCACCATTTTTATTCTATGATGTTTCCATTATGATTTTTTTATACATTTATTATTGCAATTGGCATGGTATAGCCTTTTTCTTTAAACTCATCCTCTCTCTCCTGCTTTAGCTCTCAAGGGGTTTTACTCCCTCCGTCTCAGGATATAAGGCACACACGTAATTCAAGATTCAAACTTTAAAAACTTTGACTTACAATTAATCTTGTATAATAAAAAAATTTGTCTTAAAATAATGATATCATTGTATTCATATTTAAAAGTAGTTTCATACGACTATAATTTTATTGTTGCAAACATTATATTATAAGAGATATTAAGAGTCAAATGTTATTATTGAAGACTGTGCTAAGTTTGACCATGCCTTATATCCTGAGACGGAGGGAGTACCTGCTATGCCGCGAAGATGTATTCCTGACGCTTAACATTTTACTATGCATGTTCTTCCCTCTTTTTGAACGCAGCCTTCAGCTTGCTATCGATGGATGTGCATGTCAAGTCTCGATTTTCAAGTTGCTTTGTTATGGATCTTGTTAGAACTTTGCACGTAAATTTTTCAGATCTTATTGGTCCACTAATCACAATACTACATAGCAAGACATCACCGTATTTCTACTTCTCATTGTTACTAGTGGTTTGTCACCATGTCTTGGTTGCCACGGTAGGATGATGCTCGGCCTTGATTGCCTCATTCTAATGCGATCATGTAGTGGCTATGACATGACTCTATAGCCATGCTGTAATTGTTGTGTTTCTAATACTTTGTATAAGTAAAATTCTTCAAAAAATCAAATGAAATACCATTTTCTTTTTTTATTATATTTATTTGTGTTTTGCATGTAATTTTTATTTTTCTATCTTCTATCTTATTTCAAATTCATATATAATACTACTAATTATCTCTTATTAATCGAATTTAACGAACTTATTGGACTAATTTGAATGATTAATATTATATTATAAAATCAATATTGCATATTATTTTTATTAGCATGGTAATTTCAGGTCCTATGTCAAAATTAAGCTTTATTTGTATCCATTTAATTATTTAGTAATTGTATTTAATTCATGCTAATATATGTATATAATATTATTTTAGTTACCATCCTAATTAAAAGATATATAATAATATAATAAGTGTTAAATTAGTTTGTATCCATTTAGCTCTTTGTTAATTGTATTTGACATATACTTTTTATTTAGTTATATATTGTTTCCAAATTCATACACAAAACAATTATTAATTTCTTTATTTTTACGATGAAATAAGCAATGTATTTATTATATTTGATATAGACTCATGAGTTAATTGCTAATTTATATTTTTTAATTTGTAATTTATCTATTTACTAATTGTATTCGATATGTACTCTTTGTTCAAGTGCTAATTTTTATTTTTATTTCACATTTAATTATTTAGTCATCTTATTTGATGTGGATACTTTGGTACTAATTGACTGATTTTTTATTTGAAATTAGCTACTATTAATCCTTTTCAATAAGGACATTTTATTAGGATAACATAGACCAATAAATCATCGTAACGGTGTATATTTTTTCCTTTTTATTCATAAATCTAAGGTTATCTACGATTGGTACAAACCGTGGCTGGCAGAATTTCTTTGTCAATAAATTTGGTGAGATACTATTTGCACTAAAAAAATTTTTATACCGTGAATTAAGTGTAGCTTAGTTGCTTAGATTTCTTGTGATGAAATTTGTCCATCGGGTTCGAGTTCCTAACTCGGCATAGGTGTCGTACAGCGAAACGTCTGTTGTTACTTCGTCAATCTCAAGATTGAAATAGCAAGTCAAATCTTTCGGATGTGCTCATAAGGGTAGGGTTTATGTGCATACATTCATAGGGGTTAGTGTGCATACGTGTGCGAGCATCTGTCTGTACTGGTGTATCAAAAAAAATCTTCATAACCTGACTCTAATGAATTGGTCATCATGTCTTTTTTTATTGTATGCATCTGTCTGGGTATTATCCCATCTATTTAGTGGCACTATGGGATTATTCAATAAAGAGTCTAGAGATTGGATACATCAGCATGCATGGGCGCGTGTGTAAAACACGTCAATTTCATCAATTTCTTCCTTTGCAGCGCCATGTGGCTAAGGGTAGCATCTTCTGATGTCATCTATTTGTCCATATGGTGGAGCACCTAACCTATTGAATCACACGGTTCCAAAACAATGCAACTCATACGTGTACACAACTTCTATGGCCTCCTTGATCTGGTTCACAATCGATCTGCACGTTGTCATCGTCATCGATCGTTTCTGTATTTCAGCCAGTCATATGCGCACGGCGCAGCCAGTAAATGCAGCACTTCAGCTGGTCATCAGCCACACGCATGCAATTTATTGTACCCCTGAATGGACGGAGCATGCGGACACGACTTCATCCTTCAGCCATATCATTGCTCAATTTTCACAATTGGTGTGTTGTCTGCCCACTGCCAGCCAGAGTCTACACACGTCATAGCTCGAATAGTTGCAAATTCAGTCACGAAAGCCGATGTATCCTGTGTTTCTCTAAGATGCTCCCGCAAAAAAATTGTCAATGAGTCATGAAAAGACGCCAACTTCTAGCAACGTTTTGGCTCAGTCGACAACTATATGCTGCTCCTTCACACGGGCGGCACGACCTTTACATGGCACTTGGGAACCCTTCGGTGGTCACATCATCCGCACCACCTATACTTTTGCGTTGATCTTGCAAGACTGCTAATTGGATCCACCAGAAGTTAAAAATAAGTAAAAATCATATCGATGTTTTATTTGCATCTTTATTTAGAGTTATAAACGTATTCGACGTGGACACTTGTTGTAAGTTTATATTTTTATTCCAAAATTAGTTAACAGTGTGTATTATTTTCTTTTTTGATTAACGTGGGAATCTTCGTTTAGAGTTATAACCATATTCGACGTGGACACTTGTTGCTAATTTATTTTTTATTCCAAAATTAGCTATTACTAATCATTTTTATGGGAACTTTTATGGGTAAGATAGACCGTTAGATATACATAAAATTCAACAGTGTATAAGCTTTTGTTTTTGATTAACATGGGAATTTCTAGAACCGTTAGATATAGATAAAATTCAACGGTGTATATTTTTTCTTTTTTGATTAACGTGGGAATTTCTAGGACCATTAGATATACATAAACTTCAGCGGTGTATATTTTTTTTGATTAATGTGGGAATCTTCGTTTAGAGTTATAACCATATTCGACGTGGACACTTGTTGCTAATTTATTTTTTTATTCCAAAATTAGCTATTACTAATTATTTTTTATGGGAACTTTTATGGGTAAGATAGACCGTTAGATATACATAAAATTCAATAGTGTATAATCTTTTCTTTTTGATTACCGTGGGAATTTCTAGGACCGTTAGATATAGATAAAATTCAACGGTGTATATTTTTTCTTTTTTGATTAACGTGGGAATTTCTAGGACTGTTAGATATACATAAAATCCAACGGTGTATATTTTTTTCTTTTTTGAATTAAGGTGGGGGTTTCTAGGACCGTTAGATATACATAAAATCCAACGGTGTATATTTTTTTCTTTTTTAGATTAACATGAGAATTTTTAGACCCTCTCGGCTAACGTGATCGCTTCTTGTGACACTGTTGTATTAAGATAAAATAGATCATGGCATGCTAATATTGAAAAAACCGCCAGCAAAATTTTGTCCTGCGCCTAGCTATGTGCTGCAACTGCATACGGCAAAAACAACAAAAGGTCGATCTGATGACAAATTGACCTTAATATGATAGACAGCCGACGTTCTCAAGATTCATGTACTCACAGGTCATCAGTAGGATAAACTTAAAAGCAAACCAATCACCTTTAAATGGGGACCTTTATTGGTCTTTCTGATTTCTGCATATCCAGTTCTCCACCCTTCCCCTCCCCAGCTCCCCTGGCCTGAAATGGTGCTGCAGGTTTGAAATGCCAGCGGGTCAGTGTCCCTTCTTAACCTTCAGCGTAGCAAAACCATCATCCCCAAAGTTTTTGTTTGATTATCTGGACATCAAAAAGTAGATAAAGTACACATAGTACTCACCAGTGAACCTTTTGCCGATACTTCTTTTGCTGTGTATTCTCACCAAGTAGAGAGGCAAAGTTCCTTATGCCAATAAGTGCATTGATGATGCATCTCCTGTTGCTCATCGTCGAAAGTACCACAGATTGGAACATGATAACCAGAATCTGTGTGCAGTAATGATAATGGATGAGCAGCATTAAATAGATAAATAATAACAATGTCTCAAGACAGGCATCACTTATCAGGTAATTGCTTTGCAGCTAGTCCTTGGTCCTTAGACAACATCACACGGGATTTAATTGACTGGTTTCTCTGGTCACCCGGTGGTTATGGAAGCATAGAAATGGATGTGTGTTCGAGGGTGCATCACCTAGTATAAACACCAACTTTCCGGACATTGAGATGATGCCAAACTATGGTGTATGGCAGGTGCCAAAAGCCTTAGCAGCTTGTGGCCATAATAGTCATGTTCATAGTGGTCATCAGTCATGGACTCATCGTCTTTTATTTCCTGGCGAGCTTTCTGTAACTAGCATGTCTCTGGTGTGCGTGTGATCTTGTACGCTTTTGCCTCCTTTTAATTTAATGACTAGAAACTGTGGCACGCCAGTCATGGACTCATCGTCTTTTATTTCCTGGCGAGCTTTCTGTAACTAGCATGTCTCTGGTGTGCGTGTGATCTTGTACGCTTTTGCCTCCTTTTAATTTAATGACTAGAAACTGTGGCACGCCGTTGGCGCGCCTGCTTAGGATGGCCAGTGTATTTGGGACTTGTGGCTGTGCAGGTGTAAAAGGGGAAGTAAAGAAAGTTATTCTGTGTTTTGTATAGAATTGGGTCAATAACAAAATTTTGGTTTGTTACGGTTGTTCTTTGTTGGATAGATGAAGCTCTATCCATTTTTTATTAGAACAGAGGCTGTAACATATATGTGTCTATCCGTATTATTGTAAGGCTGTAACATACTGGTCTCTGATATGCGGGTGAAAAAATAGTAAGAATACCGCATAACTAATTGTATTTATTACCGTAGGTAATGTGGTCAAAGATAATCGTGGATTGTCCATTCGAATTGGAAAAGCGTTTTGAATTTAAGAATTTACTGTTTAACAAAGTTGTAGATTTCAAAATTTTGAGTAATTTTTGTACTCAACAATTTTTAATTTGGAAGCGTTTTGGCGTCCGAATTGTGGGTACAATGGATCCCATGCAAACATTTATGCGGACGAATTGCAAAAGTCATTTGAATTCGAAACTTTTTTCTATAAAACATTATAGATTTTGAATTTTTGAGTAACTTTTGTATTCAATATATTTTAATTTGGAGGCGTTTTGCCGTCCGAATGGATCCCATGGAAACATTTATGTGAACGAATTGCAAAACCGATTTGAATTCAAAATTCTGCTCTATAAAAAAGTTATGGCGTCCGAATTATGGGTACAATGGATTCCATGCAAACATTTATGCGGACGAATTGCAAAAGTGATTTAAATTCAAAACTTTTTTCTATAAAACATTATAGATTTTGAAATTTTGAGTAACTTTTGTATTCAATACTTTTTAATTTAGAGGCGTTTTGCCGTCTGAATGGATCCCATGCAAACATTTATGTGAACGAATTGCAAAAGCGATTTGAATTCAAAATTCTGCTCTGTAAAAAAGTTGTGGCGTCCGAATTGTGGGTACAATGGATCCCATGCAAACATTTATGCGGACGAATTGCAAAAGTGATTTGAAATTTTGAGTAACTTTTGTATTCAATATTTTTTAATTTGGAGGCGTTTTGCCGTCCAAATGGATCCCATGAAAACATTTATGCGAATGAATTGCAAAAGCGAATTGAATTCAAAACTCTGCTCTATAAAAAAGTTGTACATTTTGAAATTTTGAGCAACTTTTGTGTTCAATGTTTTTTTAATTTGGAGGCGTTTCGACGTTCGAATTGTAGGTACAATGGAGTTCGTATAAAATAAGCGATCGAACTGTCCGAGTTGATTTCGCAAAAGCTCGAGGGTTTTCTTTCCAAATTGGCTGAGAGAGATGGCATGGACGGCGGGTTCTATTTCTCAAAAGCTCGAGGGCCTTTTTGCAAAAAGGGTTGGGAGAGGGGCCCTGGACTGCGGGTTCTATTTCACGAAAGCTAGAGGGCCTTTTTGCAAAATTTTCAGAACCCGCTCGATCCTAGCCGTTGATGCACCCGATCCGACGGCCGAGGTTTTGCGGGTGACGTGGCTCGTTGTCGGTTGAGAAAGTTCACCGATTTTAAGTCTTTGAAGATGCACAATTCTCTTGCACATTAGAGGAATAAAATTATCAGGTAATTGTAACATGAGGGCTGCACATAGTCTCTATGCCAGTCATCACTCATCAGCACTCTCAGAGCACAACTAGTCATCTTTTAAATTCAGCAGTTCCATGCTATTTCATGGTAAAATAATGTTCATATCATATTCAGTAATTCGAGTCAATGTTCACGCGCGAGCATTCCAGATCCCAGCATATAGGGCAACTAATGAGAATGGTGGAAGCATGTCTAGAAATACGAATTGGATAAAAATCGCCATCCAAGCCCCCAGGGGCCCAGGCACTGAGGGTGGTGGATGCATGTTTGATAACCTGAACTTCTGAAAGCATGTTTGATAACCTGAACTTCTGAAGTGGATTAAAATCACGTGTTACTTCAAAACATTGCATTCCTAAAAACTAAATATAACATTGCATCGCATACCTCAACATGATGGTGTTAATTTATTGGAGATCTAGGATTGTTTACTTATGCATTAGGGAATATAGCTCAATTTCCAGGAGTCCACGGTGTTCTAATAATTCCAATATCAAGTTATCAACTAATAATTATAATGCGTACGAGAACTTCATTAAACAAGCAAAGATGATTCCACAGGAAGGTTAGGACCAAGCTAGCTTCATGTAGCAGCATCAAAGTTTAGCTGAATTTCTAGGACCTAATATTATTGGAATAGTTCTAGGTCATCTGAAGACATTTTTTCGATAAGGAAATTTTATTACTTTGCAAGGTTTTACCAAGACCTTAAAAGAAGGCTTCGTTCTAAGTTATTTGGAGACACAAATACTGAAATAACATGATTGAACTAATGGACAGATATATCACTCACTGCATACTTGGCTACTCCAAACTGTAGTAGGGTGGTGAAGCTGCAAATTACTAAACACCGAAACATGAATGGCATGTTTTCTCCTGCTTGTTCAGAGAGAAAATGAAGTAGCAATGCCAACTAACAGTCAGTTGTGCAGGATATTCATTATTCGCAACAGGACAGACACCTGTTCAAAAAAAACTTTCAATTCAACCACAGTTGACATAATTGAATATTTATGAATAATGTATTCACGGTGAAGCTTTAAATTTTCTTTCATATAAGCTAGCAAAGATGAATTTTCAAAAGGTATAATAGGCAGTGAAGCTCCTGTTTACAGCCTTACCTGTTGACTTCATCACTTCTTCTGCTCCACATAGCTAACTGTTGAAAATGTCTGCAGTGACCAGGAGCTTTTGCTTCCATGGTTTGATGCCCATTCTGAGCTACAGATACTCTGGCAATCATAGAGTTAGATCATCCACAAAGTGATCATAGGGAAAACTAAGAAATTTTAAAAAAAACTAATATTGATTCACAACAATGCCGCTACGGATTGATACACAAACTTTTGAGTTAAATATTAAAAATCACACATAACATTTAATGGGTTAAATTAAAGTAGAGTTTGAAACAGAAACAGAACACTAATATTGTTACAAAATAATGCCACTACTGATTGATACAGACACACCTACAAACATATACAACATTTGCTGAACTCCATAACTTCCTCATGGAGGACAAAAAAATAACGATGCACTGTTGCAAGTTGAGACAACAGCATCATCATATGTGACTACCAGACCTTAACCAGGAATCCGAAATCCATGATAGCATCTTCACAAATCAAAAGGGCAGAAACTGCAGCATAACAGATTAATCACTTTGCTGCTCCTTCAAACAAGTGATGGATGCGGGCTACAACATCTTCTGGGGTGTATTTGATGAACAAATCACGCCCGGTTTCAGGGGAAGACTTCAACTTGGCAATTAAAGAGGCATAAACTGGCATCACTGATTCCTCCACAGCCGCCCTAATGTCCACCCTTAGCTGATCATCTGCTATCACCCATTCTGATTGTGCCGCAAAGATCTCCTCAAAGTATGTGTTAAACATACGCAGTTTCTGCAGCATTGCCTTGGCTGGGAGTCCACCAATGCCTGGACTACCAGTCTGCAGCACAGTTGTAACCTTGCCCCATGTTGCCCGCTGATAATCAACGCTCCAGCGGCGAACTCTAGTTGTCATCTGCTTGATCCAGTCATCACCGAGTAAAACACCTAGCTCACTGTCATTCACCTTCTGTATGATGTACTTGCCATTGTTAATCAAGAAGATAGCAGCAAGTGATGGGTCACGGTATATCTTAGACTTTGTATCCAAATTCTTATGAAGAACATCCATGATCCACGCGATGTGCACAGCAAGGGATGAGGTGGGGCGATCAGGGTCAACAGCCACAGGCGCGCCTCCATTAGCACCAAAGTCACCTTCCATCACCTCTTCCAAAGTCTGCCGTGACCCACAGGCAGCACGGAGATAGTTCATGACATACCGAGTGATAGGGTGTATGTTACCGCCAGCGGCAGCAACACGGGCAGGGTCACGGCGGATGAGATTTTCCAATTCCATAAATATACCTTTGATTGAGGAACCCAGTGTGTTGCACATCGCTGATACCTCGGCACGGAGTGCAGCAGAGTACGGGTCGGAGAACACAGGATCAAGGTCAGGGAGGATGTCCCGCACAGCTTCGTACATGTCAACGACACGGAAGAGGCGCTCCGGCGCGCGGCTTGAGGAAGAGATAGCGTCACCGAACGATATGAGCTGCAGCGCCTGAGTGCGCACGGCGGCGATGAAGGCAAGGTCACCAAAGGGGGCGAGGCCGTCGAAAACGCGGTCACAAAGGCGGCGCTCGCTGGGAATCAGGATGCGGAACACCATGTTGAAGGCCGGGATCCAGCGGGCGATGTCGAACTCCAGCTCCTCCCACGGGGAGGCATGGACCTCCTCGGCGGTGCGGGGGCGGACGCCGAGGCGCGCAACGCTCTCGTCGACGAAGCCGCGGCGCGCCGCGGCGTATGCCTCGGCGCACTCACGGCCGAAGCCGGCGTCCACCATCCTCTTGGCGATCTGGTGCACGTTGGCGATGGAGCCCGGCGAGAGAGCGTCGATGACGACGTCGTAGTCCGTGACCGGCTTGGCGATCGGGATCGGCTCGTCGCCGTAGCCATCCCCGCCGCCGAAGTCGTCCTCGTCGTCGCTGCCGTCCGAGCCGAACCCGCCCGGCGCGACGGGGGCCGCGTCGTCGGGGCGCTCTATGAGCGCCCGGAACTCGTCCTCCAGCCGCGCCATGCAGCGGCTGAGCAGCTCGTCCGCGCGGTCGAGCAGGGCGCGGTTGGTCCCCGCGGCGTCCAGCTCCTGCACGGTGCCGATGAGGTCGTCGACCGCCTCCAGGAACGCGTCGCGTCGGCCGAGTCCGCCCAAATCAGCCGGTCCATGGCCACGAACTGCGAGATCTGGCGGTCGAGCGTGCGCACGGTCCGCTCCATCGACGTGACCGGCGGCCTCGCGCCCCCGGCCGACACCGCGGCCGCCGCCGCTGCCGCGGCCGGCGGCGGGGGAAGCGACGGCGACGCGGGCATCGAGTGCTCCCCTCCGATCCCTCCCGCTCCTCCCCCTCCGCCGCAGCCGCCGCGCGGCGGCGACCGCGGCGGCGCGCGCGGCGTAGAGCTTGTCGAGCGAGAGGCGGCCGTCGTAGTTGGAGAAGACCTTGAGGATGTCCTCCGTCATGGTGTCGCTGCTCCCCAGCGTCTGCACGATGTGCTGCACCGTGGCGAGCAGCTTCTCCTCGCCGTCCTCCGCCATCGCTCCTGGGTCGGCGGCGGGGCAGAAAGACGGGGGGCTACTCCCGCGGATGGAGCGGCATCACCCGGCGAGCTGGCACCGATCTGGATGAGGGCTCCACGCGGCTTCGGGCGGTGGTTGTGGGGGTGGGGGAGGAGACGAGGAGGGAAAGGGGGAGGAGGACTTCTCACTCGGGAACGCGGTGGCGTTTAGCCGAGAGCGACCGCGCGTGGACCAGCGGCGGCCGCTCCGCTAGACTGGTCAGGCACGGGCAGCGCCGCAGCGGCCGCGCTCGAGTAGCAGTGGCGGGTGCGCAGCGTAACTCGCGGCGGGCGTCGGATGGGCCGGTCACGGACGGTCGGATCGGATGCACGGGGCGCTCGCTGTTGCTGATGCTGAAAACGGCGTGGCCTCGGGGGAAGCGAAAGGCAAAGGTCGTGTGATCGTGCCGTGTCCCGCGTGACGGAGTGGCCTTTTTCCGGTGCGAGTATTAAATATATTAAATAAAGATATTTTATAAGATTAACTTTAGAATTTCTGCATTAGGAATCCTGAAGAATTTAATGAGGCTTTTGACCGCATGATTAGAGAATGATTAGAGGATGGTTACTGTAGCATCACTGTAGCCAATCATCGATTAATTAGGCTCATTAGATTCGTCTCGAAAAGTTACGCTCATCCGTGAAGAGGTTTTACAAATAGACTTCATTTAGTACTCCATACAAGAAAGATTCTCTCTATACTAGATGCTAGAGTAGGAAACCAAACTTGCCCATGTGTGGGGGACGGGTGGTAAAATTGCTTCGGCATGGCACAGAGCGGGGCTGCTCTGCTGACAGGTGGGCTTCGGACGGAAAAGACGGAAAGGGGTGACCCCACGGCACGGGAAATGACGGCGTGGCGTGGCGTGGCGTGGCGTGGCGTG
>CM014272.1:75023699-75055413 GCA_004135705.1 Alloteropsis semialata | reverse complement strand
GTTTGATTTGGTTTGGTTTAATAGTCACAACGGTCTAGAATGGTTTACAATTATAATGGTTATGTGTGTAAGTAACATCTCGCGTTCACACATGAAAATTTTAACAAATTTGACTGAAATTTGTTAGAAATGTTTCAGAATGACAATCCGCAACTTTGTGCAAATCGGTGTAGCCATATATATATGTGGGGTCCACGTCCAAAACCGGACCCCAAAATTAAAAGCTCGCATTCACACGTTAAAATTTTAGCGGATTTTACCGAAATTTATTGGAGATGTCTTAAAATCACGGCCCGCTACCCCGTGCAAATCAATGTAGCCAAATTTGCATGTGGGCCCCACGTGTAAAGTCGGACCTAGAATTAAAAGCTCGCGTTCACACTTTAAAATTTTAGCAGATTTGACCGAAATTTGTTGCATGTTTCTCAGAACCACGGTCTGTTACTTTGTGCAAATCGGTGTAGCCACATCAATAAGTGTGCCCTATGTCCAAAGCCACACCTAATAAAACTATAGAATTGAACCGATTTAGCTTGTTTTGGGAAATTAGTTTAAGGTCTTGTTTAGTTCGGTGAAAGTTACCAAAAAGTGGTAACTTTCTTCACACTTGAGGACCAATGGTGGTCACCCTTGGATGATGAGTGATTGACAACCGTTGAGTGGATTGATGTGTCTCTTGGCTCGTGATGTGCAGGTGCAGGATGCGACATGGCGGCCGACGGCGCGCGGTGAAGGTCAGGCGCGAAAGGTTCATGTTGATGAACCAAGGACGGTGAAGGATGGACGAGTAGGCTTGGACCGAGGGACCCGAAGAGTCCGGGCGGAGTCACGTGTGATCCGCATGGTGCATGGAAGAGCAAGAGTACACGGCGTGATGAAGACGGCGTCGGTCGAGTCAAGCGGGACGGAGGAGTCAAAGGCTTGGCGGAGACCGGACACGCGTCGACATCGAGGAGGTCGCGTGGCGGCCAAGCGGAGATGGACGGTTTGGGTGGTTTGGGCCTCAAAACCACCAGGCAGGCGGGTTTGCCGGTTTGGGCCTCAAAACCGGGGGCGCGTCCGGTGCGGCCGGATGGCGGAATGGAGGGCACGTGGCGCTATCGTGAAGCTTGCGTCGAGACGAAGCGAAGTCGTGAAGGTCTCGTGTCCGTCCGATGAGTCTGCGAAAAACTGGACAACTTTGTCCCTGCGGAGTATGTATCAATTTAGGGGTAGTTTGGTCTTTTGGCCAAGGACTATATGTAGAGGGGGGCTGAAATTTTCAGCCATCTCTTTTCCCCACCAATTCATTTTCTCTTAGTTTATTTTCTTCTTCAAGGCTAGGGTTTGCTTAAATAAGAGAGGATTAGGCTTAGAGAGTGATTACTCTAGATTTAGTGCTCCAATCTAAAAGTGGGAGGATGAGGGTGGTTCTCTAGCCACGAATCTTGTTAAGATTTAAGTTCATAATCATTCATGGTGGATTCATGGCTTTTATAGTGATAAAGACAGATTTCACGCCAACAGCAAGGCGGTCGATATCCTGCTTTCGAGTTTGAGTCGTGCTGAGTTTGACCGTGTTGATGACCTGGATGTCGCTCACCAAATCTGGACTCGCCTCAAGGAGGCTCATGAGGGGAACAGCCAGGTCAAGGCACGTCTGTTTGAGACCTACCGGCGTGAGTATGAGAATTTCTCTCATCTTCCCGGTGAGTCTACCGACTCTCTCTTTCAGCGCTTTCGAGCTATTGTGAACAAGATGAAAGCGAATGTCGCCGTTCTTCCCTATACCGATCATGATAGTGCTTTGAAGCTCTTACATGCTTTGGATCGAGGTGTATGGGGAACGAAGGTCGATGCTATCATTGAGTCCACTGGCTATACAACTCTTACTCTTGATGAACTTTTCTCCAAGCTAAAGTTGACAGAGGTTGACATACAGCTTAGATCCAAGCATGTGAACCTTACTGATCCTCATAGTATGGCTCTCATGTCAGGATCTGGACAGTCCTCTTCCTTGGCTAACGCTAACTCTTCCATCAAGTCGTTTGCCTTGTCTTCTTTGTTGACTGTTTCAAAGGAGCAGTTGGATGAGCTGGAGGACGAGGAACTTGCCTTGATCACAAGGCGGTTCATGCGCTTCAACGACAACCGCAAGAACCGGTGGAAGGGCCACAACAACTGCTTCGAGTGTGGGAAGCCCGGCCACTTCATCGCCGACTGTCTGAGGAAGGACAAGTCCAAGGACGGGTACGACTACTCCAAGCACAAGTTCAAGGAAGAGAATGACTACAGCAAGCACAGGCCAAGGGACAAGAAGAAGAAGAAGCACATTGACCGTAAGAAGGCCAAGGCACGAGCCTTCATCGCCTCCCTCAGCGACGTCGACTCCGACACTGAGGATCAAGCTGATTCAAACTCAAGTGAGGACGATCGCAAGGAGAAGAAGAAGGACGCCAAGAATGTCACCGGTCTCTGCTTCTACTCCAAGAAGAAGCGTGGCGGGTACTGCGTCGTGGCTCTCAACGCCAATGACAAGATGGACGACACGGACAGCGACTCCGGGTCAGAAACTGAGGTACCTTGAACCCACGAACAACTTCTTCTTGAGAATGATGAACTGAATGATTGCTTGGTCAATCAAGACAAGCTGTTGAAAAGGGCCGCTCGTGAACGATCCGAGCTGAAGGCCAAGCTTGAGAATACTTTGTTGGAACTAGAACTGCTTAGGGCTGCTCCTACTATTTCTAAAGATCCTGAATGTGATGAATGCTCAGTTCATATGGTTAGTCTAGCTTCTTTACAGTCTAAGTATGTCTCTTTGGTTGAGGAACTAGATTTGGCTAGGGCTGCTTTAGATGAAGTTAAGACTAGACTTATGTTGCTTGGTGCTTGCAAGTCTTGCCCTGCTTTGCAAAGTAAACTTGATGATGCATGTGCTAGGATTTTAGAGCTTGAAAAATCAGCTGTTTTAGCTTAGTCTAAAATTTTTGAATGTAAGATATGTCCTGCACAGCTTGTTGAATTGAATGAAGCCAACTTTGCTTTGGGTCTTGCTGAGGATGAGAACACCTACTTGCATGTTATTCTGAGTTGGGTCTCAAGTAGGGAACCTCAGTTGGGTATGATGATTCAGCAGTTCAAGAGAGCTGATGGTTTTGGGGTTGGGAGTGTGCCTCATGACAAGAAGTGGAACTGGTCGTATGAGAAACTTGATGAGTGTCGAGGGGTGATTCTAAACAAGAAACCCACAGAAGCCAGCACCTCTAAGCCACCCATTCCAAGTGAGAAACAAACCAGTCCCATGAGTGAAGAGAATCCCAAGGATGGAGTGTTCACTGAGCCACCAAGACACCCACCTAAGAAAGCTATCTGGGTAGAGAAACCAAACTTCCTCAGAAACAAGCTAGACACTCTTCCAGATATTGCTAGAGAGCGTCCCCCACCAAAACCAAAAGCAAAACCCCAACCAAGAGTGAATCCACAACCCAAAGCTAACCCTCAACTAAGAGTGAAACCTCAACAGAGAGTGAACCCATAGCCGAGAGCAAACCAACAGCCAAAGGAGCATGTGAGGTTCTACTGTGAGTTCTGTCACAGGGAGGGTCACCTTGAGGAGTTCTGCTTTCGCAGAAAGAAAGCTTTGAGGCATGAGCGTGAGTGGGGTAACCAGGACATGTACCACCCTTCCCATGGTGTACATGAGCCTAGGCCAGCTCCTTTGCCTCGTGGTGGTAGGCGTGAGTTCACCAGGCGTGATCCAAGGCCCCCCTCTGTTTGACTTTGGAAAACACAGCCTTGGTTACTCGTCTCGGAGGTTCCACGGACCTCGTTACCCTCCTTTCGGGGAACGTCCTCCTCCGATGAGACGTGAGTTTGTGGATTGTGCTGACCCTACTTTTGAGCAGATGGCTCGACACTGGTACTATACTGGTTATACTAACCCCAGTGTCGAGACATTTGCTCATCCTTACTCTTACTTTTCATACTGAGCAGGTCGGAGGCCTGGAGAACACATGGCTCATCAACTCCGGTTGTTCTCGTCACATGACCGATGATCATATATGGTTCTCCAGCCTTACCCTGGTGATGACCAAGGAGCACATCACTTTTGGAGATAACAGCAATGGTAAGGTGTTGTCTGTCGGTGCCATCAAGGTAAGCGATAACTTCATGTTGAAACAGGTAACTCTTGTTGATTCGCTTGGTTTCAATTTGCTCTCCATTTCGCAACTTCTTGATGATGGCTTTGAGGTGTGCTTCAAGAAAGGAGTCTCTCGGATCTTGAACTCTCGAGGCGATCTTGTGTGTATGATCGTGCCCGAGGGTCAAGTTTTTCGTGTTGACTTCTCTAAGTCTTTCGGTCTCTCTCGTTGCCTTGTTGCTGGTTCTTCTTCTGAGCTCTGGAAGTGGCATAGGAGGTTGGGTCATTTGAGTTTTGACTTGCTCACTCGCTTGAGCGCTCTTGACCTTGTCCGAGGATTGCCCAAACTCAAGTTTGAGAGAGATCTTGTTTGTTCTCCCTGTCGGCATGGCAAAATGGTTGCTGCTTCTCACCCACCTGTAAGCCAGGTGATGACTGATCATCCAGGGGAGCTGTTACATATGGATACTGTTGGCCCAGCTCGCGTTTGTTTAGTTGGTGGGAAGTGGTATGTCCTTGTTGTGGTTGATGATTTTTCGAGGTATTCTTGGGTTTTCTTCATAGAGTCTAAGGAGGAGGCTTTTCCTTTTGTTCGAGATCTGATCTTGAGGTTGAAAAATGAGCGACCAAATGATGCCATGAGAGCAATTCGCAGTGATAATGGCACGGAATTCAAGAATGCTCGTTTTGATACCTTTTATCGTGATCATGGTCTTGAGCACCAGTTTTCTTCGCCTTATGTTCCTCCTCAGAACGGTGTTGTTGAGCGGAAGAATCGGACCCTTGTTGAGATGGCTAGGACGATGCTCGATGAGCATAGGACTCCTAGAAAGTATTGGGCCGAGGCCGTGAACACTGCTTGCTATATTGCTAACCGAATCTTCTTGCGAGCATTCATGAATAAAACCACATATGAGCTGATGCATCATCGAGCCCCCAAGGTGAGTCACCTAAGAGTGTTTGGTTGCAGGTGCTTCATCATGAAACAAGGTAATTTGGACAAATTTGAGTCTCGATCATCTGATGGTATCTTTCTAGGTTATGCTTCTCATAGTCGTGCTTATCGTGTACTTAACCTTGGAACTAACCGGATCATTGAGACATGTGAAATTACCTTCGATGAAACTATGCCTTGCACAACCCCTGTCTTTGAGCTTGCAGGTGACCATGAAATAGGGCAGATGATCTTTGAGGAAGAGGTTGAACTTGCAGATGGTGGTGATAAAGATGAGGATGTGATCAATCATCTTCCAGCTGTTGCACCTGTACCTTCTACTTCGACTACATCACTTGATGGTCCAGACCCTACTTCCACTACACCGAGCCATCAAGAATGATCAAGATGAAGAAGATCAGGTTGACACAGCTGCTGTTGAGGGGGAGGCTACTTCAGAGCGTGAAGCTCCACGGTACATTCAGCGTCGCCATCCACCTCAGCAGATGATTGGTAACTTACATGATCGCACCACCAGGCACAAGTCTAAGCATATTTCACATTTTGCACATTCTGCATTTGTTGCCTCTTTCGAACCCCGAGATGTTGGACACGCTCTGTCTGATCCAAACTGGGTCAATACCATGCATGAGGAGTTAGAGAACTTTGAGCGAAATCGAGTCTGGGTGTTAGTTGAACCTTCACCAAATTGTCATCCTATAGGAACCAAATGGGTTTTCAAAAATAAACAAGGTGAGGATGGGTTGGTTGTGAGAAACAAAGCGAGGTTGGTTGCCCAGGGTTTCAGCCAGAAAGAAGGGATAGATTATGAGGAAACCTTTGCTCCAGTTGCCCGTTTGGAAGCGATTAGAATTCTTCTAACTTTTCCGTGGCTAAAGGTTTTAAGCTCTTCCAAATGGATGTTAAGAGTGCCTTCCTAAATGGGTTCATTGAGGAAGAGGTGTATGTGAGGCAACCCCCGGGTTTTGAGAATCCTAAACACCCTGACCGTGTCTTCAAACTCCAAAAAGCTCTTTATGGGCTAAAACAAGCACCTAGAGCCTGGTATGCTAGGTTGAAAACCTTCTTGCTTCAAAATGGGTTTGAGATGGGCTCAGTTGATAAAACTCTTTTTCTCCTCAGGCAAGGCAATGACACTTTGATCGTTCAGATTTACGTGGATGATATCATCTTTGGTGGTTCTTCTCATGCTCTTGTTGCCAAGTTTGCAGATACTATGAGCAGGGAATTCGAGATGTCCATGATGGGTGAGCCGACCTTTTTCCTCGGGCTGCAAATTAAGCAAAGCCGAGAAGGTACCCATGTGCACCAAAGCAAGTACACGAAGGACGTGTTGAGGAAGCTTGACATGGCTGATTCCAAGCCTATGTCAACCCCCATGGTGACAACAACGGCTCTGGATGCAGACGAAGATGGAGAACCGGTGGACCAGAAGGAGTACCAGAGCATGATCGGCTCCCTCTTGTACCTGACGACTACGAGGCCGGACATACACTTCGCCGTGTGTCTGTGCGCTTGTTTTCAAGCTTCACCAAGAACCTCTCATAGCCAAGCGGTGAAGAGAATCATGAGGTACTTACACTTCACTCCTGACTTTGGTTTGTGGTACTCTGCCTCCTCGACACTCACACTCCGCGGATACTCCGATGCGGATTTTGCTGGGTGTCGGCTGGACCGCAAGTCCACATCTGGAACTTGTTAATTTCTCGGTTCTTCTTTGGTCTCTTGGTCTTCCCGCAAGCAATCCAGTGTAGCCCAATCTACCACCGAAGCCGAGTATGTTGCCGCTGCTAGCTGCTGCTCCCAACTGCTTTGGATGCTTTCCACTTTGAGAGATTTTGGTCTATCCTACTCGAGAGTTCCTCTCTTGTGCGACAGCACAAGTGCCATAAGTGTAGCCAAGAATCCAGTGCTCCATTCCGAACCAAACATATAGATGTGCGCTATCACTTCCTGAGAGATCACTACGAGAAAGGAGACAAAGATCTTTGTTACACTAACACCCAGAACCAACTAGCAGACATCTTCACAAAACCTCTAGATCAAGCCACTTTTGCTCGCCTGCGTAGGGAGTTAGGAGTGTGTTTTCCTTTCTGAGTTGGTTTCTGGGGGGGGAGGGGGGTCTTTCGCTTGTATCATATTATATCATATGTTTCATGCATTTGCATATCATGTTTCATATCGCATATGTATCATATCTTGCACTAGATGAGCTTCTCTTATATATCCTGAGTATTTGTTTATGCTCTTAAGAACTAGTGCATAGGATTGTGGTGATTTTGCAATGTGCTGCTTATGCTCTTGATGATATTGTCATAAGAAATCTTGTGAGCTAAGCTTGTTTATAAAAATGAATCTTGAAATGCTTATCACCCGTGAGTAGTCTTTTGTCATGCGCTGCTCTTGCTTGAGATGCTAGGTTGTGCTAGCTTGTACTCGGGCGACTTATTCTTTGCATATGGCTTATCATTGTGCTTGCTTTGCATCACCTGGGGGGAGCATGTTTTCTGTGCTTCACTTGTGTCAAGGGACACCTCATAAACTTTGGTTTTATATGTGCTTAATGAAAAATTAAAAGTAATATGAAAATATGGAAGATAGCAAATAATATGCATGAAAATGCTGTTAATCTATGTTGCCCATTTAAAATCATCACCAGGTTGCTCTACTGTTACATGTGCTTGCCATAGAAGTAGGCTCATGGTCTCAGTGAGTTTGAAAATGAGTAGGAATGTCTTGCAAGTATTAGCAATGATCTTATGTTGAGAATGTATCATTCTTATATGAGCTTTTGTGATCTAGGTTGACCTTGCTTGAGTTATCATGGCTAGACTTTTGCTCATGTGGTGATATCCTTTATAAAATGTTAAAATATAAAATTTTGCCTAAGTCTTCTGATTCTATCATAATATCCTCATGTCGGCTATTTGTGCTTGCTCTTGATCTGCTTCTTTGTGCTCTAGTTCATTTGTTGCATTTGTAAATGCTTTGCGATATATTTGAGAAGCTTGATAGTTCTTGCACTTCATAGCATGCATTGTATTCTCTCATGTCATCCTTGATGGTTGCATTGTCAACAAGGGGGAGAAGTTTATGCTGCATTGGCTCAAGTGGGAGAGATGTTTATGTGGAGAGATGTTCATGTTTTGCATGCATTTTGTGAGATAGGATGCATTTAGCCAGGGGAAGTTCATTGCTTTTATGCATTTGTTCAGGGGAGTTTGCTCTTTTGCCGGTCGCGTTGAGTTTTTTACCTCTTCTTGAGGAGCCGGCGGTTGTTTGAGCTTTCGCTTGTCACATGATTGGTGTTGAGCCCTTTCTGCCTCTTCTTGAGGGATCATGTGTTCTTGTCTCAGTTGTGTCGAGCCGTTGCCCTTGTCTTAGAGGACTGAGACCTCTCATCTCAAGTGATCTGTTCTTTGCCTTTGATTGGTTTTTGATCACTTGGATGAGCTCTTTCTTTTTCTTTTCTGTTCTCGTTCTGTTACTTTCTTCAAGTCATTTGTGTTGGGTATTGTCAATGCACTCATCAAGGGGGAGATTGAGGACCAATGGTGGTCACCCTTGGATGATGAGTGATTGACAACCGTTGAGTGGATTGATGTGTCTCTTGGCTCGTGATGTGTAGGTGCAGGATGCGACATGGCGGCTGATGGCGCGCGGTGAAGGTCAGGCGCGAAAGGTTCATGCCGATGAACCAAGGGTGGTGAAGGATGGACGAGTAGGCTTGGACCGAGGGACCCGAAGAGTCCCGGCGGAGTCACGTGCGATCCGCATGGTGCATGGAAGAGCAAGAGTACACGGCGTGATGAAGACAGCGTCAGTCGAGTCAAGCGGGATGGAGGAGTCAAAGGCTTGGCGGAGACCGGACACGCGTCGACATAAAGGAGGTCGCGTGGCGGCCAAGCGGAGATGGACGGTTTGGGCCTCAAAACCACCAGGCAGGCGGGTTTGCCGGTTTGGGCCTCAAAACCGGGGGCGCGTCCGGTGCGGCCGGATGGCGGAATGGAGGGCACGTGACGCCATCGTGAAGCTTGCGTCGAGACGAAGCGAAGTCGTGAAGGTCCCGTGCCCGTTCGATGAGTCTGCGAAAAACTGGATAACTTTGCCCCTGCGAGGTATGTATCAACTTAGAGGTAGTTTGGTCTTTTGGTCAAGGACTATATGTAGTGGGGGGGCTGAAATTTTCAGCCATCTCTTTTCCCCACCACTTCATTTTCTCTTAGTTTATTTTCTTCTTCAAGGCTAGGGTTTGCTTAAATGAGAGAGGATTAGGCTTAGAGAGTGATTACTCTAGGTTTAGTGCTCCAATCTAAAAGTGGGAGGATGAGGGTGGTTTCCTAGCCACGAATCTTGTTAAGATTTGAGTTCATAATCGTTCATGGTGGATTCAATGGTTGTCTCCCTCGTTTTCCTTTTTAGCTATTTTCGGAGCTCTTTTTGGGGGATTTTTCGTTCTTCGGATTTGGGGCCGTTTCTAGTGGGATTTCTTTGAGGGGATCACTCATAGGTTCCTTGTGACCATATTCCCCATGATCTTTCCCCCTCAAACCCACTGATTTGCCTCGGATTTGCAGTTCTTCTCTCTACCCCGAGTTCTTGTGTTTTTGGTCAAATCGGTGAAATTCATGGTGATGTATTGATCTTTCTTGGAGAGATCTTTTGGATAATACCAACCAAGTCTTTGCATAGCTATGGCTCAAATTTCACGGAGTTTGGGCCTCGTTTGAGTGGATTTAGGGTTTTTCTCCCAAGTTTCGGTTCCTGTCCAGGAAAAACCGGTGGCACCGGTTTTCAAATCCAGTGGCACCAGTTTGGTCAACGCCTCCGGAGTGAGTTGTTGTTTGCTTTGTTTTTCGAGTTGGAAAAGTTCTAGATCTTGTGTTTGGCCTCTGGAATTTTTGTGATGGATTTTGGAGGTCGTTTGATCTAGATTTGGATTTTTCCCGAGGTGCTCAGCAGCCCCAGGAAAATCCGGTGGCACCGGTTTTCAAATCCGATGGTTCCGATTTTCATAATCCGGTGGTACCGGTTTTGAGAAACCGGTGGCACCGGTTTTGGCTGGCTGAGCACAGGACAGTCTTCCGCTGTTTTGCTCTTGTCGCGTGCTCGCTCAGTTCTTTGGGTTCTGGACTTGTTCCTAGGGTCAGTAGGCAACTCAGTTGCTACGTGATCTTGGCAAGTGCTAGAATTCTCGCTCGTAGTGTGATTTGGGATATAGGCCCGTTCTCGATCGCGAGAATTTTGTGAGGCTCCCATTCACCCTCCCCTCTGGTCGCCGTTCCGGTCCTTCAACAGTGACAACCGTGCCCCCCTCACAGAACACGTTTCCCAATAGTAACTTTCTTTCCAAATTTTCTCAAATTTTCCCAACTAAATAGACCCTAAGTGGTTTGGATTGGTTTGGAGGAAGAAACAAATGGATAAGGTTGGATTGGTTTATAAAGTGTAGTATAGTCTAAATAGTTTTGGTGCGGATTTGGTTTGGTTTTTGATCCATTTGTAGCTTTACACAATACAACTTTCACAAATACCAACGAATCTAGTTGGCAGATATTTTGCATCGCAAATGAACCCTGCTCTCAGCGGTGAACCAGCACAGCCAGTTAGTGATGATAATCTGGGGCTTTTTTGACGAAACTAATCTCATACTCTCTTATCGTTGTTGGCATTTTTTTGAAATATTTGATTTTTTGTCTTATTCATT
Source organism: Alloteropsis semialata (assembly GCA_004135705.1). Taxonomy (NCBI): domain Eukaryota; kingdom Viridiplantae; phylum Streptophyta; class Magnoliopsida; order Poales; family Poaceae; genus Alloteropsis; species Alloteropsis semialata. The sequence continues at coordinate 75,044,628 of CM014272.1, read as the reverse complement.
TTTTATGATAAAGTAAATCACAAACCAAATATACACACAATATTTTAAATAAGATGAATGGTTAAAATTATGGTAAAAAAATCATTGGCAATAAATATTTCGATACAGAGGGAGTATTCATATAAATGTAACCATAGTCGCTACTTTAGTAACACGGAGTATATGCGTTGTTTATGGAAAAAAAAACAAAAGGTTGTCGTTGGAGCTTACCCACATGCTCTACCCATTCTCAAAGCTGGGATTTTCGGTACTACTATGCTAATTTGTCTGTTCATGAACTTCAATGGCTTCTTCAGTCGCAACACAAGTCCTAAAGATGACCCCTTCAATCGCAACATATGTGTCCTAGAAATGACTTCACACAACAAAAGAGTGTACATGCAAAATGCAATTGCAGACTTCAGATTGTATGAACTGGGCCAACTGGGCTGAATTAGAATTAACCCAGCTGAAATGCCGTCCAACCCAATAGACCAGGCCCACGGGCCACGGCTTACACAAACGCGGAGAGAGGTGGCGTTGATACCAAGAAACTCGGGTCCAAGGTCCAACTCGTCCGCCGACCCAGGACAATAAATACAGCTTCACCGAAGCGTCCTGTCTCTGACATTTACACCCGCGTTACGTCCTGGCCCACTGTCATTGGGAGAGAAGATCGTACCAAGCAAGCATATAGGGAGAACCCAACCGCGGAAGCAGGCACCTTTTCCCCGAGGCAGCAACACCGCAACAGCCAGGAGCAAAGGGATTCCCCAATTCCCCTTCTCGCGTAGCACGCGCTTCCCTTTGGAAATCCATCGCCATGGCCTCCGCACCGACGCCGCCGCCTCTTCTCCCGGTGACCAACCCCGCCCCCGGATCGTCCCCGGCCACCGCCGGCGGATCCGACGCGCCGATCGCGCAGCCGGCCTTCCGCCTCTTCCTGAGCCGGCTCTCCGACTCGGCGCGGCGCTCGCTGTCAGACCGCCGGCCGTGGGGGGAGCTCCTCGACCGCTCGGCGTTCTCCAAGCCGGACTCCGTCTCCGACGCCACCTCCCGCCTGCGCCGCAACCTCGCCTACTTCCGCGTCAACTACGCCGCCGTGGTCGCCTTCGCGCTGGGGGCCTCGCTCCTGGCGCACCCCTTCTCGCTCCTCATCCTCCTGGGCCTCCTCGCCGCCTGGTGCTTCCTCTACCTCTTCCGCGCCTCCGACCAGCCCGTCGTCCTCTTCGGCCGCACCTTCTCCGACCGCGAGACGCTGCTGGGCCTTGTCGGCGCGTCCTTCGTCCTGCTCTTCTTCACCTCCGTCGCGTCGCTCATCATCTCCGGGCTACTCGTCGGCGGGGCCCTCGTCGCCGCGCACGGTGCGTTCCGCGTGCCCGAGGACCTCTTCCTCGACGAGCCCAACGCGGCCCCAGGCAACAGCGCGGCCCAAGGGCTGCTGTCCTTCCTCGGGGGAACCGGATCTGGGGTTTGAGGCAGCGGACGTCAAGATCTGGTAGGGTTCTTGGGCTCGAGAAGTTTTTCTTAAGCTGGAAATTGTGTGGATCTAGTCTTGTAGATGTAGCTTATTGCTTCCCCTATTCGTCCTTGTGTACCTTACAGATCTACTGGCTTACTGTTGGTTTCGATTGATGCACCGGCTTTTGCAAAGACCAACAAAGTTATCTTGAGGTTTTACTCTATGGTTCGGTTTAGGGCTGAGTATTCGAGTAATGTCTGTTCATGATGTCGAATTATCAATACAAATGTGTGTTCATTTGCACGCACTGATGAACTGATGGTACAGTAATATGTTTTACCTGTTCTGTTAGTAGTTTTCATGGAGCTATGCTTGATATGCTTGTGGAAACTCGTGAATGACGATCCATGAGTGCTGAGTGGCATGAGGTGGATCATGAATTCTTTACCTGATATTTGTTGTTGAATGCTGTGAGTCTTCTGAAAAAAAGTCCTGCTGGAGTTATGAAGTAAGCTGTTTGATCATCTGCCATTTGCTTGAAACTCTGTTTTGTTTACTGTTGATTTCTGTCTGAAATAAGATTAGAATGAACAATTGGCTCCATAGTATTTCCATGATAGTCAGGATCCCAGAGTTCAAGTTTTGCTGAACCCTGCTACCGGGACAAAAAAATCCTGGTGATACTATCATTTTGAGATGCTCTTTTGTTTTTCAGGCTACTCTGGAAATTTTAAACAAAAACAAGAACGGACCAGTTACCCGTTTCTGGACTTTTGGCAGATGGTTTTTGAAATTCTTTTGGTAGCTCTATCCTGTTTTCCTTTGTTTACTTTCAGTTGGATTTAATGGCCTTAGCTTCACTCCAAACTTCTGTATTTCCGTTTATCATAATGGAATTCACTTTATCATAATGGAAATGGGGGCCAATCGAGCCTTTGTATCAGTAAAAAAAATGGCCTGAGCTTCGCTAGGTTTGCCCTTTGTACTTCAGTGCTCCAGAAATGGGTGATCATAGTTCATTACCTTGGTTTCTTTGATCAGCTGATCAATTGTCCAGATATATCAAGGTGTTCTGCATTTTTCGTGTGGACTATGCACAATATGTGCTGTGTCATCTTGCTTAGATATTCTAGCGGCGTGCTGGCTTGTTATATAGTATATGCTCAAGTTTTCTTGCTGAAAATTGAATATCCTACCTGCTGCAAGTAATCTGGATTCTGGATCACATTGTTAGATGTGTGTGTGATTTTTCTTAATATTTGATGACAAACAATCTGGCACAGGTGACAGTTTTGCAGCAACACTGTCTTGTCTGGCACAAGTCAACAATAATGTACCTTTTTTTGAAAGTATATAATGAACCATTTTGCCTTGCTGGCAGATTGCAGAATGTGGCCTATGGTTTTTGACTTTTTAAACTGCTTATAAGTTGTGGCCGTACTGAAATGTACTCCCCACCGTTCTGAAATTCGAGTCATTTTAGTTTTGTGAAGTCAAAACTTATTTAATGATCACGTTTATAGAATTATACACCAACACCTATAACATCAAATCATTTTTGTTAAATCCACCTTCAAATGTCTTGTTAGTGTATTTATTTGGTCAAAATTAGTGAAGTTTGATCCTCTAGTTTGGAATGGAGGGAGTAGAATTTGATTCTGATACTAAAATCATGTACTTCAAATTTGGAGTTTGCGTCTTTGGTGGTAGTAGTAGCCAATAATTCGCTGGGAAGTGCCAGGGTGTGTGTGCCTCTTCTCGGCTGTCTAGATGGCAGCTTAGACTTGAAGCTCGAGTCCAACTAGTGCAGTGATAGTCTGGACATGTCTCGTGTCACGTATTTCATAAGCTAGTTGGGAATTCAGGATAAGTTCGCTACTACTACCAGTTTGTCATAGACTGTCTTGATCCAGGAGCCTTCCGGTAAATAGGAATAGCTTTGCTAAATACTGAGAACTATTAGAATGAAAAGACCGTTAATTATATAAAGAAGAACCCAGGGTTCTAGCCCATTCCCATTCCTAATTTGGTGGAACCACCGTTCTGTGATGGTATGAATCGATGATCTAGGAGCTCTGTGATATAATGTATGAATCGATGAACTGGAAGTCTCTGATGGCGTATCGATGTACTGGGAGCTCTGTGGATAGTGTTGGAGCATCTCCAAAAGTGCCTTAAAAAATAACATGTTTATTATTTTACGTTTTGCATCTGAAGTCTGAACCGGAACGAGCTCACGTCCAGACTGTCCAATGCCGAGTTAGGGCCTTGTTTAGATTTGCGAATTCGATTGAATTGACTGTAACAAAAGTGTATTGGAAAACGTAAAAGCAGAGAGGGGGGGCACATTTTTCAAGAAGATACATTTGGTTGAATTGGTCGAATTCGACGAATCTACAGCCTGTTCGCTTGGCTTATCAGCCACCAGCCAGCAGTATTTCAGTCTCACAACAAATCAGCACCAACCACCAGCCAACCGAACAGGCTGCTAAACAGGAACACAGAATATCGATTTGCTGAACAGTTACTTAGGGCCTGTTTAGATCACCACGAAACTTTTGAAACTTTGAAATTTCACTATTCATCAAAGGGAATCTTACATGCATGGAGTATTAAACGTGTGTTAATGACAAAACCCATTCCGTAACCCCTCGGTAACTTTGCGAGACGAATCTAATGAGTCTAATTAGGCCATGATTAGACAATGTCGTGCTACAGTAAACAATCTCTAATGACAGATTAATTAGGCTTAATAGATTCGTCTCGCGATTTTCCGTCCATCCGTGTATTTAGTTTTATAATTAGATCATGTTTAGTCCTCCTAATCTTCAATTTAGAATTGAAAACTTTCTTTCGCAAACTTTCTTTCCAAACTAAAAGGCGTTTAATTTGAGGTCCTGCTCTCGGAAAAAAAAAAAACCTTGAGGACCCACCCCTTCAAAACAAGCTGTCCCCCTTGCTTACGCAAACCCGCGGCGGGGACACGCGACACACCCGCCTCGGCTCCTCCTCCCTCCTTCCGCCCATCGACCGATCGATTCTTCGCGGCCTTTCACCGAGTCAGATCCCACCCAGTCCCCGGGCCCAAACCCTACCCACCCCTCGCCGAAGCAGCCATGATGGCAGCCGAGCCCTCGCCGTCGTCGGTCGCCTCCGCCGCGGCCGACGACCTCGAAACCCTCGCCCTCGACTCGTCCTCGTCGTCGGCCGCCGCCACCGCCTCGGCCTCCACCGACCCCCTCCTACGCCCGCCTCCCTCCCAGACCGCCGCCGCGAACCACGACGCCTTCGTCATCGACGACGACTTCCTCGACGAGGACGACTTCACCCCGGCCCCGGCGCCCAGCGTCGCCCGCCCGCCCGCCGCGCGCGCCGACGCGGCGCCCCCCGTGTTCGCCAAGATCACCGTGTCCGATCCGAAGAAGCACGCGGAGCCCAGCGGCGGGGGCGCCGCCGGCGGCGTGATCCCGGGCTCCGGGAGCTACTTCTCCTACCTCATCACCACCCGCCTCGCGGGCGGCGGCGGGGAGGTCCGCGTGCGGCGGCGCTTCCGCGACGTGGTGGCCCTGGCGGACCGCCTCGCCGCGGCCCACCGCGGCCTGTTCGTCCCGGCCCGGCCCGACAAGAGCGTCCTCGAGGGGCAGGTTATGCAGCGCCACGACTTCGTGAGTCAGCGGTGCGCCGCCCTCCAGCGCTACCTCTGCCGGCTCGCGACGCACCCCGTCGTCGGTAGCAGCCCTGACCTCCGCACGTTCCTCACCGAGCCTGGCGCCATCCCCGCCTTTCAGGGCGAGGCGCCGCGCTACTGGACCACCACGGTGAATGCTGCTGCTCCGCTGGTGCCCGCGAAAGCTGGGAGGGACTTGTTTGGGATGTTTAAGGGTCTGAAGCAGACTGTTGTCAACGGGCTGGTTGCAACAAAGCCTCCACCTGTGGAGCAGGAGACAGACACAGAATTCCTGGCGCACAAGGCCAGGTTCGAGGATTTACAGCAGCAGCTCACCACAACATCACAGCAGGTATCAGTTCACTCACATTATTGCTATGTGAAACAATTTTAGTTTTGGTGTATTGGTCCTCATGATACCGTCTCATTTGTTACACACTCGCATATTATGTGAAGCATACAAAAATGCTCTTCTCAATCCTCCGATTCTGTATTTTATGCAGGCTGAGGCTCTTGTTAAAGCCCAAGATGATCTTAGAGAAACTACAGGTCACTTGGGAATGACATTGATTAAGCTGGCAAAATTTGAAAGAGAGCAGGCAACGTGTAATTCCCTGAGAAGGCGGGCTGGTGAAATCCATAATTTTGCAAATTCGGTTTTGAAGATGAGCAGATCACAGACAAAATTAAGCTCTGAAATTGTGAAACACCTGGTATGTTGATATGCTGTGGACATCAAATTGTTTGAGTATCTTTTATTAGAATTGTCTTTGACTTGATATAACCGGACATTATTTATGGCTTTGCAGGGTAGTATCCATGAACATTTGGAGATGATAATATCAGTCCATCACGCATTTACAGATCGCGCTAATGCTTTACATCACGTGCAAAGTCTGTCAGCAGATTTGTATTCAATGCACAACAGAGCAGGAAGACTTGAATCTTCATCAGCAAGAGATATGGGGCATGAGTGGTCTACATATCAAAAAGTAGAGGGATTGAAAGAAACAATACGATCAGCAGAATCAGCCAAAAGCGACGCACTTAGAGAATACGAAAGCATTAAGGTAAGTCTCCTGGGAAAAAATTGAAAAACAAAAATATTACATTGGTAAAAAGACTTAAGGAGCATGAGCTGATCCAAGAAAATAACCTAAAAGCGCACCTAATGGTTTTACATACAGAAACAAAAAAAAAAGTGTATCTCTTAAGTTTTATTCTTGAAAGTTGATACGCTTTGTGCTTGACATCTTCTGTCTCTAACATATGATCCGCTAGTATTTTGATCAAGCTAGCACATCGCAAAATCGATATGATTAGATTTGTATTCTTATGTTGGTTGCAGATGCATAGTTGAACAGCCATATGTTTGAAGTGAAGCCTAATATAAACTGTAAATGGTTGATGGCTAACATCACCAGCAGAAATCTTCATTATTATTGTTGCATGTGATAGGATCTAGCATTTATGTAGCATAGATGTTGCTTTGGTATATAAATACTGACTTGAAATGATGTTTCCATGAAAATCATGCACAATGTTATCTTGCCGTTATAATGGTAGAAGATGTAGTTAAAATACTAAGGATCATTTCATAAGGATGTTTTATCCATTTTGTTGTTTGATCCACTACCTAGCATCATTGAAGAAAGCATACCTACAACAAAAAATTATACAAAATAGGAACATGTTAAAGTTTGTAGAACTATTCGTACTAATTCAGCTTCGAATGCTATTGATTGAGGTCTTATATAATAGATATAGATGCAACTCTGTCTTTCAATGCTTTCTAAAATGGGAATGGCTGTTGCTGTAGGCATTACATAGCCATAGCTTCCCAGTGTTGTTTTTCATCTGGCGGTTCTAATCTAGGAAAGTCAAGAGCTAGAAGGGTGCCTTTCATCTTTTTGGGATGTTATTATATAATAGTCTTCTTGGGATGTTGATACCCTGATAATGGAGTGGACTTGAGCTCTTTGTTGGAGCTTGAGCATGTATTATGAGGGTATTCAACAGATTCTGAGAACAGTAGAATATTTCATCCAGTCAATTAGTTGTTAACAACCAACTCTTATATTTCATATTTGTGGAATTGACGCAGAAATCCCTAATGCTCTAGGGATGCTAGGTGCCATTATGGTTGTTACTGAAATGTGACACCATTTTGCCTTTAATAATGCAGGAGAACAACAAGATTGAAATAAAAAGATATGACAAGGAAAGGCGCCGCGATTTCATCGAGATGCTGAAAGGTTTTTTTGTAAATCAGGTACGAGTATTACATTGTGCAACAAAGAAAGACACAATGAATATTTCCTTGTACATTTACTGACAAAAAGAAAAGAAATATACAGATATAGCTGCATGGTCTAACTGCATAATCTTTTGCTTTACGATTGTTTTCTGCAGGTCTCATATTCAGACCATTTTGCTAACATGTGGACAAAGGTAGCAGAGGAAACAGAAATATATGCAAACAGGGGCAACTGATGTACTAGCCTGTATAGGGAGTATAGCTGATTTTGATCTATTTGATTTGCTCCGACACCAGCGACACAGCCATTCGTATTCCTCCCCCAGTTTTGCCACCTTGGGTTGGTTGTAATCATGTAATGCCACGTGAGTTATGTGCAGTCGCGATATCGAGTTTCGGCAGACAGACGAGCTTCTCAGAGAGGCTCGGTGAGAACTGGTATGTGTGAGAACCATACACAATTTTTCTCGATGATAACTGACAGGCAAAGAGCTTCGATCATCATGTGTATTTATCCTGCTGTGTTTCTAACTATTTATACTCTTGAAATTGTGCCATGGACATAACTATGGATATAACGAAGCAGCTTTTCAGGTTTCAGTGTTTCACACGTTGCTGGATGCTGACAGGGCAGGCCGGCGGAGCCTGTGGCTGTCATCTTTTCTTATCCACACACCCCTTCACGGTTTGCATGGTACCACCTATCTAGAGTTAGCATTCTGTGTGTGTCCCGTAGAAATCGATGTGATCCCTTGCGGCTTCATCACGAGTCAAATATAACTCTGCGAATTTTGCTTCTTGCGCTAGTTTTGTTTTGTTCGCGGTTCATCCACCATCGTTGCAGAGCGCAACCTTGTGATCGGCACGCTGAGCTCCAGGCCTGCAACTCCACCGGCTGCAAGCAACAATGTTGTCTCGCTCGCCGTCTCAAAGCCCCACTGCCTCCTTCAAACCTCACCTCTCGTCTCCCCGCTCCCGCCTCGGCGTCAGTTGCAAACCTCTCACGGCCACCGCCGCCGCCTCCTCAACCCGCCGCAGCGTGTCCGCTTGCGCTGCCTCTCGCCGCGGATTCCTCCTCGCCCCCTCTCTCGCCGCCGCCTCCGCCGTCCTCCGCACTCTCCCCTCCGCCGCCACCGAGGCCGATGACGCCGACACCCCGGCTCCACCTTCATCGCCCACCGAAGAGCCTCCCTCTTCGCAGCCCGCGGCGGAGGCGGGGGCGGAGCCAGAATCTGAGCCTGAGCCCAAAGCCATGTCGAGGGTGTACGACGCGACGGTCCTCGGGGAGCCGGAGGCGTTGGCGGGGGACGCGCGGGGTCGGGTGTGGGAGCAGCTGGCGGCCGCGAGGGTGGTGTACCTCGGCGAGGTCGAGTTCGAGCCAGACCCCGACGACCGCGCGCTCGAGCTCGAGATCGTCAGGGGCCTCGCGGGCCGCTGCGCCGACTCCGGGAGGGGACTGGCGCTCGCGCTCGAGGCGTTCCCCTGCGACCTGCAGCAGCAGCTCGACCAGTTCATGGACGGAAGGTGGGTTGCTGTTCTCCTTCTTCGTTTTGCTATTTTGTTGCTTGTTGTTCGCATGCTTGCGAAATTGTGGGAAATTTAGCTCTGCTGTTTTTTAAGCTATATATGCTGTTGTAGCTTTGGTTTCATAAACACACTCCACAAAAATCTCGTGCAGGCGTCATTGATGGACTTCTCTGATAGTTGTATTATCGATTCATAGTTTTAATGTGTCGGCTTATCTGCGGGTAACAATGAATGCTTGTATTTCTGAATGTATTTAGAATGCAAGTATCGTGGCTATCAGCTTAAGCAGCAACAGAGTGCAGTCTGTACTTTGCAACCTCTCAATTATCTGAGATTTGACAGAATTGTTGGAACTCCCATGCCAAGTCATAGCGGACAGTTTTTTTTTTGAATCGAGGCATCCCCCATTTCCATTATCATAACAGAAATACCAATTGTTCAGATACAGATAAAGAAAGAAAGATCTAGGAGGGGGGAAGTATCAGTATGTATAATGACTTGAGTCAAGCCATCATACATGCTAATAACCTCGCACAGACTGAGAGTTACGATTACAGTATTCAGATAACAGGTCACATGACCACCAGCACCAAACATCACACACTCAGGAGTATGTGGGGCAAAAGACGGAAACTACCGAGCTAAAACTAAACCACGGCCCAAAGCAGATCCTCAAGCATTCTCCTCATCATCCTGCTCCTTCTCAGGTGCCGGTAGCAGTCGAGGGTTCTCACTGCGGCGTGATGCCAGCATCCTGCACGCCATGGCCAGCAGAGTGTTGATTCCTTCTTTCATCGTGTCCTGGAAGTCATCCTTGTAGAGACCTGCCCAAAAAAGCGTAGCGGACAGACTTGTGATTTCTCCTTTGCCTTTGTTTGGGCGGTGGATGAAAATCTGAATGTTTTGATGGTAAAGGGTTCAAATCCTGATTTGTACCATTTATATATCCCCAATATCAGTTTTTTCCTTCCTGTGCTATAGTGTGTTGTTTAATCTGTACTTTCTGTAATCCAAATGGGTTATTCACCTGACCACATATATATGTTATCATTCTCAAAAAAGGATCCTGTGCCAATGCCAACACATAAAAGCAAGGTTACTGTTTAGTTTGTAAGAAGTGCTTATCACTGTGTGGGGAATGCAGTAGCTTCCCCTTCCCGTGGCAAGAACCTAAGAATAGCACTGATGTAGTGGTCATGTATACTAGTCTGGTTGAGACAAGTTTGTATGTTTTTCTATTTGTCCTGCCTCCTGGGACATCCAATTCATTATAGAAGTGAAGCTATATATGATGGTTACCCTTCAGTTGGATTACTCCTTGTGCATAAGTAGCTTTTGTTACCAATATATCTTTTGATGTAACTTTGCACTATTCATTGAATAGAGCCAAGAAGTTAGGTATCTTTGTTAACTACGCTGAGGAACACATTTCTTGGCTTGTAACCTATATCTTCCCTTCCAGATGGTTTTGTTTCCTCGATTACAGTACAAAATTATTTTACTGGACCCTAATTGGCTCTTCCTGGCATTACTGTTCATCAATTTGGATTCAATTTCAATCTAGGTTTAAGTGTTTCTAGCCAGGATTTGTTATCTGATACCCACTAGGAAAACCAGCTACCACTGCCCATGAGGATTTGAAACCCTTATTGTAACAAAAGGATAACTTCAATGTTTGCTGATCATTAATAGTGTTTCATCATAAAAAAGGGACAGCACTCTTTGCAGATCACGGTTAATTGAAGCCTAGTATTTATTTGATGTTGGTGAACAGTTATAGTCTATAAGGAAAACGGATTTTAAGTAAGAACCAGACTCCTATCAATAAACATTGACAAGCTTATGCTTTATTTAGGATTGATGGGAGAATCTTAAAGTTGTACACATCGCACTGGCCACAGGAGCTCTGGCAGCAGTATGAACCTCTTCTGAATTACTGTCGTGATACTGGAATTAAGCTTATCGCATGTGGAACGCCACTGGAGGTAGTTACCTTTTATAATCAATAAGTTAGTATGTGAATAATGTGGACACCCTTTTTTATCAATATCATATAGCACCAGTGACTCAAGTCTTCAAATGCTTGATTCCTGGCAAAGTTTTCCCATTACATCTTGAAAGATGACACTAGATATTTTGCTATACACTGTCATTCCACATAACTTGTTACAGTCTCCCTGCAGTTTTTTTTTTCCCTCAAAAAATCTCTGCAGATTGTTTACACTGCTGCTTAGCTGGCTTGGCATCACCATGGTTTAGTATCTAGACAACTCCATACAAACTAGTGAAAGAACCTTATTTTGCAAACTTATGACACAGTTTGCTGCTTCAGTGTTTTGATTCATGATGTGCATTTTGCTGAATTTACATGTTACTCTTTATATACTTTTGTTTTATGCAGTTATGAGCTCCAAGTTCCAAGTTCCATCAGTTAACTTGATAGAATATAATGTTTCTTGTTGAGCAGGTGAAAAGAACTGTCCAAGCTGATGGCATTAGAGCTCTCACGAAAGCAGAAAGAGAAGCATATGCCCCTCCAGCTGGCTCAGGCTTCATATCTGGTTTCATGTTTAGCTCAGGCCGGTCATTGATAGACAAGATCTCATCAATGGACGACTCTCTGTTTGGCACTACCTCATATTTATTAGAGCAGACAAGAGTAGTTGATGATTATACCATTTCCCAAATTATTGCGAAAGAACTTAATGATGGAGATCGTTCACGGTTGCTAATTGTTGTGACGGGTGCAAGCCATGTTATGTACGGACCACGAGGAAGTGGTGTTCCTGGAAGAATATCTAAAAAGGTGCCAAAGAAAGACCAAGTTGTGGTACTGCTTGATCCTGAAAAACAGGTTATAAGGAGGGAAGGTGAAGTCCCTATTGCCGATTTCTTATGGTATTCAGCAGCTAAACCTTGCACTAGAAATTGCTTTGACCGTGCCGATATTGCTCGAGTTATGAATGCTGCTGGTAGGAGGCCCGAAGCTTTACCTCAGGTCTGCTGCCTGATCTTTACTGGCCATGATTTTGGCAGAAAAGCGATCATATAGCATTTTATCTGTGGTTCTTTTAGGTCTTTTATTGGTAAGTTGTATCCAGGATTAGGTCATTGAACTGTACTGGGAGCCAGTAGGTGGCAGGCCCTGAATATGATTTGAGTCCATGCCATGAGAAAGATTATATAATTAAATTTAGCTTATTAGTAATACAGCAAAATGTTTCTTTCTGTGAGTAGAAATGTTTTATTCGATGTAGTCAGATATGTCTTTTGTTGGTAAAATGTTCTGTACTTGTTGCAGCATATCTTATTTGAGTTTGGCTAATTGAACTCTTGCACTGAACATTGCAGGATCTTCAGAAAGGAATAGATCTTGGTGTAGTTTCTCCTGAGATATTGCAGAACTTCTTTGACCTTGAGAAATACCCTGTTATGGCAGAACTGATTCATCGATTTCAAGTAAGACTATTCCACCATTTGCACTTCGCACCTCAGCCCTTCCCTCTCCTAACAGTTTGATGATGTTTCTGAACACACCTCCTTAATGCATACACTTCTCTTGATCTATAAACAGAATAATTATCACAAGCTAGTGATGTATAAATCATGGCTTAGGCTGAATTTTGTTTTAAAAATCAACTTCTACAGGGTTTCCGAGAAAGATTGTTGGCAGACCCTAAATTCCTTCAAAGATTAGCTATTGAAGAGGCTATATCAATAACAACCACTCTACTAGCGCAGTATGAAAGACGGAAAGGAAGATTTTTTGAAGAAATTGACTATGTCCTCACAGATACTATTAGAGGATCTGTTGTTGATTTCTTTACAGTGTGGCTTCCTGCTCCTACTATTTCAGTCCTTCAATATGCTGATGATGGTTCTGGTCAGAGTTTGGAGTTTGTCAGAGGCCTTTTAGGATCATTGCCAGATAATGCGTTCCAAAAGAATATCTTGGGTCAGGATTGGAGTATCAAGCAAAGAATTGCAGCAGTGTTAGTTGGTGGTTTGAAACTTGCCAGTGTTGGTTTCATTTCTAGTGTTGGTGCTGGAGTTTCCTCAGATCTCGTGTATGCTGCCCGAGGAATAGTGAAACCTTCAGAAAATGTGGAAGGAGGAAGGAAGAGATCTCCTATCTGGAAGTCAGCAGCTGTTTATAGTTGCTTTCTTGGAACATCAGCAAATTTGCGGTATCAGGTAATTTATGGAAATAACCTACTTTTGATTTGAAGGACCTAGGTTCCATTTTTGGTCTATACTACATTTTGAATAATCTCTTTCTACCTGAATGGCATTAACATTGTACTGTTTTTTCTTAATGATTTGCAATGATTTTGGGTACAATATACGATTAAGTTTACAGCTCAACATCTTCAAAATTATTCCTTAGAAGCACAAAATGTTTAATATTTTTAAACAAGACCCAGCGTTTGCAAAGTTCATGAGATCCCAGCTCTTTTGTGTTCAGTCATGCGATCTCTGCCCCTCCTTTTCCTTTTAACCAAGTGCTACAGCAAGGTTGAGGTGTTCAATGCCTTCTCCTCCATATTCTTGATTTATTTTCAGTTCAGCTATAAATGGCATATATCTCAGAACAGGTCAAAGGCCATGCCATGAAAATTTGATCTGTTTCCAGATCATGGAAGTAACTTTTGCAATTCAGTTTGCCAGTAAACAAAATTGTTATGGGAAACTATTTACTAAAGTAGGAAAGATCCAAATTACTCCCCTCAAGTATGGCCAAAGTTCGAATAACCCTCTAAACTATTTTGTGGTTTGATTTATTCCCACAATTTTGTCAATTGGTCTGATCTACCCCTTAATAAAATTTGTCCTTTTTTATCCATGCACATGAGCATTTTTAAGTTTAAATATTGTAGGGTGCCAGCAAACATCATAACTTATGTTAAAGAAAATACATGTGAACTTTGCAGCATTATTTCTAATAATAAATAACCCTAGTGAAACAAAATTGTACAAAAAAACATAAGTTATGATGTCCGCAATCACCCCGCAAAATTATAACTTAAAATTCCATTTGTGCATGGAGAAACAGAAAGAACAAATTTATTAAGGGGCAGGTTGCACTAAAAAACATAGTTGCAAAAAAAAAAATTCAAACCAAAGAATAGTTTAGGGGGTTACCTGGACATTGGCCATACTTGTTGAGTAAATTAGACTTTTCCTTTACTACAAATTTAGCTCGCAAGTTATGTATTGCAGTATTTTTTTAGCACCATTTATATGAATATCTTTGCTAATTGTGCTGCAGGTTATTGCTGGTCTAGTGGAGTATCGGCTAGGAGAGAGCCTGGTGACATATTACAATCAACCACTTATTGCTGGTTTGCTGTCCTTTGTTGCGAGGACATTGAACTCATACTGGGGAACACAGGTTGGATATTTTACCATTTCTTTTGCTCTCTGATCATGTTTCAGTAGTTCTTTCAAGCTTTTTATAATCATAATTTTATAATACGAGAAACTGTATAAGGTTATTGCCTTTTTGTTTCATATTCTGATTCATGTACTTTCTCCGGTATGGATTGCTTACCGTATGCATAACTTTACAGAAGATTGTAACGCTGCCACATAACAGTGCCTTTTCATTCTCCTCACTGCCTATTTTTTCCTGCTGCAGCAATGGGTTGATCTTGCGAGGTACACTGGGCTACAGAAGACTGAAGAAAAGCCGCCTTCTGGTGAGGCCACCATGCCACCCGAATCGACGCACTTGGATGGTTGTACCACTGAAGGACATAATTTGGATGACAGAGAGAAAAATTTGGATGACAGTAGTAATGAAACCAATGAATCAAGTGGTCCGAGCTAGTGATTTGGTTACTTCGCGGTGAAAGAGGCTGCCTTCTACGAGACTGAGCCTCACTCCTGGGAAGAGTGGAAATTTGAGAAAATATTAGCCAGAGGCATTTGTTCATTTTCTTTTTCAGTGCCCCACCAGAGTGCACACATTGTTTCTATTTCTAGAGTAATATTGTTTGTACATTGTTCATCTGTAAGAACTCTTGTGGTCCCTAGAGAGTTTGCAGCAACGAGGACTGTAGCTTGTAGCATAGCATGTTGTTAATTCTTGTTTAGGTTGAATAATATTAGGTGATACTGGAAACTTTTGACAGGTCTGTCCCCTAAAATAAGTTTGTCAGGCTCGGCTGTTGCAATCTGATAGTTCGGCCTTCTATAGAGCCAGAAGTTTCAGAGTGTGAGCAAGTTCTCTTCGTCATCTTTCAGGCAAAGATGGTAGGTAAGCAAGTTTCTTTCTCGAAGATCTTCTTTCTGTATTTCTATTGCGTTGCTGGACAGCTATGGGCTCTGGTATGTTCGTCCACTGCACTTGTGCTCCGTGCATGGGGAAGAGTTGTCTTCAGGCTGTGATGGCTAGCCATGTGTCCAGGGATGCTACCGTACGTGGCATCTCTTCCTGGAGCTGTCTGCATATATGTAGAATGCGCACTCCTCTGTCCTCCGAGCAAACAAACAAGTTGTCACAAACAGAGGAAGAGTTGCAAAAGCGAAGATCGAAGGGTGTTTTAGCTGAGGTTTAGGGATGGCGAGTGCACAGGCAATGGGTCAAGGAGAGCAGGCTCACTTTGTTCTGAAGAGTGGGCACACCATCCCAGCCGTTGGGCTCGGCACTTGGAGGGCTGGCTCAGATACCGCTCACTCTGTTCAGACAGCCATCACCGAGGTACAGCTGCATGTCTCTCCTACCCAAACGTTCTTTTTTACTTCCATATTTAGGAAAAGTTGAGCACGTGGTAGTTTTCTTGAAACAGCACGTAGCATAGTGGCCCATCGTCAGAACAAGAATGATCTGTAAATTTGTGGGATTCTGGTTTTTAGTTGCAAAATTCGTGCTGGTCATTGCAAAAACTATCTAAATCTTCTGTATTTGTGTATAGAATCACATCCTTTTGCTGTTGGAGTTAGAATTAAGCTAACAAGTATTTAGCGTTTTCTTCCTGTCCTTATGGTAAAGCAATAATCTGCTGAAACTTTGTCAGAAGTTAACAGCTGCAATTGAAACCTGAAACTTATAAATAGTACATGAATGTATCTGTTTACATGGAGGTGAACAAGCTATAAGCCTTCCCTGTTGTAGGCTTGTAGTGCTAGCTTCTATCTGAAAATTTGTCACCCTCGTTTGATTTACAACCTGAATTCTGCAGAGCCTGCTTCTAATTTAATTGAATTCTGAATGCCTGGTTACCCTTGCAGGCTGGATATAGGCATGTGGATACAGCTGCTCAGTACGGGATAGAAAAGGAGGTACTCATCAAAATAAAATTATGTTTCTGTATTAGCCTTGCTAGTAGTAGGTGATAAAACCAATCAGGTCTTAACATCCTCTGCCAATCAGGTCGGTAAAGGACTTAAAGCTGCAATTGAGGCTGGGATCAACAGGAAAGATTTGTTTGTAACATCGAAATTATGGTACTAATATGCACAATTTACATATTGTCCTCTGAATACCTAAATGTCAGTGAACTATATATTCTGAGTAGCGAAATATGATCTATATTTGACTGCTTCAGGTGCACTGACTTGGTTCCCAATAAGGTTCGGCCAGCACTACAGAACACGCTCAAGGATTTACAGCTGGATTATATTGATCTCTACCTTGTAAGAGACCAAACCAATCACTTATTGTTTCAACTTTCTTACCGTTAGCTGAAATTCTGTACACTATGGGACAATGCAGTGCTTATAGCTTCTCTCTTCTTTTATGGTTACTTCAGATACTGGTTCAATTTACACTAGCCTGCTCACTCTGTTATTTTAGTAGTGATTTGAAACGAAGCTGTTTTGCATACTGAAATAATTCTACTTGCACTGACAAATGAATGGAGATCCATTGGCCCTTCCGACTAAAAGATGGGGCGCACATGCCTCCAGAAGCTGGGGAAGTGCTGGAATTCGACATGGAAGGAGTGTGGAGGGAAATGGAGAGCCTGGTGAAAGATGGACTAGTTAAGGATATAGGTGTGTGCAATCATACAGTTACTAAGCTCAACCGCCTGATGCGTTCAGCAAATATTCCACCAGCAGTATGCCAGGTTGTGAGCTATTCTGGATTAGTCCACTACAACAAATTGAAGTGGCCAAATTTAACTCAAGTTGACCCTTTCTTCACTTTGTTGGATACAGATGGAAATGCACCCTGGTTGGAAGAACGACAAGATTTTCGAGGCCTGCAAGAAGCACGGGATTCATGTTACTGTAAGATATTTCTTCTTAAAATCAGGCAGAGTGATCTCGCTAATGCTGTGTCCATTTGAAGTAAAATCATTAATGTCCTCTATCTTAGCAAAGATACTTGCGTTCTTGTATATTTTAACCTTGCACTTTGCAGGCTTACTCTCCACTGGGTTCTTCAGAGAAGAACCTAGCACATGACCCGGCTGTCGAAAAGGTTCCATTGCCAATACAATGAACAACAAGCCTATAGTATTTCAGTTAAGCTCTTCACTTTCGTGCAGTTCTCACTCTAAACATTTAACTCCAGGTAGCCAACAAACTGAACAAGACCCCAGGTCAGGTGCTCATCAAGTGGGCCATCCAAAGGGGAACAAGCGTTATTCCCAAATCAACCAAAGACGAAAGGATCAAGGAGAACATTCAGGTGTTCGGATGGGAGATCCCTGAGGAGGACTTCAAGGTCTTGTGCAGCATCAAAGATGAGGTGAGGGCTTGCTGGCCGCCATAACTTTTGAGTTTAAGCAAAACCTAATGCTATATCAGTATGTCTTATATGATACTAGCCAAGAGAAGATGTTTATTGAAATTACTGTGGTAAACCTGCTAGATGATTTTAGTGGAATCTTTGGTGGACGTTCTTGTGGACAAGCCGAACCTGTAATGCCACTTGACTACTTAAGCACTAAATGAACAGGCCCAACAGAGTCTGCAGGCTAGTGAGATAATGCCATTTTCACACGAAAAAAAAAAATCGGAGTTTTCAGATAGAGGCACAGAGAATCATTTGATCCGTTTTCTGCAGCAGCTATATAATAATTAAATAGTACCACTAGAATAAAGTGAGAAATCTGCATTGTTAGCAATAGTTAATCGTTTTTTTGGCTGGTCGCCTACTGCAGAAGCGAGTCCTGACCGGAGAGGAGCTCTTCGTGAACAAGACCCACGGGCCGTACAAGAGCGCATCTGAGCTCTGGGACCACGAGGACTGAAGCTGATCTGCCGTGCGAGCAGATGCCGCCACCTGATGATCCGAAATAAAGGACGCTGCATGCTCGTCTCGTCTCATGCTTTGTGAAACCAGCTTCTCATGAGAATGCAGCAAAGAGCCAAAGAGTGTGTGCAAAAGCAGAACCCGTCCTGTACTGTACCTAAACTGAATAAAGATGGCGCCAGTGGTTTGCCCGTGGCCTTCGTACGTGCTTCGTTTCCTTCGCATTATTTGCCTCACCAGCAACGCACAGCATTGCAGGTTGCCGCAGCATGCTGCTGTTGGTGTGTCGCTACGCTACGACCTGGAATCCACCACATCTCAAACAAATTGCGATCTGCGGGGCGCATCCAATTTCTGTTTCTCTAGGATCGAAATGTGCTGTCTCGCGCTCACGCTTACCAACCACAGTTTGGACCACTGAAAAAACGTTTTATCTAAGCCGTATCTTAAGGTCTAGTTAGTAGTTTGGTACCAGCACCACCATTATCATCTGCAGAAATGGCAGGGCATGACCGGATCGACAGGAGATTCCGGCGGCACGAACTGTAGGGTACGGCGCCCGAAAGGACGGGACCGTATGCACGGCCCGTTTTCTACGCGCGTCCAGGTACGGCACGGAATTTTGTATGGGCCGAGCTCACATGGCGTCTCCAGTGGAGCCGGGTACCAGTGACACTACGTTTCCCTCGGCTTGGCAGTATTTTTTTTTTTTGCAAGTAGAGAGGGCCTGACATGACAGGTAGCCAGCCCGGCAGTCCGGCACGGCCCAGGTTGGCCGGGCCGTGTGGGCCCACGAAGGGGCTCAGACATCAGAGGGAGAGGAGGGCGAAACTATAGAATAATAATACGAAGCTTGGCCGGCCCAAATGCTGACGCAGTAGATTGGATCTGGTGACTGGGGAGTGAGCGGATGCCGAGGTGGCCGGTGGCGCCGTGCCGCCGTGGTCAGTCACTCCGGGCCGGGGAAGCTTCCTGGTGCATTCGCTCTGAGCCCGTGTTTAGGTGGAGGGTGAAAATTTTTTTACCCTCCTTTGACCACTAATTAGGGGTGTTAAATAAAGTGAGTTTACAAAACTACCTTCACAACCCCTAGTAAATTCGCAAGACGAATCTAATGAGGCCTTTGACCGTACGATTCGAGGATGATTACTGTAGCATTACTGTAGCAAATCATGGATTAATTAGGCTCATTAGATTCGTCTCGAAAAGTTACGCTCATCCGTGAAGAAGTTTTGCAGATAGACTTCATTTATACTCCATGCAAGAAAGATTCTTTTTTGCAAAATTTTTTGGAGTCGTACTGTCTCTGCACGGAGCCGCTGAACCGAACTCGCCGTTTCATCATCTATACGAGAGGAGGGTCGCGTACGACCAAGTCATCTTATTGCACGCGTCGAGCGAGATGTAAATCATGTGTTTTGATGTTGGTTTAGATGTAGAAACCATATTTTCGATCGAACGTTTTCTTTTTCTTTTTTTCGTGAATTTTTTCTAGTTTGGACATTTTGCTCAGTATTGTTCTTATGGGTAATCTTTTTGATTTCTGCATTTTGTTCCAGTAGATTTATTTTATTTTCGCACTCCCTCCGCACGAGTCGAGAGGCCGGGGCGGTGGGGCCTCCAAAGTTAGCAATCCGACTACTAGTGCAGCTACGATGGTGATCTAGTGGTCAGAGGCATGCAGCTTCGCCAGTCTAGTAGCAGTATCGCATGGACCGTACCAGGTCGGACGAGAAATCACCACGAATGCACGATGCAGCATCCGACCATTCTGGGGAGTGCGGTAGCTGTTGGGGGTCACCATAGCTAAGATGAGCCTGAGCGGCGACACACTGGACGGACATGAGTACAGGACGATTGTCGTCGAGGCCCGTTGGATCTCACACGACTACTGTACATACAGCACTACACGAGATGGGGAGCGGGCCAGGCCAGCGCGGACGTGTGATCCGCGGGGCGCAAAGCTATCTTTTGCACCCGGCGACCAAGGTGGCCTGCGCCCAAAAGCGCCGAACGCCGCAGATCCCCTTGCCGCGGCCGCGTCAAAGCGGCGTCAGGCTCCAGCACCCAGCCAGGCAGCCTACTGCCCTACCCTCCACCGGTCCACCCTGCCACACCCTCCGGCCTCCGCGCGCGCGCGAGCACGACGCGCTGCAAAGCCTACAACTCCGTGGCCCCATGCAAAGGAGCCGTCGCGCTCGCGCCGGGGTCGGGTTGTGAGCAACTCAGGGTCTGTTTGGTTGGGAAAATTTGATGAGGTTTGGAAAGAAAATTACCATTGAAAAACGTATTCTGTGTAGAAGGCACGATTGTTAGGGAAAGAAAATTTGCCAGTTGCCGATAAAAATTGTTAATATAAACAGAGCCTCAGCAGATAAGCCTGTCAGCCTATGGCTGTGGGCGGCTGCCGCCGCCGGGGACGGCACGGCAACGGCAGTGCCCAATTTGGCGTTGGCGCCCGGCACCGGCACCTGCTGGCAGTGGCAGCCTTTTGGGTGTGTCGCCCCGCAGGCAGGCAGCTTCCTGACCCAACTTTTTTGACGGGTCCCCGATCCGGGGAGAGTCCGGTCCGCTCCGGCTGCCGCCGTCTGGGGCAGAGGACACGACACGAACAGAGATGACAACACGACACGACATGATAGCGACAGTCCGTTTGTTCCAGGAACAATTTCAGGTTCGCCGCTGCCGTGCGTCCCAGCTCTTGAACGCCTTTTGCCTCTAGCGCACGTTTCGAAATACTAGGCGCACACACACGGCAGCGGAAATTCCAGGCCCCGGTTTTTCCCATCACCTGTCAAAACGGTGGAACGGAATGTTCGATCGAGAACTTCG
>CM014272.1:75002611-75022836 GCA_004135705.1 Alloteropsis semialata | reverse complement strand
AACTTCTCCGGCCGCGCCCCTCCTCCCCGACACCGGCGGCCTCACCTCCTCTGCTCTTTCCCCTTTTCCGTCTCCGTGCGCGAGCACGAGGTAGTTGGCGCAGACGTGCGGGCCCACACCGACGTGGCTTATACCAGTCCTCCTCTACCTCCGCCAGAAATGGCGGACGCGGAGCGATCCGCTCCCGTCCAGTACGGGGTAGCGTACCCCGGTGCGGGGGAAAAAACGCTACCCCCATACCGGAGGGTATTTTACAGGGTGCCGGTGCAGACAGCCTAATGCTACGCTCACTACGCAACTGCATGCTAATCTCAACCTTTTTTTTAAGTGAGCCTGAGCCTTTTCTTCATTTATTAGTTTTAGTCCAGCTCGTTACGCAAAAAAGGCACTATGTCTTTCAAAAAAATTTAACAATTAGTACCAGAGGATTGGAAAAATCCATTCCAAGAATAACAGGTCCATAACCAATTCGCTGCCAAATTTAACAAAAAGACAAGATGGTGACATAAAATACCCTGTTTTTGTAATTTTCTTTTTTCTGAATAAAAATTGTCAAGAACACATTCATCGTTAATAAATTGGCACAGCCGCGCAGCATAACAAGAAATAGTTTTTTTTTCCAAAAATCCAAGAACAATAATGCCGATTCTGCATAAGAAACCAGTCATGTTTACGTGACATAAACTAGTTGGGTTAAATTCAAGATGAAAGATGTTGTTCATGTTTAATAAAAAAAAGTGGGGTTCATGTACCCATTGCATTGCTCACTTGAGCATCCATGCGCCATGATGGACGAGGCCGCCCGGCAAAACAGCCCTATATAAACACCGTAGCCTTTCCCCGTGCTGCCCCACTCATTATACCTCACGACATCGTGCTCGCCAAGCCCACACCCAACGAGCGCCGGGAGCCAGAGCTCGTCCTTTCGACACGCGCACGCTCCAAGCAGCAGCAGCCGCCGCCGCCGGGAAGGAGGAAGAGGAGGCGGCGGGCATGGGGAACAGCCTGCGGTGCTGCCTGGCGTGCATGCTCCCCTGCGGCGCGCTGGACGTGGTGCGCGTGGTGCACCTCAGCGGGCACGTCGACGAGTTCACCTGCCCGCTCGCCGCGGCCGACGTGCTCGCCGCGCACCCCAACCACGCGCTCACCGACGCCTGGTCCGCCGGCGCTGCCCGGAAGATCGTCATCCTGTCGCCGGACTCGGAGCTCAAGCGCGGGCGCATCTACTTCCTCATCCCCTCCGCGTGCTCCGCGCCCGCCGCCGAGATGAAGAGGAAGCGCAGGGGACGCGCCAGCAAGAAGAAGCACGGCCACCGCACGGTCGCGGCGGCGGGCAGCACGGCGGAGCAGGACAATTACCTGCGGGAGCTGCTGTCGGAGAGGCGGGAGGCAAGCCACCGGCGGCGACGGAGCGGCGCCCGCCCCGGCGTGTGGCGCCCGCGGCTGGAGAGCATCGCGGAGGAGCCGTCGGAGTAGCTCTGCTCCACGAGCTTCCTCCCCCTCATTTTCTCTCTCTCCTTCCGATATTCCGATGTGAATACCAAGAATCAGCGGCCGGCGAGGATGCGCTTTGGGCCCTCCCTCGCGGCGCGTTCGACCAACGATCTCCCTGTCTTTGTGTAAGCATCTTCAGGGCAGCTTGAACGCTCTTTGCCTCGGAAGTCGAGTGGAAAACCAGAGAGGAAAAAAAGACCAGAGCGATTGTAAGATCTGAGCCAAGCCAATCTGTACAAACGGAATTTAGTTGAGTTCATTTGTGGTTCTTGTTCCCTCCCAAGTTGCTTGACATCGTTGGTTGGTTGTGCACTTGTTGCTCTGTTTTTTTCCGGGAGTGCCGGAATGCTGCACCAGCAGTCGCAGTCCACCACTGCTCGCCGTGGATGACGATTCCCAGTCCAATTCCACGCTGTCCTGCACGCCACGGCAGCTCTGCACTGCACCGGGCGACGCGTCGACGGCGGCAGCGACGGATCCGAAATCGGCGACCGGTTTGTCTCGCGGCCGCCCGACCGGGCTTATGCCCCGCCAGCTGTCAAGAATCCCCATCGCCTTCAGTATTTTCTGAGCATGTGCTCACTTCATCAGCTATGGTCGCAAGGAAACTTTGACTCTCTTGTTGCGCAGCGCAGATACATGAACTGAACATCCATTTTATTTGTCTAAGATCTGACTATCTAAGAACTTACAACAACCTTTTCATTGGGAAAAACAAATGCAGTCAAACTGCTGAAAATCGTATGCAATGGCCTTGCTTCTCCTACGCTAATGCTTCTCCTACATTTTCTTGTACATGCATGTGTACAGGAGGGCGCCCCTTTCTGCAGATGCCTGCAGAGCTGGAGCCTCCAAACAAATCAGCGAACTATACGATAGTGTACATATAATCTGCCGAGTCAAAAAGAATCACGATTCAGGATTCACGATCATGTATCTTGCCCTCGATTTGGCAATCGTTCATTCGGTCAGAACAGCAATGGCTGCTCGAAAAACGACATGTCGTCTCGTGGCTCGTCCTTGGCGTAGTACATCGCGTCGCTCTGTTGCTGGTGCTGGCTCGTGTAAGAGTAGGCCGTGCCCGCCGGGTTGCCGAACCCGGACAGGGCGAACCCGCCGCCGCTCTCCGCGGCCTGCGTCGGGGCGCCGTCGAGGCCGCCGCAGAAGGCGCCGAAGCCGAACCGCCCGTCGGCGGGGACGGCGGCGCCGCCGCCGCTGTGCTGGTAGCCCGCGGCCGCCTGCTGCGCCGTGAGCGCGGCGCGGTAGAGCGAGGAGGCGCTGCCGCGCGCGGGGGGCACGTCGTGATTGTGCTTGCCCTCGTAGGTGGTGACCACGGCGCGCGCGTCGTGGCACGCGCGCTCCACGTGCTTCCGCACGGGGCACCCGGCCGTCGTGCACTTGTAGTAGCTCCGGGGGTTCGGGTTGCCCTTCACCACCTTTTGCCCGTACTTGCGCCACCGGTAGCCGTCGTCGAGGACGTCGATGTCGCTCATCGTCTGCACCACGACCCTCGGCTCCCGCACCGTCCGGTTGCCGGCCACCACCGAGATCCCCTCGCCGTCGCCACCGTCTCTCCTCCTAGAACAAAGCGAAGCACGTTAAAATCCATCACGTGATACGAACACATGGCCGGCTGTTTATTCGAAATTTCGGTGGCGAGGCTCACCATTTCTTGGAGTCGGGTTCATCATCATCGAGCTCGTCGGCGCCGAAGTTACCGGCGAGCCGCGAGCTCACGCCGTTGATCTCGTCGTCCCCGAACGACCCGGACGAGTTCTCGGGCGTGCCGGACAGCGCGCCGAAGGAGTGCTCCGCCGCGGCGTCGCTGGCGCTCTGCAGCACGTAGGACGACGCCGGCACCGGCGGCGCGGCCGAGCTGGAGCCCCGGCGCGTGCTCTGCGGCTTGGGGTGGTTGTGCGTGCCCTTGTACACGATCTCCGTGACTTGGCCGTCCGGCGACCGCTCCACCTTCTTCTTGGTGGGGCAGCCCGGGAAGCTGCACTTGTAGTAGCTGCGCGGGTTCTCGCTCCCCTTCATCTGCTTCTGCCCGTACTTGCGCCAGTTGTAGCCGTCGTCCGACGACGGCCGGTTGCTCTGCTCGCGGAACCCGGACACCGCCGCGGGCACGGCGCCGTAGCCGCCGTTCCCGAGCATGTCAGGCTGCGCCGCCGCCGGCGCCTCGAATTGAGCAGGGGGCTCCTGGTAGCTCCATGACTGTTGCTGCTGCTGCAGCAGCTCACCGTTGTACGAGTCTCCTACTCCACCCTGCAACATTGCAGCAGCAGTATTTTTAGACATCAAAATACGTGCATACTTGTGATTGGTGCAATAGTGGTTTTTGAAATAAAATTTGACTATTGCAGCCATGTTTAATTCCATAAGTTTTCTCTATTCATCACTATTCATCAAATATTAGGACACTGATTAAAGGTATTAAATGTGAATTAATGACGGATTAATTAGGCTTAATAGATTCGTCTCGTGATTTCCCGTCCATCCGTATAATTAGTTTTATAATTAGATCATGTTTAGCCCTCGTAATCTTCGATTTAATTTTGCTACAGTAAATTTTCTAAACTTATCTTGCTGAATTAAACAGGGTGAAACATTGACTTTTTGTGGAGTTTTGACAGTAAGCGAGATCCAATTAATGCGACAGTTCAGTTTCTTTTTTGCCATAAAATGAACACCTGCCGTACGTCATGATAGAACTCAAATAAAATAAAATAAAAACATGCCAGCGTCTTGACACTGCCCACATGGCACTAGTAGACGAAACTGCAAGAGAGGAATGCGTCGAAATTCCCCATCGTGATTGCCTACCTATGCGCAAACCTTTTCCCATCTCAAAAAACACAAACGAAGAATTTGTTGCAGCTAGGCCTAGATTCCTAGCACAAATTATGATGCATCTATATCGTGTACTCAAACGAGTACTAGCCTGTTCGGTTGGCCGGCGGCTGGTAGCTGGTGCTGATTTATCGTGAGAGAAAAGTACTGCTGGCTGGTTGGTGGCTGGTGCTGATTTGTTGTGAGAGAAAAGTACTGTTGGCTGGTGGCTGATAAGCCAACCGAACAGGCCAGGCTGGCGGCTGGTGGCTGGTGCTGATTTGTTGTGAGAGAAAAGTACTGCTGGCTGGCTGGTGGCTGGTGGCTGGTGCTGATTTGTTGTGAGAGAAAAGTACTGCTGGCTGGTGGCTGATAAGCCAAGCGAACAGGCTATCAACCGCTTACCAGTGGTGCCATCAGCATGGACGACGATTGCGGAAAGGAAGCCGCCTGCGCGGCTCCGGCCACCGTCTCCGGCATGGACGCCGCCGTCTGGAACGTGAAGTCGGTGTACTGCCGCTGCTCATCCTTGACGCTGGCCTGCAGGTTCTCCGCCGTCCCCATCCAGTTGAAGGGCTCCGACGGGATGGCGCCAGTCGTCGGCGACGGGAACAACTGAAACAGCGGGAACACGATTGCGTTAGCCACATGCGTGCCGCGGTTCGATGGGAGCTTCATGTCCGCGACCGCGATCGAAGCCGCGACGACGAGTCCGTGCGTGCGTGCTTACGCTGGGCGTCAGGAGGATCGGCGAGTCGAGGAAGCTAGAGAACGCGTTGAGGTACGACGACGGCGACGCCGGCGGGTGCGACAGAGGGAGGGACGGCGGCGGCATGGCCTTGAACTTGGAGAGCCCGGTGATCCCCGTGCTGTCTGCTCCGCTAGCAGCCGGGCCGCCGAGGAAGTTGGCGAAGGAGCTGGTCGCGAACGAGAGCGCGACGGGTCCGGAGTTCGCCAGCTTTCCAAAGCTCCTCGGCGTCGAGGTCATCGGAGGGCGCGGCGGCGAGGATCGGACGGAGGCTGTGCCGGGAAGAAGACAGGAGAGGGGAAGCTTTTGGCAGCCGGTGCAGGATGGTGATCCCGAGACCGACCCGCTGCGGCTTATATAGAGGTTTGAAAGTTTGACCGTTGACTGGTCAGCACCACGGGTGGCCGTCTCTGACTGGCGGCTGCGGGGCGAGGCCGCGGCCACACACACCCCCCGCTCGCCGATCCACCGTGGCGGCGCGGCTGGCCCCGCCGGTTGCCGGTGGCCGGAATGCGGGCTGGCGCCGCCGCGCGGGGGAGTGGCGTCCGTGGATGGCAGGATGGGTGTCTTTGACCTGTTCCGACGGCCAGGATCGTCCCGGCGCTCGCCATTCCGCCGTGCTGATTGGGATTACTGAGTCCAAGCGAGATCAAAGCGTATCAGAGCGGGATCAGAGCGTATCAGCTCAGAGATTAAGCGGCGAATGGGAGGCATTCCTTCCGAAGCCAACCGCCGTAGATTAGTGAGGTCGGAGGGATTAAATTTTTTGGGATCAGAGGCAGAAATTTCTACTGCATGATATGTTTATAGCAAATCAAAGTGAGCTATGGTGTTGGAAACTTGGACTGGATTGACTGGTTCTGCAGGTGATTTTTTTTGCTCCATTCGTCTGGTCGGATAATCATCGCCTCGGCTCGCAGCAGTACTTCAGTCAGCACTCAGGAGAAAGGGTGGTCGCTGGTAAAACGGGGCGTCGATGCACTCGAATTGTCTGACCGCTTCCTCGATAGTGTTCATCAGCAACTGCAGATAGATTCGCAGTGGCTCGTCTGACCTAGTTTAGTCAAGCATGTACGTTATCCTTGCGTGTGACTTCACATGCTTAGATGGTCAGTTGTGCAGAAACGCAAAGCTTGCGATTCTGATTAGTGCCATTCTCTTTTCAGTCCCATGCATGCATACAGATTTCCACTTCAAAAGGCTTGCAGACTTCATTCTCTTTTCAGTCCCATGCATGCATACTGACTGATCGACAAAATGGCAAAGTCCTGACGCAGATGATCAATGAGAGCCGGGACTACGGAGGAAGGACGAGACTGAAACCGGGACACGAGACTTTGCAACGCATGTGTTTCAGGACTTGAAGCGTTTCCTACGATCAATAACTGATCGGTCTCCGCGTCCGTGTAAAATTAAACTTCGGCGCTGGGCACGTGCGAGACTTCGTGTCCCAGCGAGTCGCGCACGGGCACGGCTTCGTTTTACACGCACGAACCAATCGACGCAGGCTCTCTCGAACCCTCGGCCCTGCAACATGCATGTGGTGTGACTCTTGTGAGGTCGTCGACGGAGGACGCTCTCGCTCATGGGCTGCTGGGTTGGCGATAATTTGTGCGTAGAAATTAAAGCCGGTCAAGGCGTACGGGGGAGGGTGCGTGCTTCATGCTTGGAGGGTGCGTTCCGTTCGTGGCACCACAAAACTTTCTGGGAAGCTGCCTGCCGGCCACGTGGAAACAGGCAGGAAGGCACGTGTAAGCTGTTCTACAGTCCAGTGCATTGGTTCCTTGCTGATCGAGCAGGGGAGAGGACAGAGGAGACGGTGTGTTTTTTTATTTGTCAGCGGAATGGGTTGAATGGAGAACTGGTCGTCGTGGTCCTCGTGGATGCATTTGCATAATTTGCATAATTGCGTAATTGTTTGTCTTCTAGTAGTAATGACGCATCCACTCTGCAAACAAAAGGTCTACAGATGTCCCTATCATTGACTTGGGAGGGTACGGGGATGAGTAGTTTTATATACCAGTGTACAACTCATCAAATGTTTTTCTCGGGGGCAAAAAGAATGCAGCACATCAGATTACGGGACGGATCCTGAATGTGCCGAGCATGCTGCATGCATGTCCCGTGCATCCTAAATATATATTTGCTATTTTTTTTATAAAACGTGAGGAAGGTTCTACTGATTAAATATATATTAAAAACAGGTTTAGGGATAGAAGAAGACTCAAGAAACAAAAAGGAGAGAAAGAAAATTAAAAGTACTAAGAAAGATTGTGCAGCCATTCAGAGATCGTCGGCAAATATTTCTTCGCTCTTAGGATAGCCAAAGCGAATTCAGTTTGGAACTTGGTTTTGAAGGCGTCCACTGAAGGAGGGACTGCTCTGAAGATTAGGTCATTTCTGGAACACCATTATGATAATAATCTTCATGAAAAAAAGGGAGAGTAAACTTATGCTGGCAGCTGCTTATTGCTTCTTCAAAGGTGGCTTGTAAAGGGATATTTAGACCAATTGAGGTCCAACACTATTGAGCAAAGCTACAGTGTAAAAAGAGATGCTTCAGAATCTCATCCACTTGTGTTGTGCATAAGACACAATCATATGAGTCAAAATGCATATGCCTCCGTCTCAATAGGGACTGAAACTGCCACACTCAGCTTTATAATTGAAACTAGCCCAATATGACATTTTGTTTACTGAAATATCCACTCTTCTCAACTCTGGCCATATTAGTCTTCTCCTCCTCCATCTCCAAAAAGATTAAGCTTCTCTGGCGGGTCAGGATAAATTTGGGGTTTTAAAAGGCAGGTTAGCCTAGCAATAGACATGGATTATGGACAAGGCGGTAAGATCGCTGCTGTCCGAAGTGGTGGAGTATGATTGGGTGGGGGAAACTCACTTTAGGCCTTACTTGGTCATCTATTCCCCAAGGAGATTTGAAGAAAATTGACAGGGATTAGATCCCCAACAAGTCAACGTGCTCCTCGATTCCTTAGAGAATGGATAACGAAACAAAGCCTATGGTTATTGTGTTAGTAGGGTGTAATGAGCCTGAGGATACGGGGAGAGGAGAGTGGGGCAGAGGTGCTTGATCTTGCTTTGGGTGCCATGGCCACAAGAGCAAGAGGAAGGAGGTTGAAGAAAGATGGTGAAATATCGATAAAGATTGAAAGCCCAAAATTTGTGTGTTGGTGGTGTTGGGTTACTAAAATACCCACATTGAGATGTAGAAGGATATGATAAAATACACACGTATACTATAGATAGCATCAATGGTATACCATACCAGATAGGAGAGATACACTTCGTCATGGTAAAAGGGGGGTGACTACACGATGGAAGAGGCAAGAGAGCGCTAGAGATGCAGCTGACGCAAAATTGTAAAAGTTTCACAGTGCAAGACTGCAAGTATGGGTTTTGGATCCGCGAAGAGATCCAACGTGTTCGAACTGAGAGAGCGGTGACCAGAGGCAAGGAAAATAACTTTATGGGGGGATGGAACGGTTACAAGAGTGTGAATTCACCCTGATCGGGCACTATTCACCGCTATATATAGGCCTACGGAGTAGTCTCTTTACAATCAATACCCTCTCCACTACTACATTCTTGGTATATTCGGGGGTATTATGGTACTTGCAGCAGCCCACTTACAGCTCAATTCCCCAGGCGCCATGAAAGGATGGCGAATGATGTAGCACCATGTGTCCACTCTCCTTCTGCCAAGTGGGCCCGACCCTTCGTACTTGCTGCTTAGGCTGTCCGCACTGGGGGACGGTAAACCGTCCTCCAGTACGCGGATAGCGTAATTTGTTCTACACCGAGGTATTGCAAAATGATCCGGTAAAGCAAAGGATGGCAAAGGATACGATATTTTCAGTGGCCTCCGCGGAAACGCTATAGGCGTCCTCGCCCCAACAGCCGCTTCCCTCGCGCCCTCCGTTTCCCCTCCGCCGTCGCTCGCGCTACCCTCCGCCTCGCTCGCGCTCCCCTCCACCTCCACCTTGTGCTCTGCCACGGCCTCCCTGCGGTCGGCCTCTCCGCGCTCCCCTCCGCCTCCTTCCTCGCGCCCTTCGCGCCCCTGCGCCGGTCTGGTCGGAGCGCCGTTCGCGCCGCCGCCCGGATGGCACCGCCGCCGGGCCGATCCACCGCCGTCCGCCCCTGATCTGCTCGAGGGAAGAGCGGATCTGCGCCGGGGAGGGCCCGCCTCCGCCGGACCCTTTCGTCGTCGCCTCCTCCTTTCGATCTGCGCGGGGAAGACAAGTCGAGGCCGCCGCCGCCGTCCCAAAGCAGCGTCCGGCCCTGCCCTCGACCTCCCCTGCCTCGAGCCCGTCCTCCCCCGCTTGCGGCCGTCCGGCCCTGCCCCCGGGCCACCCACGCGGCCGTCCGCCGCCGCGAGGCCATCCTGGAGAAGCCGGCCGTGGGCAGCCGTGGGCGCAAGCGGCGGCGGCGAGGTTCACCCGTTGAAGCGGCCACATCAGAGGAGAGCTCCACCGCACGCTCCGGCCGATGTCCTGCCCAACTCAGGTTTGTACACCCCTTGCTGTGTGTGAAATGTCTGCTACCTTTTTAGTTGTAACATGTAGAATATCACAAAAGTTCCATCTCCTACTTATTCCAATTGGTTTTGCAAATCTTTAGCAAGAGAGATGTGGCGTCAATTACATGAATTCGTCGTCATATGACTGATCTTGCAGCTCCAAGTACATTTTAATGCTAGGAGAGGGACTGGCTTGTGTGATCTTGTACCGCAGATCATATCCAGCAAAAAGATCTTGAAAACTGAGACCATGGATGGTGAGACAATGGAGTAATTATTAAGACTTGTAATATTTTGTGGTCATGTAATAATTATTAAGACTTGTAATATTTTATGGTCATATAATATTTATTAAGTCTTGTAATATTTTGTGTCGTATTACTAATTAATTCCATCCCATGATTTATAATAACTATTTTAAATGATTGTCTTATAAAGAAATGTGTTTGTTGAGAGGAGATGGTTGAATAAAATATAGGGTAGCGGGAGAGATGAGTATAGAGGAGAGAATCTCGATGACTAGGACAGAATATTTTTTTAGAGGATGAAAATAGAGTATGACGAGTACGGACAGCCTTAGTCGCTTCTGCTGACGAAGGACTCCCACCGGCTCGGCTCATAGCGAAGCCCACGGCCTTCGTCTTTCTCTCGTGGCGACTCCTTGCGTGAGGGGTGAAGGGGTTGATAACCCTCTCTCCACACCTAGCCTTGTGCGAGTGCGAGCCTTGAAAGCATGTTAGGGCTCATGCGAAGGGGTAAGCCGTAAACTTTGAGAAGGCGCGAGAAACTGAAGGAGTTAGCTAAATTTGCGCCTCCCCAACAAGGGGGAACGAATATGTGCGTGAATAAAGGCCAAGAAAACAAGAAAGATGCTGTTGCCATTACAAGAAATGGGCAGATTAACAGCAGCTGCTCATTATGTTAGCCATGAATGGAAAAATTGAACCCATACTGAAGCAACTAAACTGGAAAAGGAGAGATCTCGACAACCTTCAAGTAAAACTCAAGCACACGTAAATGCGTAACACACTGAGATATAACGGAGCTTAAGAGAGGACAAAAATTGGACAGTCTATCCATCTCGGCCATGGATGGAAGGCACACGATATATCTTCATATTTACAAAAAAAAAAGACATATCATCGTTTGGGACTGGTAATTGCTTCATTGGATTCCCCCCCGTCATGAGCTGGCCCACCTTCTCTGTGAAGAACAGATGGAGTTGGCGCCTTCATCACCCTGTCAGCCATCGTCGGTGAACCACCCTGAGGTGTGGAACGTGATGACCTGTGTGGAGCTGGCGGGCTCTCTAGAATAAAGATCGACGGACTAGCATTACCACTCCTGTACGGTGAACTTGGATTGGACCTGAACAGGGGCAAACCATCTTCTCGACGCAAAGGGGACATTATACGCTGGCTTTCCTCGGTTACTTGCCCTCTATGTGACCTGTCCTCTGTAATATCGTAGTAATCTGCAGTCCTGACCTCCTGGGCAAGGGAACATGAGCAGCAGAGCAACCACTGGAAACAATCTGTTGCATCGGGGTTGCGGCAGCAGAAGGTATTTCCGGGCAGGTTGAATCTCTTCCTCATCTGTATTCTCCAAAAACCACCATACAGTAGACCAAAGAAGCATAGGAAAAGACCAGTGAGCCCTAATGCCTCTCGAAGGGACTCATTGTTAATGTTGACAGCTGCTAGGTTGAAGATAAAGAATGGTGCTAGGCAAAAGAGCAGAAACGTCGCGATATGGACATACATGTTGCCAAATCCGAGCCTCTGCATGTTCCAACCAAAGACACAGCAACTGCAGAAAAGTGACAAGTATGCAAGAGATATCTGGTCCCAGAAATCCAGTAGTCCGCCAACCCACTCGGGCCTACTCTCCACGAAACGGCGTTCATCACCTTGAATGAAAGAGTACCTCCTCGCAAATGACTTAAACCTTGGAGTTGGCCTGCCGCTCTCGGTTGAGGCGACTTCGATTTGTGCTTCTTGATCAATCTCTGCCTGTTCTGTGTCATAATCCTTCCCAAGTGGGCTGATGATATTATACAGGCCAGCGAATGCTGCAGCCCCAATAGCAACAGATATAGTCAGGCCAACACCAATAGGAGGCCGTTCAGATCTGCGGTATCCCAGGTTTAGACCGCAAAGGGCATACTGAGCAAAGCAATTCAAGTTAAGAAGGATTACAACAACCATCATGTGCATCCACTCATTAGGCTTATATGTTCCATTTTTGCAATATGTCTTCCTAAGCCTTAAAATGTCCTTTTGCTCCCATCGACACAGAAGCACAAAGTTGTAGATCCTTTGTGGGTGCTGATAAAGGCACATGAGTGTGAACAATGCATTCAGAATTTGGTTGTTCACTTCAAACCAGGTGTCTCTTTGCGATTTGCTTGGCAAAGCACGATTCAGCATTCCAGTCATAACAAGGAAGAGGATTGCACCTGATACAGCAACACAAACAATCCAAACAAAAAGGGCCATGTTCATAGGCTCCTTTATCCAATTCTTAGCCATCATCCAAAGATGGCCCCAATTAATCTTCCTGATGAACTGAAAATGGTCATGACTACTATGGTTGTCAGAATGGATAGAACGCGAGAACTCATCACGTTGAAGCGCGAGCTGTTGAAACCTGAACGAAGCGGATGGACCAAACTTCTTTAACCTGGGGCCACTAGAAAGGCGATTCAAAAGGTTCCTAAATCCACTCCAGCGCTTCCCTTGTTGTGAAACACCCTGAGTGGCAAGAGGGTTCACGCCCGCTGCACCAGGAGCATTGTCTGAAGCTGTTGAGTCCACCCGTTGAGTGTCAGCTTTGAAATTTCCATTACCATTGGAGGCCATTTTGTTCAGGTGGAGTCCTAGATTATATGAACAATCCAACAACTTTCAACTTGGTAAGGCACCCTACTTAACACTCGGACTCAAAGTGCTCTCTTATATACAGAAAAGCTTGCACATGCATAGTGTTGGCTAACTATTTCTGCAAAAAGAGCCAGCCCAAAAGAAAGGAAACGTTCGTTACTAAACTTAGATACAGAAAGACAATTACTCCAAACTCATACGCAGGAACAATTTTAAAGTAAAGAGTTAATTTTGGTGAAATGACAGGACTAAGCAACAAGGGGTGATGAAGTTTGTGAGGCCACAAAACAGGCATGCCATATATGTATGAAACCTTGTTAAAGGAAATAAAGAAGCAATGCAAAAATCTAAGACAAGCTTAAATGAATTAAAGCACAGCTCTAAAGCACAATCTTTGGCTGTCATCTTGTTATTAAGCATGAACCAGTTTCACAGAATGCCCCCACCATTATGCAATTCCAGTATTACACCTATCCCGGCAATTATGCTTTTGATAGCATCTGGCCAAGCGACCAAGCCTACCAACTAAAAATTATCAGCCCACTTGTAAAGATGTAACTTGTAAGTATTTATATGAGTTAAGCACAAGTGATTATTAAGACTGTGAATGCTTTCACATTCATCTAGAGAGAAACAGAGAATGCCCTACGACCTAATTAATATCTCTCGCTCGTTACATGTAACATATGGAGCAGAATTAGGCAGCGCAGAGCCCTGCTCTACCGCTCTTTGATCCAGGGACTTCTATCCTGCTGCCAAAGGAACACCACAAATCTAAAAATCCACGCTGGTTGCCCAACAGATTCATGTACTAGCCTGACGTAACATGATGGGCGGAAACAGCAGAACGGCTAGAAACATCCGATAAATTGACTGGTCGCTAACAACAGAGCAGTACCCATGGAAATTCTTGCGGGGGAACGAGACAGCCAAGCAAACAGCGCGCTACACATCCAGGGGGCGGAGGAGCACAGGAGAGATCCATCCATTGTCCGCCAGGAAGTAGCAGCGCTCAAGGACGAGGAAAGGAGGACGGGGAGCGCTCACCTGCAGGCCCGGCGGGACGCGGAAGCAAAGGCCGGGATTCCTGCCTTGCCCCAGCCGCCACCGTCGCCGCCGCCGCCGCAGCACCGGAGAACGAAGAGCCCGAGGCGCGGATTGGGGGAGGAAAAGCGACGGGGCTCCAGGCTGCAGCCGCCGCAGAGGCGTTTGTTGAGGGGGGACTGGTCGCGAACGGGGTGGGGGTGGTGGTAGCGCCGGTGGAGTCAACGTGGCCGCGGGGAAAGTCAGATTCCGCCAACTCCCGTTCCGTTAAAGAACACGCGGTTATTACGCCACGCCCGGTCGCTCGCCGCCCTTTGGCCCCACCACCCATCCGCTTGCCGGGCCACGGGGCCACCGGCTGCGTCGGGGGCAGCGCCAGCCGGGTAACGGTCCAACGCGCTGGGCCGTCGGGGCAACGGCGAACGGATAAGGGCCTGTATCCGTGCCGTTGCCGTCAGCCCATCGCCGTCCACTCGAGTGGGATGCTTGGGGAACGCCGCTGGCGGTGGCAGGGAGGAGGGACGTCGCCGGCGGCCGCCGCGCCGGTCTCCGGTGGGAACACGGCGGAGGAAGGCAAGATCCCCGTGCATCGTGTAGAGAGACCATCTTCGTTCTCTGCGTCTTGTTCGACGAACGGCANAAAAAAAAAGAGAAAAGCTCTAGATACTCGCCACCTCACCACTTTGGCCGCGCCACGACGTACGCCCGTGGCCGTTGGATGGCCAATCTTCGGCGGCTGCGCACGCTCATCTGCCGTTCTCCGTCCCCAGCCATGGGCGGTCGTTCCCGCGTCCGCTTGACCACGCCCACACCGCGCGCCATCGACATCTCCCGTCGTCGCGCTGCACCACGTTGCTCGCCGGAACGCCAAGGGCTATACCTTCGAGAACATACTCCCTAACCAAGCACACTGCCGTCTGCCGAAATGCCAAGGACTAAAATCGCCCTGGGTTTAAACATGCTTATGAACTTTATTCAAGCTCTAGAAACGCCGTGCGCGTTGCCGTGTCAACAAAAACAAAACGACCAAGCTTGGCAATAGCCATGCTGCCATGGGACCACATATTTTTGGCGTGGGAAAAAAATAATGCTCCAAGAGTTAAAAAAAGATATCTCAAGAGGGGAAGAAAATAAAGAGCTAGAAGAACCATGTTTTAGGACAACCAAAGTATAGTCTCTAAAAGTGCATTCATCTCGTTTTGGTGAATTAATGACAATCTAATTAAAGTGCTAACGAGTTTAACGAGTTTCATTTGAGTATGAGAGCAGATTATATTTGAAGAGAAATGAATATTGATGATTGGCGACTCCCCATTCTTAAAGTGGAAATATTGACGGCTTTCTAATTCAAGATGAAGGTTTAATTTCATTTTATTTTTGATCTTGAGTTTAGGAATGCCGTACTATAAAGGGGATCCAAGTTTGATGTTTTGCGGGTGTCTCAAAGCTCATTAGATCATATTCTTACCCATAGAAACACTCCCCAAGTCACCTCATATCAATCCCATGTTGAGCCTAAAACCCAGCTCAGCCAAGTTAACCTGGCTCACTCTGGTGAAGCTCTCTGTCCCGAAATTAATTACACCCAGCTCAGCCAGGTTAGACCTGGCTGAGCCCAGTGAGCATCTCTGTCTTATAACTGTAGCAATTATTTTTCGACCTGGCTCAGCCAAGTGGCACCCAACTTAGCCGGGTCTATGAGTCCAGCACACCAACGGCTCTATTTGGGGGGTGGGAATATATATACCCCTCCACCCCCTCTCACTCCCCTCTCTTGGCTCTCCCTCACCACAACTGAACCAAGGCTTCATTCTTCATCCTTTGCTCCTCTCCCTCTCCACTCTTGAGCCAATCTCGTAAGATTTGAAGTGAGGATTTGAGAGTTCTTGGTGAGAAGCTTGAGTGAGCTCCATTCCCATCTCTTGAGCTCCATTTCCATCACTTAAGCTTTGGTGGCATCTTCAAGCTTCGTCCTCGGATTTGTTACTCTTGGAGCTTGCTCCTAGACGGCATAGGCGTCGCCGTGGAGCACACAAACTTCGTGTGGTTGTGCCCCAGACGTTTGTTTTGCCCATCCTCGTGGAGGATTTCATAGTAAGTCACTCAATCCTCCTTTATGGTTGATTGGGAGAGGAAAGGGTTAGTGGACAACCCAGCTCTTTGTGGGCACCTCAACAGAGACGTAGCTTCGTTTGTGGGAGTGAACTTCGGGAGTAAATCTTGTGTCAACTTGTGTTCTTGTGTTCTTCGTGTTCATACTTGTGTTCATAGTTGACTATTGTGTTCTTCATTCGATCTACTTGTTTAGAGCTATTTGAGTGTAGGTACCCCACGGATCTATAAGCATACATCCTCCCAAGGCTGTGGTAACTCATAGATTCAAATTTCATTGGCTAGTTTTTGAATTTAATTCAAGTCAAACTCTCTGACCCGGCGGTTGAGTTGGGTGGCACCCGGCTGAGCCGAGTTGGGCTGAGCCGGGTCAAGCACTTTAATCCGCTGCTTTTAGTTTGAATTTTCAAAAACGC
Source organism: Alloteropsis semialata (assembly GCA_004135705.1). Lineage (NCBI taxonomy): Eukaryota > Viridiplantae > Streptophyta > Magnoliopsida > Poales > Poaceae > Alloteropsis > Alloteropsis semialata. Next base: position 75,006,774 of record CM014272.1, on the reverse strand, counting down.
CTGAGCCGGGTCTGTTCTACTGCCGGCCTGGGTGCCCGGCGTGGGGGGCCTGGCTTCCCTGCCCCGGTCGCCGCCTTTCCTGGGCGCGCGTGCAAGGGCAGGGGGTAGTGCTTGCTGCTCCCGTGCGTTCCCCCAACCTGCCCATGCCGCGCCTTCGCCCGTTCGCCGTGCCTGCTGCACGTGTGTGCGTGGCTCGCGCGGGCGGCGGGCTGGGGGTGCTGCCTGCCCAGGCCGGCCTCTCCTGGTTGCTCGGCGCCTGGGGTGCTTTCTTGAGCTTTCAATCTTCTTCCATTGGAGTTTGTGAGGTATACAATCTTGTTGCAACCCGATCTCTTTATCCTGCGCAATGGAGTTCAATTCCTTTTGAGCAATGTCTTAGATTACTCTAAGCTGCTAGGATCTACAAGGATTTTTGCTTCCATGGACTATGTCTCACAAAATATAATATTTTCTATTCCTGTTCATATCTTGCTAGCACTGAAACTGAACTCCTACTCTCCAAATCAATCCTTCTGTCTCTTATACCTGCCTTTTGTCCTCTACACCTTCCATGGGTCGTGCTCCTGCGTTTGGTCGGAGGGTTCTCGTGGTTGAGGAAGTGGCGATTGAGGAGGCCACTGAAAGTGAAGAAGAGATAATTCCAGTACCTCGTCCTCGCCGTGCCCTTGCTAGGAAATCTACTGACTCCAAAGGAAAAGGGGTGTCAGCGGGGACCTCTACTCATGGTCGTGCGGGTCAGAAGCGGGCTGCTTAGCGAAGCCGCCGTCCTTCCTATGACAATGATGCAGATCTTGTAGAGCCTGGTATTGATGCAGAATTTGTTACTCTCTCTCTCTATGGAGCATGCTATTCGAGTTGGTGATAATGATCTCATTGATCCCAAAGAGATTAATTATTGTGCTACTGGTGGAGCAAAGAAGCTCAAGGTTCTGAGATTCCAGGATCCCACTGATCGTCCACCTGGACCATTTGCTGCTGATCCTCATTTTTATAACATCTTCCACATTGACTACTATAATTCAGTTATCCTTCCAAAGAAAAATCGTGTCACACAACACAAGTGGATTGATTGGGACCTTTGCAGCTCTGTTGGAGATCCAGAACTTACTCGTGTTCTTGCTCACTTGGCGGATTGGAAGTTAAAAGAGCTTATGACATTTCAGTATTCATGGAGTGAGGAGGTTATTGCTCAGTTCTACACTACTCTTTGGATTAATATTGAAGGTCCTCAACCCTATCTCTACTTCATGATCCAAGGGACATGGTACAGATGCAGCTACACTCGCTTTGCTCGCATTTTGGGCTTTGAGGATGCTGATTTTGATGAGTCTCTACCCACGGTACATTCTCTTAGCCCTCCTAAGTATACTGAGGTAGAATACATGCATCTTCCCAACACTGCTATTGATGATTATTGGAAGACCGCACACATGCATCCTTTCTATCACTATCTCCATCAGCTCTTGATAGTCACTATTTTGCCTAAGAGTGGAAATGAAACATGTGTGCAAGCAACAACCAAAACCCTTATGCATATGCTAGCTGATGCAAATGTTGAGCCATTTAATATCTTTGATATGATTTAGAATGAAATTCTCATCACTTCTTGGTCACCTAGCAAGAGTTGCATACATGCCCCATTTATTATGAAAATGGTTGAGGTTGTCACAAAGAAGAGGTTTGCAAAGGATGTTGATCATGGCAGCTTTGTTCCAACTTGGTTTGATCCAACTAATCCCGCTCGTCGCTCCCGTAAGGCTCCTTCAAATCTCTCTAGTCCTTCACCTATGCCTTCTCCACCATTGCACCCATCATCATCTAGAGCTGCCTCCGCTAGTAGGCCTTTTCATCCTAGACATCATGATAAGAATGATAATCATGGGCTAAGTGCTATTATCAAGAAAGGATTCAATGCTCTCTTTGGTTGTGTAAAAAATGTTTATAAGGATGTGTACCACCAAAATAAGCGCTTAAGGAAACAACTCTATGATGTGCAAGAGAGACAAAATCAGCTTCTGCAGCCATAAATCTTCAGCCCCCACCTCCACCTTTGCCACCTTATGAGCCCCTACCTCCTCCCATTTACACCACAGATGATATATTTTCATGGCATGATCAGTTCATGGGTTTGTCTTCCGCTCCTGCGGGTGTTAGTGCTGCTGTTGATGAGCATGGGCATGCTATGGATCTTGATGATCAGCAGCAGTTTGGTTGTGAGGGTGCTCCTAGCTACCACATTGGAGATTGGGATCCTTGGATTTGATGCTCTTGGCTGCTCTTCGCTTCGACGACATTTGTGCTACTTGGTGTCTTTTCTTCTCTTTTTGGCGCTTGATGCCAAAGGGGGAGAAATTGTGGACTTGTTACATGTCGTTGGCTTTATCTATCTATCTATCTTATTTATGTATGGGACATGTAAGACTTTACTTGTGATGATTGTGATGAACTATGTGTGGTTGTAATGTGAACTTGGACCTACATTCATGGCTAGCTAGATTAATGTTCTTTATGTTGTGAGACTCTATTTGTGCTAATATGTGATGTTGCTTTGTCAAAATATATGTTGCTAGTGATCTTGTGTTGAGCATGATATGATGATGAGTTGGTGTGATGTTGTTTTACCTTTGTTGTGTGATATAACATGCCATATGCATTATGTTCATCTAATTATATTACTTGTGTTATTCTTATGGATATATGTCTATGTGTGTACTCTCATGTTGTTGTCTCCAAATTGTGCAATTGGCATGTGAGGCCAATCTTCATGAATTTCATTCACATGCGCACATTTATGGGGAGTCACACACATATACATAAACTCTTAACTCGTTGTTCTTTCATGCAAAATTTTATCCATTTTAATTGGGTTGTCATCAATCACCAAAAAGGGGGAGATTGAAAGTGCATTCATCTCGTTTTGGTGAATTAATGACAATCTAATTAAAGTGCTAACGAGTTTAACGAGTTTCATTTGAGTATCAGAGCAGATTATATTTGAAGAGAAATGAATATTGATGATTGGCGACTCCCCATTCTTAAAGTGGAAATATTGACGGCTTTCTAATTCAAGATGAAGGTTTAATTTCATTTTATTTTTGATCTTGAGTTTAGGAATGCCGTACTATAAAGGGGATCCAAGTTTGATGTTTTGCGGGTGTCTCAAAGCTCATTAGATCATATTCTTACCCATAGAAACACTCCCCAAGTCACCTCATATCAATCCCATGTTGAGCCTAAAACCCAGCTCAGCCAAGTTAACCTGGCTCACTCTGGTGAAGCTCTCTGTCCCGAAATTAATTATACCCAGCTCAGCCAGGTTAGACCTGGCTGAGCCCAGTGAGCATCTCTGTCTTATAACTGCAGCAATTATTTTTCGACCTGGCTCAGCCAAGTGGCACCCAACTCAGCCGGGTCTATGCGTCCAGCACACCAACGGCTCTATTTGGTGGGTGGGAATATATATACCCCTCCACCTCCTTTCTCTCCCCTCTCTTGCCTCTCCCTCACCTAAACTGAACCAAGGCTTCATTCTTCATCCCTTGCTCCTCTCCCTCCCCACTCTTGAGCCAATCTTGCAAGATTTGAAGTGGGGATTTGAGAGTTCTTGGTGAGAGGCTTGAGTGAGCTCCATTCCCATCCTTTGAGCTCCATTTTCATCTCTTGAGCTTTGGTGGCATCTTCAAGCTTCGTCCTCGGATTTGTTACTCTTGGAGCTTGCTCCTAGACGGCATAGGCGTCGCCGTGGAGTACAGAAACTTCGTGTGGTTGTGCCCCGAACATTTGTTTTGCCCATCCTCATGGAGGTTTTCATAGTAAGTCACTCAATCGTCCTTTGTGGTTGATTGGGAGTGGGAAGGGTTAGTGGACAACCCGGCTCTTTGTGGGCACCTCAACGGAGACGTAGCTTTCTTTGTGGGAGTATTGACACTCGTTAGCGACACCTTTTCAGTGCTAATTAAGTGGTGTTTTGGGACCAATTCATATACTAACCCGCTACTTGGCACTTAAAATAACCCCATTTTCGCATATGTATGTATTTTTGGAGGATTTTAGTTTATGCAGGTATTTGAGCTATAAATGAGCACTTTTGGACGAAGACCAAGGTCATGCATAGCATGGAGGAATATGAAGGCCAAAAACCTAATACGACTCGGATTTCGTTC
>CM014272.1:74940156-75001611 GCA_004135705.1 Alloteropsis semialata | reverse complement strand
AAAAAAAAAGAGAAAAGCTCTAGATACTCGCCACCTCACCACTTTGTCCGCGCTACGACGTACGCCCGTGGCCGTTGGATGGCCAATCTTCGGCGGCTGCACACGCTCATCTGCCGTTCTCCGTCCCCAGCCATGGTCGGTCGTTCCCGCGTCCGCTTGACCACGCCCACACCGCGCGCCATCGACATCTCCCGTCGTCGCGCTGCACCACGACGCGCCCAAGAAAAGTCAGCAACGCTCGTTGCTCGCCGGAACGCCAAGGGCTATACCTTCGAGAACATACTCCCTAACCAAGCACACTGCCGTCTGCCGAAATGCCAAGGACTAAAATCGCCCTGGGTGGCCGTGTTTGGTTTCTACAGGGAAAATTTTTTCCTCAAGGAATCTTGCATGCATAGTATTAAATGAAGTCTATTTATAAAATCTTTTCACATATGAGTGCAACTTTTCGAAACGAATCTAACGAGCCTAATTAATCCATGATTTGCTACAGTAATGCTACAGTACTCATCCTCTAATCGTGCGGTCAAAGCCCTCATTAGATTCGTCTCGCGATTTACACGGGGGTTGTGGAGATAGTTTTGTAAACTGACTTTATTTAATACCTCTAATTAGTGGTCAAAACTGTATTTATTACGCGGCAAATTTTTTACACCCCCTAACCAAACGCGGCCGAAACGCCGTGCGCGTTGCCGTGTCAACAAAAACAAAACGACCAAGCTTGGCAATAGCCATGCTGCCATGGGACCACATGTTTTTGGCGTGGGAAAAAAATAATGCTCCAAGAGTTAAAAAAAGATATCTCAAGAGGGGAAGAAAATAAAGAGCTAGAAGAACCATGTTTTAGGACAACCAAAGTATAGTCTCTAAAAGTGCATTCATCTCGTTTTGGTGAATTAATGACAATCTAATTAAAGTGCTAACGAGTTTAATGAGTTTCATTTGAGTATGAGAGCAGATTATATTTGAAGAGAAATGAATATTGATGATTGGCGACTCCCCATTCTTAAAGTGGAAATATTGACGGCTTTCTAATTCAAGATGAAGGTTTAATTTCATTTTATTTTTGATCTTGAGTTTAGGAATGCCGTACTATAAAGGGGATCCAAGTTTGATGTTTTGCGGGTGTCTCAAAGCTCATTAGATCATATTCTTACCCATAGAAACACTCCCCAAGTCACCTCATATCAATCCCATGTTGAGTCTAAAACCTAGCTCAGCCAAGTTAACCTGGCTCACTCTGGTGAATCTCTCTGTCCCGAAATTAATTACACCCAGCTCAGCCAGGTTAGACCTGGCTGAGCCCAGTGAGCATCTCTGTCTTATAACTGCAGCAATTATTTTTCGACCTGGCTCAGCCAAGTGGCACCCAACTCAGCCGGGTCTATGCGTCCAGCACACCAACGGCTCTATTTGGGGGGTGGGAATATATATACCCCTCCACCCCCTCTCACTCCCCTCTCTTGGCTCTCCCTCACCACAACTGAACCAAGGCTTCATTCTTCATCCTTTGCTCCTCTCCCTCTCCACTCTTGAGCCAATCTCGTAAGATTTGAAGTGAGGATTTGAGAGTTCTGGGTGAGAAGCTTGAGTGAGCTCCATTCCCATCTCTTGAGCTCCATTTCCATCACTTAAGCTTTGGTGGCATCTTCAAGCTTCGTCCTCGGATTTGTTACTCTTGGAGCTTGCTCCTAGACGGCATAGGCGTCGCCGTGGAGCACACAAACTTCGTGTGGTTGTGCCCCAGACGTTTGTTTTGCCCATCCTCGTGGAGGATTTCATAGTAAGTCACTCAATCCTCCTTTATGGTTGATTGGGAGAGGGAAGGGTTAGTGGACAATCCGGCTCTTTGTGGGCACCTCAACAGAGACGTAGCTTCGTTTGTGGGAGTGAACTTCGGGAGTAAATCTTGTGTCAACTTGTGTTCTTGTGTTCTTCGTGTTCATACTTGTGTTCATAGTTGACTATTGTGTTCTTCATTCGATCTACTTGTTCAGAGCTATTTGAGTGTAGGTACCCCACGGATCTATAAGCATACATCCTCCCAAGGCTGTGGTAACTCATAGATTCAAATTTCATTGGCTAGTTTTTGAATTTAATTCAAGTCAAACTCTCTGACCCGGCGGTTGAGTTGGGTGGCACCCGGCTGAGCCGAGTTGGGCTGAGCCGGGTCAAGCACTTTAATCCGCTGCTTTTAGTTTGAATTTTCAAAAACGCCTGAGCCGGGTCTGTTCTACTGCCGGCCTGGGTGCCCGGCGTGGGGGGCCTGGCTTCCCTGCCCCGGTCGCCGCCTTTCCTGGGCGCGCGTGCAAGGGCAGGGGGTAGTGCTTGCTGCTCCCGTGCGTTCCCCCAACCTGCCCATGCCGCGCCTTCGCCCGTTCGCCGTGCCTGCTGCACGTGTGTGCGTGGCTCGCGCGGGCGGCGGGCTGGGGGTGCTGCCTGCCCAGGCCGGCCTCTCCTGGTTGCTCGGCGCCTGGGGTGCTTTCTTGAGCTTTCAATCTTCTTCCATTGGAGTTTGTGAGGTATACAATCTTGTTGCAACCCGATCTCTTTATCCTGCGCAATGGAGTTCAATTCCTTTTGAGCAATGTCTTAGATTACTCTAAGCTGCTAGGATCTACAAGGATTTTTGCTTCCATGGACTATGTCTCACAAAATATAATATTTTCTATTCCTGTTCATATCTTGCTAGCACTGAAACTGAACTCCTACTCTCCAAATCAATCCTTCTGTCTCTTATACCTGCCTTTTGTCCTCTACAGCTTCCATGGGTCGTGCTCCTGCGTTTGGTCGGAGGGTTCTCGTGGTTGAGGAAGTGGAGATTGAGGAGGCCACTGAAAGTGAAGAAGAGATAATTCCAGTACCTCGTCCTCGCCGTGCCCTTGCTAGGAAATCTACTGACTCCAAAGGAAAAGGGGTGTCAGCGGGGACCTCTACTCATGGTCGTGCGGGTCAGAAGCGGGCTGCTTAGCGAAGCCGCCGTCCTTCCTATGACAATGATGCAGATCTTGTAGAGCCTGGTATTGATGCAGAATTTGTTACTCTCTCTCTCCTATGGAGCATGCTATTCGAGTTGGTGATAATGATCTCATTGATCCCAAAGAGATTAATTATTGTGCTACTGGTGGAGCAAAGAAGCTCAAGGTTCTGAGATTCCAGGATCCCACTGATCGTCCACCTGGACCATTTGCGGCTGATCCTCATTTTTATAACATCTTCCACATTGACTACTATAATTCAGTTATCCTTCCAAAGAAACATCGTGTCACACAGCACAAGTGGATTCATTGGGACCTTTGCAGCTCTGTTGGAGATCCAGAACTTACTCGTGTTCTTGCTCACTTGGCGGATTGGAAGTTAAAAGAGCTTATGACATTTCAGTATTCATGGAGTGAGGAGATTATTGCTCAGTTCTACACTACTCTTTGGATTAATACTGAAGGTCCTCAACCCTATCTCTACTTCATGATCCAAGGGACATGGTACAGATGCAGCTACACTCGCTTTGCTCGCATTTTGGGCTTTGAGGATGCTGATTTTGATGAGTCTCTACCCACGGTACATTCTCTTAGCCCTCCTAAGTATACTGAGGTAGAATACATGCATCTTCCCAACACTGCTATTGATGATTATTGGAAGACCGCACACATGCATCCTTTCTATCACTATCTCCATCAGCTCTTGATAGTCACTATTTTGTCTAAGAGTGGAAATGAAACATGTGTGCAAGCAACAACCAAAACCCTTATGCATATGCTAGCTGATGCAAATATTGAGCCATTTAATATCTTTGATATGATTTAGAATGAAATTCTCATCACTTCTTGGTCACCTAGCAAGAGTTGCATACATGCCCCATTTATTATGAAAATGGTTGAGGTTGTCACAAAGAAGAGGTTTGCAAAGGATGTTGATCATGGCAACTTTGTTCCAACTTGGTTTGATCCAACTAATCCCGCTCGTCGCTCTCGTAAGGCTCCTTCAAATCTCTCTAGTCCTTCACCTATGCCTTCTCCACCATTGCACCCATCATCATCTAGAGCTGCCACCGCTAGTAGGCCTTTTCATCCTAGACATCATGATAAGAATGATAATCATGGGCTAAGTGCTATTATCAAGAAAGGATTCAATGCTCTCTTTGGTTGTGTAAAAAATGTTCATAAGGATGTGTACCACCAAAATAAGCGCTTAAGGAAACAACTCTATGATGTGCAAGAGAGACAAAATCAGCTTCTGCAGCCATAAATCTTCAGCCCCCACCTCCACCTTTGCCACCTTATGAGCCCCTACCTCCTCCCATTTACACCACAGATGATATATTTTCATGGCATGATCAGTTCATGGGTTTGTCTTCCGCTCCTGCGGGTGTTAGTGCTGCTGTTGATGAGCATGGGCATGCTATGGATCTTGATGATCAACAGCAGTTTGGTTGTGAGGGTGCTCCTAGCTACCACGTTGGAGATTGGGATCCTTGGATTTGATGCTCTTGGCTGCTCTTCGCTTCGACGACATTTGTGCTACTTGGTGTCTTTTCTTCTCTTTTTGGCGCTTGATGCCAAAGGGGGAGAAATTGTGGACTTGTTACATGTCGTTGGCTTTATCTATCTATCTATCTTATTTATGTATGGGACATGTAAGACTTTACTTGTGATGATTGTGATGAACTATGTGTGGTTGTAATGTGAACTTGAACCTACATTCATGGCTAGCTAGATTAATGTTCTTTATGTTGTGAGACTCTATTTGTGCTAATATGTGATGTTGCTTTGTCAAAATATATGTTGCTAGTGATCTTGTGTTGAGCATGATATGATGATGAGTTGGTGTGATGTTGTTTTACCTTTGTTGTGTGATATAACATGCCATATGCATTATGTTCATCTAATTATATTACTTGTGTTATTCTTATGGATATATGTCTATGTGTGTACTCTCATGTTGTTGTCTCCAAATTGTGCAATTGGCATGTGAGGCCAATCTTCATGAATTTCATTCACATGCGCACATTTATGGGGAGTCACACACATATACATAAACTCTTAACTCGTTGTTCTTTCATGCAAAATTTTATCCATTTTAATTGGGTTGTCATCAATCACCAAAAAGGGGGAGATTGAAAGTGCATTCATCTCGTTTTGGTGAATTAATGACAATCTAATTAAAGTGCTAACGAGTTTAACGAGTTTCATTTGAGTATGAGAGTAGATTATATTTGAAGCGAAATGAATATTGATGATTGGCGACTCCCCATTCTTAAAGTGAAAATATTGATGGCTTTCGAATTCAAGATGAAGGTTTAATTTCATTTTATTTTGATCTTGAGTTTAGGAATATTGTACTATAAAGGGGATCCAAGTTTGATGTTTTGCGGGTGTCTCAAAGCTCATTAGATCATATTCTTACCCATAGAAACACTCCCCAAGTCACCTCATATCAATCCCATGTTCAGCCTAAAACCCAGCTCAGCCGAGTTAACCTGGCTCACCCTGGTGAAGCTCTCTGTCCCGAAATTAATTACACCCAGCTTAGCCGGGTTGGACCTGGCTGAGCCCAGTGAGCCTCTCTGTCTTAAAACTGCAGCAATTATTTTTCGACCTGGCTCAGCCAAGTGGCACCCAACTCAGCCGGGTCTATGCGTCCAGCACACCAACGGCTCTATTTGGGGGGTGGGAATATATATACCCCTCCACCCCCTCTCACTCCCCTCTCTTGGCTCTCCCTCACCACAACTGAACCAAGGCTTCATTCTTCATCCTTTGCTCCTCTCCCTCCCCACTCTTGAGACAATCTTGCAAGATTTGAAGTGGGGATTTGAGAGTTCTTGGTGAGAGGCTTGAGTGAACTCCATTCCCATCTCTTGAGCTCCATTTCCATCTCTTGAGCTTTGGTGGCATCTTCAAGCTTCGTCCTCGGATTTGTTACTCTTGGAGCTTGCTCCTAGACGGCATAGGCGTCGCCGTGGAGCACACAAACTTCGTGTGGTTGTGCCCCAGACGTTTGTTTTGCCCATCCTCGTGGAGGTTTTCATAGTAAGTCACTCAATCGTCCTTTGTGGTTGATTGGGAGAGGGAAGGGTTAGTGGACAACCCGGCTCTTTGTGGGCACCTCAACGGAGACGTAGCTTTCTTTGTGGGAGTATTGACACTCGTTAGCGACACCTTTTCAGTGCTAATTAAGTGGTGTTTTGGGACCAATTCATATACTAACCCGCTACTTGGCACTTAAAATAACCCCATTTTCGCATATGTATGTATTTTTGGAGGATTTTAGTTTATGCAGGTATTTGAGCTATAAATGAGCACTTTTGGACGAAGACCAAGGTCATGCATAGCATGGAGGAATATGAAGGCCAAAAACCTAATACGACTCGGATTTCGTTCACTCTCATCTATGGTGAACCAATCTCCAAGAATGTGGAAGGGGAAAGACTTGAAGATAAGGTCGGATAACTTCGGGATCAAGGCGAATCAGGTAGACATTTGGAAAGCTATCAAAACCCAATCTTATCCCAAAGCAACCGACGTCCAAATACGCACATGCATTGGCACCTGAACTCCTGGAGAATTTAGAAGTTTGCACGCAAAAGATGGGACCAAGGGGCCACAAAAGGACCCTAGGCCAGCCGGCTCAGGCCATTTGTGCCGGCTGGCCCAGGCCGTTTTTGCGCCGCCTCGGCCTCCCCTTTGAGCTTGGTTTTTCTCGGACTATTTATAGCCTCGATGCCTGGAGGCACGCACATCAATCCACCAAAACTCGATGAAATCTAGGGCATACACCAAAAGGAGACGACGACCACTGCAAGCCCTCGAAGTTGTCTAGGGGATGGCTTAGGCCAACCCTAGCCACCATGGCCTCCCTGCATGGTTGTGCCATGGTGGAGTTCAAGAGCTAGTTGGAGTCATCAATGGTATGTACTTGGTGGTGATGATCCAAACACATCTATTATATGAGTAATGTTCTTCATGTCATCCGATCTGTTAGCGACTCAGTAACTCCTTCTATGCTTTCTACCTATCATGAATATGATTGTTTCTTAGTCTAATTTCGGGTTAGACTATATAGCATGCTTTATGTAATCATGGCGATTAGATCTAGCATGTCGACCCTTCATGATATTTAGACACGTTCACTTGTGGACGTGCCCTTGTAACTAACCACGCCGATAGGGGGTATCGTGATAGGGTGTGATCCAGTGTAAGGTGGCGTTCTCAGGAGGTTGACCGGAGGTAAGAGTTTAAAGATTGCTTTGGATGAGATGCATGATGTGCTTGCTCTATTTGGCTAGAACTACAACTAGAAGGCGATATGCTCGTTTACCTCCTTTGGTTGCTCTTTACCCTCGCCTATGTTATGGATGTGATCAACCTACGCACCACTCATATCTTACAGTAGGTTTTACCCCTTTATATGCAATCAACGCTTAATGTTAGGAATAGATCCGTTAGATTAGATGAGAAACCCTAGTAAGTTCATTGTCGATCCACGGATTGATAAACTTTGGATGCAATACTCTAAGGGAAAAGCTACGATGATCCGTGCGCTTGCGGTTCACAATTGCGCGTCTATGGACCGTCAATAGGGAGTGAACTTCGGGAGTAAATCTTGTGTCAACTTGTGTTCTTGTGTTCTTCGTGTTCATACTTGTGTTCATAGTCGACTATTGTGTTCTTCATTCGATCTACTTATTTAGAGCTATTTGAGTGTAGGTGCCCCACGGATCTACAAGTATACATTCTCCCAAGGCTGTGGTAACTCATAGATTCAAATTTTGTTGGCTAGTTTTTGAATTTAATTCAAGTCAAACTCTCTGACCCCGATGAACCGGGTTCAGGCCGGTTGAGCTGGGTGGCACCCGGCTGAGCCGAGTTGGGCTGACTCGGGTCAAGTACTTTAATCCGCTGCTTTTAGTTTGAGTTTTCAAAAACGCCTATTCACCCCCCTCTAGGCGACATCAAGAACCTTTCAGTCTCCAAGCTTTGTGCTAGATCAAGAAATTGGAGATAGGCTTCATCAGAGAGGGGCAAATGAAATAAGTGATCCAAGGATAGATCCATTCTGCCATATTGGATTGAAATGTTCTTGGACTTTGCAAACGAAAAGAGCTCAATATAGGCTTGAGCATGCACTCTTGCCACCCCATAGATCATGCCAAAGTAAATAAGAGCTCCCATTCTGAAGAGTGACTGACATAATCACTTTGAATAGGTCAAGAACTTTAAGATGTCTTTCCACCAAAAAGACCCTTTTTTACATGAGAAGACAATTTGTCATTGTTGTAGTGCTTCTCCCAGATCAGATGTACTCATGGGATGTCCATCTTGTTAAAGTATTTATGTAAGTTCAAGTTCTTCAAAAGCAGAGCTTCAGTCTGGACCTTGAGCCTGATGACCCCAAGCCCCCCTCCTTTTTGGGTAAACTGACCAGCTCCCATGCAGCTTTAGGGGGGAGGGGGGTTCTTGGCATTTATGTCTGCACCACGCAAAAGGCTGTGCTTGCGATACTTGTCGATTCGCTGAATAATTGTCTGTGGTAGAAGGAAGGTACACATTAAAAAGGTGGGGAGGGATATGAACACTGAATTGGTGAGCTCAAGACGACCAGCTTGGGAGAGGTAAACCGAGGTGCTAACCAACCTCCTTTCACATCTGTTAACTAGAGGTAGCAAATCCACAATCCTGGGCTTAGTGAGATCTAGTGGCAACCCCAAGTAAATGAAGGGGAAATATCTAATGCTGCAGCCAAAGGTTCAGCTTAGTGAGACCTAGTGGCAACCCCAAGTAAATGAAGGGGAAAGATCCAATGCTGCAGCCAAAGGTTCGAGCCAGAAACTCCATTCTCTTAGGTTCAACATTCAGAGGGACCATCATTGATTTGGAATAGTTGACCTGGAGACCAGTTGATTCTGCAAAGAATTCAAAAGGCTTTTCAAGAAGAAGAGTTGATTAGAACTGCCATCCATAATGATCAGCATGTCATCAGCATAATGCAGAATAGGGAAGTCTTGATTGTGCTGTAAGGGGATGGGTGGCTGAACAAGGCCCCGGTTCTTAGTTGTGTTCAATAGAGTTCATAGAAAATCAACAGCTAGAACAAGCAAGAGGGGAAAGAAAGGGTCTCCTTGCCTCACCCCTCGTTTACAATGGAAAGTTTTGCCTGGCACTCCATTTAGGAGGATGAAAGATGTTCAAGAGATGAGAATGCTTTTCATCCAACCCAGTCATCTGTCATTGAAGCCTTTATGTTTCATGAGTTGAAGCATTGTTTCATGCTCTATTTTGTCAAAAACCTTCTCAAAGTCCAACTTGAGGATCACAATCTCCTTTCTAGAGTGATGGGACAAATGCAAATATTCAAAAGCCCAGGCTAGGCAGTCTTGTATTGTTTAGGATTTGATAAAGCCATATTGATTTTTATGAATCAGAACAGGGATCATCCTTTGGAGTCTATTGGCTAGCAACTTTGTAATGAGCTCGACTGAAGTGTTCAATAAGGAGATGGGCCTAAACTCTAAAACTGTTAGGAGGCTAGGCACTTTTGGTATCAGTGAGACAAATGATCCATTTATGCTTTGCAAGCAGATGTTACCCAAATAAAAAGCATCACAAAGTTGATAAAAGTCATGTTTGTCGTGTCCACTGTTTAGCGCCATGACGTACGTCCGTGGGCCGTGACCGTTGGATGGCCAAACTTTCGGCAGCTATGCACACTCATTTGCCCTTCTCCGTCCCCTGCCATGGTCGTCCCCGCCCCCGCGTCCACTAGACCATGCCCACACTGCACGCGAGCGACATCTCCCGTAGTCTTTCTTGTTCTTATTTTCATATTTATTCTAGTATTTTATTTTGTTTATGTATAGAACTTAATACTTTTGTTTGTTTTGCTTCTTTCCTTTCATTTTCTGATATAACAGGAGACATACCATAAGATTCTGATTTCCTTTTTCTGTGGCTTGTGGCTTTGAAGTGGCTTATTACCAAATTTTACATTTGTTCTTCTGATGTGGCTTTGATCCAACTGCCATTTTATATGCTATGTAAATACTGCATTTACTAAGTTTGATTTACATGGCACTATATCCTCATTTCCAAGATGAGCACAGATGCTAGGCGTGGTTTCAACACATTGGTCGTTTTAGGTGCTTGGATTATTTGGAAGACAATGAATGATGTGGTGTTCAAAGGTGTCTCTCTTAGAGTGGATCGCACATTGATCCTTGCTAAGGAAGAGGCAGACCTCTGGGCCTGTTTGCTTTTAGCCAGAGTTTGCCCTGCCAACGCGTGGGCGAGCCAACGATTTGGCGAAGAAATCTGCCGCCAACGATTCGCCCGCGTGCGGGCGTAAAAATGAGCTGCCGCGGTCGTCCGCTCGCGGGCACGCCAACAATTGGCGTTGATCCAAACGCACGCCATCTCGTTAGTCAACTACCTTTTCTTTGGGGGAACATATCAGATGCAAACCAACCCTTCCGTGCAAACTATGGAAACTTCAATCTCGACCACACGATATTGATCCAATGGTGCACTCAGGGGAGGTGGGAGGGGTGATTTGCAATACGACTTTGCAAATCACCCCTCCCACCTTCCCTGAGTTTTGCAAATCACCCCTCCCACCTCCCATGAGTGCACCCTTGAATCAATATCATGTGGTCCAGATTGAAGTTTCCATAGTTTGCACGGAAGGTTGGTTTACACCTGATATGTTCCCTTTTCTTTGGTCGGGCGCGCATGGGTCGTAAACCAAATGGCCCGTACCTTAGCTGCTGCTGGACCAGTGGGTGGATAGGCAAGCTGGTTGTTTGAAGGTAGTGGTCCTTATGTTTTTCCCGGGCACACATGTAATTTAGAAAACCCCTCTCTTGGGGGGTGGATGTGGTGTGGTGTGGTGTACGACCATTTTGGCTTTTTTTTCTAATCTTAATGCAATGATATCCGGGACTGTTTAGTTTCGCCAACTTTTTCATCGCTACAGTAGTTTGAATGTTTGGATACTAATTAGGAGTATTAAATGTGGATAACTGACAAAACCCATTCCATAACCCCCGGTGAAATTGCGAGACAAATCTATTAAGCCTAATTAGTCCATGATTAGACAATGTCATGCTACAGTAAACAATCTCTAATAACAGATTAATTAGGCTTAATAGATTCATCTAGCGATTTTCCGTCCATCCGTGTAATTAGTTTTATAATTAGATCATATTTAATCCTCCTAATCTTCGGTTTAAAATTGCTACAATATATTTTGCAAAGTTTTTCACCGAATCTAAACAGGCCCTCGGTTCTCCTGCATATTCGAGAAAAAACTATTATTGAAGTTATAAGCCTACATTTTATTCTCTTCTAATATTTAATTACATTTACTTTGTTTAATAAGTTCAATTTCCATCTTCTTACCTTGCTGGTTGAAAACCATTACCACTTCATAGAGGCTAATCCTTACATGATTTTTGATAGAGAAAAGGCCTATGGCGTGAGGTTTAACATACTCCTGAATATATGTAGTCTTTTTTTGCAATCCGTTTTGGGTTAGAGGTGATGGTTGCAATTTCATTTTCTGGGAATCTGAGATTTTGATCTAAGATGTCATCGCAAGTAGCAAATAGGTCATGTACTAAATTTTCTCAAACCTTTTGTTTTGCTTTCTTGTACCAAAAATATGATGAATCTGATAGAAGAGAAATGTCAGATAATTCCCTTGAGAGATATAAAGATTATTATGAACGATGAGCAGCCAATCAAAATCATTGAGACTAAAAAGAATCGACTTGAACAAAGTCTTACGTTAGCATGGAGCAATTGATACATGGCAAATGGTTGAAACCTAGAAAAAAAAAAGAGCAGCTAAGATGATGTCTGTTGAGATATTATCCTTGTGTACATAAATTACAGATGAAAAATATGCTATTTGTTTTTTCTTTGGCGAAAGACCAGTACAAACGCAGGCACTCACACGCACGCAAACCCTACCCCTATATGAGCACCTTCGAGAGACTGGACTGCAGAAAAATGCGACACCCGTGCCGAGTCGGAGACTCAAATCCGGGTGGGTAGATTCCACCACAAGGAATCTAACCAACTAACCTATGCTTTGTGGGTTTGTTCCGTGATGTAGGCTTGTCTGGTGTGATCATATGATTTCTTTTAATCACGTGCATGGCATATGTACTATACTCAATTTCAATCGGTGTAATGCCAATTTGTTAGTACTTCCATTCTGTTTATTAGTTTTTTTTAATATGTCTTGGTTGTATAAACATCTTTGCTATAAATGTAAAACTATTTTTACTATTTCTTTGAAAATACTGGCACGGGTATCTCCACTAGTCTCTAAGAACGGAAGGATCGCATTCTGTTGCTTCGAAAAGAATGACATTGTTGGAGCCCCCCTCATGCTCCCAATTCTCCCAATATTTAACACACTGGGCAATAGATTCAAAATCGGCACCTAAATTAATCCCAAATATTTCAGTTTTTTTAGGGATTATTTCAGTTTGGCCGTGGGTACACAACAACCAAAAACAGGTGGTTCACTGTTTGTTCAGAACAAAAAAAAAAGACAGAATTGATCATGGGGATCAAGAAACATTACTGGAAGGTTTTTTAAGGTTTCTTTCTTTATTTATAAAGACGGGAATCAAATTGTTTCTACAGACATTGTTCCCTGAACCCCACTCTGATCACGGATCAGATCGCTTGCACTGTTACACCACGATGATTAAGCAAGGGATTCCGGCATGGATAGCTAGCAAGAGCTGGTAATAATCAGTGGCGCAAAGGATTGACGACATGGCCCGCGAATACGACCACGCCACTGACATCCTCCATGAGGAAGAAGGCGAAGGGATGATCCGCCACGAAGTCAACCGGGCGATCATCGCCGGGCCTGCCAAACCCCTGCGCCATCATCGCGGTGCCCGCGGCAGCGACGGTCCCGCTCTCGTCGACCTTGACGACGCACTGGTGGACCACCGACGACACGGCCACCGGCGGCGCCGGCGCGGTCAGCATCCCCGAGAAGGACTCGCCGGAGCGGCGGAACGGCAGGTCCAGCCCCAGGCTCCGCAGCACCGGCGACGCGTCCACCGTCAGCGACGCCTCGAACTTGGGGATCCTGAGCTTGCCCACCAGGACGGGCTGCTCCGGCACCACCGACCTGTTCAGGAGCTCGCCCGGGCTCGCGCTGAGCGCCCGCACCAGCGCCGGCAGCCCGTCGCGGTCGTCGGGGAGGTAGATGTACATGGCGAACTCCGACTCGGCGCCTTCGCCACCGCCGCCACAGTAGGGCATGCGCAGGACCTTGAAGCCGGGGTGGACGCCGATCTGGTGCCACCCGAGGCTGCTCCCCCTCATGAACGGCACGCGAACGGCGTGCTCCGGCGAGGCGTCGACGTAGAACGGGGCTTCCTTGGTGCAGTCCGGGTGGAAGGGCTCGAGCCAGTAGCCGTTGAAGTAGACGGAGTTGCCGAGGACGAGCGCCGTGGATGCGTCGAACTCCCACTCCCCGACGACGTCCTTGACGAGGCCGCGGGTGTTGTGCTCGAACCACCCGTTGATCTCCGCCGCCGCCTCCCTGGGCTTGTCCCTGAAGCACACCGACCGCGCCTCGGCCCTGTAGACGGCGGCGGCCGTGTCGGCGAACGCGGGCCTGAGGTGCAGCGAGGCGTCGGCCCAGACGGCCGTGGCGCACCGGACCTCGGCTGGACTGAGGCGTAGCAAGCCATCGGGCCAGACGGCCGTGTCGCGACCGACCTCGGCCTCCCGGCCGTCCCCGACGCCGGCAAGGACGGCGGACGCGACCTTCGACGCGAGCGCGGCGTGCGCCGCGGCGCCCGCGGGGCCGAGGAAGTCGACGATCTGGTCTCGCGTGGCGCCCGAGGCGCCGGCGGCGAGGAGGGAGAGCAGCGCGTGGAAAGAGATCGGCGAGAAGGCGAGGTTGGCGGTGGGCGTGCCCTTGTCCAGGTTTCCGAGGTGGCGGAGGAGGAGCAGGCAGAGCGCCGCCTGGTCCCTCACGGCGTCGGCGACGGCCTGGCCCGCCATTCACTCGGCTTCGATTGGGTGGGGAAAGGAGGTCGCACACTAGCAGTAGCAGCGGGAAACTAACAGACTAGCAGTGGAGTACTAGGATTCTTCAGGGGGTTAAATACAAAACTATCCATAATTTAGAAGCCTTAACTCATAAGTAAATGATTTTTTTTGCTACATACCAAAAATGCATGGATGCCTTCCAGACTAGTAAACATTAAAACCAGCTGTAATCATTTGTGAAACTTTAACTCACAAGTAAGTTTTCTTTTGACAAAATAAAAAAAACTTCCACCCACAGCCCGTTTGCTAAATGCCGACACTGTCACCGAAGCTAAATGCCAAAAATGCAATGCTGTTTCTTTGCAAGACCTTAATCATTAAGCAAAGACATTCTTGGTATCCAAGTCTTGTAGCACTTTGTCACATACTCACATCTATGGATATATATGGGCACGGAGATGGGATCTACAACAACTACTGCTTCTTTGCATGACATTTTACACTTGTTACACTCGGAGGGAAAAGGAGATGGGTAGCAGGGGGAGACCAGCTGTGGAGTAAGATTCTTTAAGCTACCCCTAATTAGAAGCCTTAACTCATAAGTAAATGATTTTCGTTGATAAATGCCCAAATGCTCCACCACTGTTGCTAAATGCTAAAACTAACACCGAGGCTAATAAATGCCATAATTACAATGTTGTTTTTTTAAGACCTTAAACCTTAAGCAAGCATTTTTGGTATCCAGACTTCTTAAAGTTTTGCTTCTCACATCTGTGCTTTCTTCTTCGTTTGCATTGGCAAAGAGATGGGATCTACTACTACTTCTTCCCTTCTCTATGAGAGCAATTAGAAGTTATTGGAGGTGATCCTTGTTGAAAGTGAAAAGTGGAATGGAATGAATGGAGTGAATGAATTGATTGATGGGTAGTCCTGTTACATATTTATACCCCCTGAAGGGGCATGGGGGTTCCTCTCCCGAAGGGACATGACCTTTGGGGAGAGGCCCTTTCACTAATGACAGTTGCTAATGTAATTAGTAACTGCTGATTAAATCATTAATCCTAGATTAAGGATTAATATAATTCTACTAATTGATCACTAAGTATTGTTTCACAACACTCCCCCTTGATCAATTGGTTCTTGTAATCTTGTAACAGTATAAGGTAAAACTCCTTCAAAAACCCTGTGGGAAAAAATAGAAGGATAAACCTGGATATGTCATAGGAAAAACTCCTTAAAAACCCCTTAGGGAAAAATAGGAGAAAATGTCTATGACATATGTGATTGCTTGTATTGTATATTGCCTCATTAAAAACCTTTATGAGAAAAACCTTGATAGGAAAACTCATAAGGAAAAGAGTGCAATATGTATATAATCAGAAGATTATATGAAGGTTATAAATCAAGGAATTACTCCCCCTGATTCTTGCAAATCTTTAAGTCGTCTCATACCAATTCCAAAAACGTATTTCTGGAATAATGAAGTTGGTAAGGACTTTGTGAATAAATCTGCAAGATTATCACATGATTTGGTTTGCAAGATTTCTATTTCCCCATTCTTTTGTAATTCATGAGGATAAAATAATTTTGGAGCAATGTGTTTTGTTATATTGCTCTTTATATAACCTGCATTCATTTATGCAATACAAGCTGAATTATCTTCATAGATAATTGTTGGGTTCATGATCGAACCTAAACCACATGACTGTTGTATGTGGTTGATCATTCTGCGAAGCCATACACATTCACGTGATGCTTCATATAATGCAATAATTTCAGAATGATTAGTGGATGTGGCTACTAGAGTTTGTTTTGATGACTTCCATGATATAGCCGTTCCACCATGTAAAAATACAAATCCAGTCTGTGATCTGGCATTGTGGGGATCAGATAGATAGCCAGCATCAGTATATCCAACTAAAACTTTATCTTGGCCAAATTTATAGAATAAACCAAGATCCATAGTGCCTTGGAGATATCGGAAGATATTCTTAACCCCTGCCCAATGGCGTTTTGTTGGGGCTGCGCTATGTCTAGCTAGCAAGTTTACCGCAAATGCAATGTCAGGCCTTGTGCAATTTGCGATATACATTAGCGCACCAATGGCATTGAGATATGGGACTTCTGGTCCCAGTAACTCTTCATCTTCATCCTTTGGTCTGAATTGATCTTTGTTCATGTCTAAAGATCGAACGACCATAGGTGTTTTGGATGGATATGCTTTATCCATATTGAATTTCTGCAGAATTTTCTGGATATATGCAGACTGATGGATTAGAATCCCTGTAGGGAGATGCTCAAGCTGAAGGCCTAAGCAAAATTTGGTTTTACCCAAATCTTTAATTTCAAATTCCGTCTTAAGATGATTTCGTGCTTCATCTATATCTTGTGTATTCCCAATGATATTGAGGTCATCAACATACACAGATATTATGCAAAATCCAGTTAAGGATTTCTTGATGAACACACAAGGGCAATCATCATTATTGGAATAACCCTTCTGCAGAAGAAATTCCTTTAGTCTGTTGTACCACATTCTTCCCGACTGTTTTAAGCCATATAGTGACTTTTGAAGTTTTACACAATACATGTTGCGAGAATGATTTTTGTTCGGAATATCAAGTCCCTCAGGAACTTTCATATAGATATCCGAATCTAGTGACCCATAAAGATATGCAGTCACTACATCCATGAGATGCATGGATAGACCTTTCTGTACTGCCAATGATATAAGGTATCGGAATGTTATACCACTCATAACTGGAGAATATGTTTCATCGAAATCGATGCCGGGTCTCTGCGTGAACCCTTGTGCTACAAGCCTCGCTTTGTATCTCACCACCTCGTTGTTTTCATTCCTTTTACAGACGAAAACCCATTTTGATCCCACTGGAAAAATGTTACGAGGAGTAGGTATCACTGCGGAGAATACCTCTCGTTTTTTGAGCGAGTGCAATTCTGCCTCGATTGCTTCCTTCCATTTGATCCAGTCTGAGTGCTTGATGCACTCTGCCATGGTCTTAGGTTCTGGATCAGGTTGAAGGTCACTTGCAATCTTAGAGGAGAAATTAATGTCGACAATTGTAGTCTTTCTATTGAATGATTCTCCAGAATCAATATAATTGGTGGAAATTTCATTTACCCTTTCTGACTCTTCAATATTTCCCATAATGTAAGAGTCTGTGTCTTCCGATGTCCCAACACTTATATTTGTGTGCACATTTGTGTTGGGTACTTGATGTATCTGTTGAACATCAATGTTATTTGGATTTTCAATATCCAATTGGTGTCTATCAACATGATGTTGATTTGCATTTACTGCTTTGGAAGAAGACTTCCTAGGTTTCCGCGGAGGCTTCTTTTGAGCCTTATCCTTTGTAACCAGACTTCTCCCCCTCTTATTTTGATTTGGGAGAATAGGAGTAGGAATTGCTACTCTTTCTGGTACATTAACAGCAGGATTATGTAGTCAGTAAATGCATCTGGCAGATTATTTGCAATGTTTTGCAAATTTATAATCTTCTGAACTTCACGTTCAGATTCTATAGTACGTGGATCAAAGGACTGAATACCTGTGGCATTCCAATTTATTTCCTGGCATTTTGTTTGGTACGTTGTGTCACCCCCTAATGCCGGGAAATTGTCCTCATCAAAGATGCAATCAGCGTGCCGGGCAGTGAATAAGTCCCCTGTAAGGGGCTCGAGGTATTTGATGATTGACGGTGATTTATACCCCACATATATCCCCAATTTTCTATGGGGGCCCATTGATGTACGCTGCGGTGGTGAAATCGGTACGTATACTGCGCAACCGAATTTTCGCAGATGGGAAATACTTGGTTGATTCCCACGTACTAACTGCAACGGGGAAGCCGTATGATATGCAGTAGGTCTTAATTGAATCAAGTCAGCGGCGTGTAAGACCGCATGACCCCAACATGATGTTGGTAATTTGCAATTCTGTAATAATGGTCTAGCAATCAATTTAACTCTCTT
The DNA here is from genome assembly GCA_004135705.1 of Alloteropsis semialata. NCBI lineage: Eukaryota > Viridiplantae > Streptophyta > Magnoliopsida > Poales > Poaceae > Alloteropsis > Alloteropsis semialata. The sequence goes on along the minus strand of CM014272.1, from coordinate 74,983,591 downwards.
GATGAGAGATTCGGCTAATCCATTTTGTGTATGTACATAGGGAACAGAATGTTCCACATTAATGCCTAAAGCCATACAATAGTCATTGAAGGCTTTTGATGAAAATTCAGCGGCATTATCCATCCGGATAGATTTAATTGCATTTTCCGGATAATGTGCTCTCAATTTGATGATTTGAGCAATGAACCGTGCAAAAGCATGGTTTCTTGTGGATAATAAACATACATGGGACCATCTAGTAGATGCATCAATAAGTACCATGAAGTACCTAAATGGTCCAGTTAATGGATGAATGGGACCACAAATATCACCTTGAATGCGTTCAAGGAATTGAAGTGGTTCAGCCTTAATTTTAAGATAAGAGGGTCTTAAAATTAACTTCCCTGTGGCACATGCGGTGCACACAAAATTTGAATGTTTGGGAAGTTTTGAAGTATTCATATGATGACCAATTGAATTGCTGATAATTTTTTCTCATCATCCCAATTCCTGGGTGACCAAGGCGATCATGCCATGTCTTGAAGACATCAAGACTTTGAAAAATTATCTTGTATGCAACATGTTGTACGGGTTTGATGTATGTGTAATACAATCCAGTTGATAGTGAAGGAATTTTCTCAAGTATTTGCTTATGATATCCATTATTTGTAGTGATGAATAGAAATTCATCCTTGTTGTCATTATGTGTTTCCACATGGAAACCATTACGACGGATATCTTTGTAACTCAATAAGGTACGAGTTGAGTCAGGATACAGGTGTGCATCCTCAATGATTAATTGAGTACCCATAGGGAGAATTATTGCGGCTCGTCCTGAACCAACAATAATGGCATCACGACCAGCAATGGTTGTGACATTTCCTTTACTCTTTGTTAGAGTTTGGAAATATTTAATCTCCCTAAGTATAGTGTTAGTTGTACAACTATCCACTAAGCAAATTTCTTCCTCCATTTGGATTTTCCCGTGGTATAATCTATAATGAGTAAATTAATGTATTAAGATTAACTCCATTAGATTATACAATATATATATATTATTGTTAAGTATCATATGTCTTACAATACTTAATGACAACAAATATTTACAACACAATATTGTTCATAAATATGGCTAGATATCTATATCTTGGGGATAAAGGAGACTAATTGGTGTCTCCGAATATGTCGTTGGATTGAAATTCAACGAGCATGTCGTTAGTGTTGAATAGGTCATCCAACTGCGGTGGAGTCCTTTCATTGCCATGTTCCGCTGGAACATTCTTGGAACAACCGGCGACATCAGTAGATTGAGTTGTGAAGTGCGCTTCCAATCTCTCCCCCTGAACTTGCTTACCAGTTGATTTCTGGTATAGTTCAACCAAATGTTTGGCAGTGTGGCAATTCCTTGTGGTGTGATTGTGACAACCACACCTATGACAAACTTGAGATTTGTCATTGTGATTATTCTTCTTGAAATTGCCTTTGCCTTTGTGAGAACCCTTATTTTTTTTATAATTCTGCTGCTTGTTCTTGTTGTTCCACTTTCCCTTGAAATTCTTTTTGAATTTCCTACCACAAAACTTTTTGTTTGTATTCTGAACATTGAAGTGAACTTCAGGCAAAGGTGCTGCGCCCACTGGGCGTAGCTGATGATTCTTTGTTAAGAGTTCATCATGTTTTTCAGCCTGAAGTAGATCATATATTAAATCAGAATACTTTGTGTAGTTATGGCGGCGGTATTGCTGTTGCAATAGCCTATTTGCTGGGAGAAAAGTAGACAAAGTCTTTTCAATCATTTCTGCATCATCCATAGGTTGATTGCAGAAGCGAAGCTTGGAACAAATCCGATGAACTGTAGAATTGTATTCTGCAACGGTTTTGAAATCCATTAGACGGAGTAGAGACCACTCCCGTCTTGCTTCTGGCAGAATTATGGCTTGTTGCTGATCATAGCGTTCTTTGAGTGCAACCCAAAGTGCTCTAGGATCCTCCTCCATCATGTATTCATTTTTTAGATCTGGATGGAGATGATGCCTTAGAAAATATAAGGTAGTATATTTGGCTGTTTCTGGAACTGGGGCCTGTGGATTTGGCTCATTGATTGCTGCAATGAAGCCTTTTGCTGTAAGCATTATTTTCACATCCATGGCCCAAGTCAGATAGTTGCTACCATCTGCTGCAAGTTCAGTGAAGTCTTGTTTGATAAGATTAGCCATTTATCCTACATGAGAAATCATGTGTAGGATTAATTTACTGTTGTAAATTTGTGTTGTAATTATGCAAAATATTAACTTCAAGATGATTCTTGAAATTTTAAAATGTAAAAGGTATTTTATTTGTATTCCTGCGGGAATTGATGACTTGAGAGTCATTTTATTTAAACTTTGGATTTACACTGCGAAGGTAATCATCATAAGATGTAGACCTCCAAGCAATGGGCAAGAAATTTGCTGCCTAAAAGCACGGTCTCTGGGCAAATAAATTCAAAGAATTTATTGCAGCCAGTGCCTAGGTCTCCATCACCTTGTGTTATTCCATAGTTTAATTTGTTGTTTAAACACTTTGAAGGTAGTACCTCGCAGTAATGGAGCATAATCTGCATGAGTGCAGTAGATGCTTATTGCCATTACCTTGTGTTTAAACAAAATATATACCTTTTATTAAATTTTGCATGATTTTCTACTTGATGTAGAATATTGATTTGAATAAATCAAATGCAAATAAAAATTGCATATGAAAAAGATTGTTCTAAAAATATATGTAACCAATGATAGATCTGCGGATCATAATAATGCTTAATTACTGCGGTAAATGTAGCATTTTGATTACATTGGTCTAAAAATACCGATGGTATTTAATTTACATTACATAATATAGAACAATCTAGAGACTTAAACATAAAGTCTAAACATTATAAACTTGCTAAAATAGATAAATAGATAAAAGCCTGAGGGCTTGAATGATATCTGGGGGGTGCAAACCCGGACTTCTGGCAGGCCTATTCGGCCAATGGAGCCCGGCCTGTATATGGAGCTGGCGGCCCGCTACGGCTTGGCGTGGACCTGCAGGCCCAGCCAGCAGCGCCGGCCTGCCTGGCCTATGTGCGCGCGGGGCCAGCGTTTGGGCCTGGCAGTAGCAGTGGCCAGGATGCCGGCCTGCAGGTGGCCCGTGCAGATCCGGCGGCCTGGGCGCGGCCCAATTTGGCCTGCAGGCCCGGTATAAAGAGGTGGACGGTTAGGGTTGAGACCTAACCGGTCCTCCCTCAGGCCGCCGCCGCTCGTCTTGCTGCACCGCACGCGCCGCCGTATCGCCTGCTCCGCTGTTTCCCTCTGCGCCGCACACCGGCGCACGGTCCTGCGCCTCCCCCATCTTGTTCCCCTGCGCCGCACACATCTCCGCCCCCTTCTGGTCCCATGCGGCGCCCCTCCCCTGGTGCCGGCCTGTGCCGGCCGCCGTCCATGGCCGGGCGGTCACTGGTCAGAGGAGGAGAGCCCCAGCGCTGCTGGGCTCCAAGTACCGCGGCCCCTCTGGACGCCTGGGCGGCGGTCCACAGCCGCGACGCGGCCAAGAAGAGCGGCCGGGTTGGGGAGAGCCTCCGGTGGTGGTGGCTGCGGCGCACCAACCGGTGGTGCTCCGACCGGAGCAGGAGGTGGAGGTGCAGGCGGTGATGCGGCCGGAGTTGAAGGGGTTGGCGGCGCTGCCGGGGTGACCGATGTGGGCACTGATGTGCCAGTGCGGTTGTAGAACGACGGCGCACCCCTTCTGGCCGCCATGGTTCCTAGCGTGAAGCTTGGATGCAGTGCCGTCGTTGATGGTCCGGCCTGAGGGCCAAACCCGACGTTTCTGGTGGGCACTGTCGCCGGGGAGTTGAGGTCAGGGATGACCCCGACGCCGATGGCGCCGCTCCCTGGGCGTTGAAGCCTCAGGAACAGAGGGCGGCGAGGTGGTCCCTCTGGTGGAGTTGGCGTCGGCAGTCTTGCCGCCGCCGTGGAAGGACCAGGGTCAGGTAAGACCACTCCTCTTGTGTATGGCAGCGTTGCCGCACTACTGCTACTGCTGGATGATGTCGCAGGAGGAGGCATTGGGCGCTGAGGCGCTGGTTGCCGGCCATGGCGCACTGGGGGTGCAAGACGGTGTCCTAAAGGACGGTTCCGCCATGGCCGATGGCCACGAACACCAGACCAGCGGCGACGCCCTGCAGGGCAGTGGCCATGGCGCGGGAAGAAGTGGCCTCTCTGGCGAGTGAAGCAGAAGCCTGGTCGTCGAGCGCGTCTCCAGCGACGACGGCCCGTGGTGATGGGGATGACAAGGAAGCCGTCACCGAGTGCATGGAAATGGACATGATTGTGCTCCATGGTTACCTCTGTGTAGAGGCCTTCGTGCCTCCTTGCTTTCTGTGTTCTTGAGGCTTTCGTGCCTCTGTTCGTCGACTCGTCGAGTCTGTCTCTGTCTCTCTGCAGTGCTCAGTGGAGAAACAAAGTGCTGATGACGTGTTGAAAGTGAAAAGTGGAATGGAATGAATGGAGTGAATGAATTGATTGATGGGTGGTCCTGTTACATATTTATACCCCCTGAAGGGGCATGGGGGTTCCTCTCCCAAAGGGACATGACCTTTGGGGAGAGGCCCTTTCACTAATGACAGTTGCTAATGTAATTAGTAACTGCTGATTACATCATTAATCCTAGATTAAGGATTAATATAATTCTACTAATTGATCACTAAGTATTGTTTCACAACAATCCTTTTATTGTGTTGGAGTATTTGGACGGGAGAAATGATCAGATTTTCAAAGGTTTGCGAACACTTCAAAAACTGACTCGCAAACTATGGTTTTATGAAATGAAATTTGTAGGTCCTTTTGGCTAAATAACAAAACTGTCACTAATATTCTATGAAACTTTTATTCACACAAGTAATAGTTATTTTGGCTAAATACCAAAATTGACTCTCATGATGGTCTGTGGGCTAATAAGGAATGCCAAAACTGCAATGCTGTTTTTTTACGTGATCTTAACCCTACTTGGTTGCATCCAGGCTTTCTTCTTCTCTGCACATGGTCAAGGAGATGGGGATCTAGTACTACTTTCTATCTGCGTCTTCTATCTTTTTTTGTTGCAGTGAAACTCTGTGAAACCAAAGGCTCAGTAATATTAGTGATCGCAAGGTCCGTAATAGCGCCGTCCCATAAAAGCAGACATAACGAGAACGCTTACAAACCGGGCCACCATCCTCAATCTTCTACTAGAATCGAACATTTGCATCGTGAGGACACGTACTTGAAAAGCATCCACATCTTCTACATTATGTTGTTAGAAATGTGAAATTATGCCACTATTAATAGCTTAGATGTAATATATGATTCATGTACCAATGGATTAGCAATGTGTTCTTGATCAAAAGAAGAAGAGAGGTGGTAAGTTACTTGGAAAACAAAGCATAAATCTGAAGCGAATATACTTTTACCGATTTATGCTTTTACCGATTGGAAAACAAAGCATAAATCCTCAGAACGAATATCAATTTGCTAGCATAAGTAGGCAGAGAAGGACGCAAAAACTATCCTTTTACCGATGCTCCAAAAAAAAAACTATCCTTTTACCCCTGCCCTGCCTACTTTAAGTACTTTTCCCAACACTTGAGGACTTATAACTTGCATGATACCCTTAGAGCAAGTATAATAAATGGCGAAGAGCCAGCTAAATCCGACGTGGGAGAGAGAGAAAGGAGGAGAGAGAAGGAAGCGAGCGAGTCGTGAGACGCCGGCCAGCAGCGGGCGTAAGCGAGCGCACTGCCTCTGTTTGTGGGCCTGGAAAAGCAAAATCGCCGGCTCGCAGCCCGCAGCGGGCGCAGCAGCGGGCGCATGCGCGCGCTTGCAGCCAGCCGGCCGGCTGCGTTACTAGCCCTGCTCTGCTCGGCATACCGCCCCACGCGCTCGGCATCTATACCGAGCCGCCACGCTCGCCATTGCCTCCCGCGCAGTCCTGCATCTCCCGCCACGAGCCATCCCTTCCTCCCATGCAGTCCACCATCTCTCGCGCCACCATCTCCCGCGCAGAGTTGCTCCGAGGACGGCAGTGCCACGCCCCTCGTTGGTCCCATCTTTGGCGACGAGCTCGAGGACAGCAGATCCGCGCCTCCCCGCCGGCCCCATCTCCCGCGCAGCGCTACTCCCTATCGGCCCCATCTCTGGCGACGAGCTCGAGGACGGCACTGCCGCGCCTTCCCGCCAGCCCCATCTCCCGCGCAGAGCTGCTCCCCGTCAGCCCCATCTCCGGCGACGAGCTCAAGGACGGCAGTGCCGCGCCTCCCCGCCAGCCCCATCTCCAGCGCGGTGCTACTCCCCACCGGCCGAGACTGTAGCGGCGAGATTCAGGTGGGGCGGCAAATCCCGGAGCAGTGGGCGGATGGATCTACGAGCGGATGCGGATGAATGGGGGTGTAGGGAGTCACGTCGCCCAGGGCCTAGCAAGGGAGGATGCGCCGCCGGCGGTGAGATTCCAGTGGGGCGGCGGCGAGATTCGCAAGGGGCGCAGTCGCGTCCCTTCTGGGGCGTCGAGTAGAGGAAGTCGACCGAGGAAAAGAGAAAAATTGGAAGAAGATAAGAAAGGAGTATGATATGTGGGGCCCACTGGCACTGTAGCATAGGGAAAGTTGATATTTAGAGAGTCTATTGGTTTACCCCTTAGTTTAGAAAGTTTTTTTTTTATTTTTTAGCTAGCCTCTTAATCTCTAAATTTATCTAAGATTATTGCTAGTCTCTTGGAGAAGCTCTTAGCACGTATTTCATTAAAATAATAAAGAGTTTTACACATATCATCAACATAAAAAAGAAACCACAACAACACCAACAACAAAGGAAACAACACAACACTCCAAGCTAGGATAACAACTATCACTGCTACAACAAACTAGAAAAACGACGCCACCAGAAGCACACCAATTATTGGAGAAGACCGAAGAGCGCCAAAGACAAACTGCAGACGAGGGCCTTGTAGAGCTCTCCTCCTAGGAGATCAGGATGATCAAAGAACTGGCGACTACTGAAACGACCAAAATGACCAAAACAACGAGATCGCCACCGAAAATGGAGAAAGCGAGCGATGCAGAATAAACAACGGGTCCAGAGGTCAGAGAGCGTATGAGAAACTGTAGGATGATATCTTCAAGAAAGGTATGACACAAAAAAACGGCGCCATCGATCGCGGACAAATCAAGTTTTCACCCGACAGAACCAGATGAGAAGAAGGGAGATCGTGACAGTGCCCTCAACAGAAAAAACCGCGCCGGAGCGTAGTCATTGCCGGCACCTGGCCATGGGAGCGAGAGAAAGTAAGCTTAACCTGCCATCTGGCAACTGTAGCTGAGAAATCTGAGATATATAAGTCTCTCTCATACTCCCCACTCTCCTGCAGCCGAGGAGATGCATTTTCCAATTTTTGTATGGGTGTATTTTTCTTTTTTTTTCAAATAGCTATCTGAAATATTTTATTGGCTTCCCATTTCGTTCTCTCCAAGGCCCTGTTTGGAATGTAGAAATTTCACAGAAATCGTACAAAAATTTTACAGGAATCAGTTCAATTTCACAGAAAAAAAATGTAGAAATAGGAAAAAATTCCCGCATAAAAAAACTCCTCCGATTCCTCCTCTCACATCAAGCCACCCACGCGGCCACGCCCGTCCGGTCCCCCTGCAGGGGCCCCACACTAGCTTGCCCTTCACCCTCTCCCTCGACCGTTCGGGGGCCCGACCAATCGAGAGCAGCAGAAAAGAGCCTCGCCTGACCTGTGACCTGACCTCCCTCCGCTTTGTCCTAGAGGAAGAGGAGAGGAAGACGCCGAGAGAGAGAGAGAGGTAAGAGCTCGGCCGGCGGCGAGCAGCCTTCGACTCCCCTCCTCAGACCGCGTCGCCCCTGGTTAGTAGCCTTATCCTGCGCTCCCCCTTCTCATCCCCCTTCCGCCGCCCCGCACCCGCGGGGGATTTACTGGTCGGGTTTGTTTTTTTCTCGTGAGCCCTTGGTTCAATCGAGCGTAGGGGTTCAGAAGGCGTTTCGGTTCCCTGGCCTTTCGTGTTCGCGCGCTGAAAAAATGTCTCTGCTTTGCGGGAATTTCCTCCCCAGTTTCAGTTTGCTGTCCAGTAATGTCCAAATTGAGGAGACATGCTCTAAATTTCGGTACTGAGCTGGGCTCGTACTATGGTCAGCTCGCCGTCTGGGGGCGTCCAAGCTAGTGTAGCAAGTAGATTCGATTATAGTGCGGTTAACCGATGCTACATGATGATCTCAATTCATTTTTGAAGTGAAGGGAGTCCTGCTGATTTACTATGAGCATAGCCTATTTGTCCAATTAGTGATTTTTGTTTTTTTATATAACTTCAAAAGACCGAGGCATGGATGGAAGTATTGTAGGTTTGGTGCTACTCACAAATTTTGTAGACAAGATTACAAAATACAGGCAGAGGGTCATGTGGAAATGAACTGTTAACATGAAAAATGATACTAATTCTGGCCTCTTATTGGCATCTGTTGGCTACTTGGCTTTATGGCTCTGTGACACCAAACAACAAAGCCTTTTAATCGTGAGCAAGTTGGGCTTGGATACAGACAAAATCTAACGTTACAAGAGCCACCATAACTAAAGGAGGATAAAAAGTTAACACCTCTTTATGATTGTGAACTGTTGCGAAATTGTTTTTTGTGGCCGCAACTGTAGACATTTATAGCTATGTTTGCAGGCAAAATATAATTTGATTTAAATGTCATATCCACTATCTATTTTATTTAATCATTATATAACATATCCTTCCATTTGTTGTTAATAATGTTATATATCACTTAATGATTTCATGTATTTCTAGGCGATGTGCACGTGCAATGTACCAGCCAAATCCGATTTCTAACATTGGAGCAAATCAAACCAATCCTGCTGTTCATGATCAAATGGGGCCAGCGGACGGCTCTATGGCCCCTTGTAATGGAGGAAACAACAACCCAAACATGGCAGCAAGGCAACGGTTACGGTGGACGAATGAGCTTCATGACCGCTTCGTGGAGGCTGTTACACAACTTGGCGGGCCAGATAGTATGTTTTTTGTTCTTCAACTTGTTGTCCCCATATTTTTCTTCTGTATACACATTAAATGTCATCTTTTAAGGCCGCAGAGTAAGAACTTTGATTTTGCAATCATATCTTCTTAATTTGGAAAACAGATTCTGTTTAAGACCTCCATGATTTGTCCTATTGTATGGAGCTATATGTCTATGCATACTACAGCTTGACATAAATTACTATAGAATGATGTTAAGGTGATATGAAGCTAAAGCTGGAGAATAATTAGCTCATAGCCATAAATGTCTCTGAAAAAAAAAACCCCAAGTACCAAAGCATATGGGTCTAGCATGATAATAACAAGACAGCATTTTCATTTTTTAAGGAGGATAGGTGAAACATATAAGTTTTTCCCTATCATCTAGGCCATATATTATTATAAAACACACACCGCAAAACGATCCTCATTGTGGAGTAGGATAAGCATATTTTCTATAATGATCAGTTGATCACTGTTTACAGTTAAATCTGATGACATGAGTTCTTGAAACAGAAATGAGTATGGCTGCTGTAGCTGAAAATAGTGATATGTTAGGCGATTGGTACAATTTATTATTTAAGATTTATATATAGGTTTCTTGCATCCTCTCAGGTATATGCCAAATTTCTAAGTTTATAATGGCCAATAATGTCTAGTTTATGCAAGTTTTTGACAACACAAATTATTATTTGTGCCATGTGTTGTCTTTTATGTGAATGCTGAGCTACGTTAGTGTAGAATGCAAAGTTGATTTTGTTTTCAAATTTATAGTGTCATAAATGGAGCAATATTTCCTCAGACATGGGCTTGGCATCATCTTGACACAATGCTGAGCCGTTGAGTGTTGACATCATTGTATTAAAAGTTGCTGGGTCTTGACAGGTGTAAGTGGTAGGACGGCTGCAACTGGAGACACATGGCAGTCTTTTTTGTAGTTTTACACAATAGCATGTTAAGCAAAGTATTTGGAGCATTGAAAGATCAAATTTGTACATACATATACTGAGGAGAAATGCTAGTGTTTTGGGCTTGCTATTATGGAGATTATGAGATCTGTTGCAATTTACAGGCATAAATGCATAATAATGGTGATACTTATGTCTGAAGTGTGTGCATATTACTTTATTATTTGCATTGTATAATTATTCTATACGAAACCACTTCTTTCAATATTTTTAGGTAGTTTCATCTGCCTATTGTATAATTCAAATGTCATAGGAGCCACTCCAAAGGGAGTTCTCAGGATTATGGGTGTGCCAGGACTTACAATATACCATGTGAAGAGCCATTTGCAGGTAATTCTTCTCTATATGAATAGCCTTTCGCCATTTGGACTCCTTACAGTTATCCTTTCTAACTATTTTCTTTTCTTTTAAAAAAAATCTAGAAATACCGTCTTGCAAAGTACATTCCAGATCCTTCAGCCGATGGTAGGTGACCATTGTCATCTCGTTTTGTATACAATCAAGAAAGATCATCATTTTANACGCCCCACAGGCTGCGCGCCGAGGCTCCGGCACGCGCCGTGGCCGTGGCTCCGGCGTTCGTGCGCCATTGCGCCATGGCCGGCCGTCGTGGCTGTGCCTCCTCCCCGCCTCTGCCGTCCGCATGAACATCCTCCACTGCCCACACGTCGCACAGGGACTTCGTAGCTGCCGGCGGAGGGACTCCATAGCACAGGGCTGCACTCAGTGCGCCGGCGAGACTGCTGCACGCCGTCTGCTGCCAAGTCTTCTTCATTGCCAAGTCCTCTGTACTCCATTGATGCTCACAGGCTGTTCGATCATATAACTGCAAGGTATTTCCATGAGCTTGTGCTGTTTATTTAAACTTCAGTGAATCAAATGTCAATTCTTTGGTTGTTTGTGTCCTTTTTTGTAGATGGATTCGTTGCTCGTGCAATTGTATTTTGAAGATGACTCATCCTCAGACGATGACTTTGATGTGGCGACAATTATGCTCGCGGACCTTGCAGAAAATGAGCGACCCAAGTGGGGCGGTTCTGTGCCAGGGCATGAGGTGGTCCATCGGAACAAGCAGCAAGGAGATGCAAAGTTGTATGACGACTACTTTGCAGAAAATCCTGTCTTTGGTCCGGTCACATTCAGGCGACGGTTCAGAATGTCAAAGGAGTTGTTCTTGCGCATTGCAAATGCTGTTGAAGCACATTGTCCATACTTTCAGCAAAGGAGGAATGCAGCTGGTGACCTTGGCCATAGTGCTTTGAAGAAGATCACCGCGGCGCTGCGTATGCTTGCATATGGGGTCCCAGCTGATTCTCTTGATGAGACGCTTTACATTGCAGAGAGCACCATCATTCAGAGTTTGAAGATGTTTGTGAAAGCTGTGATTGAGATTTTTGGGGAGCAATACTTGCGTGCACCGAATGCAGAGGACACTGCAAGACTTATGCAAATGGGTGAAGCAAGGGGGTTTCCGGGGATGCTTGGATGCATAGACTGTATGCACTGGCAATGGAAGAATTGTCCTGCGGCATGGCATGGGCAATTCACGGGGCATTGTCATGATCCAACAATCATCCTAGAAGCAGTTGCATCACGTGATTTATATTTTGGCATGCATTCTTTGGGTTGCCCGGCTCTCACAATGACATCAACGTCCTTCAAAGATCTCCTCTGTTTGCAAGGCTAGCTGCTGGGAAAGCCCCACCTGTGAACTTTGAAGTCAATGGTCACCAGTACACGATGGGATACTATCTTGCAGATGGCATCTATCCCTCATGGTCCACCTTTGTCAAGACAATAAGAAACCCAAGCAGTAACAAGACAGCTCACTTTGCCAAGGCACAAGAAGCTGAGAGGAAGAGTGTTGAGAGGGCATTTGGTGTCTTGCAATCTCGGTTTGCAATTGTGCGTGGACCTGCTCGGTTTTGGGACAAGGAAACCTTGTGGTGTATCATGACAGCATGTGTCATTCTGCACAACATGATAATAGAAGATGAGAGGGGTCAGGCCGAAGACTTCGTGTATGACCACGTGGGAACACTTGTGGAACCTGAGCAAGACAAAGAGCGGATCAAAAAATTCCTTGCAATGCATCGAAAGATCGAAGACCGCGAGGGTCACAACCAACTTCGTGATGACCTCGTTGAGCATTTGTGGCAGATTCATGGACAATAGATTCATTTTTCTGCTGCTCGGTTTTCAGATTAGTCAATTTGTCAATTTTTCACTCCCAGCCTTTTATTTTTAGCAATGAAATAAATTTGTTGCTGTATTGAACTGAAAGCAATAGTTACTGTATTGAACTGAAATGTGAAGTGCTTGATCAGTAATTGATTACTGGTTCTGGTTCTGTTTGATCACTATATTGGAAATCTGTTGCTGTATTGAACTGAAAGCAGCAGTTACTGTATTGAACTGAAATGTTCTGAACCATTTTCAATATATTTTTCACATATATTCAGAATTGATTACTGCAGCTTGGATTGCAGTTAAAATCGCCTTGCAGGATTGCATGCTTCATTTGCCAGACTGAACATGTACCAAGCAATGGAAACATGGTTTGCCTGTGTTCTGAATGGAAACATGGTTTGTGACCATTGCCTGTGACCATATATTTCAGTTTGCTTTCAATTTCAGTTTTTTTTTGGGCTACTGAAAACTGAACTGAAATGGTACATATATTCCATTGCAGTACAGAAACTGAACTGCACAAAACTGAACCTTCCTACTGCAGCTTTAACCACTTTGGAAGTTCTCAAAACTGAACATAACTGAAATAGTGAATGGTTTCAGGTCAATGGTTTCAGAACTGAACAGCTTTAATATTTAGCATCCACTCAGCAGGTGCCGAGCAACTGTCAGAAAAGAAGGCCACCTCACTTGAATATTTAGCTATTGTAGTGCTTGCTGTAATTCAGTAAACTACCCATCCAAATTGGAGTGCTTGCTGTAATCAGTGGTTTCAGGTCAATGGTTTCAAAACTGAACAGCTTTAATCAGTGGGAGTGATTGCTGTAATGAAACTGACAAAATAAAACACACTCAAGTCAGGATGATGTTTTTTAGACCAAGCAGTTAGCAGGTGGCCAAAGAATAAATAGTGGCAGTGGATAGAGGCCAAGACAACTTGTTTAATCCTCAACAAATTAAGATCAGAACAGAGCCAGACAATGAAGGGGGCAAATTGGGCTTGCAAAAGCTTGATCTGAATATTAACCTTGACAAAATGTTCACATAGCCTGCAGATTCATAGGGGATGAAAGCTTGCACAGCCATGCACAGTCCTACAATCAACAGAATAAGTTACCTTCAATATGCAGAGTCCAGAATAAGTCCTAGCATCATGTTATTGAAGAGGGATCCATCCTAGACCATATCTATATGCAGAGTCCAGTGACACCAAATGGGTTAGGCTCCACAGAACAAGTTAACTAAGGAGAAATCAGGAGATATCATCCTCCAATCTAGAGAATGAAAGCTCTACAAAGAAAGGGTACAGGACAGTAACACCTCATGTTTTGTCATGAGACACAACAAATACAGCTGGAATGGCGAAAACTGAAAAGATCAAGTCATCAAGAATGCCATAGAATCAAGTCATCAAGAGAAGCTTGAATATATTACACTGATAGAACTGAAGAATAAAACTGAAGAATCAAGTCTCAGACATGCTTACAAATACTACTGAACTCAGACATGCTTCCAACAGCTAGCTACTACCCCCATTCCCACGACCACCTAATATTTCCTTTAGGATTTGGGCACCATTGCCTCAACATATGCTCTTTGTGTATCATCAAGGGTTGTGATATCTATGAACATAATCTTCTGGTCCTCCTTTTTTTTTGCAAGGGCCTTCTCACTCTTTATCCTCAGCCTCTCCTCCTCAGCTGCCACCTTGCGCTCCTCAGCTGCCGCCTTGCGCTCCTCAGCGGCTACCTTGCGCTCCTCAGCGGCCACCTTGCGCTCCTCAATGGCTTTGATATCCATCCACCGCATATCCTTGTCAACAGCAAGTTTTTTCTTCGTTTCAATCATTTCTTGGATCGCCTCTTTTTAACCGCCCTGTGCTTGTTTCTTCAGCTTCTCTTTCTCTTGCTTCCTTCCTGGTGGCCTGTTGCTTGAACCTGAAATTGGACTTGTCCTTCCCTCCTCATCCCCTTCATTGCCCTCTTCATAAGCATCAAAGTCTCGCGAGCAAGAGTTGCTAGACCGCGTCTTCTTTGGCGGGCATTCATTGTCTCTGTTTATCCACTTCTCATTATGTTGGAGTAATGCCCAGCAGTGTAACATAGTGAAGGGTCTATGCTTCTCTCTATCCTTCTGCTTGTAAAACTCTTGTGTCTAGTTAATCTGTGAAACCAAACATGACCAAGTTATTCACTAGTTCATGAAACTAAAGAACATGAAGAAAAAATATTTTGTTGTGAAGCTTATGCACAAGTTACTCACAAGTTCCTGAATTGGCACTCCACTAGGATGCTGTCGTAATCTGCACAGTGCAACCCGCCCATCTGTTGCAGCAATCTTGAATTGTAGACCACCTATGTTGAAGCGATCCAATTGTTCGCATGCTTGGTTCCTTCACATTGCGGTGGAAGTGCTCTGCGATGCGGCTCCAATAAGTGTTACTATTCTGGTCAACACCTACAACAGCATCAAGGGACACACTCTCCCACGCCATTATCAAGGCCACATCTTCATCAGTTGAGTAATTGGCTGCTCTTTGACCTCTTTTCTTCGTGAAAGGAGTAGTTTCTGTGATTTCATCATCCAAACTTGGGAAAGACTGCCCGAGTGAGAAATTTTCTATGGGAACGCTGTCATCCATCATATTGGAAAATGATTGGACACTACAAAGATAGGCATAAATAAGAAGTTAGTATAGACTATAGACAGTAAATTGTTAATGACTTTGTGAGTACTCTGATAAAAGAACCATTAAGGACACCATTTCTGCATCCAATTCCTGAACTCTGATGGACTGATAGTCTGATACACAACCAAAAAAAAAGACATTGGGACCTTGTTGCAGATCAGAGTTCAGACCACGCCGTTACACCAAAGCATGCATGACAAGACTAATCAGCATTCATCATATGACGAGTTGACAACAACATCGTTGATCTGATAAGCAAGATGCAAATTACAGCCACACTGCTAATGAGACAATGAGTTAAGCATACTGAACCACACTAATTCAGGGATTCAGGTTTTGAGCAAATTCAGTTCAATGCTACACATTGCTGTGACAAGGAAAAACCAACTAATAAACACACTTTCAACTAGATTGCTGTGAGAGTCGAACGTTATATACAGATTCTGTCCAGTACCGCATCCTTATACATTATATACCAACCAGTAATAACTAAGCTTATATATTGTTATTATGCATTTCAAGTTAAGCACCATCGATGTAGCTTCCACATAAGTCGATGCACTTTGCTACCACCAAAGCAAAGAGCAGGTCCTCCAGGTCAGTAGCTAGATACTCAGGGCAGGACCATGACTACTCATATAAATAAGCAATTTGCCGATAGAAAACCATGAGCTAGTGCATGTTTGTGGTGGTGGCTTCCATCAAAAAATGAGTGGATTCATCAAAATTGAGCACTACATTCATACTTTAATATATGAAGGCCACTGAAAATGCAAAAAAAGAAAATTGTACCTTGCAGTCATTTCATCAAACACACTGCAAGCATCATGGGTTTCTTCTTCATTGGCAGAGCTGTGACCTGCCATGCTTGTCGATGTTGGAGCCGGATAGGCTTCTGGTGTTGGAGTAGGGGCTGCTGGAACAAGACCACAGGATCTTGGCATCTTCTTCTTCGGCCCCGGCTTCTTCCTCGCCGGTTTTGTCAAGCCGGTAGTGGGAAGCTTGGGAGGGATACGGGGGTTCATCGTTGCTGTCGTGGAGACCAGCACACCGACGCGCGCAGCCATGGAGGGCAGATGCTGGCCGGCGGGCGCGGGCATGGATGACAGCTGCTGGGCGGCGGGCGTGGCCATGGCCGACTGGCCGGCGGACGGCGCGACAATCTCCATTGATGCGGGCAGTGCAGGGCCCAAAGGAAGCCGAAGCGGAAGGAAGGCGCGTCGCCCACCGATGACCTGTCGTGCAGCGGGGACGCTCGGTAAGGCGGGCAGGGGCGCCGGCGGCGGCGCGTCGGCCATTTTCTCACGGGACTGAACTCACGGGGTGGGGGCGTCGGGCATTTTCACGGGAAAGGACTGATTCTCACAGGAAGAAAGGCCCATTTTCAGCCCACGAGTGAAGGCCCATTGGAGAAAAAAGAGAAAAATAAATAAAAGGGAAAGGGGAAAGGGGATCTGCTGCATCACATCTCCCCAATATTCTGAAAATGTGAAAGGGGATTCCCCTTTAACTAGATTAAAGGGAAAGGGGAAAAGGGAGCTGTTGGAGTTGCTCTTACACACCCTCTCTAATGCAATTATTGATACCTCAATTACAACTGTAGATGCACCAGACCCGTGGCCCAGCACGTGGCCCGCTAATTTGGGCTGGTCGGACACGGCACGGCACGATCTATTCCGTGCCCGTGCCTCATGCTGGGCCCATGCCGCCTCTCAGGCACGTAGTGCCGGCTCAGCATGGTTAGCAAACAGCCCGCTAATGTATCCCAAACAGCCCGCTAATGTATATATATCTCAAACCCTAAATCCCCACTCGGTCCATTCACTCGTACCGCCGCCCCCTCCCTCGCACGCAACTGCCGTCACCTCCGCTGCTCGTAGCCGTTGCCCCTTCCCTCGCTCGCAGCCACCGTCCCCTCTCCTGCCGCCTGTGGCATCTGCTTTCTCACTACGAGAAGCAGCACGACACATCCGCGAGTCCATTCCTACAAGAAGCATAGTGCGGCACATCCCAAAATCCGTCCCTAACACATCTCTCTCACTCTTTGTCCTCCATCAGGAGAAGCACCGACGCCGCCATAGCGACGCCCCTCGCAGGCACACGCGCGCGGCGGAGCGGTCGACCCTGATGCTCATCTGCTCCTCCAGCAAGCACGGCATGGCCTCGCCGGGCCTTGACGTGCCTGTCGGGCCACAGGGCCGGCACGGCACGGCTAATAACCGCCGTGCCCGTGCCTGTGCCCGTGCTGGAGGACAGGCAAGTGGGCTGACACGGCACGACACAAAGGCTCTATCTCGTGCCTCGTTGTGCCGTGCCGAGCTTGTACCGGGCGGCACTTTTAGCCATCTATAATTGCAACGATCCGCCCGCTCCTAAAGACCCCATCCCATGTATTACCTGGGGTAGATGAGTACATGTGTGTGTGTTTAGTGAGCAATCAAACAATATTTTAATACTTTATTATTTTTAGTGAGCAATCAGACAATATTTTAAAACTTTTTATCATTGTTTGGATCTCAATAATGAGCACAAGGGCAACTTCAAGAAAAAGATTTTCAGCCCCTTCTCCCCTTCAAGTTCAAAACTAAAAATGTGCGTTTCTATAGTGTGACGAAGCTTCCCGGACGCAAGCTCCGGCTCAAATCAGATCACCCGAGCTCGTCTCGGTGTAATCGTCAACACAGGTTTAAGCTTTTGTCCACTTGCGAAAAAAAAGACGTTCATCGATCTTTCCATCTACACACAATTTCATCGAGTTGTTGAGAGGATTAGCTTATTCGTTCCCGTTCCGATCGATTGGCACACGTAGCTTGATCGCATCTGCATCTGGGCCGGCTGGCAGTGAACAAAAATAGTAATAGTGACGTGAATGTGTGACCTTGTGTGTGATAAGTAGTAAGCACAGCGCTCAAATCAAAACCCATTCAGACGCTGAATAATGCAAGCAAAAGTGAACCAAACAGAGGAACCTTCCCTCTCATCCATGCTCCAGCCAAAGGATGCATGCATGCATCATTGTGTGTGGCAAGTTAAAACGGATTTGGAACAACATGATCAAGATGCAACCGTCCAGCACTTCCAAAATAGAAGATGATGTGCTGATATTAATGGCCTCTTGTACCATTACCTCAGCTAGTGGATGGAATATTACTTATTAGGTGCTTGAAGAAGATTTTTGGCACAGCATGAGCACGATGCAGCAACCACCGCTTCCCAAAACAAAACATACTGAGAGTGACGGCCTCTTCTACCAATTAAAATTACCTTTTGTACGATAAACTGACACTTGATAAACTTTTTCACAGCTCATCTCAGAATTTCATCTAACACAGACGGATTAGCCGGATATGTTGCCCGCTGGGCTGGCACGGCTCGATCCGAGACCCATATAAGCAAATTTGTTCGTTCCAAATCACCCCAACCTGCACAACTTATCCCAAGCAAACCCTCTTCTTTTCAACCTCGGCACAACCACACCTACCTCCCAGCCTGCACGGCCAGACCTATTCCACACTTCTCGCCCTCAACTAGATCGATCGATGGTTGACGAGCCGAGCCGGCTCGGCTCGTTATCCTAACGAGCTAAAAAGGCAGCTCGGCTCGACTCGTAAGCTCGCTCGAGCCAGTTCGTTTAGCTCGTGAGTTGAACATGTAATACAAATATTGATAAATAAATAACCACTGGTGTCTACAAGTTCACATAAATAACATAAACACAAATACACAATCCTCCACATGGTATATATAAGGTCTAACATACAAGTATGCAAATGAACACAAGTACACAACCATCACATTAGCATGCTTAGCAGCTCGTTGAGCTATAATATTGCAGCTCGTTTGGCTCGCGCAGCTCGAACTCGCTTGTTATAGTAACGAGCTGAGATGGTTAATAAAACGAGCCGACCCGAGCCGAACCGAGTTCGTCACGAGCCGAGCGAGCTAACGAGTCATGACCTTTTCGTCCAGCTCTAGTTGGGCCCTCCTGATTGGCTACAGCATTTAGGATCTCCGAATCAAGCCGGCCTCCAATTCAAGTTCTCATCACCCACCATCAACACCTTGTTCACGCGCAACTGACCAAGCTCCACGGGCCAACAAAGCCGGCATGGCACAGCCAAGAAGCTCCCCAGCCATGCCATGCATGGGGCGGGGGCGGGCCCAGGATTTTGGGTAAGGGTATTCAAAATTTTCAAAGAGCCATTTTTTTGAGTTTTGACAGCCAAAAGAACACGTTCATAACACATAATTGAGTCCAAACATCATAAAAATCGATCGTAATTTGAAATTGTTCAACATATTATCTATAGATATACTAAATGATCAATATTGCAAGGGCAACATCTCGAATATATGGATGATAAAGTCATAAAGCAACAAATGATATTAAGAAAGCGTACAAATCAAAAGATAACTTTCCGATCCTTGATGCTTTAAGAACAAGCAATCATGTCCCACTTGCAAATAATAATTCCCCTTCACGATTTAGCAAAATTAGCATACCAATTCTGCAATTCACAATTCTGGTCGGAGAGGAGAACTAAAGTCTCAAGAACTACAGAAAGTCTGAAGAACAACAGAAGAAGGGAGAAGCCGAAGAGAAGGCCAGAAGTGCCATTCGATGTGGCGCCTTACGCGCGCCTGTGCCTGTGCCACGGTGCCGACCTCCGACGTGCCTTCTCCGATCGCCGGTGCGGACCACGGCACGCCAACGGCGTGCACTCGAGCGCCCGCTTGTTGCGCTCGCCGCCGCCCTCCTGCTCGCCTCCGACTCCTTGGATTCCGCCGGGCACCGAGCCGCCGTCTGCCACACCCGCACGTCGCTATGGTTCAGCGGCCGCCGTCACGCTGCTGTGCACAGCGTCCTCGTGCATGCGTGCATGTTGTGTGGTGTGGCTGAGGAGGCATGGGCCGGTGGGGGGCCAGGGATGAGTCAAAATTGGGCTAGATTTTGGCCTCATTAGCCCATGTTAGGGTAGGGAGGTGGGCCGAAATGCGAGATACATCAGATTGCATCAATTTCTCATTATCTGAATACACATATTGGATATATACTTGATTTTTTTTGTCAAATATAATGGGTATTCAGTTGAATACCTTTGAATTCAATGGGATCCGCCCTTGGCATGGGGCCTTCATCTAAACCCATGGGTTGGCCCGGCACAACCTAGTTTTCTTTCTCGTGCCGTTAGCCCGTGACAAGCCCGGCCAAATAGGATAGTGCTTGACCAGGCCTAGGTTGAGCCACCCTTTTGACCATCTATACACATGGACTTACAAAATTATGATATAACGTCTTCCTCTAAATTGTTATTAGTATGGACTCCAAACAACAGTATTGCCTCAAGACAACAAAAGGCCCATACCAGAAATCTATTAATGTGTTTGGATTGGGAGCCAACTGGGTTGGGTTGGCTCCGTCCCAGTTTTGTGGGTTGGGATGAACCCGTCTTGTGTTTGGTCAGAGGGTTAGGTTCAACCTAGTATTTTGTTTGGTTAGATAGGTTGAGAGGGATGGGATGGATGCCATGTTAGCACCGTTAGCCACATCATCTGTGGGACCCACTTGTCATTCACTTTTTAGTTTCTTCTTTTTTTATTTTCGCAGTTATCCTCTTCCTACCGATTGCGTCGCCGCTCACCTGGCAGCTGGAGGCCATGGCCGCGGCAGCCGCGCCATAGCTCGGCCGGCCACTGTAGGCTGTGGCTGCCGACCGCACCGCCATCTCCCTACCGCGCAGCTCTGCTCCTTCCTCCCCGTCGTGCCCCTCTCTCCCCGCCGCGACCAGCTCCCCCCGCCGCGCCGCTGCTGTAGGCCATGGCAACCACACAATTGCTCGCCCTGATGCGAGGGGCCTCGGCCGTGCCGCTCGCCCGGCCTGGGCAGCCCCACCACCGCTCGCTCGGCCAGCGCAGAGGCCTCTGGGGCGGTGCGGCTCCTCACCCCGGCCGCCGTGGAGGTCCCAAGGCGGCGCCGCTCCTTGCCCCGGCCGGAATAGAGGCCCTAGGGGCGGCGCAGCACCTCGCATTGGCTGGCGCGAAGGGCCTAGGGGCGGCGCTTCTCCTCGCACCAGCGCGGAAGCCCCAGGACAGCGCGGATGCTAAGGACGGCGCCGCGGGTCCTCGCCCCACGGCGGCGTGGAGGCCCAAGGGCGGAGCCGGCCGAGCTCATCAAACCACGCCATGGCCGTCGAGCTCCCTGCCATGGCCGGTCCCTCGTTCCTGTTCACCAACACGAGACGAGACGAGACGGAGCGAGCGACGCCGTCCAAATGGGTCGGGATGGTCCGGTTATTTTGGCCCCGTTTGGTTTTCCAGTGCTAGAAACTGTTCACAACTTTGACCACTAATTAAAGGTATTAAATAAAGGTATTTTACAAAACTAACTCCAGAACCCCTGCACTAGGAACCCTGAAGAATCTAATGAGGCCTTTGACCGCATGATTAGAGGATGATTAGAGAATGTTACTGTAGCATCACTGTAGCCAACCATCGATTAATTAGGCTCATTAGATTCGTCTCGAAAAATTACGCTCATCCGTGAAGAGGTTTTGCAAATAGACTTCATTTAGTACTCTATGAAAAAAAAGATTCCCTCCGTGCTAGATGCTAGACTAGAGAAACAAACGGAGCCTTTGAAGGGAGCAACTCAACCCACATCTAAGGGGAATATTCCCTATTAGGTCCGATCCAACCCATCTTCTTTTTCATCCAAACGCGGGTCAACCTAGGTCGAATCCACACAAATCCAGATGAGCCCGCAATCCAAGCGCATGCTATGGGTTCTCCAAACTGAACTTATACAGTGTGCTTTTCTATGTTTGGCGATACCAGTCGCGGGTGGTCTCCCTGGTGGCAGTGGTCAGAGTTTCAGATTTCTGGGGTGTCGGGGCTCCAATGACCTCGCGTCGGCAAAAGCCCGGTGGAAGCAAGGCAGCATGGGACGATGGTGTGGCATCACGCCGCCGCCGGTGGCCAGGGTGGTGTGAGGCGCCGGACACAGGGAAGAAGTCGACGCAGCATTCATGGGTCTAAGCCAGCTACCTGTCTGGCGAATGTGAATTGGCCAAAGAGGAAGCATCGTCACTCTTCCTCGGGTCGTTTCATCGCTCTTTCTCAATCCGTATTTGTTAGTTTTTGAAGGGCAAACGGTGAGGGAGTTCCTCACATAACTTTATTTTCTATTTATAAATGATAAATTAAAGTACTGGAGAGAGAAAAACTTACAAAGAGAAAAGAAAGAAATTAAAAGCAACCAACGAACACGCGAGGTTCGACATTGACTGCACGAGGTCGAATGCGCGAGGGTCGCAGGGTACAGGCAGGCCCACATGTTGATGCCAACTATAGGCGTGAACACGCGCAGCATGTCGTAGTAGTAGATTGGCCCACATATAGTCACCGTGAGGGTCAACAACGGACCAAACACTCTTCACTTTTATAGTAGGTAATAGATGATGTCCACGTAGGACAATTAGGTTGACGTGGAGGCATAGAGACAGCACCCTAACCTTTGTACGTGCCCTTAAGAGTTGGTGGTTGAAAGGGAAGATTGTCTCATCGTGCATGTCATTTAGGTTGTAGGCAGGCCATTTTTGTTCTTAGGCCAGTCTCAATACATAGTTTTATTGCACGATTAGCGAGACTGCAAACTAGCTAATCGTGCCAGATGAGTGTCATGGTGATGAAATTTCTCTCTCATTTTATGAAACTCTCACCTTCTCTCTCTTACCAAGTCATCAAAAATGTTGATGTGGCATTGAATTTATTGCTCAAAAAACTCTTAATCAAACTCCATTGAGAATGACCTTAAAGAAAAAAAAATAGACTACCTTTTCCTTGGAAAGCACAAGAATTCCAAAAGCTGATGACAAGTTAGTCGGTGTGCAACAAGATGTTGCAGCTAGAGCAAGGTCTTGTGCTCAGATCAGCCCTGGCAAGTACGCTGGACGGCTGGAGTGAGCGTTGTTGTGTACCGTCGATTCATCCAACTCGACTCATGCGCGCAGGCCCGCAAAATCACCCACCCCGTAAAGAGAAGGTAACGTGGAAAGGGAAAGAACCGCCTGATTGGGCCTCGCAAATGCCTGGACCAACCGATCCACCACCAACCCGTGCCAGCTAATGGGCCTGTTGTTTGATACCTGTATTGTACGACCCATCAACTTTCCCTTGCGATTCATTTCGCTTTCTCCTTACGGCCCAGTGTCTGACCTCGGAACAGTCCGTAGCAATAAGAGACGTCCTTGTCGTTGCTACGAAACTTCTTTCTTAAGGTGCTGTCAACATTTCTAAAAAAAAAGGTGCTGTCATCATTCGAGAATAGTGCAACTGACCATGGAAAAATATTGACACTAACGGGCATCATATCATACAGTCAACTGTCCAGCTCAACTCCTTGAATTTCAGCAGGAAACCACAAAATCGAAGGATAGGGAAATGCACACGTGTTCACATGCTTCAAATTGCGGAATAACTGGAGCATTGAAATAAAATTTAGACGTGCAAACAAAAGATACACAGCATTATTGTTAATCCAGTTAAAAATAGATTTTAAATGCAAAATTGTAAGTTAATTTATCTGTTTAAGTCTTCAAGCTCTAAAAGAAGTATATTTTTTTCCACGAGTTTTAATTTACACAAACAAGGGCATATAATTTACTCTACTATCATCTCATACAAAAAAAAAAGAAATCACTGTTGATGAATGCACAGTTGGAAGCTAGATGAGAACTGAGAATATAGTTAGTTTAGGCTCCTATGAAACCTATCTACTAGGGTTCAACATGGGTGCTTACATTTTTTTATTTTATAAATTAGCAACAATGACTACAGTAACTTTGTCGATATCAAGATTTCAGGCTTGGTCTCACAGCCAACGAATAGAATGTCCGGTGTCGAAACTGTGTTTCGAAAAACAGAAAAGTAAAAGTTGGGAAACACATGGTGGCCTTGTTTAGTTCGCGCGAATTCGATCGAATTGACTGTGGCAAAGTGCATTGGGAATTAAAAAAGTAGAGAGGAGGCACGTAGTTCAATGCGTTGCTTTTGGTCGAATTGGTGCTCTTTCGACCGAACTAAACAAGGCCATATTGTCTAGAGAAATTGTGATAAAGTGTTGCTCTCACATGTTTGTACTTCGCTAAATTTATTATACTTATTACAAGATCCGGGTTCGTACCACACTCGTCATGTATCTGTCTTTCCCATAAAATCAGCACAGTAACCCAAAATAAGAGAGGATAAGCGAAGATGCACACACTATTGAATACAGAGAAAAGGACCAAACAAAACCAAACCAAATTGTACTCGTAGTTGTTCCTACGTACTCGTAGGGTGGAGCACGCAAGGCTAGCCTAGCCTGAGACGTTGCTACGGCCAACATGTATTCCGGACATGACATGATGGTGTATAGTTACAGGTTCTGAGGCACACCACACACCATTCCTAGGGTCTTGTTTAGTTCCTGCAATTTGGTTAAATTTCCTGTAGAAAAAGTGCATTGGAAAGTATGTTGCAGAGTAAAGGGCACATTTTTCAATACATTACTTTTGATTGAATTGCAGAAACTTGCAAGAACTAAACAAGGCCTGGGTCACGCTAGCTAGTGCCATCATTTCTCTGTTCATGGAGCTTCGACACTTGTGCACGTTCATTGGGGCAACGCTTGCAATCATGGAGGAAGAGCAATGATCAGTTCGCTCGCTGACTGGTCCAGGAACCACACGATGGTAAACTTACACGAGAAAGGCACAGCCTACTACCTACAGTCAGGATAAGGTTACCTAGCCAGCAGGCAGTGACGATTTTTGAAATAAACAGGCAGTGACGATGCATCTCACACTTTATCTTCTTGTGTGTGTTTCTTGTTCGAGGTTGCCTTCATCCGAAGAAATCAGGCAGCATCGATCAAGTCCTTTGCTGTGGAGACCTCGCTGGAAAATGGCCTCGATTGGCCCGGTTGATATTTGACAAGACATCACCCAGGCTTTTTTCAGAAAAAAAATACGCCATCAAATTCTAGTGTCGATTAGAAATACTAGTCCATCAACCTGTGATCCCGCATGGGCTAATATTTTGGAACATTTGAGTATTAAAATTTCATGAAAAATCTAGGCCCATATATAATAAGAAAAATTATTTAGCTTGTGCTTACTCTCATTTATTAAATATCATATACATAGTTTACATAATGACACTAATCATGTACACTGCATGTGTAGAAATAGACAATTTAGAATTATATGTTGGAGTACTTTAGATTTTTTTAATGACATATGCAGGATTTTCTGATGCAAGTTTAGAATTTGAGTTACATATTGAACATGAAAATATGTGTTTTCATCGTTTCCTATATATATATTTATATATGATCGATATGGTGAGACTTATCATGCATATACATCTCAAGTTAATATTTTCTATATTAGCAATTAACAAAAAAATAATTTAGAATCATATATTGATGTACTTTGGGATTTTATTTATAATGACATGTTGTTTTTAATAGCGGCAAATGTAGTTAAATTAGGTGCAAAATTAGGGGGTTACTGTAAATTATTTTTATAATGGCATATGTGGGTAATTTAGATGAATATTAGGGATTACTTTACTTTATTTTTCATAATGGCAAAAGTGGGTAATTTTTATAGAAAAATATGATAGATCCAATGGGTGTGATGATTAGAGTCTATATATGGATGGCCAGATGTTTCTGATTTTTATGAGAATTTTTAGAATTTATCTTTTTTCTAGCATGTCACGTGAGGATTAACGTGGAGGCTCCAAAAGAGTCTCCAATTAGTAATAGCAAGAAGGCATATATATATATATATATATATATATATATATATATATATATGTATATATATGTATATATATACATATATATGTACATATATATGTATACATATATATGTACATATATATATACATATATATGTACATATATATATACATATATATATACATATATATATATGCAAATACAACTACTATTCACTACATGATTTCATATAAAGAAATTCCCAAAATTTCTTTTCAAATGGCCGAGGGTTATTATTCTTTTTGTGAGTCCAATTTGGATATTTTTTCCTAGATAAAGAAACAAATTATGGTCCTTGGAAAAAAAAACTATAAAGCATTTTCAAACAAGGAAAAACATTAGCCACTTTGTAAATATGTTTCAGTTATTGGCTAAGTCTTGGCTATTTGAGAAAACTATAAAGAAGAAAAATAACCATAGTCGTCCATTAAAAAAAATATTGCAGCGATTGGAACATCCAGGACGTGACCTTACGTTACCTAGCTTGACATTGTGTAAATCTACATGCTATAGACAGATGAGTAGGGTGTCCACTGGCAACGTACCAAATGTCACCACACCGGCCTTTCTCTATGGACTATGGAGACTGGTCGTCGAGCCATGTATAGTAATTGTTGTGTACCAGTAGGTCGCGATCAGAGATCATCATGTTGCAACGAGCAGCGATGTATAGCGTGGGCGCACATACATTTATTTGCCAAACATAAGCGATAAACCACACATGCTGTAGTTATCAAAAGATCTGTGCTGACTGTGCATGCGTGTCTAGCTGTCTTGATGCGTTGGATGCCGTTGATGACCTAGGACATGGACCGATTTCTGCGCATGCATGGAACACAATGGTTCAACACCGAAGTGGAACATCCATAGAGAAGTTGTATCTCTTCGTCCAGACCCAGGATGGTTTGATTCAACCCAACTAACCAAACACTGAGATGAACTAACGCCGCCGTGCCCGTGCGTCTAACCAAACCCTTATCAGAGAACGAATGTGAACCAAGAAACAAGAAGCCCGCCTTGCCTGTTCCTCCGTCCTTATCAGAACGAGCCCACCGAGAAAGGGAAGTGGCGAACATGATTTGAAGGCACCGGTCATGCATGAAGGGGCCATCTACTCCTAGCTCTCTCCATCATCGTCTACCCCCACGCTAGCTAGCGCTACGACGACCGCGGAGGGCCGAGGGGGGCGCACCTCGATCGCCCCCGGAGCCGCTGCGATCGGAAACCTCAGAAGCCTCGGATCGTCGTCGGAATTCCGGGGCGGGTGGTGGTCCTTGCGTGCCGCCCCGTCGCGTCGCGGTCGCTATAAAAATGGAGCGGAAGGAGAGGCGCACATAAATGGGTAGGGGCGTGTCTGTTGCGTCGCTCCGGTGATCGGTCCGGTCATCTCTCATCTCTGAATGTGGCGGATCTGAGCTGGCCCTGGCCCGGCCCCCGTACGTCCTGTTCATCTCATCTCATTTCCCCTGTAGCCCACCGGTCACATGCATTCAGCTACAGTTGGCCAATTGGCTATACTCCTGCACTTCTCCCCTCTTGTCATCCAATGCTGTATTTTGCTTTGAATTTTTTCTTCAGATCGACTTGTGTTAATTAGTAGAGGATTATGTGTGTGCATGCCTTTTGGTTTCTTCAAGATCACATCACAACCTTTGGGAAAAATTAAAGCAGCTTCAGTACGTGCTGATTGGAACTGCCGCTGTTCCTTCCATCCGCCACTTTTTATCCTTTACAACTGTGTCGACATATATGGGGTGCATCTCCGTCCTTGACCAGCAGCACCAGCGCCCCCACTCAGGATAAAGCGTTGTGCATGATGCGTGCGGATGGATGGGCGCTGAGAGTGGCCATCGATACTGGTACGAGCGGAACGCGCTCTCGGTAAACATGGGGCTAGCTTGTCCGAAGAACGTGAAAGTTGTGTGCGGCACATCCGGAAGTTTAGCCGGCGTGCACGTCCCCTTGCGGAGAAAGCCGGCATGGCGGCCCCCTCCGTCCTGCTCCTCCCCGGCTGCCGCGCGCGCCGGCCGGCCGGGCATCTGTCGGTGCGTGCTGTCGACCGGCGGTCAGCCGGACAGAGGCGCGCTGCTGGACGGCAGGTGAATTAATGGGCGTACGTACGTTCTGTGCCGGTACGTAACGTTACAGCTCAGCCAGGTCGCAATAATTCGGTAACCACTTCACCAACGAGGCGGGCTGGCATGTGTGAATCGTGATGTGTCTGTGTATCTGGTCGCGGGCCCGCCGCGTCAGCCCGGCCAGGAGCTGCTGTAGACGCCCCCGTACACGGGGCTCCTGTGCGGCGCCGGCCCCGGGCCGCTCGGGGCCTGTTTATTTCAGCGTAACCTTCTGTGCGGCGCCCGGGGCCTGTTTATTTCAGCGTAACCTTCTGTGCGGCGCCCGGGGCCTGTTTATTTCAGTGTAACCTTTTACATAACGTACGTTTTCTAATATATTTTTTTCTTTATAAACACTATACATAACACAAAATACTATGTATAACGCTGCATCTAAACACCCCTCCGTCACGCGCCGGTGGCCCCGCGCGCACGGAGTGCGTAACGGTGGCCGTGGGCAGTGCCACCCTGCGCGGACCCGGTCGATGGTGTACGAAGATCCGCGGCGCGTGGTCGCCTGCCCTGCCAGATCCCGACACCTCGCACGGCGGACGCCCGTGCAGCCGTGCACCCGCTCGGCCACCGGCCGGCCAGATGCGCCAGCGGCGCTCCGCGATCGGATCGATCGTACGCGTGCCGGCAGGGGCAACACGATGGCTTTAGCTAGCTCCGGCCGCCGGCCGGCCGGGCTCCCGTAATCCCGTTGTCGCAGGCTAGATGGTACCTAGGCTGGCATCGAGAGTACCGTAGCAGAAGCTACACCACACTAGGCGGCGGCACCGCGGCAGCCGTCTTCGCGGTTCGTTCCGCACGAGCCCCACGGGCATTGAATCGCTCTCCGTACGAGCCCCTGTGCCGCCGGCTCGTCAGCGGCGTACCGTGCCACGGCCCTTCAACACGGCTGTACGCTCGCACTGTTGCGCCTTAGCCGCGCAGGACACTGAGGGCCTGTTTAGGCCCTGTTTATTTCAAAAAAAAAACGCAAGTTTTCATCTAGAGAATCATGTTAGTTCATTTCTTCTCTCTATGCACGCGACCCAATGCATAAACACTATGCATAACGACCCAATACATAAATACTATGCATAACGGGTGCATCTAAACACCCCCTTAGTTCGGTTTTGAAAGTTTGCGAAATTTACTGTAGCAATTTTAAACCAAAGATTAGGCCATCCCCAATCATGGTGTCCATAAATAGTGTCTATGTTGCCAACTAAGCAAGACACTATGTGTAGAAACTATATCTCTCAATACATAGTTTTTTCATATAGGTCTGTAATTAATACTCAATCCATCATTCTCTCTCATCTCTACCAATCATATTTGTTGTTCAATTATCATGAGGACACTATCATCTCCCAATGAATGACTTAGTGATGTCCAGTGCATAGGTTCTCGTGAAGAAACTGGGTCTTGCATGAGACCCGGTTTCTTTCTTTCTCCACTCTCTCTCTCTTATTTAATATAGTGCCATGTAAGCTAATAGTCCTAAGTGGCAATATAATTAATGCTATGAAAACCATCCTAGTTGGAGGGTTGGGGATGGCCTTAGGAGGACTAAACATGATCTAATTATAAAACTAATTACACCGATGGACGGAAAATCGCGAGACAGATCTATTAAGCCTAATTAATCCATCATTAGAGATTGTTTACTGTAGCACGACGTTGTCTAATCATGGCCTAATTAGGCTCATTAGATTTGTCTCGCGAAGTTACTCGGGGGTTATGGAATGTGTTTTATCATTAATCTATACTTAATACCTTTAATTAGTGTCCTAACATTTGATGTGATGGATGAATAGTGATTTTTTTTTGAGGGGGTCAAGGGGGGAGGGTCCCCACCTGGTTCTTTTCCACAGATGGCGGCACAAGGCCGGTAATGGAGGGCACCAGGCCGTTACACAAGTTCAGTGGCCCTTAGGCCAGATTACATCAGGGGTGGGAGGGAGTTACGAGCTAGGCCATTGACAGGGCGTTACACCAGTGATCTACGATCTGCTTGTGCTCCGGTCGGAGGCGCGCGCGCCACAACGCACATTCAGCTTTGCAACTCTGTAGCAGGCGGACGAGGTTGGGGGTGCTCTTGCGGAAG
The DNA here is from genome assembly GCA_004135705.1 of Alloteropsis semialata. Classification (NCBI taxonomy): domain Eukaryota; kingdom Viridiplantae; phylum Streptophyta; class Magnoliopsida; order Poales; family Poaceae; genus Alloteropsis; species Alloteropsis semialata. Next base: position 74,953,646 of record CM014272.1, on the reverse strand, counting down.
ACTACCTCATTGCGGTGTTTCCATATGTGCCAGCAGCATAAGAGCAGGAAGGTGGAGAGCAACGTCGGTTGAAGTCTTGGGGGAGGTTGAGTAGCGCAGAGAGTGCCGAGCGACGGCAAACTGTCGGCCGCCCATCCCAGCTTGAGCTAGAGCTGGCGCGCCATGGTGCATTCAAAGAGCAGGCGGCCAGTACTCTCGTCTGCGGCCTTGCACAGCTCGCAGGTGGCGTCGGGGACAATGTGCTTATGGAGGAGGTTGACCTTGCACTGGATTATGCCCTGCAGTGCTAGCCAGCCGAAGAATTTCACCCGAGGGGTGGCAAAACTGCGCCAGATAAAGCGTTAGGCGGCAGTTTCATCCCCTGACCATACCGACGCATGGTAGATTTGGGCGGTGTGTAGGCGCCGGTGTTCGTCCCCAAAGCAGGAGCTTCGGAGGTCATCTCCCGGGGCGAGGGACACCTCTGCCAGCAAAGTTTGCAGGGAGATCAGCTCCTGGCCGGCCTGCCTGCTGAGGCGCGGCTTGAGCAGAGTGTGCAGGCCCTGCTGAAGTACCTCCTTGACCGACGCCGAGGGGGCGATGGCGTGGGTGAAGAGAGCCGGATATTGTAGCCGGAGAGGGCCGGATTCCTGCCAATGGTCATGCCAGAAGGAGGTGGATGAGCCGTCCTGGGGGAGAACGCGCGTGATCGCCCGGTAAGCTGGCAGCATGCCCCTTAGCCCTTTCCAGTGCGCGCCGTGAACGTCCCCCTCCAAGGAGGCCAGGTTCATGTGTCGCCGCACCCACTGAGCCCAGGCCGAGCCGTCGGCATTGTGCAGGCGGTGGAGGAGCTTGAGGAGTAGGCAGGAATTCTGCACATTGAGCTGCCCAATGCCGAGGCCGCCATCTTCCTTTGCTTGGCAGGCAGTGCGCCAGGCGACTAGGTATTTGGCACTTGTCACCGTGTCATCGCCAGTCCAGAGGAATGCGCTGCGGCGTGCGTCGAGCTTGGCTAGGACACCGGGCGGGAGCTGGATAGCGCCCATGAGGTAGGTGGGCAGGCCGTCGAGTAAGGAGTTGATCAGCACCACTCTCTCCGCCGGGCTGAGCAGGAGTGCCTTCCAGCCGGCCAGGTACTTGTCCACCTTGGCGATGAGCGGGGCGAACGCTGACAGGGGGAGCTTCACATTTGACAAAGGCAGCCCTAAATATGTCTGTGGGAAGGAGTCTTGCCGGCAGCCGAGGATCCGAATCAGCCACTGAAGGAGCTTGGGCTCGACGTGCATAGGGACAACCATGCTCTTGGCGTAATTGATTTTCAGTCCAGTTGCCATTGTGAACTTGTCCAATGTCGTTTTCAGGTGTCGGATGTCGGTCACTTCTACCCGGACAAGGAGGAGGGTATCACCGGCGTACTGCAAGACTGCACAGCCGCCATCCGTGATTGGGTGCCGGATGCCCAACTCGTGCTTGATCAGTTGCTGAAGTACATCCGCGATGAGCAGGAACAGGTAAGGGGAAAGGGCATCCCCTTGACGGAGACCGTGGCGGCAGGTGATCCACGGGCCCGGGCAGCCATTAACGAGTACAGCAGACCGGGATGTGGTGAACAGACTGCTCATCCATTGGCACCAGAGAGGAGGGAAACCACGGGCGTTGAGTACTGCAAGGATGCTTTCTCAATTCACCGAGTCGAACACCTTGGCAAAGTCAAGCTTGAGAACCAAAGTCGGGCGCGGCGGCGATGACAGCACTGAACCAGCTCGGCGGCATACACAAAGTTTTCTGAGATGGACCTCCCTTCGATGAAGTCTGTTTGATCAAGGTCGATAAGCTTGCTGATCTATTGCTGGAGCCTGGTGGTGAGGACCTTGGTGAGAATTTTTACGGGGCAGTTCTGCAGGGAAACTGGCCGGAAAGCATTGGGGGCAGTGGCGCCTTGTTGTTTTGGTAGCAGGACGATGTGTGCGCGGTTGATCTGCTCCAATTGAACTTGTTGCCAGTGGAAGGCGTCCAGTAAAGCCATGACGTCTGACCGGATGAGCTCCCAAGCTGCACCGTAGAAGGCCGGCCCGATGCCATCCGGTCCTGGGGCGCTGTTGGCATTCATGCGCCTGACAACGTCGAGGGCTTCTTGTTTGGAGAAGGTGGCCACTAGTGGTGCCGCATCAGCTCATGGGGCGTTGGCATAGAAGGCGCCAACGTCGAATAGCCAGTGTACGATCTCGGCCTGGCCAAGGATGTTGGCGTAGTAGGCAGTAAGGATCTGAACCTTGTCCGCATGGACGGAGTGCGCCTCGCCATCAACATCAATGACCTTGATGAGGTTGCCCTGGAGCCTGGTGGATGCACGAGCTTGGAAGAACCGTGTGTTGGCATCGCCTTCTGCAATGGCGCAGTTTCCCTCGCTGCTTCTATTTGGCCGCCCTTTCACCGATAAACAATGCCAGGCGCTCTTGGCAGAGCCGTCGGAGGCAGTGCTCTCCTGCAGACAGGTGGCGAGATTCTTCGAAGACATCAAGCAGCTGTATAATGAAGTGACAGTTATGGTAAATGGAGGGGGGTGATCTGTTCTTACGCAACCAAACCTTTGCCGCGTGCCGCAGAGACTTGATGCGGGCCACCAGACGACCAGCGGCGTCCCCGTGGTCTAGAATAGCCTGCCAAGCCGGGATGGTAGAGGGAAGGAAATCCTAGTGGAGTAACCAGGATCGTTCAAGACGGAAAAGCGAGGGTTTAGGTAGTGAGGTGGAGATGGTGAGGAGGAGAGAGACATGGTCAGAGGTGGTGCGGGTGGTGGAGGTGAGCGTGGAGTTGGGGAGGGTGGCACTGAAGGGGATGTTGACGAACGCGCGGTCGAGTCGGGCAAGTGTCGGGGAGGCTCAGTTATTGCACTAGGTGAATAGCCGATCGAGCAGGGGGAGCTCGATCAGGCCAAGGTGGTTGATAGCGGAGTTGAAGGATTGGGCTAGGGCGTGGTTATAGCTGTGCGTGCTCTTCTCGCGGCTGGACCGGGTGAGGTTGAAATCTCTAATCAAGAGCCACAGTCCAGAGACAGTGGCTGCAATCTCAGAGAGTTCAGCAAAGAAGGAGCTGGTGTGGCTATGGTTGGAAGGGGCATAAATGTTTGAGACGGTGAAGGAATGTTCGGATAGATTGGAGGAGAAGGTGGAGGTGAGGGAGTAGGTGTGTTGGGCGTGGGAGGAAGCGGAGAGGAGGCGCGCGTTCCAGGCAGTGAGGATGCCGCCCCGACTATCGGTCGCGGGCAGGGCATCAGAGGAGGTGAGGTGTTGGGGGAGGAACGAGCAAGCTTTGACGTGATCGATTGTATCCAGTTTGGTTTCCTGCAAACAAGCGAGATGCGATTTGGTCATGGACAGAGCGTCCCGGACCATGTCGTACTTATCTTGCTGCCCCAAACCACGCACATTCCAGGACAGCACAAGGAATTGGAGGCAATCTGTTGGTATTTCTTACGTCGCAGATAAATCCGCAAGCGCACGGATACCGTTGTAGCTTTCACCCGGAAGTATTCAGGGTATCGAATCCACAGGGAACAAGAAGGCATTGTCTAATTACTAAAGTTGACCGGATCGATCGAGTGTATATAAAGGCTGGGTAGAGAGGATAACTTAGCACTAAGACTGATTATAGCGAAGAGAATTCTCCTATGCTTGCTTTGGGCACCGGGGTATCCTAGGCCTCTAGGAAATTGCCGGCCAACAGCTCTACGCCGTACCCGTATGTGGAGGATTACAAAGGACGGACAGGGCTGTCACCACCTGCCGTCTACCTCTTCTAATCCGTGGGGCTACGAGGCAAACGAAGGTAGTCGATAACCTAAGCACCACGCTTAAGATATATACTACTACTCTAATGTTAGCTAGAGACTAGAGCACTTTATAAATAAAGCGACGAACCCACAAGCACAATAGAGAACTCAGATTTCTATAACTCTGACTTAAATACTAAGCTGAGTATCCCGGATACTTACTAAGTAGCTCGCATCCGCCGAGGTACAAGTGGAGGGTCGCCGACACGCCGGGACTCCTCCAGACTCTCCATCACTCTCTCTCTACTTCTACTCTCATTTGAGGAGGGCTTCGCCTTGACTTGATGCTCTAGCTCGATGATGATGTTCAATGACCGGTATGCATCTATTTATAGCTTGTAGAGGCGGTTGGGAGTGGACACGTGGAAGATGAGGACGAACGGACTCAGTCACAGGTCGGGCGATTCGGGGAGATCGGCCGACGTTCGATGCACCGCCTTGAGTGATGCACGGCGTTGATGGACTCCTGGAGGCGGTGGGAACCCGTACCAGAAAGATGAGGCGGTTTGGCCTCCGGACCAGGTCGGGCGACCGGGCAAGATCGGCCAACCGGCTACCGGCACCGATCGGGCCCATCTTCGGCTGAGTGACTGATCAGTGGGTCCTTATGGCGGTTCCAGGTGGTATAGGTGCACTTGAGTACGTTTAGGTTGCGAGGTGGGCCCTTCTATCCATGTGACCTCCCCTTGAACCATTCCCATCTCTTGGATTCAACCGACATGGAATCAGTGGCTATGATGGTCCTGGAGTGTGCTTCTTTTTCCTGGAGGAAAGTGGGCCCCATTGGGCTCCGGGGCAGGCTCGGCCGACCGGGCCAGGTCGGCCGACGGACCTTTTGTGCCCGATTGGCCTCATCTTTTACCAGCCACTATCTTGCAGGCCGTGGAGTTCCACCCTAGGTGACATCACTCCATTTGAGTATGTGTACTTGTGGATGTGGCCCCTTTGTTCTTCTCTTGAGTTCCTTCTCCCATATGGGCTTGACCCAACCTTGGTGCATAGGCAAGGGTTGGTCTAGAGTGGCTTCCCTAGCATATATCCAAAGATAGGGTCGTTTGGCCTCGGTTGGGCGTCGGCCGACCTGGCTAGGTCGGGCGACCGCCCACCGAGCCCGTTTTGCCTCAAATTTCACCTGTTGCCTCCTGCATACACATAGTCACCAAAACTAGTTGAACTTGTTAGATATAATCCCTATAGCTATGGTGAATGTGTATTTGTATATCAAAGTTGACGGTCTGAGATGTGCATTAATGAGCGTCAACAAGCTCCCTCACACTTAGCATTTGCTCGTCCTCGAGTAAAGCTTTAGGACTAAGGTGGAAACCATGACTCCTTCTGATATGAAGCTAGCATATAAATTATTCCAAGACATAACTGCACTTGTGAATTTGGAAGTGTCTACCATGCCATCTTGAGTGGTTGAGAAATAGAATGGCCTTGATTCAAGTCATCTCAACTCTTCTATTAAGTAGCTTAGGTTTTTGATAAATTTTCAAAAACACAGCCTTACCTAGCTCCTCAGATGACGGTCTGAGATGTGCATTAATGAGCGTCAACACAATCACGATTCATTTGAATTAAACAGGCACCACAGGATACAAGTGCAGCACATGGCTGGGCAAATACAAATGGGATACAGCGGCGAAAGCACTGAGAAGAAACAGGGGAGGAGACTGTAAAGAAAAACAGAGCAAATGCTAAAAACAAAGAGGAGCAGCGACATATGCCTCCAGCATAGCGAAATCCCACAGGCGCTGGTCGACCGTAGGTGCATCGAGACGATCGCGATCATGGGGACGTGGTGACGGCCGCCGCCGCCACGGCAACCGCCCGACGCCCAGCACAGTTGAGCCCAGCCGCTTTGGCCAGGCGCCCCAGGTCGAGGGCACCAAGAAGATTCTTCCTCTTGAGGATGTGGCGTGTCTTGACTTGGGCCTTGAGCTCGGGGGAGTAGGCCGCGAGACTCTCGCGGATCGCTTTGCGCTGAATTGCCCTGCTCGCGATGTCGGCATAGGTGGCCTGCTCCTTTTCAGCAAGGCGCGAGCTGGCCCGCTTCGGCTTGGCGCTGGCGGGCTTACGCCCACGACGGTGAGGTGGGGAAGTGCAAGTCGGCGGGGCGTCGGGGTATGCGGGGCTTGGCGATGGTGAGGGAGGTGGCGAGGAGAGGCGGTGAAAAAGGGTGGTGACGGCGGTGGGGTACCAGGTGAGGCGGAGCAGCGGGGTGGAGCGCAGGATGGCGGCGCGCGGGGGGCATCTGAGACTAGGGTAGCGGGCAGGATGATGGGGAGAGCTTGGAGCGGAGGCATCGGGAAGGGGTTGATGTACCCGTAGTAGTAAGTGTCAAAACCAGGAAAACGGCCCAGGCCGCCAAACGGGGCCGGCAGTCCACCAGCTCCAGTCGGCCTAGGAGGGGCAGGCCCATAGGTCGCAGGTGGAGCCATCCCCTGGTGGAAGCGGCCCAAGTTCCCATTTTGGCCGCCCCTGGGTGGGCGCGGGAAGAACGGGCGGAGGCGCCCGTTCTCGTCGAGCTGTTCCTCACGCTGCCACACGCGAAGGCACTCGATCTGGAAAGTCGTGCCAAGCCCCCCGGGTTAGCAACCTAGAGATCGTCAGGGATCGGACCGGGGCGCAGGCGCTCGACCACCACGCGCAGGGAGGAGTAGTCGTCCTCCATGAGGCACTCGGGGTCGATCTCGACCACCGTCCCCAGCTTGCGGAAGGCGGCGGGGATGTTCTCCTCGTGCAAGTGCTCTGAGGGGAAACCCACCGCAGAGACTGCAACCAGCCATTCGGGAATGGCGAGGAAGCGATTGGTGGACTCCTCCGCTCGCTCGAAGGAGAGCTGTCCGCCATCATGCAGGATGGGGGCATCCTCCACGACAACGTCCCGCTCCTCCCGGGAGTTGAAGAGCAGCATCATGACGCCACGGGAGGATGAGAGCATGCGGTAGTGGACCGCATTCGCCACCGTGTAGATGGTCGCTCGAATGAACGACGCAGGGTTGGTGGTGAGGGCGTATAGGTTGAGGAAGGCGTAGGCAATGCGGAAGGTGAGCGCCATGTTCCCATCTGGCATCCAGAGCAGGTCGGCCTCAGGGTCGTCGGCGCTGAGGAGCGACGCCGTGCGCAGGGGGGATCCGTCGGAGTCGACCTCCTCAACCTCATCCTCCGTCGAGGGGTCGCCCGGGACGCGATCGTTGATGTCGTCCATGGCATTGTGAACCAGCGCGGCCGGAGCGGGCACTGGGGCCAGCATCCGGGGAGGCGGGGAGCGAGAGGTAGGGGGTCCTCGGCCAGGACCTCTTTGCCCGGCCGGGGGGCCCAGGCGGGAGACCCGTAGGTGCGGATATCGACTGGGTTTGGGGGGGCGTGGGTGCTGGCTGGCGGGGTGGTTGGCAGCGAGGCTATCGGCGACGGGATGGGGGAGGGGGACTCGAAGTCGGGGGCGGTGGTGCTGGATGAGGCGATGATGTGTTTGGGGTGGAAAGTGCTAGGGTAGGGTGTGACTGGGACAAGCAGAGAGGGTGGAGGAGCGGTCGTCGAGGGAGGGGTGGCGTTGGCATCACGGACGTCGAAGGGGACAGGGTGGATGGGGAGGCGTGTGGCCGGGACGGAAACAGTGGGACAGCGCGGCCAAGGGGTTGCCTTGCGCGGAGGCCATTGGGATGACTTGTAGCGGCGCTCCATGTGGTTGGAGGAGCCACAGCGCCGGCAGCGAACGGGGTCATGGCGGTCGCGCACTAGATGGTCGGAGGCAAGGCAGCGGAAACAGGCGTGGGGCGGTAGGGTTTGGGGGGTCGGGGTAAAGGAGGCGCGGCCGGGCTTAATGCCACTTCGCAGTAGCTGCGGCTCAAGCCCGGAGTAAAGGAGGCCTGAGCGGCGCCGGAAGGGGAGGCGTTAGGGCACGTCGCGTCCGAGACGCGCGCACGAAGCGGAGTGGCCGGGCATGGCGTAGGCAACAGAGGGGGGAGGGGCGGGACAGAGGGCGTGGGGAGGCACAGGAGATACGCGGATCGCCGCGCAGGCGGCTTGGAGGCAGCTGGCGCGTAGGGCTGTCGTGTCCTGAGGGGAGCTATCGCCAGTAGCGGGTTCAAAGCTCCTGTTGCCTAGGGAACCGATGTCACACTTAACGCCGTTTTTTGGGGTTGGTTGGTGGGGCGCAGTAACGGCTTCGTCTTGCTCCAGCCAACAGGCGGCGGCCATGGCCGCATCAAGGGTAAGGTGAATACGGACACCGATCGGCCCGAAACTCAAACGGTCACGAAGCGCGATGAACCGAGCAACCGTGGCGCTCGCCACGCTCACATGGAACACGCGAGCTAGAGGCATGGTTGCGCGGAGCAGAACAGGAGGAGCAGTGAGGTGGAAGTTGAGAATGTTGGAAACTTGATGGAGATTCATGGGGGCGGGAGGGGAGGAAGTAAACCATAGGTTACCTGGGGAAGGAGACCTGAGGTTGAGGAAGGACGGAGCGGCAACAGAGAAGAAGTCCTAGAGGAGTTTGTCCTGGAAGAGGGTTCCCGGCTTGGAGGTAGACCGGGGTCGTCACGGCAGTGCTCCGGTCGCTGGTGGCTCGAGGCAAGCCGCGGCAGGTGGGTCTAGGTGAGGCGGCGCATGTGTGGTGGGGGTGGTGGGGGCGGTGTCCTGGAGGAGTTTGTCTTGGAAGAGGGTTCCCGGCTTGGAGGTAGACCGGGGTCGTCACGGCGGCGCTCCGGTCGCTGGTGGCTCGAGGCAAGCCGCGGCAGGCGGGTCTGGGTGAGGCGGCGCTGGTGTGGTGGGGGTGGTGGGGGCGGTGGGAGTGGTGGTGGCTGGTGGCGGTGGCGGAGGCGGCGGGGGTGCCAGCGCTGGGGCGCGAGAGGCGCCAGCATCCGGGCTTTCCATCGCTGCAGCTATCCAATAGTGAAAAGTTTAAAAAGTTTGTGCAACTAAGCAAGGCCTGAAAGCACATCGTGAATTCGTGACACACTGACGCACGTGCCACGTACGGCATTACGGTGTACCTAGGCCGAAAGCAAGAACATATTCTCAATCAGTTTTGACCAAACGTGAGCCGCTCCTCGATCGCCAAGCGACCAACTTTTCCCGTCCCAAATGTTTATTGTTTTGACCGCCGCTCAAGAAGTGTCGATCACTGTCGAATAATCCGAGCTCCCGTATACAAAAATCGTTGGACTTCTCTCGCTCGCTCGGGCACCGATCCTCGCGTCCACAATTCGTGGGCACCGTCGTCGTTCTTCGACCCCGTCATCCGATCCCATCCCGGCACCAAAAGCTAGCAGTTCTCCTCGGACCAACGGGAGGCCAGGAGAATGTCGTCGCGCTCGATCGCCCTCTGCTTTCGGGCGGTGCCAAAGCCATATTCCCTCGCTCGCTTGCCCCCTCCCGCGAGGCACGGCGGCCTATGCGCCGACGACACATGGCCGTCGCGCACCCACGCCCCGCCTGACGCTCCGTGAGGTCACGGCGCGGTACCAGGTATCGTGCCGGTGCCGGTGCCGGTGCCGGTGCCACCATCATCACCCGTCGCCATTCCGTGCCCCGGTCACCGTTCGCTCTCGCTCGCCACTTGCAGTCATCGGGCACGGGGAAAAGCGGGCCGAAGCCTCGGAGCGCATGGACGCCATGCTGTTGCCTTTGGGGTTTGGGCGCCGGGGGCAAAAGCGGGGGACAGGGATGGGAGGAAAGGCAACCGATCTGATTCGGCCAGTGTCACACGTACCAGTCGCCTGTCAATTCCCGGTCCCCCAGCGGGCTCGATCGGCCCGTTCCCGCTGCCCTGGACCCTACCGCCGGGCAAGGTTGTTGGAGTAGCAACCTGTCCTCCACACATGGCGGATGGCCCTTGTACCTCCCACACTTCCCATGGATCCATCGATCGAGAGCAAGGTCGCTGCACTGTTGGGGATCGGAGGGCGTATTTTCTGCCGAGTGCTGGCGCCAGCAAACTACCTCGCTCTACACCGTGCGCGTGGTGGTGGTCTTCTATGTAAGCAGTGTATGTAGTCTTCGAAGCCTTATATAACAAGGAGAAGGAGGAAGTGGAGGGAGGGAGAGAAGGAGAGAGGGAGAGGAGGCCGTGTCCATCTCCGGCATGGCAGCTCCGATCGATGGGGGGGGATGGCGAGGTGCGCGAGGTGGAGAAGCAGGGCACGTGCATGCATTCTTTCCCTCTCGCCGGCTTGGCATTCCGGCCGCAGCCTCGCGCGCCGCCGCGGCGAGCGCGCGAGAGGGGTTGCCCGGTTGCCGCCGGCGGGCCGGCCGGCTAGCTAGCCATAGCTAGCTCATGAAGCGTCTGATGCATGTGCCCTTCTCCTCCACCGTGCACGCCTCGCCTGCGCATCTTGTCTTTGAGTGCATGGAAGTAAGCAAAGCAAGACAGCTTTTCAGTTTTCAGTTCGGACGGGGGTGCACGCGCTGGATCCACAGGTTTTTTGAAGCGGCTGCAAAGTTCATATATATGTGCATGTGAGTGCTATATTTAGCTTAACCATATCACTTGTTTCTCTTCTGCTGAACACTCTCAAATTTGATAATCGCATGATATAGATTAGTGTAGACTTTAAAAGTTTTCAAGATTCACTTCTACCTTCAACTGTTTGTGTGCTAGTTTTTCTGATATGTTTAGCCCCTCTTGCCTTTCTAATTACTATAAGTTTGGTGCTCTTTCAGAATTAGACCAGTTAAGTTCGATGGAATTCGATTCTTTGCCAGATTTTGCTTTTGCCCGCGAGGTTTGCAAATTATATGCACACATACTGTTCTCTAACAAATTGTGCGGTTCTGGTCGTCCTCCATTTCTGTATGCCCCTTCTGCTGTCCACTTTTGTGCCAATAATAATGCAATGATGAGGTATCAGACCTATGATTAGGGTAAGCACAGTAATGGGATTTGCTTATTCTAATTGTAAGCATAGAGTGCGCGGTATCCCCCTAGCGAAATGTGTACCCATTTTATCTCAATATTTTTTCTTTTTTTAATAAGAATGATATGGACTGCTTCAAGCAGTATGCTTAGAGCCGCCACATCTGCAATTTTAAGATCATTTTGTTTTTTCACCTTGTCTTAGAATATCTTTGTGAAAAAGAAAACTGTCCCCAAAAAAATTACATGCATGCTAAATTCAAGTGGCACCCATGCATGTAGGAAAAAAAATGCTGTTTTTCAGTCTTTTACCTCCCTGGTTCTTTTCTGCACCTAGCACTGCAAGCATTTCGCTAAATTGGTTATTATGGCAAGCAGGGGGCCAGCAGGCCTATTCGGGGGTGCTCATTGATTACCCATTATTTTTTCTAAACGATATACATATTTAATATATGGTATATGTACATGCATGTATAAAAAAAATGATGCATGATAGGCTTAATTCTGTGTTATATCTTCGTATATTGTACAGATTCATAGTACTATATGTCAAAAAATTGCTGTTTAGGCAGTCAATTTTGTTACCATTTGAAATTTTGAATACACACGATCTTGGGCCCGCCGGCTATGATGGCAAGCTAGACCTCTCTGCAGATAACATGAAAATGAGAAGTTTTTTACCGGCTCACAAGCATACCGTACCATGCAATAATGCTTGACGCCTTCTTTCAATTTGGAAGCTAAACCTTCAAATGCTTCACCATTCGTGAGTGAATGATGCATGGAAGTGTTAAAGTTGCAGACACCGAAAGGGACGGAATGGTTGCAGAAGCCAGAGAGAGGACCGAGGACTGGAAAGCTACCAAAACAACAGAGGTAATTTGGAAGCATCATACATATGTGTGTCTATTATTTGGTGTGGGTCTGGGCATCTGCATGCGGGCTCCTAGGCCCTAGCTAAACTGCAGCATGCACGTGTGAAGTACCAGACCAAAGTTACCGCTGCCCCATTCAGTTTTTTTGTCACGCCAATATAGCAGTAGGGTAAAATATCGGCCATTTTTATATTTACCGATGGCAACAAATTAAATTAATTTTTTGCCCACGTCTGTCAGTGGGATCACACTATCATGTTTTTTTTTTAATTGAAGGCGTGGTGCACTAAATTTTAGCTACACTCTGATATCTATTACAGTGGATGTGTAGCCCGTATACAACATTTGTTCAAATATGGAGTTTTGAAGGCACGCCCACCCGGTGTTCGAGAGTTCCCGATTTGGCATATGTGTTTATATTTTCCTGCATTTACTCAATGAATAATTAACAGTGCTATTAACGCTTGTGGTGAGTTTGCCAATAATGTATCTCAAGATGTGCCGGTCTATAGTTTCTCAAATATATTCGTGCTTGTATGTGCATATTCATCGGCATGAATCCACCAATTGATGTTACTTCCGTTATTGTTTTGCAATACAAGATGTAGACGATGAAATAGAAGGCAATACAAGTTACTTTATTGCTTACTCCGTCCGCCCCAAAAAGAATGCAACTCTCGTTTCTCAAAAAATCAAACAATTTCAAGTTTGACTAGATTTATGCAAATTAATATTAGCATTTATGGTACAAAATAAGTATTACTAGATTAATCATGAAATATATTTTCATACTAAATCTATTTCAAAACATAAATGTTAATATTTTTTTATAAGTTTGGTCAAAATTATTTGACTTATTGGGAAGCGAGAGTTGCATTTTTTTGGGATGGAGGAAGTATTAATCTGACTTTTACAGAATTTGTTTTTTGTAATTTTAAGTGATGACTTCGCTGATCACAAGATTTGCCGATATAGCCTTTTGAAAGTGTTCATAGGGAAGGGTTCCGTGCGTGGATTCACATGGGCTATGTGTTCCGTAATAAAAACTAATAGGGATAAGACAACCAACTATTACCCATTACTCCAACTAATAATATCAAAGAAGTAACTAGGTTTTTGCCCTATGCATAAACATCTGGCAATCTCTCTTTGTATTTTGCTCTGACAGCTGCTGATGTTAGCAACACTTGATTAAAAATGTATTGTTCTTGGCGGCCCAATTATTCCAACTAATCAATATAATCGTCACCATGAAAAAGGATACTCTTAGTCTTTACATGGAGTATATATATAGTAGAATATTCATATGCAATGGACCAATTAGCACCTTATGCAGTGACGAATAATAATAAGTAGGTGGTGCTATTTGCTCAAGCTGCACAATCTTCTCTTCAATGCCAACAGGATCAGCTCTATGGGGGATCTAAACTGTTTGTCCAGCAAGCACTAACCAACGTGGTGCATAAGCAGTGGGCTTATTATGGGCCGTTTTTCGTGGATTCTTCATCAACTTCCATTGAGAAGCAGCTGAAAGCACTGAAAAAGCGATATTCTAAGGCCTACATATACGAGTATGTTTTTTTCTTTAAAAAAAGAAGTACAGTAGCAAATATCATATATTTCCCTCTCAATGTTCGTGCAAAGCTGGTAGTGGAAAAGAATGCCGCTAGGTCAACAGTAATGCAAGTCTCGATTCCCCACCCCCTCCCGTAGTATTCGACTGGCGTTGCATCGTGGCAAGAAACGTTGATGGGCCTGGGGCTGGGCCTGGGCCAGTACATGCTGGGCCGGATCAAACTACCAGGATTTTTTTTCATCGGGCTGCAGTTTAGTCAGTCAGGACTCAGGAAAAGATTGGACGTGTTCCACGCCCCGAGCCCTAACCGAGCCAAAATGCAGGAGACTCCAAATCGAATTCGACGAGACGAAGGCGAGAGCAGCC
>CM014272.1:74913750-74940131 GCA_004135705.1 Alloteropsis semialata | reverse complement strand
AAGCGGGCCGCGCGTTGTGCTGCACGATTCTTTACTTTTACAATTGATAGAAAGTAGAAACCGACAAAAGTACGTCAGATAAATACATGTTCACATATAACACATAACATTTGTTCCATTTAAATAATTTAGCAAGGGTAGGGAGTCCCATGGTACCTTTGTATGAAATGGCACAACCACATTCAGTTACAACACAACTAATAAAGAGAGTGGTACTATTGACTACAAGATGTCATCATACTGCTATGTTGTTGCTTGCCTAACTACAAGATGGAAAACAATTTGTAAGATGATTAGCTAGTATATGTAATAAAATGAAGAAAATCTAAATGTAAACAATTAACAAAGATGTTATATTTTGTAGCAAGTAATAACACAAAATTTTACTTTTTATTTTCAAATGCTTTCAACCAACGCAGGTGCATCGATAGGACTAAAATATATCTCAACCAGGTTAAAGAGACCTATACTTCCCTCAACGGTCAGGTTTTACTATTGTATAAGACTCTATAGTAGTCTACATTCAATTGATTGAAATCTATGAAATTAGAGAGACCAAGGGAGAAATGTAGGAATGAACCTTTCATCAACAAAATTATTAAAAAATAACAATTTCGTACATAACGCTCACTAAAAGATTAGAGATTCAAATGGGCCCTGTGCTCTCCCTGTTTCCTCCGCCTTTTGAACAATTGAGAGCTGTTTCTGTCCACCAGCAACTACAACTGGTGTATTACAAAACTCAGATGCTATACATACGAAAATGACCCTCGAATGGCTAGACAAGATGCAGAGACAACTGAACTCGTAAAAGGATTTTTTTTTGTGAGGATCACCAATTTCCTTTTCAATTTTGGCATACATACCACAATCTAGAATCCAGTAGATAAATACATAGTCTGTAAGTGGGAAGGAAATTTATAATAACAGAGTATTTTAGACTAATATTTAATATAAAATTCGGTAAGCACCAGCATGCGCTGTGCATATGCATTTGCCAAGTTGTTTGAGACTGGCCGGCACCTATATCACGCCAGTCAATGTAGGATAAGGTTGATTCATTGAAAACACGAGGGCCTAAATACAAAACGCCAACACATATATCTAATACCATGAGTTTGATTTCTGAGAAATATGAGGGTTTAAATATAAAAAACCAGTGGCTTATGGCAATGGATGAAAAATTTTTGAGGAAACACGAGGGTCTAAATATAAAACACCGGCACCTATATCTAGGACCGCGGGTTTGATTTCTTAAAATACGAGGGCCTAACGTAAATAATTGGTTGGATTTCATTTCTTAGAAATGGGAAGGTCTAAACATAAAAAAATCAGAATTATGAGGGTCTAAATGTAAATAATTAGTGGGATTTGATTTCTTAGAAATACGAGGGTCTAAACGTAGAAAAGACGACTTATGGCTAACCGTCGGATGGCCATTCGACGGCCGAAAAAATTTCGGCCGACGTGGCCACCCTGGCCGGCCGAAGTACCTTAATATAAAATTCTGTAAGCACCAACATGCGCTGTGCATATGCATTTGTCAAGTTGTTTGAGACTGGCCGGCACCTATATCACGCCACTCAATGTAGGATAAGGTTGATTCATTGGAAACATGAGGGCCTAAATATAAAACACCAACACCTATATCTAGGACCATGAGTTTGATTTCTGAGAAATATGAGGGTTCAAAAAATCGAGGAAACACGAGGGTCTAAATACAAAACACCGGCACCTATATCTAGGACTGCAGGTTTGATGTCTTAAAATACGAGGGTCTAACGTAAACAATTGGTTGGATTTGATTTTTTAGAAATGGGAAGGTCTAAACGTAGAAAAATTAGAAACACGAGGGTCTAAACGTAAATAATTGGTGGGATTTGATTTCTTAGAAAAAATGCGAGGGTCTAAACGTAGAAAAAAAAG
This sequence comes from Alloteropsis semialata, assembly GCA_004135705.1. Taxonomy (NCBI): domain Eukaryota; kingdom Viridiplantae; phylum Streptophyta; class Magnoliopsida; order Poales; family Poaceae; genus Alloteropsis; species Alloteropsis semialata. The sequence goes on along the minus strand of CM014272.1, from coordinate 74,938,205 downwards.
ATCTAAATGTAAAACACCGGCACCTATATCTAGGACCATGGGTTTGATTTCTTAAAATATCAGGGTCTAACGTAAATAATTGGTGGGTTTTGATTTCTTAGAAATAGAAGGTCTAAGTGTAGGAAAATCAGAAATACGAGGGTCTAAACGTAAATAATTGGTGGGATTCGATTTCTTAAAAATACGAGGGTCTAAATGTAGAAAAAAAACAACTTATGGCTAACCGTCGGATGGCCATCCGATGGCCGAAATTAATTCGGCCGACGTGGCTATCTGGCCGGCCAAGATTCCCGCCTAATAAGAAGAGATATTGATATCCCGTTCAGCTTTGGCGGCGATTGCGAGCGCTGGCTGCTGATGAGACGCCGGCCAGCAGGTGCGTGGATTCTTCCATCGGATGGCGCCGTGCGGCCGAAAGCAACCTTCGTTTCATGAGTTCTCGCCGCGTCGTCGTCCTCTCCCCGTGTGATATGATCGTGTCACCCTCCCGCCGTCCACACAGCGAGGCGCGAGACTCGCTCGACGTCGACGCCATCGCAAGCAAGCGGACAAAGTCAACGCTGTCCTCCCCACTCCGTCCCGGCTGCTGCTCCTGCCCTCGGGGGCAAGCAACGGCACCGCTTCGTTTGATTAGTCAATCATTCTCGGTCAGGCGGCTTGATAGCTAGGTAGATGACGGATTAAATAGAGAGAGAGAGAGAGAGAGAGAGAGATGAGATGCTGGTGTAGGCGTGTGTACAGACGCGACGGTGCGCTGCCGCTGCTGCTGCCGCGGTGCCGCCTACTGACCGGTTTTTGTGTGGCCTTATCCGGATTAAGCTTCTGCTGCGGCGGGTTAGCGACGGTAGCGGGCCGGCCGGCCGGCCGGGGAATCTCTTGGCTGGCTGGGCCGCGCGCGCGCTGGATGGGAAGCTTGGAAGGGATGGTTGCGTGCCGCGTTGCTAGGACCAGCTAGGAGGGACAGCCTGTGTCGAAGAACCTAAACGGCTCTAGACGCGTGATGCTTCGGCACCTACAAGGAACAGAGGAATCTGATAGCACTCGTTATGGGAGTCAGGTGGCCTTATATTAGAGCTAGCTCATATAAAGTTCCCGTGGCATTCTAACGAAATCTATATCGAAAATATAGTGACGGAGAAAGAAACATTATTTTTTTATGCAAAGGTCTAGAACAGTAATTTAGGTTTGGTCGACTTGAACACATATCGAAAATAGCATCATAAATTTGGCTTTGCAACCCAATCAATAGCTAAGCTAAACGCGAAAGTCATGAATCTCTCTGACAACCGACAAGGCTAAGGTCGTACCCCCTCTCTCTTAAAAAAACAAATGACTATCAAATTTCAAACATACTTAGATATAAGGGAAAAGTCCACTTGTAGAAAAGAATATTTGTCCCTCAATTATTGTGATTGCCCAATTTTAACTTCAAGCTCTGATTTATATCATCCAAAATATGGTATGCTCAATTATCCATATTGTTAATGTGCACGCGTGAATTTTTTTTCCGTAGATTCCGAGTAATGTATTAACGTGTTCTCCTTGAAGTTGGCTTTTTAAGCCACTTAATTAGACTATGATGGATTAGCTCATGACTATCAGCCTCCTCATGCCTTGGTTTTAGAAAAACATAACTTGGAGAAAAAAATCATTGCCAAGTAACTTCAAAAATCAAAATAATTGATAAAACTAAACATCATTGATAGTTGGGTTTAAGGTTAGACGGTATTAGATGGTCAAAACCTTATAAATACAAGAATTGAGGTGCAAAAGGATAGATTTTGTCCAATACAAGAATTGAGGTTTAAGGTTATCAATATTGTTAATGTACTCATTCACCTTGTCTGCACATAGACATATTTTTGTTTCTTTATGTGTTCGACTAAACATTTAAACAACCTAATTTGTTCAGCTCTTTCCAAAAAAATTAATACACGGGTGGTTGTTTCAAAAACACTTAAAACTTTTGTTAGAAATTAGATGACGATAATCTAAAAGAGATCCTGTCTTCAAACAGACCTTCAGATGAAAAGCATCCCCTGCTAAAAAACAGTCTGGTGATCTTTTTCTTGGGATTTTGTAGGCGTATGGTTTAGCCATCAGGGACGGAGCTGCACGTAGTCACTGATGTCAGCTGACATGGATAAAATTTGAAAACTCCATAGAAATATACTGTTTACTAGTTGATTTAACTAAAGAATCATTGAAAATGACAGCAATGAGAAGGAGATGACCTCGATAACTTCGGCTCCTGGCTTCGCCCCTGTAAGCCATGACCCGGGGGTAGATCAGATGTGACAAGATTACAAGAAACAAGGGACAAATCCCTGGACCCAATTGCGACGCAAGTACTAACGGCCAGCCGTCAACGGATAAACCCCTGGAGCAAAACCGCTTAAACCCGAACCGGAAAAGACCTCATCACCTCCGGTCGTCCACCTTTTTTATTATTCCTCTCCTTCCCGGAACCCAACAGGACCTGCTCGCTGCCACGCGGGCCCGGGACCCACCCGTCATCGACGCGGAGTCGCCGAACCCGAAGTCGACAACCACACGCCCTGGGCCCTCGCCCTCGCTTTCTTTTCTTCCTTCCTCCGTCCGGGTTCCCGAGTCCACCTGCCCTCCTCCTCTCGCTCCCGTTCTCGTTCCTCTTCGCGTGCGGATTGACGACGAATTTCTAGAGCGCCGTGCCGGCGCACGACTCCTGAGCCCCGCCCCGCCGCGCCGGAATTGGGAGGCAGCCTCGCTTTGCCGTGCTCCGCGGCGAGGGGTGATGTACCCGGTGACCACGGGCCCGCCGGCGGCGTCGCGGGTGGACAAGGCCACGAGCCACCTGCTGCAGGGCCCCGACTGGGCCGTCAACCTCGAAATCTGCGACACGCTCAACGCCGACCGCTGGTGAGCGATCGCCATCCCCCCTCCCGCTTGCTTCATGCCCTGCTGCCCTTCACGCCTGCGGCGTGGTTGCTTTGATGATTGCGTGGGAAATTAAGATTTCGAAGGGGGTTGGGGTTTTGCTTCTGCGGGGGAGAAAACGGCGCCGCGGTTTTGCAAATTCCGTTGCTTCGCTCTGCTCCTGCTCGTGCTCGTGCAGCAGCGCTGCTTGGGGTTTTGTTTTGGAGCCGTTGACCGATCGCCTGAGCGGGTTTTTGGTAGAAAATTTGGAGCGATTTGGGGATTGATACTGCCTAGTTGAAGTCCCAGTAAGATGATTTCTAGGAAATTGCCTGTCTCTGTAGAGTTTCGTGCGTTTTTTCTGTCTTTATGTTGCATGTCAAGTTGTCAACTTTATCATAGGTAGCATATATATCGAAAAAGCTTCAAGCTGATGGCGAGTTGAGAACTGTGACTAGAGTTCAGGTGGAGTCCTGTGATCCTTCTGCATCCACCGTTATGTATCATATCAATCGTCACGGAATTTCTGTAAATTGTGTAGCTATATTGTGATCCTTCTGCATCCACCGTTATGTATCATATCAATCGTCACGGAATTTCTGTAAATTGTGTAGCTATATTGCGAATAGCAGAGGGGCTTAGCTGCATGCGGTCGTCTGATGCTGCACAATAGTTTTAGCGGTAGTGCAAGGGCTCGCTTTTCCTTTACAGCAAACAAGCAAAGATGAATCCTGGTAGTAGTTCAGGTTAGTGGTCAAGAAATATGATGGCTTTCTGTTCTGATTTTCGTACCTTGGCAGTGGACAAGTAACAACAGTGCCTTATTTATCTTTTTTTTTCTAATAGAAAGCTGCAAAATTTGAACTGTAAGCTATAATATCCTATTTAAAGTTACAGTTAGGAGACATACACAGATTAACTTGTATGGCTGTATTCATGATTTTCCTTGCTTAGCACTAATATATTGTCAATGTCACTCTGAATCAGGCAAACAAAGGATGTGGTAAAAGCAGTGAAGAAGCGATTGCAACATAAGGACCCAAGAGTTCAATTCTTAACTCTGACGGTGCGCACTTCATCAATGTCATGATCTGTAATATTTGGTGCGGAAATATAAATATTTGCTGCACTTTGAATAGTTTTAATAGTTTATAATACTTGTCGATTTTTCAGTTGTTGGAGACAATGATGAAGAATTGTGGTGAATACGTTCATTTTGAAGTTGTTGATCAGCATGTTTTACAAGAGATGGTTAAAATTGTCCAGAAGAGGGTATCTTCCTCATCCCCTCTCTGATTATCACTTTTTTAATGTCTCTTATGTTTGCAAAGGTAAGAATAGTTGGATGATGAAGGATATCAATCAATGTTAAGAAGTCTCAGAAAAAAAAATACTAATATTTCTAACGGTATAGGATATATATATATATAAACATTTTCAGGATATATTTAGAACTTTATGAAGGTATGGCCTAAATGGCTAAAAGATCATTGGTTAGGCAAACTGTAATGGGTATAGGTAGCAGTTTTTATTTTATTGGTTTCAACTTTAGTATCTATTTTGATAGTTTTCCAAATTTCCTTTGAGCATGGAAGCACAGGTCTACATTTTGTTTTGTACTCTAAACAATCATCAATCTGTCCTCAAATGTTACCCATTGCCTGCTTCTGTGTTTTTTAATAATGTTTCCTCAAAAAAAATATAATAATGAACAGCCTACTAAAGTTGAATATCCTACTGTTGTTTGGTGGATCAGTCTTTGCGGTCACAAAAATCTGTTTGGCCTTTTCAAGTCACCTTTTCGTCAATTTCTAATGGGTTCAGTAAGGGTATATTTCCTTTTCACTAGTGTCCATGTATCACTTAATCAATTTGTGTTTTCGTCGAACCATAATTCTTCTTTTAAGTAACCTTTTGAGTTTTGACTGATGCTATGCTAACCTCTAGAAATTGCAGTTTGTGTTTGTTCAGACTCCAGATCATAGTATTGACACTGAGGCACTGAGCCTCTTGTACCTTATGGATCTGCTGTAGTCTTTGATTTATTACTCGTTTACATTTTCTTCTGTTAACAATAGCAGAAAGGATGCTAAATTTCTGACAATATACTTTTTTTTATACAATCATTTCAGCACGATACGCAAGTGAGGGATAAGGCATTATTACTTCTGGATTCATGGCAAGAGGCATTTGGTGGACCTGGAGGCAAATATCCGCAGTATTACTGGTCATACATTGAACTGAAGGTATCCATCATTCGATCTCGTGTGTGGATAGTTGTTTTTACAATATTATACCCTGCGATACACCATGGAGATGGATTGTTTCTTCCCCTAAATTAATTTGTGGTTAAAACATGGAAGAAATATACATCAAAGCACAGGTGCAGCAGTGATAGACAATTCTTTATTTTTCACATTTTAGGAAATTACAGTACCTGAACTTATTGTATTTTCTTGTGGTGAAATACAGAGGTCAGGAGTGATGTTCCCACGACGTCCTGTAGATGCTCCTCCAATATTTACTCCTCCCGCAACACATCAGGCATATGGTTCACCTAGATATCCTTCTGGAAGTCAAAATGAGAGAATGACATCTGATGTCGAAACATTGAGGTAACAATCTTCTGTAGCATTGGCTTATTTGAAGTCTAGCCTCTTCTTTTATCATTCCTTTTTTATGACTATAACCTTTTTTCTATTTTGCTGTTCAGCTTCGAGGGTTTGAATAATATTAAAAATGCAACAGAACTGCTGCGTGATATGGTGAATGCTTTGAACCCTGCTGATCGCATGGCAGTTAAAGATGAGATCATTACAGATCTTGTAAATCAATGTCGTTCAAATCAACAAAAGCTCATGCGATTTGTCAGTTCCACAGGGTACGTCTATCACTCAGAATATAAAGAGCTACATTTATGAATAAGCATGATTATCTTTATTGCAATTAATGAAGTCTACTGTCTCATGGTGGTGTAGACATGTAGTGTATCATAAAAATAATACGTGAAATTTTTTCGGTCTAATTCAGGGATGAGGAGCTGCTAAAGCAAGGCCTAGAAATAAATGATGGCTTACAGAGTGTGCTTGCAAAACATGATGCTATTGCTTCTGGTTCGCCATTACCAGTTGAAACACCAAGTAGAGAAGAGTTACACAGAGAGGATCCAAACCCCCAGCCATCTACACCACCAATTCTACATGATAACAAGGCTCAAGTTGAAGACGATGAGGATGACGAGTTTGCTCAGATTGCAAGAAGGTATATAGTGGCCTGTGAAGGGCTTCATGCAATCTATACTTTCCTGATTAATTTGTTTTGCAAGGGGACTTAATATATTATGTATGTGCAGAAAAAACAAATCTGTGATAAGCAGCGATGAAGCATCATCCAGTGCTGGTGATCAGGCCCTTGTAGCTGTTGATCCAGCACTTTCGGAAGTCTCTTCAGTTGCAAGCAATGCCCTGGTTCCTGTTGATTCAACTTCTGTCAGTGGCACAAGGACGAAAGAGCAGGATATGATTGACCTTCTCAGCCTCACCTTGTACAGTCCTCCTGAACCATCTACAGATTCTTCAACACAGAGCCAAAATGGAGCTCAACCGAGTGTCACAACAAATGGACCAGAAGTACCACCCAACTATCAGCCTGCTGCGGCAAATGGGGCAAATTATCCTGCCAACAATCAGGCTTATCCAACAAACCAGGGATATCTTCCATACAACAACTATGTTGCACCTTGGGCCCAAACTGGACCGATCTCACAGCCTGGAGCATATCCAACTCTACCCCAGCAATATGTGTCCAGCTATCCGGTACCACCATGGGCTATTCCTGCAAGTGTCAACTCAACTAATCCTTTCCAGCCCACGACATACCAAATGCCAAACCCTTCCGTTGCTTCTGTTGCCCCTGCAGCTACCTATCCAGCTCCATCGAAGCCGTATGCTGCTCCGCCCATGCAACATGTTCCATCTCCAAACCCCAAGCCGATGCAAAGTTACTACTCTTTTGTTTCTCAAACAAACAATGGTCCAAGCATGGTTCCAGATGCTCGGATGAACGGGAATCAACGGCCAAAAGAAACGCCAGCAACAACAGCCAGACCGTATTACATGCCAGACAATTTGTTTGGTGATTTGATTGACGTGAAGAGTTTTGGCGCTGGGAGCAAGACCAACAGGTCAACCAGCATGCAAAGTCCAAAGGGTGGTGGCCAGCCTATGATAGGTAGAAACAAATAGGCCTCCGATGTTCAAATTTGAGATGGTCATATTGATTAGTTGCTACTGTCGTTTGGCTTGATGTAAATTTGATGTATATATCACCATATCGGCTATGGGTTAGTTCGAGTATTGGTTACTTTGGTTAATTCCGTGGTTGTGGTTTGCGCATTTTTACTAGAGATGGTAGAGAGTCATTGCAACAGATGATCAATGACATTCTCGTGGTGGTTTCTGGTTTGTTGATATCCATGACCATTGCCTACTTCTCGTCTCTGAACCTGTTCTCCATTCACATGCGCTCAGCATACGTATTTATTCATTTGATACGCGATCGTTTTGTTTTGGATTTGGATTCTATGTTATTTTTATTACTGTTTTAGCCAAATCACTGGTACTGCATATGTAAAGCCGTATCTGTTCATCTTCTGAACTGTGTGACTGGATAGCAGAAATATAGTGCTCATATAACATATGAAATGAACTTATTATTGGTCTCAAACAAAGAGTTGCTACACGGCGAGCTAGATAACGAGGAACAGCAGACTGGACGAAGCTGAAGCTGGCGAGCATCATTGCCCCATGGGTCTGCAAGACAGATTACAAGACAACGAGGTGCTGTCTCGCAAATCGTTTCTTATTTACGAATCAACGGATGTACATGGCATCATCTTCGCGCTGCCCGCCTCACAGCTTCGAGAGGGCGATGTCCATCACATCAATGAAGAAGTCTGCAACAGGAAGTTGTTCATGATTTCCAGTTTTCCACGGTAGAGCTACAGATCAAATACCAACAAGGAATTGAGCTGAGAAGCAGGCCTACCGGAGTCCTCTTTGGTGAAGCACAGCGGTGGTGTTATCCTGAACACGTTCCCATAGAAACCACCCTTCCCAACCAACACCCCCATATCTGCAGAAGAGAGCTCTCAGATCAGAGACACAGTTCTGTGTCTAGCCGCAAACCTGGAAGAGGTTGTCAAAGCAGAACACACTTACCTTTCATGTGGTTCATGACATGTGATATCTCAGCTTTGGCTGGAGTTTTCTTTTCATGGTCCGTCACCAGCTCAACTCCAAGAAGGAAGCCTTTCCCCCTAACGTCACCAATGACTGTAAAACAGACATGTAAAAGTGTAAGTAGCCAGTGATAATGGCCTGATTTAACTGTTCCATTTTCATCTGCCTACTTACTGTCATGCTTCTCTTTCAGCTTGTTAAGCTGTTCCTTCAGATACGAGCCTACAACAAATGCATTCTCCTGGAGCTTCTCCTTCTCTAACACTTTGAGAACGGCATGCCCACCCGCAGTGCTGACAGGGTTACCGCCGAAGGTGTTGAAATAGCTTCTACGGGTCAACACCTGAGCGATCTCCGGCGTTGTCACGACAGCTCCTATCGGTATGCCATTTCCGATACCCTGAAGATCAACAGGAACATGTCAGCCAATGACAACACGATCACATCATGGATTACAATTATGCATGGAGCCTTAACATCATGGAGGGTTTTCAAGCTTTACCTTTGCCATGGTAACTATGTCTGGGATGACACCATGGCTTTCAAATCCCCAGAAGTGGCTTCCAGTTCGTGCAACACCCGCCTGAACTTCATCAGCAATGCAGAGACCACCGGCTTTCCTGACTATATTGTATGCCGCCAGCAAGTATCCTGGTGCCAATTCCACTATTCCACCAACCCCCTTGGGAAAAGAGTCGTAGTGTTCAGGGAAGAAAATCAGTTTTCACTGGAATGCCTTAGAGTAATGAATATGAGCAGATGGTGTTTTGATATTGGCATACCTGTATGGCTTCTGAAATGAAACCACCGACTCTCCCTGTAGTCCCAAATTCAATGATTTCCTGAACATCTCTGGCATACTTCTCCCCATCGGAGCCAAAAGCACCTCTGTAGGGGTCCGGGTTAAGCGCATGGTGTACTCCCGTCTGAACAAATTATGAATTAGCAATCATCATGGTGTTTTTCCACAAAATAAAACACTAAGGCGAGATTTTAAAGCGTAGTGGCACAAAGAACAAGAGACCAATGCAAGTATAGCTAAGTATAGCTACGGAACTTCATTAGTTTGCATATGGTGTTCGTAGTTAAAAGTTCTGTGGGTTCCACCTTATTGGAGGACTGAAAACAGAAGGCGCACCTACCTGAACAACATTGAATTTCCAATTTGATTGAGCAGTAGCACCCATTGTCCCAGCAGCATTCCCGTGGTATCCATTCCTAAGTGAGATAATGTCATTGCAACCAGTGTAGAGCCGTGCAATCATCAGTGCAAGCTCATTCGCTTCTGTGCCTGAATTTGTGAAGAAAACTACCTGAAAAATAATAATAGAAGTTTCTATGAGGCTCAATCATGCAAAATAACATGTCCGTTCTGATACAGAAACATTTGAAGTTTTTCTTGGGGGCTACCTTCAGGTCACCAGGCATTTTGGATGCCAATGCCTCTGCAAAATCTGCAATGGCGTGATTAAGATACAGAACTGTGGAGTGTTGGATCCTCTTTGCCTGGTTTACTATGGCTTCAACCACGTCAGGATGGCAATGCCCACAACAAACAGTTGCGATGCCACCAAAAGCATCCAGGTAACGACGTCCATCCTCGTCAAATAGGTACTGCATCTTTCCATCAACTATGTTCAACTGAAACAATCAACGCATAATAAAATGATCATCCGTCAGTAACTAAGTATTGGAAGTTTTAAAGAATGCAATAATGCTGTGGCACTGACAGATTTAACTTGTATTGCTTGATTAGAAAATTAATATACTTGACCAGGTTTTAACATTAAATCTTACAAGAAGCACTGAGACAGCCTCGCGTATTAATTAGTGGCAGAACAAATGCAAGCTATGGTTAACTTTGCTGTTTCCTTCTTTTCAGGGATACAAGCGGATCTCAGAGTGCAAGCTGACTGTTCTCTGTTCCTTTGCACCAACTTTATCAAATAGACAAGTATCCCTTTTAAAAAATTATTTTAGGTGTGACACACTTGCTTCTCTGAGCACTGCACATGAGCTCCAATGGAACCGGAGTCAGCAAGTTAGGTACACAGTTTGGTACTGTCTACAGGAATCCAATCTTCGGCAATGCGTGAGCAGTTATAAATGTTGTATTGTCAGTAACCATGTATTTATGAAACAGAGAAACTAGTGGCGCAGCTACATATGTTTGAGATCTAAGGAACGCAAACATAATTATGCAAATTAGACAGTAGAGGCACATTAAACCCTGATTTCCATTATCACAAGTTTGCAGCCAAAACTGGGCGCCCTCTATTTTCACAAACCAGAAGAATGCCTATATATGTCATTGCAGCAATCCCGGAAATGCCTACCACTTCCCAACCCATCTGGCATCCCCATTTGGCGGAAGAATCTACTAGTACAACGGAGAGAAGACATATTGCCCCTTAGAGACAGTGACTATCAACTACAAGATTTTTCTTGATTCACTTAAGATTCGGACTCGAGTGGTACTGCCAGCAATACAGAACTTATGGCTACTAGCACCTTTCTTTTGGGATCCTGAAAGATACCTTGGGACCGAGCTCGCTAAATTATTATCAGATGGGGCCTGCCTTCAGATAAGTAAGCACATGGGAGTAGTATGGCATTCCTCATCCTACCAAACCTATCGGAAACCGACAAATATCCCTCCTCTGCAAAAGGACTACCAAGAAGACGACATTTCACCGTAAAACATAAACACAGAAATAAATAATAAATGCGATCAGCAAGAGATGGCCACTCAAAAAATTAGAAGGAAATTTCAGTTTCATATGTCTGTGCAGAATTTTAATGGTTGTTGCAGATTGGAACTAAAAATTGCAGTAGTTCCAAATAATGCTACAGTTGTTCGACAGTTCATTTTTAGCTGATGATCCTTTGTCCGATCGATGCCGGTTTCTCGGCAAATGATTGGAATCGGTAGTTATATCACACAGTATTTCCCCCTATCGATCTTGTTCCTTCCCAGAAAGCCGGAGTGGACATGGTTGAGAGGGGGAGCGCCGAACGTACGGGGCGGTCGTAGAAGTGGAAGAGGGACGGGCTGAGGAACTGGGCCCGCTTCCGGAAGATCTCCTCGGCCCGGGGCCCCTCGTAGGGCGGCGGCGTGTAGTCGAAGCCCGGCATCTTCGGCAAGGCGCCGCCATTCTCAGCCGCGGGCGCGGCGACGGCGGCGGCCGCCGCGGAGAGGCTGGAGTTGGCCCGGGCGGGGGCGAGCGCGGCCCGGAGGAGCCTCCGGGAGGAGGCGAGGCGCTGCATGCCCGGCGCGCTGTGGTTCTCTCTCCGCGAGGGGTTGGGTGGATGCTTCCTTCCCGGAGCGGCCGCGGCGCGTGTGTGCGAGCTGCTGTTTAATGTTGGCGGTGGCGAATGGCGATGGCCATGGCGAAGGCTACAAGGCTATAAATAGATGGCCAGATGGGTTTTTCAGGTGGGACGTGGGAGGACGACGACGGTGGGTAAATGACCAGTCTGCCCTTCCTGGCTTGGTGCGGGAATGAGACGTGCCGGGGTGCGGTCCTTCGGTGACACCGTGACAGCGACAACCACAATTTGTACTCTACTACGTCTATATATACATTCTTAATCTCTTTCAAAAACAATATACATCTTAATTTTTAGGCTCTCTTTTGCATTATGGATCTTGTGTTTGATTTGGACTGATTTCTACTGTAAAAAAATATAGCAATAAAAACCACACCGCTCGGCTCTCACACACACTCTGTCACCAAAAGAAGCAAGAGGAACACGGCACGCAGCCGGCAGCCTGTGCCCCTCTTGATTAGAAGCAGCGTACCAAACCTATCTCGGAACCGGCAGCGCGACCCTATCCTCTAACGAAAGCTGTTTGGGCATATCCAAAAGTAGAGATGAGTTCCGATCGATCCATGCATGTCGAAGTCCACCTAATCCACACACAATAGAAATTCAGAGGCTGTGTTGAGCCGATGAGCTCGATCGATCGGAGACGCTCCACACACAACTGGCAAATAATCGAGCGGGCTCACCGGTCAATCCTAGGTTGGCCTTGATAGATTCATAAAAGGATCATTGGTAGCAAGCATATCACGGGTATTAACATCTAATCATGTTTACAACAATGGGGTTCCTAGATCTAGAACAAGAACAGAGAGAGAGGAGGCAGACCATCCGTGGTGGCGATGGCGTCCGTCATGGCGTCGCTGGCGGTCGCAGGGGCGGCCGCGGGTTGATGTAGAGGAAGCAGAGGCGGCGCCGGCTCGGGGACGGCGTTGCTCCGGGGCCGATGCTGGTCGGGGCGGTGGCAGCGCCGTTGGGCGATGAGGGTCGACGGTGGCGGCGGCGGCGGCGCTTCCCGCCGCTCCAGTGCGTCCCCGATCGGTAGGGTTGTAGGTGGGTGTGTGTGTGTGTGACGACGCGACGAACCTCGTGTGTCGAGCCTGGCACCCCACCCCCTATTTATATTGCACTGCGCGACGGGGGCCCGCCAACCATTGATTGGTTGGGCGCCCCCGATCAGGGCGCGAGATGGCTCTGTCAAGGCCTTTGGGCCGTGACCGAGTAGAGATCGAACTAACATTCTCCCCCTCGATCTCTCCTTATGCTTTCTTATACTTTAGCTCTTTGCTTAACATCCACTTCATCATGAATAAGTATATTGAGCGTGGGTCATCGTGACTGTCATTTCAATCGGATTAACCAGCTACAGTACGCCTATCCACTTTGAAGGATATCTTCTTGGGCCCCTATCCAGAGATCATAGGCTTTCCTTTAACCCCATACCGGTAACGTGCTCTTTAAACACACTGGGTGGTAAGCCTTTTGTGAGCGGATCCGCTAGCATATCTTTTGTACTTATATGCTCCAGACTTATTGTGTGATCCTGGATTTTATCTTTCACAACATAGAACTTTATCTCAATTATTTTGGTAGCATTACTCGACTTGTTGTTGTGAGCATAGAATACTGCTGGCTCATTGTCACAGTACATCTTAAGTGGTTTGCGAATGCAATCTACCACTTTCAAGTCGGGTATAAATTTCTTTAGCCACATTTGTCCTGTTGTCTCATAGCATGCTATAAACTCTGCATACATTGTAGATGATGCAACTAGAGTCTGCTTAGAACATTTCCATAAAATGGCTCCCCCCGCGAGAGTGAATATATATCCAGTTGTGGATTTTCTATCATCTTTATCTCCTGCAAAGTCTGCATCTGAGTATCCTTTTATCTCTACAGTATCAGATCTTCTATATGTTAGCATAAGGTCTTTTGTGCCTTGCGCATACCTCAATGCCTTCTTAACTAACTTCCAGTGCTCTATGCCTGGATTATCTTGATATCTACCGAGTACTCCGGTGATATATGCTAAATCAGGGCGAGTGCACACTTGTGCATATTGTAAGCAATCAACGGCTGAAGCATATGGAACCACTTTCATTTGATCGATCTCATATTGGTTCCTGGGACATTGGAATTTTCCAAACTTATCGCTTTTGACTATAAGAGCAGGTGTGGCTTTACTCGCATGCATATTATACTTCTTTAAGATCTTCTCCAAATATGCCTTCTGCGATAATCCTAAAACCTCATTTTTTCTATCTCAATGAATTTCTATACCCAAAACATATGAGACTTCACCAAGATCTTTCATATCAAAATTAGAGGAAAAAAACTTCTTTGTCTCTTCTAACAATCTGATGTCACTGCTGGCAAGCAAAATATCATCCACATATAGCATTAGGAAGATATATCTCCCATTTTTGAACTTCGCATAGACACAGTTGTCCTCTATATTTGCTTCAAACCCAAACTTCTTAATCATTTCATCAAACTTTAAGTATCATTGTCTAGAGGCCTGCTTTAAGCCATAAATGGATTTCTTTAGGCAAATCCCATATTTTCTTTCCCCTTTTCGACAAAACCCTTTGGTTGAGTCATGTAAACATCTTCAAATAGGTCTTCGTTCAGGAAAGCTGTTTTTACATCTATTTGATGTAATTCTAAATTATAGTGTGCCACCAATGGCAATATGATTCTAAAAGAACCTTTACACGAGACTAGTAAAAATATCTCGGTGTAATCTATCCCTTCTCTTTGAGTAAAGCCTTTGGCTACAAGTCGCGCTTTATATCTCTCAATATTCCCTCCGGAGTCACATTTTGTTTTATAGACCCATTTGTAGCCCCCTGATTTGGCTCCTTTAGGAATTTCTTCTAAGTTCCAAATTCTGTTGGTACTCATAGTCTTTATTTTTTCTTGCATGGCTTCCAACCATTTTTGAGATTCAGCGCTTCTCATAGCTTCTTCAAATGTAGCGGGATCATTCCATATTTGAATTTCTTCACTGTTATAAACTTCATAATCATCAGGGATAGCTGACTTTCTAGTTCTATGAGACCTTCTCGGAGCCTCCACAGCTGGTGCATCTTGCACTTGAAGCTGTTGTGGTTCTACTTTTTGTGCAATGATTTGTTCTTCCTGCGGAACAGGTATAACATTGTCATTCACTACATGCACCGGTGAACTAGCAATTAGTGTTGGCTCCATAGTGCCTTGCACTGGTGGAGTCAGGGAAACTGGTAGCTCGAAGAAAGGTTATTGAATAAGCGGATTAGGTACGCATACCCGCTTTTCTTCAAGATCAATCTCTCGCGCTATCATGCTCCCCCTAATCATTTCTTTTTCTAGAAATACTACATGTCTTATTTCCACAACTTTGTGTGTCTATTAGGACAATAGAAACGATAACCTTTAGATTTCTCTGTATAGCCAATAAAATGGCAACTCACTGTCTTGGGATCTAGCTTCCCAATATTTGGATTAAATACTTTAGCTTCCGCAGGACAGCCCCATACACGCATATATCTAAGGGAAGGTTCTCTACCCGTCCATAGCTCATATGGCGATGTAGGTACTGACTTGCTAGGTACTTTATTCAGGATGTGAGTGGGTGTCTTTAATGCCTCCATCCATAAA
Organism: Alloteropsis semialata; assembly: GCA_004135705.1. Taxonomy (NCBI): domain Eukaryota; kingdom Viridiplantae; phylum Streptophyta; class Magnoliopsida; order Poales; family Poaceae; genus Alloteropsis; species Alloteropsis semialata. The sequence continues at coordinate 74,923,107 of CM014272.1, read as the reverse complement.
GTTACTAGTAGAGTAAAATAACTTATCATACTTCTAACCATATCCATTAAGGTACGGTTTTTTTCTTTAGCCACTTCATTCTGTTGGGACTCGCCCGGTGACGTATACTGGGCAACTATGCCATTGTCCTGTAGAAACCTTGCAAAAGATCCAGGAACTTAGCCATACGGGGTATGACGACCGTAGTACTCCCCCCATGGTCTGATCTTACTGTCTTTATTCTTTTATTGTGCTGATTTTCTACTTCAGTCTTAAATATCTTGAACTTTTCCAATGCTTCTGGCTTTTCTTTGATTGAAATATAGCCATAACGAGAATAATCATCTGTGAATGTAATGAAAGAATTAAAACTATCCACAGATGTCACGAAAGAAGGACCACAGATATCTGTGTGTATTATCTCTAAAGTTCCCGTGCTTCTTTTAGCATCTTTCTTTATTTGCTTGCCCTTTATGTAATCGATACATTGTTCTAAATCTGAAAATTCTAGTGGTGGAAGAATTGATTCTTTTACTAGACGTTCTATTCTCCCCCTCGAAATATGACCTAAACGACAATGCCATAATTTCGAAGAGACGTCATCAATTCTTTTGCGCTTCCTGCTTACTTTTGTAGACAAACCTTTTTCAGTCTCACACATAATCTCATCACATGCATTCACTTCATCATGCACAGATAACATATAAAGTTGGCCTTGTCTGAAGGCAAGGCCCACACAAACTTTATTGTACTGAATTAAACATTGTTCAATGCCAAAAAGGTACTCAAATCCATCATCTGCTAAGCATGAAACTGAAATCAAATTTCTACTCAAAGAGGGAACATAAAGCACGTCGTGTAGTCGAAGTGTGAAGCCATCATGAAGCTTTATGGGGAGTTCTCCAATTGCTTCCACTTCAGCCTCCACGCCGTTTGCAACTTTAATTCTTCTTTCTCCTCTTGGCAGGGTCCGGCTCGTAACGAATCCCTGCATAGAATTAGCAACATAAATAGTTGCACCTAAATCAATCCACCATGTGGACTTTGCATAACTTAAAAATAAAGACTCATCTACAAAAGTTATGATGTCCTCACCGTTCTTCCACATGTGTTCTAGCCAGTCAGGGCACTTATTCTGCCAGTGTCCCTTCTTGCCACAGAACAGCATTCGTCCTTAGCGACTTCTTTCTTACCTTGTGGCTTATGAGAGCGATCAAACTCCATTGGAGCTTTTCCAATAGCCTTGCCTTGTGCATTTGAGGGGGGCCACTCTCCCATTGATTCTTTGGTTTGGAGTTCTTATTGGGAAAGTTCTTTTTCTTGTTATGCTGCACATAGTTGATTGAACCACCATTTGCAGCATTGAGCCTCTCCTCTTCATGCACGCACATTGCAATGAGTTTCTGCAAGTCCCACTTTTCTTCTGTGTATTATAATTGCCCTCAAATGTCGAATATGTCTGAGGAAGTGAAGCAAACACCAGATGGACTATGAATTCCTCTGGTAAAACCATCTTCATGGCTGCAAGCTTCGTGTTCATATTGCTCATCTTTAGAATGTGCTCTCTTATACGGTTATACCGCCTCCAATGTACTTCATTGTCACCAGCTTCTTAATCAAGGTGCTAGCATAGGTCTTGGAAGAGCCAGTAAACTGATTCTCCACCAATGCTAAGTACTCGGCAGCAGTATATGGGACATTATCTGCATTTTTTTCAGGGATAGAACCCCTAATGGCCTCTGCCATTTTTGTCTTCATAATCAATAAGCTCTTCTTGTTGGAAATGTCCCATTGCCTCTTCTCGAGGTCATACTTAGCCTTTACAGGCGCTTGGTCACGCTCTCGTGCCACGAAATCTTGCTCACTCTCATTTTCTCCCCTCACCGGTGCCTCAAGCTCTGCTGGGCATGGTGAGGTAACTGCCATGTCGATGTCTGTCATCACAAGGGCCAGATTCAACTGGTTGTGCCACTCCGCATAGTTGTTTTCAACCAAAATAGGAATAGCAGAATGTAGCTCATAGCATTAGGTCCTGAAATTAATAATTTAGTAAAGGTGAGAACATAACATAATATATCTGAAAAATTGCATGTATCAATTTAACTTTGGTCAAAATTAATACATACAACATGCTTCTACACCAATTCTATGTCACCTTTGGGCAGAAAATAGAATCAATGCATAAATATTTGAACTTAACAATTTACAATATTGCAATTAATAGCTTTGGCCAGAAAATAACAATATCATAAATAATCTCATAAAACATTCTTCTTCTCTAATTAAATATCCCTTTGGTTCAATTTAACTAAAGAATAAATTGCGCAGCGGAAAAACGATAAAATACTTATTTTCAAAGCATTCTACTCTCTGCTGAAAGTTTATCCTTTGATTCAAATTTAAACAGAGATATAAACTTAAAAAACAAGCAAAAGCAATCAAAAAATATTCAAAATTGCTTCTGAAAATCCAAAACTTAATTGTGAAAAACTACTGTGCATAACGGCCCGCGAAAAAACTAGCCCACCGGCCTGCTCGCGTGNACGCTTCAGCCGGCCTTCTCGCGCGCGCACAGCTCAGCCTGGGCTCGAAGCCCGGCACCCAATGGTTGGGCCGCCCAACCGGCCCACCGCGGCCGCCCGCACGGGCCATATTTGGCCCGTCAGTCGGAGAAGCCATCGCGGCCGTCGAACTTGATCGGATGGCTGTCCGTCGATTTCGCCGGATCAAAAATCGGCCGAACCCCCTTGGAACCCTAGCCATTCTCCAGTCCACCCCGCGCCTCCGTTCCGCCTCTCGCGTCGTGACCGGCTCCGGCGGGTGGCTTCTCCGTGGCTGGCGTCTCGCCGGCGACGGTGAGGCCGGCCCATAGCCCTGCAGTGCCCTCCTCCTCTTCTCTATCCCCTTTCTCCTCCCCTAGAGCTTCCTCTGAGTGGCGCCGTGGCGAGTCTCCTCGCCGGCGAGCGCGTTCCTCGTGAGCGCGGAGCCGTCGAGCGGTTTTGCCGCGGCGTTCTTACCCGCCTCTTGGCGGTGGAACTTGACGGCGAGAAGGAGCACCAGGTAGGCTTCCCTCCCTCCCCCCGGTCCCTTCTCTCTACCTGATCTAGGGTTAGGGTTAGGGTTCTTCATTTTTTCGGGTGTTTCTTTCTTCGATTCGCACCGGATATTTGCTTTCTTGGTTCGATTCGCTTTGAATCAACTCTCTGGTGTCCCTCCCCCCTCCCGATTTGGATGAGATTTTCTTTGGGAAACATAAAAAAAACTACTCCGGATCGAGTGCTTCTACTAGAAGGCGACTGATACCAATGATAGATTCATAAAAGGATCACTAGTAGCAAGCACATCACGGGTATTAACATCTAATCATGTTTACAACAATGGGGTTCCTAGATCTAGAACAAGAACAGAGAGAGAGAGGAGGCAGACCATCCGTGGTGGCGATGGCGTCCGTCATGGCGTCGCTAGCGGTCGTAGGGGCGGCCACGGGTTGATGTAGAGGAAGCAGAGGCGGCGCCGGCTCGAGAACAGCGTTGCTCGGGGGCCGACGCTGGTCGGGGCGGTGGCAGCGCCGTCGGGCGATGAGGGTTGACGGTGGCGGCGCTTCCCGCCACTCCAGTGCGTCCCTGATCGGTAGGGTTGTTGGTGGGTGTGTGTGTGGCGGCGCGACGAACCTCGTGTGTCGAGCCTGGCACCCCATCCTCTATTTATAGTGCACTGCGTGACGGAGTCCCGCCAACCATTGATTGGTTGGGCGCCCCCGATCAGGGCGCGAAATCGGCTCTATCACGGCCTTTTAGAGATCGAACTAACAGGCCTCGCCGTGGTAGGTGCGTTTCACCATCGACTGACTGCCAACTAGCGTCGCTGTCCCACCCGAGACAACAGACCACATGAGTCACGGGTATGCTGCGCCAATGGACGGCGCTGGTTGAACCACCAGGCAAAACGGCTGAGCCTCGACCCCTGGCGCAACAACTTCGCGAGTCCCGAATTAGTCCTGGTCCACGACCGCCAAGTGCACGAAATTCTCGCGGAACACGTCAGGTAGCTAGTGGTGTGAAGTAGTCCCTCTCCACATCGTCTTCCATGCATGTTTGCTCTTGCTCGGGTCTCAATGGCAAAATTTATTTACAAACCAGGTGTATGGGCAAGCACAGTTTTTCTTTAAAGAAATAAGTTTGATAAGATGATTGTCCTTTCTAGAACCATCTACTGGTCGCTTATCTTATTGGCCTATATATATCATGTTGAGGTCCCCAATGACACCTAACGTGTGGGACAAACCTGACCCTGACTGCGACGGCCGGGATGGGCGATCGGGCGCCGCCTGTCTGCGGTTGTTGCCGCTAGCTTATCAAGAAAACGATAAACTGTACGCTTCAATCATAGCTCGAAGTGTATCTGTGAGACATGAGATGTTCACCCGCTAGCTTCAAGCCTTCGACCCTGCAGAACAATGGCAGCCGTGGTTTCCACCGTGGGTTTTTAGTTTTCTACGACGGCGAGATGTTGACGTGGTCGTCAGCGAACTGAACTTTGCTGCCCTGCAGTTCTCCACACTGACTGATCATCAGCCAGGGTTAGCCCTTATCTACAGCACGAGCGTTCTGTGAACGGAATTTTTTTGGGTAATTTGGATTGGTACCATTACAATTTTCAAAAGTTGGAGATATACCACTACAATTCACCTATTCCTAAATATGCCATTACAATTCTTACATACTTTGAACTGTGCCATTATATACGTCTTTGATTCCATTGAACCCGTCTTTGATTCCTTTGGACCCACCGGAGATCTCCGTATTTTTGTATGGTCCAAAATACCCCTACTACCTCTCCTCTCCCCCACTCGCTGACGTGTGGGACCCGAACGTCAGGGTTATCTTCATCCTCCCGCCGTCCAAGGAGTCCGGTGCCACGGCGGCTTGCCCGGCGAGCTCCGCCCCCGCACCTGAGCAGCGGAGCTCGGCGTGCCCCGCTGCCACCGCCGCTAGCTAGGGCCGGACCCGTCGAGCCGCCGCTCCTACAGGCGCGCCGGGGGGGCCGAGCTCCATGCCAAACTCCCAAACAATGGCGTTGCAGGGCTGCAGCTCCCCTGCAACTGCAGCCCCTGCAACGATGAAGAGAAGCGGCATGAAGGCCAGCCATGAACAAGAACGTGGTGAGGAAGGGAAAAGGTGGAAGCTTTTTGCATTGGCTGCTCACCGGCGATGTGGAGAAGGTGGTGCAGAGGTGCTCGTCGGCGAAGATGGAGGAGGAAGAGCCCGCCGCCGCGGCCCTTGACGGAGAGGAAGAGCTCGCCGGTCCCCTGCTGTCCACGCCGCAGTGCCCTCACCGCTCGGAGCGGCGCCGCATCTCGTGCTCGCCGTCGCATCTCGCATCAGGCGGCCGCCTCCAGTTCGCCGGGGAGGAACGCGCCCGCCGGGGGCCAGGGGGCAGGCTGGGGAGGGCCCGCTGGAGGCCGCTCGCCGGGCCTCGGACGCTGCCGCTAGTCTCCTCCGGCGGCCGCCGCCGCCGACAGGCTTCTCCGCCTGTGAGGTGAGTGGAGAGGGAGGGAGGAAGAAGATGATGTGGGGCCCACACGTCAGTGAGTGGAGGGAAAATACGAAGATCTCCGGTGGGTCCAAAGGAATCAAAGACGGGTTTAATAGAATCAAAGACGTATATAATGGCACGGTTCAAAGTATATGAGAATTGTAATGGCATATTTAGAAATAGGTGAATTGTAGTGGTATATCTTCAACTTTTGAAAATTGTAATGGTACCGATCCAAATAACCCTTAGAATTTTGCATCGATTGTATCAAGAAAAGTTGTTGAGATGAAATCCTCATGGTATTTTGTCTCCACTAAGCTTGGTCTTCATCTATGGCAACATACCATGAGACCTCAAACTCCTGCGGTTCTGGCAAAAGACGGAAATCATCCACACAGGCATGGCCGCATGGGCCGATCGTGTTCGTTGGATACATGAGATTAAGAAGGAAACACAGCTATATCAGCCCATCGCGAGTCCATGGGCGTACCTGCATAGGGCTACGAGTTGCGCACCTCGGCATGGCGCGATCGCAGTGCCCGTTCCCATGACGCCGCCGCCGCCAATCACCGGAGGTAAGCCTGTTCGTTGGCTGGTGGCTGGTGCTGATTTGTTGTGAGACTAAAGTACTGCTGGCTGGCTGGTGGCTGGTGCTGATTTGTTGTGAGACTGAAGTACTGCTGGCTGGTGGCTGATAAGCCAAGCGAACAAGCTGCAAGAGAGGGGAAAAGGGTCGTTTACGATATGGCCCGTCTATAGATTGCGATGCGTTAAGCCCTTGTTTGGATGGTCCGGCCCGGTATGGACCGCAAGTTGGAACTCCATGTGGATGGGCCTGTGATTTGGGCCCAAGAGCATATAAATTTGCTCCAAGTCGTCGTCCGGAGGCCGTCCGGGACTCGTCCCCGTCGTAGGTTGCTTGACGCCGTCCGGAGGCCGCCCCACGGCCCCAGCCACGGCTCAAACCATTTTCCATCAACCATAAGCAAGGCTATGACTTTTTTTTTAGATAATGGGCAAGGCTATGACTATGATACATCTTTTATTTATTCATTTTGCGAGGAGGCTATGATACATATTGTCCCCTTTATGGAAGTAACCACAAGATGGCACTCCAAGCAAGGGCGGATCCAGCAGGGGGACAGGGGGTGCTGGAGCCCCCCTTACCCCCAAGATTCCATGGAGGCACCCTCCCCCCTCCCCTTGAATTTTTAGCCATAGGTGAAGAAGAGGAAGAAGAAATAGAGAAGGGAGAAGAAGAGAAAGAGAGAAGAGAGGAGGAAGAAGATGAAATGAGTCCTCCCTCCAGCTGAGTTCTAGATTCGCCACTGACCCCAAGTATCATCATCGAACCAACTTAAATCTCACTACATGGCAAATTCTTTACGCACAAAAAAAAAACTTGGTTACTGAATCCAGAGAAGTTGACAAGGATTACTGCATTTGCAAGGGCTAAACAAATACGAAAGCTAGTTTACGCACGTGAACTGGTTACAAAGAACAAAACGAAAGTGCGTGCTCGGTGCTCATTAGCCTGTTACATGTCACTGAGTACGGACACCATGTCCTGCAGACAAAACTGGAGCTTGCAGGGTAAACTAATTCTCTCAAATCTGCGGAGTTTTCACTAGTCGACTGGCACTTCCACCTCCATCTTTAGCCCAGGATGGTCGATAATCTGAAAGAGCAGCACAAGATGTTTTCACACAAGGTCACATACCAAACACTGATGTTCAGAAAAGCTCATCCTGACAAGCAGTGCTACTACCTACAAGAGCATATAAGACGGAGCAAAGTTTCAAGAGCATAGTATTATAGCAAGCATACGTGTTGGAAAATATTAATAAAATTAGAAGCTATGATAAGCAGACAGACAGGGATTCATGTACCTGGATAAAATCTTCTACTGAAAACGAGCAATCCTTTGTGTACCCCGCTTCTTCCAATACCTTAGTTACTACTTGCTGCTAGGCATTAATAAGATTATGTCAGATTAATATATTACTTCCATAACTAAAATTTTAAAGGGCCTTTTTACAGTCCTTGGAGAGGTACCAAAACTATAATCAGTATTTCGTTTTTCTCTTTTAAAGGAAAAAAAACTAATGTGCTCTCGACATTTGCGGTGGAAAACTATGAGCATTTCACTAGCTTCAGAAACCTGTAGTCAGTTCTGAACACTAGACACCTTTGAAAAAAAATAGAAAAGGTACATCATACACAAACATTATTTACTGAGAGAATACTTGTTGCAGGCTAAGAATGCATAGAGAATGTATATATCCCTGGATTTTGATATCTTAGGAATACAATATGGACACAAGTGTCAAAAACTGTGAAAATTATCTGTACACAGTCCACACAAATGGACTGCATATTGTTACGTTCCACTTTGCACCTCTAAAGAAACCTACATGTTAGTGTCAGTTTCTCATTCGGGTTGAAACAAATTATGTGCACTTTGACATGTCACTAACTGAATATAACAGTCAATTGAAGAGGAATGGGCAAACGATCATGCAACAAATCTTCTATGATAAGCAGACAGAAAAACATAGCATTGGTAAAGAAATACAAAACTTTATGAGCACCTCTCTTTGTTCCTCGGACATGAATGACCCTGTTAAGTCCCGTAAAACTTCTAACAAGTCCTTGAAGGTTACTTTCCCCTTGCCATCAATGTCGTAAACCTTAAATATCACTGCTTCATCAAGCATAAAGGAAAAATTTGCGCAGGCTATCACGAGGACTGAGGAGTAAGGACTTCCTCATTTAAGCATTGTTTCTAGAAAGGAAATAATGAAAGACAAACATGATAGTCAGCAATTACATTCTATCTTCTGCCGAAGATTGGCCTTTGCACTGAAAGTAGAAAGAAAGGCAACAAAATCCTTAAAGTTCAAGCCATCAACCATACGTAGCAACCTCTGAAAAAAAAATAAAGACAAACTCAAAAGCAGGCAACCGAGAGCAACATATTGGTTGAATCATTGGAATCAGCAAAGAATTTGTCCTGGTAGAACTCTATCATGTAGCTTTTGATATCCACAAATTAGTACAGTGACAAAGGAAACTGGAAAAGCTATTGTTTACTCTCGACTATTTTAACTTCTTGTTGGAAGTGATTTCTTTACATGGCATTCTGCTACTCATACTGCACGTACTAATTAAAACTTCAAAGTAAAACACAATGCAGTTGATCATCCATCCATGAGAAGATTAACCAAGCAAACTATATCTAGCAATCGTTAAGATGACTTGGTTTTATGTCGTATTTTAGTTTTGGATTCGCAGGACTAAAAACTAACCTTCAGTTTTAGGTACTGTTGTAAATTAGTGGCTCTCTGAGGGCAGATATGTAAACAAAACCAAAAAGGGAGGCAAAGTACAGCACTGTGGCAACAACACCTATCAGAACAGTACTGCAGGATTGGCATAATAATATGAAACGCATAGTACAGCAGAAGTAACGGATTGCCAAGAAAAAGAATGGGACAAAATCGCAACATTCCTTTCTTGAGATGCAAAGAAAGCCCATAAGAAACTTATCCGGGACGAAACAGGAGGTGGAGGAGGCAGAGGAGATGGGGAGTGGATCGGACCTTGGAGAGCGGGTTGAGAGAGAACTCGGGGATGGAGAGGAACTCGTCCTCGGAGATGAAACCCTTGGCGCTGCGGTCGAGCTGGCAGAACCGCTCGTACAGAGACACGATCTCCTGCTGCGAGACTGTTAAGTCAATTTTTTTTAGAAAAAAAAACCATCAGCAATCACCGAACCAAACAATACAAAAACAATACAACAGTGCTAGAACAATAGAAGAAAGGGCATCAAATCCGGGGAGA
>CM014272.1:74887907-74902663 GCA_004135705.1 Alloteropsis semialata | reverse complement strand
GCCGCAAGGACCCGCGGGCGCACCACCGCACTGGCCGCTCGGCGTTCAGCCGGCGCCAGCGCGAGCGCTCAATCCCGCCGGGCTGTGCTAGCTGTGTTCGCACCCGTACCGTCGGAATTGCCGTAGTGGCAGATGACGAAAAGCAACGAGGAGCGATAGCTGATCCTTTCCCCTCCGCTCTTGGTTTCTGATCCAGCAACTCGTCAATTCCATCACACCACCATCCACCACAGTTGCACCTCACGCCTTTTCATCTGGTATGCTACATGGGTCTCATCCCGTTGCCGAGCACACCCTCGCGGCATCGCCCCCCGCCGCCGCGCGGGCCGCCCACGCCTTGCCTTGGAGCAGGGACGGCGCTGCCTAGAGATGGAGGACGGGGTTCGATCCGAAGAGAAGGCGAGGGCGCGACCGCGCGAGGCGTAGGAGAAAAAAACTATCCCTTCCCACTGACGCATTGGGTCCACAACGGTCTCCTTGACGGTAACGGCAAAATTTGACAGAATGGCACGTAAGGGATGAAAAAACAAAACTCAATGGCATACAGGGGATGGTGTAAATTTCAATGGCACATAAGGGATGGGTTAATTTTTTGATGGCATATAAGGAATTTGCTCCTCTTTTTTTTGTGAGGGAGTGAGAGGAAGCAAAAGATGGTGATTGGGCTGGGTTCAGACTAAATCCGTGGGCCTAGCCAGCCGTGTGGAAAAGGAAAAAGTCCACTTTACCTCCTCCAACTATGCCAAAAGTCTAGCTTTCATCCCTAAACTCCAAAACTGGGTAACCCACCTCCCTCAACTTTTAAAACCGTGCACTTAATCTCCCTGCCTCGGTTATAAACGGTTTTCAATGACGGTTTTTTCTTTTTTAGTGAAAAATAAATCTAGTAAATACCTAATAAGATTATTAAACCACGAAAAATATCCCTAGGCTTCTGAAAATTTTGAGAAAAATCCTAGAGATGGATTGTGATACAACAAATAAAATATTTAAAACTAGTGAAAACATCAATAAAATATTCTAAAATTTGGATTAGCTCTAGCGAAATGGAAAAAAATAAAAATCAAAATAATATTAAAATATTCTAATCTATGTCTAATTGCATCTTGAATACATTCAGCATAAACGCATCCAATGTTAATATATGTTATATTTATGATCTCTACATCTCATATTTATATTGTGAAAAGTTTCTAATTTTTTAGTCATGAATTAGAATATTATGGTAGTTTTTCAAAAAAATGGATATTTTCTTATTTTACTTGAGATAGGTATATTATTTTGAGGATTATATATATATTTCGTGAGATCTAAATATGTTATTTAGGTTTACGATGTCTTGATCTATGTCTATGATTTTTCTCAGAATTTCTAGAAGTTTAGGGATATTTTTCATGGTTTAATAACATTATTAGGTATTTACTGGATTTATTTTTAATTGAGAAAAAACGCTTATAACTAGGGCAGGGAGGTTAATTGAATGGTTTTGAAAGTAGAGGGAGGTGGGTTAGCCGGTTTTGGAGTCTAGGAAGGAAATCCGGACTTTAGGTATACTTGAGGGAGGCAAAATGGACTTTTTCCTGTGGAAAAATCTACCGCATAGCCCATACGACGAGCCGAAGGTCTGGTGGTGGTGGGTTGGGTCGTGTCGTGTCGTACGGAGACACTCTCCATAGTCAGGCAGACCACGGGCCTTCTTTCATCCATAGCCCAGGAGCGTTGCGGGCTGTAATGGTGTTCATATGGGCTTTTTTTGAGCCACGCGCTGTCTTGGGGTATTCTTTTTTTTTAAACTTCGGCTGTTTCTTTAATTTTTGTTTTAAACTTGATGCATTCTTCTTAGGCCGGTCTCAGTGCATAGTTTTATCGCACAGTTATCAAGACTACAAACTAAGTAACTGTGCCAGACGAGTGTCATGGGGATGAAACTCCTCTCTCATCCCATGAAACTCCCACCTTCTCTCTCCTTGCCAAGTTATCAAAAATACTGATGTGGCATTGAATTTATTGCCCATAAAACTCTTCATGAAACTCCCACTGAGAATGGCCTTATCTTGTTTTTTTTAGAACGGTCCTCATAAATTTATTTATTTATTCTTAACTTCTCTCTGTTTCATTTATGTGTTTATGATTTTACATATTCCTTCTTGCTGCACTCCCCCTTTTCCACCACGACACTTCTCTCTTCCAAAAACAAAAAAGAGAGAATTTGCTTCAAGTATCGTATTCCACTCCTAGCTAGCTAAAAGTCCTGCCTGAATATGCCGCCACAGTGCTGTCACGTCTTTCTCACTACCTAGGCCCGCTCCCAGTACGAACCTAAGGCATAGCCACCGATCAAGGGCACTTGTCATGCAGGCCCCAAACTGTGGATCCAGGTTCCCCATGCTCCCTTTGACGTGTCCATCCTACACTCCATTGCGACATGGCACACACCAAATATCTCATCCCCACCAACCAGGCTACGCACACCGGCACCGGCACGCATGCAGCACAAGTCACACACTCCTCTGTCCCAAGCAAAAGCAGCAACGAACGCTTGCTGACGAAAGAAAAAAAAATCTAACAACGACGCCGCACCGGCAGCACGCAGCAGGCACGCACGCATGTGCCGGCCATCATCGTGCACGCATGTTCGGCGAGAGTTCGATCCTTTCTTCAGAGCGAAGCCGGCCGCAGGCTGAGCTTCTCCGCTAGCCGATCGATCGAGGGATCGATCTCCGACACGTTTCGGCCTGATCGGAGGCCGGCCGCGTCACGTCATCCGCTGCATATATCCTCCTGTCCCCCTTCCCCGCTGCAAGCCGCTGCTTTTTGAGCTAGAGCCGATGCCAAAACACTACGCCACGGAATAGAAGGCTCTAAGCGGCGCTACGTACGTGCAGTGCTGACAAGACTTGCAGGGTGATGAAAGAGCTACCGCTAAACCTGTGCACATACACAGCCTATTTCACTTGGACACGAAGACGCAGTTGCTGTAGAAAGCTGACGTCGAGTACAGATATAAAGTGAAAAGGGCACGATGTAATTCAACCACAGGCACTGTTCATGTCGGAGTCGAGGGGTTGCATTGCATGCATCAGGGCCTGCATCAGCGTGATGCACGCAGTGCCAGCACCCGCGGCCGGAAATATCGGATACGGTGGAGTAGTATCCTTGTACGCTTGTACGCACGCACGGATACCTCCAGAGACGTTCCGGTCAGGGGATGCTCCGATGGCTCGGGCGCGATTTTGTTCCGGCACTGCCACTCCCCATCTGCATGCACGCACGCACACGCACGCACGCACGCTTGGACCACGGCGGAGCCACCCGGACAGCCACGAATAAGATGGCAACCGCCGAGCCATATCTAGCTACCCAGCAAAGCATCAGTTTCACGGCTTTACTGTATGTATATCACGCCTTTCATGGACAAAAAAAAAATGAGGAGAGCGCCCCTGGATTATGGCATCACGGCCGCGTCACCGTGACGCTCCGGGGAACTGATGCCCCGGCACGTCGCCGTCGCCGCCCACCGGTGCCGAGCACGCATCTCGATCGCAGGTAATAATCCCCTCATTTGCGCCGGTGGTGTTAGCCGCACAATGGCCCGTCACTGTCACGCCTTTCCGTTAATATAACCCCACATCATTGCGCTCCGCTAGTGCCTGTAGCTGTTTCTAATCTGACGCGGACTCGATCGAATTACTCGGGGTAGAATCTCTCTACAATCTGTACACCATGCATGTCGGAAAAAAAGGGTGTGTCTTTTCGTGGTCGTGGACGATCGCTTTGCGAGTAAAACGACCCGATAAAGATTTGGATCGCGTATATATGTCCATCCATCCAGTCCGGCGGCCGGGTCAAGAATCGACCGCCGGAGCGTCGTACACGGTGGAAAAAAATAGAGGATCAACCCGCGCGTCTCAACGGCGTCCGCAGAAGCTAGGCTAGGCTCTCCGCTCGCGGTCGATCGCTTCCATCGGGCCACTGTCGGCTCTCTAGCCCCGCCCCGCCGCTACCAGCCACAGCACGCGCGCGCGCGCGGAGGCGTGCGGCGCCGGCTAGCTTGCCCGACCGGCGTCCGCGTCGTCGTCGCCGTGTACGAAGCGCTCACGGCCGGCCACGGGCGAGGAGGGAGGGAGGAGCCGTCGTGCCCAGGCCACCCCGCACACACCCCGACCCCGGTGGTCGTGCGCGCGCTCGCGCGGCTAATGGCCGTGCGCCGCCGCTGCTCTTTGGCTGGCTTATCCTTTTGCCTCCCTTTTTGATTTTTTTCGTCACGTCTTCGCTTTTATCTCATTGCAAAGGAGGGGAGTCTCTTTCTCGCCGTCGCCCAATCACTTGCGCGTGCGCGCGTGTGGTGCGGTGCGGTGCCGAAAAAGAGCCGGCCTGCTGCTCGATCGAGTGCTGCGTTCCGAGACCGACCGACCGCTAGCACACGGTGCGACCGCTCGATGCCACGATGTTCTCCTGCCTTCCTGGTGAAATCAACAAAAGTGGAGCGTACTCTGGCCGACTTGGTAGACCGTACCCCCGAAAAGATGTCGAATATAATGGCCAACAAAAAAGCGCCGTCCATGCATGCGGACATGCGGTCGAACTTGAGTCCAGAACAAGTTTGCAAAGTGAACTGTCAACATAACGGGCGCTTTACTTTCTCCTTTTCCTTGACCCCTTCTTACTGGCACCGCAGTACCGCACGCTGCACAGGCACAACGGACCGTATGGTCCGATGATGGAATGTGATGTAGGCATGTCCGCACATGTAGCCATGAGCTAGAGCAGATCGATCTCTAAGCCGGTCGATGGGGGCACAGCAAGCTAGCGTCGCTGAGGTCCGCACGTAACGCAAACGCTAGCCCCCGGCCGTCTCGCTCGTCGCGGCGCACGCCAACTCGCGCCGTGCCGTCCCTCTCGGCCGCATGCCGCCGGTGGCCTTCTTTTTGGACGCGGAGAGAGGGAGACCGGCATTTATTGCGGGTCTCTCGTCGTCGCCCTCGCCGACGTCGATCACCTGTGTCCGCGTCCGGCGTCTCTATCACTGCGGCCTCCGTGGCACGGACCACCACCGCGTCGCGTGGCACATAGCCGGGGCGTGCGATCGCGAGCGCAAGGCGGAGAGGAATTCAATCTCGCGAGGCGATTGCGTCGGTACTTGGTAGAGAGGAGGGTCCAGGGAGAGGTCACGCTCTCTCGCTGTCTGCTCGCGCTTGGACCGGGCCGTGCTGTACGTTCGCTGCAACAACGGTGCTGGTGTGTGGCTGGTGGTGTGGCAAAGGCGTAGACGTGCCTGGCCAGGCTGGGCAGCGTCGGTCTCGTCCGTTTCTGACGCGTCGGTCTCGGGGCCTGGCTCGGATGATGTTGCCGTGCGTTCTGACTACGTGTGGCGAGTGAATCCATCATGTACCACTTTGCTATAAGTGGCATGCACTACATGCGTGAGGATTTTTGCCACACATCATTCTGGGTGAAGAAGGTATTCGGACATTCATGAGTATGCTGATATGGATCGGCAGGGCTTTCGGCGCACAAATATAGATCATCAGCGCACATCTGAACAAAATAGACATGCATGCATGCAGTGCCATTGCATTGCACTACACATCATGCGAGTGCGATCGAAGGCTCTCCTTTGTCAGCTGATGCATAAACCAGTTACCCCATTAGTCAGATAATCCTCTCGACCAGCTGCCTAACACGGTCACAGCACATTTTCAAACATTCCTCCGTACAAGCCTACAGGACGTGCGTATTTTGTTAGACCAAGAAACCACCCTCCGTACAAACGTACATGATGTACATAGTTGTTAGACCAATTAATAAAGCAGTGAAAGCGGTCGCGTGGTACAATTCGGTCTCTCCACGTAGTTTTTTTTTCTTGCCGTGATTTCTTGGTCTAGAAGGGTGGACTTTACAAACCTACAGGACGTGCTACGTTAAGGGATTTCAAGATTCCATGAGATGCCACGTAGGCTTCTAGATGGACGTTCTAGAAAAAGAGAGAAATTTCAGAAGTTCTTATAAAATTTAGAAACATCTATCTCTAAAACTCTATTTATCATATCCATTGGATAGATTATATTTTGTAAAAAATTATCCACTTTTGCCATTATAAAAATAGTCTAAAGTAACCCCCTAAATCTATTGGTAAATGACCCACCTCTACCATTATAAAAGTAAACTAAAATAGCCCCCTAATATTCATCTAAATTACTCATCTATGCCATTATAAAAATAATTTATAATAGCACTCTAAATTTTTATCTAAATTACTAAAAAAACCACATGTCATTGCAAAAAAATCCCAAAGTATGTCAATATATGACTATAAATTACATATTTCGTATGCATGATGTATCTCATCTTGTAGATCATATATAAATATATATAAGAAACGATAAAAATATGGAGTTCATGTTCAGTACGTAACTCAAACTCTAACTTGCATTAAACTTATCCAAATATGTCATTTAAAAATACTAAAGTACACCAACCAATAATTCAATGATATATTTTCCATTGCTAATATGTAAATACTTCTTATTAATGTATATACATGCAACGTTACGTGATGAGTGTCGTCATATAGACTATGTATACATGGATGGAGGAATCCATGCTAATCTTGTAGCTAGAATTGAGGATTCAATAAACACATCTAGAAGTGAGATGTAAAGCAAAAAAATATTTAATTAATAAGATAGAATAAATAATTTTAATAACTATATATCGGTCTAGATTTTTTTATAAACATTTAATACTCATGACTTTCAAATTATTAGCCCGTGTGTGGAAGCACAGGTAGATAAATTAGTATTTAATACTCATGACTTTTATGAATTTTCTTCATTGTACGGACGATGTCACTCCTATAGGTCAATTAACTTGGAAATGCCCCGATCCTAGTACGACTCAGTAGTACTGGCAATTAAGAACCATCATCATCTGCCAGAGACTCGGAGCAACAGAGATGCGACGGCAAGCCGCGCAGGGCCGCAAGTAATGTCACCACGGAGAATTCCGCGCGGTGTCGTACCTCCACGGCGTTGCTGTCGATCCACGGCTGATTGTCAGGTACGCATCGCCTGCAGAGAGACGAACGATCTAGCTAGCTATCTACCGCCATCGCCAGTCTCTTTCTCTTCGTTCCGTGGCTCTTTCGGAGGCCACGGCGGCACAACTCTTGGCTACATATTGCAAGCGAGGCCACGCCACGGCAAATTCAAACGGGAGTAATCGCTGCGAAGACGTCGCCGTGACCGTGATGCACATGGAATAAACTATATATTAAATAAAACGTTGACGGGGTGGCCATCAGAAATGATGACTCGTGTGAGCTCGAGCACAGCTTCAATTGTCGTCTTGGCACGGTCGCTCGGCGTACGTGCCATGGCATGTCGTCGAGTCGTTTGTTGCAACTTTGACGAGTTGTATTCGGACCGTAATCAACACAGTTAGACCACGAGCAGACCTGAGGAGGTCTTGGTATGAGGAGAAGGATTGAAATTAAGTGGGAACTGAAGTGCATGTAGTGAGTACTAGTGAATCTCATATTCTCAGTGTATGGCACAAAGCCAACTCTCATAACGGACCATCAATAAACCCTGGGCTATATTTTTACCTCTACTTTTCTGACTTTACCCCTATATTGAATAATAAAAAATAGAAGTCATCTATCGATCTATTATCAACAAGATTAAAAGAAGCCACCACGTTCGCCGAGAGGGCTTAGAAATTCTCACGTTAATCCAAAAAAGAAAAGAATATGCACCGTTGGATTTAATGTATATCTAATAGTGTAGAAATTCCCACGTTAATCCAAAAAAGAAAAGAATATGCACCATTAGATTTAATGTATATCTAACGGTCTAGAAATTCTCACGTTAATCCAAAAAGAAAAGAATATGCACAGTTGGATTTAATGTATATCTAACGGTCTAGCTTACCCTAAAAGTTAGAAGACATCACGTTCGCCCAGAGGGCCAAGAAATTCTCATGAAAAGAAAAAAATATACACCATTGAATTAATGTATATCTAACGGTCTATCTTACCCCAAAAATTTCTCATAAAAAATTATTAGTAATAGCTAATTTTGGAATAAAAATCAAACTAGCAACAAGTGTCCACGTCGAATATGGTTATAACTCTAAATGAAGATGCAAATAAAAAAATTTGGCCAGCCACTGTTTGTAGCAAATATAGATAACCTTAAATTTATGAATCCAAAAAGGAAACAATATACACCATTATAATGATCTATCGGTCTATGTTATCCTAAAAAAAGACCTTATTGAAAACGAATAATAGTAGCCAATTTTAGAATAAAAAATCAGTAAATTAGCACCAAAGTATCTGCTTTGAATATGATTACTAAATAGTTAAATTTGAAATAAAAAATAAAATTAGCACTTGACCAAAGAGTACATATTGAATACTATTAGTAAATAGATAAATCAAAAAATAAAAAATATATAAATTAGCAATTAACTTAAGAGTCTATATCAAACACAATAAATACATAGCTAAATTTAGAAAAAAATAGAGAAATTAATAGTTGTTTTGTGTATGAATTTGGAATCAATATATAGCTAAATAAAAAGTATGTGCCAAATAAAATTAACAAAGAACTAAATGGATACAAACTAATTAAACACAATATTATATATCATTTTATTGATATGGTAATTAAAAATATTATATATATTTTTATTAGCATGAATTAAATAAAATTACTAAAGAATTAAATAGATACAAATAAAGATTAATTTTGACATATGACCTGAAACTACCATGCTAATAAAAATAATATATAATATTGATTTTATATGATAATATTAATCATTCAAATTATTCTAATGATTTTATTAAATTCGATTAACAAGAGATAATTAGTAGTATTATATATGAATTTGAAAAAAAAACTACATTGCAGAACACAAATAAATATAATACAAGAAAAAACTGAAAAATGTTATTCTATTTTATTTATTTTTGTAGAACTTTACTTATACAAATACTAAAAGCACAATAATTATAGCACGTCTACAGAGTCTTGTTATAGCCACTACATGATCCCATTAGAATTAGGCAGTCAAGGCCGAGTATCTTACTAACGTGGCAACCAAGCCATAGTGATAAACTACAAGCAACAATGAGAAGAATAAATATGGTGATGTCTTGCTATGCAGTATTAGATTAGTGGACCAATGAGATATGAAAACTTTAGGACAAAATGAATGATAAATGATGCAATTACGTGTAGAGTTCTAATAAGATCCAAAACAAAGCAACATGAAAATCGAGACTTGACATGCACATCCATCCATAATAAGCTGAAGGTTGTGTTCAAAAAGAGGAAAGAACATGCATGGTAAATTGTTAAGCGTTAGGAATACATCTTAAATGATCGCGGCATAGCGGGTAAAACCCCTTGAGAGCAGAAGCAGGAGAGAGAGAATGAGTTCAAGGAAGAAGGATATAACGTGCGAACTGCAATAATAAATGTATAAAAAAATTCATTAGGGAAGCATGCATAGAATAAAAATGATGAAAAAACATATATGGTACCTTAGTTTGATCCATCTAGAAATAAAAATAAATAAAACCATTAGAAACAAAACTATATGCTTTTATTTTTAAAATTTGAACAAATGATTAAAGACAAACGTGAGAGACAAGGACTTGCATCCTTCAAATATAAGTGTTTTGAGTAACTAATAGAGTAGAATGAAGATGAGAAAAAAACGTGATGGAGACAGTGACACAACCAAATGAAAAGACCACACATAATGAGGGCCAATGACTCAACAAGTTTGCATGGGGCTATAGCTATTGGATATTGGGGGAGCAAAATAAAAAGAAATGGTAATGATACGCATTGAGCCAGTAACCTAGATCTCAAACTCAAACTCAACATTAAATTAAACTAAAAATTAATTGATAATGGTGTGCATGGGACAAAAACCAAATACATTGTCCATTAAGGTTTCAAATTTAAACCCAACGAGGACTTGTATCCTTCAAATATAAGTGCTTTGAGTAGCTAATAGAGTAGAAGAAAGATTAGAAAAAAGACGTGATGGAGACAAGGATACAACCAAATGAAAAGACCACACATAGTGAGGGCCGATGATTCAACAAGCATGCATGGGGCTATAACAATTGGATATTGGGGGAGCAAAATAAAAAAAATGGTAATGGTACGCATCAAACCAATAACCTAGATCTCAAACTCAAACTCAAAATTAAATTAAACTAAAAATTAAATGGTAATAGTACGCATGGGGCAAAAACCAAATACTATGCATCTATTGCCCATAAAGGATTCAAATTCAAACCCAAAGTTAAATTCTAACTAATACCGAAAATGATATGCATTGAGCCAATAACCTATATCTCCCTGTAAACATGAAAATATAATTTATCAACATCACTAGAATTTTCAACAAAAAATGTGCATCACGAGTTAGAAATTTTAAAAATATAGTGATGTTAAAAACAAAAAATATAGTGATGTTATATTAATATTTATATTAATTATAAACAAAAAAATTCTGTATAAGTTATTTCCTTCTCACTTGAACTCATGTTGCAAATATATTACTCTGGGTTTATAGTACAAAATAATTGCAATGACACGACTAAAAAAATTATTCCTATCTATTAATTTGAACTTAAAATCTGTTTGTTAAGAAAATAAACACTAGCTTCCCGCGCTATTTGCGCCGGCCACCTTGCTAGTTCTTATAATGACAAGGAATATATATCAAAGAAAAATAAGATATTTGTGTTACCTGCCTAAAATTGTGTGGTCAAATCTAATTAAATGGGTTTATATTGAACAACGGAGGAAGCATATACCTTTACTAGGTAGGAAACCACTCTTAACTTTCAAGGTAGGAATTATGTTTACATATTGTTGTTCAATATTTAAATCCATATATCTTTCAAACCACACATCTCTTTCACTAGCTACTTGAACTATGTTGTACTCCCTCGGTTCTAAGCTACTATTAATTTTGGTTTTCTAGATATATAGTAACGTCTAGCAAAAGCTATACTTTGTGTATCTATCTAGGGAACATATCAGGTGCAAACTAACCTCTTCGTGCAAACTGTGCAAACTCTAATCTAGGGCACATGATGTTGATCCAAGAGACGCGAAGGGGAGGTGGAAGGGGTGATTTGCAAAAGCGCCTCTAATCACACTTTTGCAAATCACCCCTCCCACCTCCTCTGTGCCCCCCTTGGATCAACATCGTGTGGCCCAGATTAGAAGTTTGCACGGTTTGCACGAAGAGGTTGGTTTGCACCTGATACGTTGCCATCTATAAAATATAAAGGAAAAGTAATTTGGAACAGAGAGAGTAGCTCATAACTAAATGAAAGCAAATTTGCATTGAAATATCTGATAAATATGTTGTCCCATCTTTATATTTTCTTATGGTGAACGGGAGGAAGGAAGAGCGTCCCCGTCTGATTTATGTTACATTGGTAGTAGTAGCAAAATTCCCAAAAGACATCCGGATTACATGGTTAGGGTAGCAGAGAGGTTTATTAACAGTTCATCGAGTTTTTGCTTTGTGGACTATGTAGTGCTGCAAAAAGGCATAAGCACCATGCATGCATCATCACAAACTTTATATAAACGGAAGCAGCGGCACTGGATATATAGGTCTGGCCCGGCGCCTGCATGAACTGGGGCGGTGTAACAGTAACACTCATGATGGAGTGAGTGTTGGAGTGGAAAGTATTTGGTTGACGCATGTCAGTGGAGTTGCTTTCCCTTAGCCACTTTGGTCCGAAATGGTCATGTATAAAAATTTCTGCCTGTTGAGACCCGCAGTAAATTAAAACCAACAAGAAATTCTTCGCTGGATTATCACAAACAATGTTTACAAGTACGTTCTCTGTTCCTTTTTCATCCGTAAAGCATACACATGCACGGGGCTTTCCAGGGCCTCCAAGGACTGCATGTAAGTTCAGTCATCAACAAACTAAAAAACAAACAAAATTCTTGAAAAAGAAAAGAAAACAAATCCTACATCACCTACCAGTACTCTCTAGATATTTATTCTCTTATTAATTTTGTGGCACGCCTAAAGCAGCTAAATTCTCTCATCAGAGAAACTTCTGGTCCCTTCATCATGAGCATCTACGTTAGCCAACGAGCGCCGCACACGCATGGCGCCCTACTAGCGGGGTAGGCTCCCGGCGGAGCGGCGCGAGCGCGCGTAGAGCACGGTGCACAGCGCCGTGCCCAGGGCGCAGGTGGCGCCCCAGAGGAGGAAAGTGTCCCGGTAGCAGGCGGCGCCGAGGCAGCGGCTGGCGCCGCGCGCGCCCCTCTGGTACAGGTACGCGGCCAGGTAACCGAAGCAGAGCGAGCCCAGGGGGATGTTGGTGACCACAACGTTGTGGTTGACGCCGAAGTGCTTGGTGCCGAACAGCTCGTTGGTCGCCGACGCGGCCACCGAGGTGATGGCGCCCGTGCAGGTGCCGATCACGGCCGTGCTCGCGTACAGGGACATGTCCCGCGGCTGCACCAGCAGGAAGAACGCGCCGGACATGGGCGCCATCAGCGACGCCATCGACGCCGTCCTCGACAGCGAGTAGCCGCTCCTGCTCATCATGCACATTCCCTTTTTGTTGTCAGGACTGGGCCGTTTGTTTTGGAGATGAGAGGATTTCCATGAACAGAGTTATTAGGCCGGCGGCGCTTACCTGGCAGTGTAGTAGTCCAGGAAGGCCGGAAGGAGGCGACCGAAGAAGCCGAAGGAGGAGGAGAGGGAGACCAGAGTGGACGCGTCGGCGAGTCCGCGGGACTCGGCGATCTGCCCCAGGTTGTTGAGGAAGACCAGCCCCAGCGTGCCGCTGAACATGTAGCTGAAAAAGTAGAGCCAGAAGTCAAGCCTCCTCAGCAGGCGGAGGCCGCCGACCTCCTCTTGACTGCTCTGTGGCTGGGGCTCCTGGCCCTCCTCCTGCTTGTCCTCCGCAGCCGCAGGCTCGGCCACAGACACCGACACCGCCGTCGGCTCGGGCCCGTCGGAGTCGTGGTCGTGGACCCGGTTCTCCCACTGCTTGGTCTCCAATAGCTTGGCCATGCTCTCCCTGGCTCTGAGCACCACCGGGATGAGTAGAGGCAGGGCGAGCAGCACGAAGAAGCTGGCCATGTGCTCTCTGGTGGAGAGGCCGATGGACTTGGCGCCTATGCTGCCGATGATGGCGCAGGCTCCGGTGGCCAGGGTGATGGCGAACATGGCGAGGAACGGCGCCTGGGTCCTCTTGCGGTCCTTGAGCTGGACCACCCGGAGGGACGGCACCGCCACGAGCGTGACGGCCATCGGGACGACGGCATTGAGGAGGAGGTACACCTTGGTGGTGGAGTACCTCGCCCTCGCCGCCTTGGGGAGGGTGTCGGCCATGGTGGTGTAGAACTTGGCGCTGAGCCCGAGGTAGCTCGTGGCGAGGCTGACGGCGACGCGGCTGTCGGAGGGGAAGTTGTTGATGCAGAGGAGGTAGCACACGGTGTTGATCCAGCAGATGCCGTTGCCGGCGAGGGAGGTGAGCAGGAAGAGGTGCCAGTACGCGAGGCCCGGCTTCTCGAGGAAGAGGAACTGCACGCCGTAGCCGACGAGGCCGAACGCGGCGCCGGTGAGCGCCACCGCCCAGAGCGGGAGGTGCAGCGCGGCCACCCCGGCGAACCAGCCGAAGAGCTTGCCGGCGTCGGAGGCGAAGGCGAGGAAGTTGAGCCGCACCTGGGAGATGCCCTTGATCTCCTTGAGCTGCGACGAGTAGACGGGGAAGTCGGCGTTGGGGCCGTTGACGGTCTGGAGCCAGACGCTCCCGACCAAGCTCAGCCAGTGCGCCGAGGAAGGAGACGACATGGTGGTGGTGGTGGTGGTGGTGGGAGGATTTTTTTCCCGGCGCCTGCCGCACCGAGGGTGTGGTACTTATGTGATCTCGATCGGCGAGTGGTGAGGGGCGGTGGGCGGCTGGCGGCGACGGCGATCAACGGACCACCAGCGGCGATGG
Source organism: Alloteropsis semialata (assembly GCA_004135705.1). NCBI lineage: Eukaryota > Viridiplantae > Streptophyta > Magnoliopsida > Poales > Poaceae > Alloteropsis > Alloteropsis semialata. The sequence continues at coordinate 74,888,646 of CM014272.1, read as the reverse complement.
CGATGGCTGTGGCTCCGATGTGGCTGTGTGGTTCCTCCTTGTCCCATTGTGCGCCGGTTATATAGTGCTCCGTGCTCGGGCTCGGGACGACTGGTAGTGGTGGCGTGGGCACGCACCTGAGTTGACGGAGATGGCCGGCCAAGGTTGGCATCGTCGTACACGAGATGGCAGCAGCAACACTGGCACCACAGACCACGAGATGCGTGTTAGATTAGTTGAGATATCCTTCCTATATCATATGTAATAAAAAATGTGTTGTTGAGTATCTAGTTCGGTTATAGATAGATAGGATATAGCTATCCTAGACTTCCTCAAGATGTAATCTACACAATCGAACTAGATCACAACGATAATATCTGTAACATTGATTCGGTCTTTAAGAGGCCCTATATAAACACGCAACCGTCAGATGCTCCGGTCGAGTAACACACATTCCCTGAAAACCTTTCAACGCGACCCCATTTAAGGCCATACAATTCTAGAAAACTTGCTTTCCATTCTGTTCGTTGTGCATTTCTTAGCTATAGCTCAATGCGCAAAGGAATCAATTGCCTTGACATCTCGTCTGGTCGCATTTATATTTCACGAGACGTCGTTTTTTATCAATATGTCTTCCCATTTGCTACTTTGCACGCTAATGCTGGTGCCCAATTGAGAAAAAAAAATTGTTCTCCTCTCTGGTTATTCTTCCTATTCTAGGGATACCTATACTATTCCACACATTACTGATGTTTCTGAT
>CM014272.1:74873704-74886907 GCA_004135705.1 Alloteropsis semialata | reverse complement strand
AGTGTATATGGAAATTAGATTATTAGTATGGAATATTAGTGTATATGGAAATTAGATTATTAGTGTATATGAAAATTAGATTATTAGTGTATATTGAAATAAGATTATTAGTGTATATGGAAATTAGGTTATTAGTGTATATGGAAATTAGATTATTAGTGTATATGGAAATAAGATTATTAGTGTATATATAAATTAGATTATTAGTGTATATGGACATTAGATTATTAGTGTATATGGAAATATGATTATTAGTGTATATGGAAATATGATTATTAGTGTATATGGAAATATGATTATTAGTGTATATTTATTATGAATATATTTATTATACTTTGTTATTTCATGTATACTTTGTTAATTCATGTAAACTTTGTTATTTCATGTAAACTTTGTTACTTGGTTAGAAATGATTATTAGTTATTGATTATTGTTTAGAAATGATTATTAGTTATTGTTTTGAAATGATTATTAGTTATTGTTTAGAAATGAATGTGTTAGGAAATTTTATAATTACATGCAAAATTTATTTATTATATGAATGAATGATTATTAGTTACTTGTTTAGAAATGATTACATGCAAAATTTATTTATTATATGAATGAATGTTGTCATTTGTGATTAATGCAGAGGATGTTTTACCATCAAGTGCTCCCAATGAAACAAAAATCAAAAGCTATTGCGGACCAACTATTTGGATTCATTATGGACCAAGTTATAAGTCCACTGGGAGAGTACCACCATGACGGAACGCGCTATCGCTCAATTGGACTCCCTTTCCGCTCCTTCTTCCAGTTCTGCTCGTTAATTGTAAATAACTTTTAAATGCTCTAACTTTTGTATTGGCCGATCTCAAATGTTTATATGTGAATATTCGAAAAAAATGCAATCAAAGTCGGGTCAAAATCAATTGACAATTGCGACGACTTCAATCTTATTGCGTGAAAGATCGTGTACGACATATGACATATGACGAGCAGACACGTAGACGCGTAGATTTGTATATAACTAACCCAAATATCAAACATTTAAAAAAAATAACCAAAACAGCCTTTGGTACCGGTTGGTAACACCAACCGGTACCAAAGGCCCTCCCCCGCATGCCTACGCGGGGGTCCTTTGGTACCGGTTGGTGTTACCAACCGGTACCAAAGGCTCCCTTTGGTACCGGTTCTGGACCCGGTACCAAAGGCCGGCCCCCTTTAGTCACGGTGTCGTGGTACCGGTTCCAGAACCGGTACCTATGAGGGTTACGAACCGTGACCGATGGCGAGTTCTCCAGTAGCGAGAATAAAAAGATTAAGCTATTCGCGTGATCGATCATGGTCAGACCAAGGAGCTTCTCTTTTCATCATTGCATATTTGTATAAATGTATATATAACGGCTGTGCAGCTTATCGCCTTACTCCGACAACAACAACCAGACAGTGAAGCAGTTTTTTTTCCAAACTGTAAACGTGACTCACATGCGCGAGTATTTTTCTTCCAAAGAATTCAGCCTCGCCTGCTCGTTGCAAAAAAAGGGACACACTAGCCCATCCCCTTTGGATTCTGTAGTTTCGTTTTCCACTGTGTACCTGCTTTCACCTGGATTATTGCTCTGAAAAATTAGGGCACGCAGAACAAGGGATGGACGTTGTTGTTTCTCTTGTTGTTGATGAGCCTTTAATTTGTTTTCAGCACGGCGCCGAGCTACAGTGCTTCCGGCGGCGCAGGCAGGACCAGGACCAGGACCAGGACGATTGGGAGTTGTTTGGTGACGGGACGGCCTTGTTTGGTTTCTTTGGACTTATTATAAGTCCCGTTAAATCGAATGCTAGGTAGGTAATTAAAAGTATTAAACGTATACCAATAACAAAATAAATTAAAAGTATTAAACGTATACCAATAACAAAATAAATTCATAATTTTAACACTTTTTGGCGAGCCGGATCTATTAAGCCTAATTATAGATTAATTAGGCTTAATCATGCTAAGTAAGCATGTGCTAATCATGGATTAATTAGGATTAATAGATTCGTTTTAAAAAAATCCTAGGCTTATGGAATTAGTTTTATAATTATTATATTTATCTCTCCTAAATAACATCAATATATTTGGTGTGATATGACTTATTTTAAGCCCTTCAGACATCCCAAGACTTCACCATCTTCTCTCTCCGAAGTCCGATGTCCCCTGTAACATGCATGACAACTTGTCGACCACATGTCACTGTAACCCACCCAAGATGTTGCAGACATGCAGCTGGCTAGCTTAGCAGCGCCACGGGTGCTGCATGCCGGTCACAATCCAGTGACATCCACCTTCCATCTCACTCGGTGTTCAGTTCGTCCTGCACTTCCCGTCCGTGCCGGCCGGCACGTCCCGATTCCCAGCTGCGCTCTTCGCTCGCGCTACGCCGCTACCCATGCAATTGCGTGCTGCGTCGTGGTCAGGACTCGAGAAAGGCGCGGCACTGTATCGTGAGCCGCAAGTGACCGAGCGGCACGATCTCCCGGCCCGTCCCATCCCCGCGTATAAAAACCGCGCCATCGGATCGCTCGCCGAGTTCTTGGATCGCGCCGTTCCACACTCCCACGCCGCGACGACCACTACCAACCTACCCACCAGTTCACCGCTTCCACCGGCGGCCCCGCTCGGTCGAGATCGAGGGAAGAAGAAGACGATGATGCCGCCCGCGCCCAGCCCCAGCGGCGCCCGCGGCGGCGCGGCGACGCCGCCCAGCAAGCCGCAGAGCCCGCTGCGCATCACGCACGACGGCGAGTTCTACGCGCGCCTGCTCACCAAGGAGTCGTCCCTCGGCAACCCGTCCTTCCGCTACTACGGCGCGGGGCCAGGCGCCGTGCCCTTCCTGTGGGAGTCGCAGCCGGGCACGCCCAAGGACCCCTACTCCTCCCGGATGCTGGCCGCAGCCGCCGCCGTCGCGCCGGTCATCACCCCGCCGCCCTCCTACCACCTCCGCGGCGCGCCGCTGGGACACAGCGCCCGGCGCCACGGCAAGGCCTGCCGCCGCTACAAGCTCAAGTGGATCAAGGTCGGCTTCATCGCCACCGTCTTCCGCCGCCTGGCCTTCGGTAAGTGCTGCAGGCCCTCACCTTCGTCGTCGGCGGCGTCGGTCAAGTCCTCGTCGTCCACCCGCTGGCTCTTCTCCGGCTCCAGCGCCACCGAAGCCCGCGACGACCAGGAGTTCTGCGGCTACGAGCCCGCGCCGCCCACCAAGGGGGTGCTCTGCCTCGGCGTCCGGCCGAGCCCGTGGATGGTGCAGTTCTGCAGCGGCGAGCGCGAGCAGGCCGGATGGGTGTACGGCTGGCGCCCGTAGTCGCCGCCGAGACCGGCCGGCCGCCGGTCGCTGTCGGGCGAAGCATATGTCCACCGTCCGGTCCGTGTCCATGCATGGAAGTGGTTGATCGAGGAATCGGGCCGCCTTAATTAAAGTGATATAGGAGCTTATTGTTCGTGCATAGTATGTGTTCTCTGTTCGATCCAGTGTCCGTCACTGTGCTTGGAATGGAACTACGAACAAGATAAGGTGAAGCTGTTCGTTTCGGTCGTTTTTAGTGGCGTCGTGTTGCCATGGCAGGATATATTGTATACATGAATCTTGTACCTCCGGAAACTTTGCTGGTGTTGTCTAGCTAGTGTGATGTGTGCAATGCATTGCACATTGTCGATCGCGACTGGACCTGACAGTTCACGTGTCCCCAAACTCCCGGTGTCTGGATCGAGTTCTTCCATCTGCATTTGGGAGGTGTAGCTCTGAAGGGGCTACACCTAGTTCAGAACTGAGAGCACTGTCTCAGAGTGTTCGTCCGTTTTCTCGCTTGCTGGGAGCCTGAGATATTGATTACCCGACCGGGACCATCTTTCCTATTATTCCTTCTGTTTCGTACCCAAAATATCATGAGTACTAATATTTATTAAAATTATAGAAAAAAAAACTTGAGTGCACTTGATGGATCAATAATGAATGTGTTTGGTTGCTCGTGTGAGCACCATGCACGATGTATATAATTCTCACAAAAAAGAATGCTTGGTTGATTACATGAGCGAGTGTAGCATATATGAGTGGATGCAAAATACACTTGCTAGCCACGTAAACGCTGTACACCGGCTAACCATGTCAGTTTAATCACCTGTTTAATCCGTTTAAATGGTTATTTAGCCCAAATAAAGAGATAAAAGTTATGTGATCCTATTTAGCGTTTACCGTTTAGGCTAACATTTGCCAAGAGATATTGCCCAAACCTAAAACCACCATCATCCCTGAACACTACTAAACAGACTTCATGCCACACTTTCCTAAAATGACATATATATAATATACGAATATGGAATTGTACAACTGATATAATGCATATTATTACGGTGTTATTTTTATGAGTCATAAGCCAAATAACTGTTGTATGAAATGTGTCTATGTCAATAGCGATAAACACATAGTATGTACAATTTCAAAAGTTGATTTTTGTGCTCATGAAACTTCTATTTCTCTTTTATTTAATTACTTGCTATGTCAATGAAAAGCGCTTCACGACACAGAGTTAATGTCTATCATGGTTTGTAGTTGGTGTGGTACGCGATCAAGCATGGTAGCTGCTCACACGTTCGGAGTGCATTATTGCTATGATCTTTACGTCTACAGTATCGAACTTGAATGCAAAGACGCGCAGTAGTGATCCAAGGGCCCATCTACGTGCACAATCAATAAAGCATCAAAGGAAATTGGAACATGCTGGTACATTTTCACTATCTGTCTTACTGAAACACATATCACTCCCTCCAGTTTTAAATATATAAAGTTTAGGATAAGCTAATTAGTTATATATTAAAAAATAAGGGAGTACCACTTCCGGGTCGAAACAACCACTTTGCTTTTCAGTGATTTCAGATCTTGATGAAAACTTGAATTCAATTCGATGGAATCAATTTTGAAATGAGAAGTTTCATACTTGTTGAAACAAGTTATAGCTAACGACGGAAGAAAATGTAGGACTAAAAGGAAGGGGAGAGATTGCCTAGAAATTGTAGAACAACAAGGTATTTTGAATTTCAGTTTGAAAGAAACTAAGGCGACAACTATTTTGAACCGTAAGGAGAATTGTGCTTTAAACCTTGAGTTATTATAGTTCGAATTCACAAATCCACACTGTCATTTCAGCGAATAAAGAACTTTGAAGTCACTAAGTCAAAAGGCACTGGAGCTCTTACTAAATTTCAGTGATTTTCTTTTTTTGTGGAAGGAATATAGCTTAATTTTAAGCAAAAGCTGTCAGGAATATAATGCAACGTCATATATAGTTTGGTTGAGGAATTCTAGAAGATAAAACGAAACGAACAAAGGGGGATTGACAGAAATTAAAATATCGGCCATGAACGTACGGATCATGCATCTTTACCACTACCAACTAACTAGTGGCGGAGCTAATGGGTATGCCAGGTGGGGTCTGGCATACCCTAAGAATCGACCCAGCCCATTTACTAAATAAAAAAATAGAAGGCCACATCTCCTCTGTCGGCTTGCTGAGTGCTAACACCGAGGATCCTCGAGACGAAGCCACGGAGGCCGACTCGAGATGGTGCCAGTGCGACACCTCGACGGGCGATTGGGCGGCCATTGGTGGCGGATCCTCCTCCTCCACGCCCTTGGCCCTAGTCCTCCCTTCGAGCTTTGCTGGATTCGAATCCGGACGAGGGGGCCAGTAGCATCGCAACGAGGAGCCAGCAGCCTTGGCGAGTCGGTGATGCCCTTCGGGCTTCGTCCCAAATCCCGACGGCTCCAGCCTCCAGGTCTGGCCTCTCAACGTCCACGCCTCATCCCGGCCCTCTCGCCTCTCCACTCCCATGGATTCAAGACCTGGACTACTAACGCAAAGCCACTAAGTTATTGCAAACTTTAGCCTAGTAGTTTGTTGCTATGTGATATGGATTTGTGATTTGTAGTGAGCTATTGATGTTTTGAACTTCTGATGTGCCATGTGTGCTTGTGCTGATGTTCTCTACTAATCCTAGTGTATTGCTTAATATTCTTTTGAACTTGAACTGTAGGCCCTATAACCTTCTTTTGAACTATTTTGTAATACAGTATTCTTTTTAAGTTTGAATTGTAGGTCTATAACCTTCTTTTAAACTATATATACTACACACAATAATGTTTGCAAGTTTCGTACTCAATTGTGGAAATTTATGATATTTTGAGACCTTTTTATCTATATTGTGGTTGGTTACTGTTTTTTTTTATCGAATTGTATTTTTTGACGGTCCTAACTTTGAATCCTAGCTCCACCGCTGCAACTAACGATTGTCAACGGTGAGAGAAAAAGGAGTCTCAGGTGAGAGTAGTGGTGCTCGACGAACCAAGAAGAGAAGGCTAGCAACAAGACGATGCAGCCAAATTGTTGGTGTAGCCGACGGTATCATGCACAAGATCCACGCACGCACGTACAGCTATTTCAGCGTAACCATGAACGCGTCCTCCGCATTTGGCCGTGCGTTTGTAGCGCGCTGCTCCGTAACGTACGCGTCTTTATACCAAATAAAATTAAAAATGACGACGTACGTCCAGGTCATCTCGTACATGATCCTGGTCCTCGATCGACGAACTCGATCACCACGTATAATACACCGATCGAGCATACTCGCCAGAGGATTAATGGCTCTTAACACGTCGCAGGATCCAGCTTCAATCGTGTACCGTGTCGAGCGGTACGCGTGCAGGGGTTAATTCTCGGATTTTGCCCGTGCCAATATCTACTCACGCGGACGCCGCGGCGGCTTATTATCAGTGTACTGCTTGCGGTCGTACGTACGCGTGCACTGTGCACACGTACGTACGTATCACGGAGCCACATGCCATCAATACCCAATCTGCCAGACGGTCGCTACCTTGGCTTCCCCCACGTCCAGGCGTCCAGCGCGTAGACGACGCACTTCGCCGCCGGCAGGCGGCAGCACCGGCACGGCTCTGTTACGTACGCACCTACCCACGTACAGTTGTTCAGGTACTGATGCATGGCCCAGCACCAGCAGCCCATGGTCCTGGCGCCTCGGCAACCCAGCAGGAGCTACACCGGAGGAGCGGTTGTCGGTGCGCGCGCTGCTGTGCTGCACCGGCGCGTATGGCCAATTTGCCATTAGCCCATTACTCGCCCGCCGCATTGGAGGGCACGGTCACACGGTCAGTCGATCTCTTGGCCGGTACGCGATCCCGGTAGTAGTTTCTACAGTATACCGCAGCTCCCGATGCGTGGGCGCGGCGGCATCGGATCCAGCGACCCCGTCGTGCAGGGACGCATCGGGATCGCCACTCACCCATTGGGGGTGTACTACTCCCCTAGAGACCTAGAGCTGCAATTAAGAGGCTAGCTAGCTGCGAATTGACGTGCACATGCTCCGCATGCTTCGACCCGACTCTGCTCTCCCGTTCTGTATAGGCAACACTGTAACATGTATAGTATACGGCGGTGTGCTGGTACCACGTTCAAGTGTATGTGCATCCGAATTGATAAGGAGTAGTAGTAATACCGTACACTAATATTTTTTTAAAAAAAGATCTTGTGTATACTAGTACCTTTGTCGCGCAGGTGTAGGCTAGCTTCAAATTTGGTGAGCTAATCGATAGTCCATCTCCCAGCAGCGTCCGGCAAACACGAACCGACGGAGGATGCATTCAAGCGTACCTACACCAATTAAGCATGCATCAACCACACGTAAGTACTGGCTGTGCAGAGTAGAATTTTATCCTGGCGTGCTGTCGCATTTGCAACCAAAAGAATACTAGTATATATGCCATGCCAATGCTGTCAAGTCCGTGGATATATACAAGCAACACCAGAACCTTTTTTTTTCTTTCGTTATTTTTTGGCCAGAGAACGACAGAGCATTTTTGTGCTCACGACACAGCACGGAAATCAGTCAGACTGTATAAACCACCGCTGCTGCTTGCGTGTTTTTCAGCGTTTACGTAGCCATGCACTAGGACTAGGTGTATACTAGTATAGATGATGCAAGGGCTGGTAGGTAGGTTGCGAGTCGGCCAGCGGCCACCATAACTCGGACTACTGCTACGCTGTGATCCTACAGTGCATCCGCCGTACGTGGTCACCATGGGCTGACGCTGACCGGGCCGGCCAGGCCCAGGCTTGTTTGGTGTGGAGCGTTCCAGCTCCCAGACGAGCCATGAATACGAGAGGATCCTACGTTGTCGGACCATGCCAAGGGCAGTGCAGGTTTTACGCTGCAGATCCGTGGCTCACCGTGTTTCGGCTTATCTGCTGGACGGAGGAGTGGATTATTACCAGTCGACTGAACGTCTGTTTCTTTGAGAAAGCAGAATTTTCCCTCTCTTTTTTTTTGTGAGGGAGTGAGAGGAAGCAAAAGATGGTGATTGGGCTGGGTTCAGACTAAATCTGTTGGCCTAGCCAGCCGGGTGGAAAAATCTCACGCATAGCCCATACGACGAGACGAAGGTCTGGTGGTGGTGGGTTGGGTCGTGTCGTGTCGTACCAGGAGACACTCTCCATAGTAAGGCAGGCCATGGGCCTTCTTTCATCCATAGCCCAGGAGCGTTGCGGGCTGCAACGGTGTTCATATGGGCTTTTTTTGAGCCACGCGCTGTCTTGGGGTAGGTGGTAGGCTCAAACATATGGTATTCTTTTTTTTTAACTTCGGCTGTTTCTTTAATTTTTGTTTTAAACTTGATGCATTCTTCTTAGGCCAGTCTCAGTATATAGTTTCATCGCACAGTTACCAAGACTACAAACTAGGTAACTGTGCCAGAGGAGTGTCGTGGGGATGAAACTCCTATCTCATCCCATGAAACTCCCACCTTCTCTCTCCTTGCCAAGTTATCAAAAATACTGATGTGGCATTGAATTTATTGCCCATAAAACTCTTCATGAAACTCCCACTAAGAATGGCCTTATCTTGTTTTTTTAGAACGGTCCTCATAAATTTATTTATTTATTTATTCTTAACTTCTCTCTGTTTCATTTATGTGTTTATGATTTTACATATTCCTTCTTGCTGCACTCCCCCTTTTCCACCACGACACTTCTCTCTTCCAAAAACAAAAAAGAGAGAATTTGCTTCAAGTATCGTATTCCACTCCTAGCTAGCTAAAAGTCCTGCCTGAATATGCCGCCACAGTGCTGTCACGTCTTTCTCACTACCTAGGCCCGCTCCCAGTACGAACCTAAGGCATAGCCACCGATCAAGGGCACTTGTCATGCAGGCCCCAAACTGTGGATCCAGGTTCCCCATGCTCCCTTTGACGTGTCCATCCTACACTCCATTGCGACATGGCACACACCAAATATCTCATCCCCACCAACCAGGCTACGCACACCGGCACCGGCACGCATGCAGCACAAGTCACACACTCCTCTGTCCCAAGCAAAAGCAGCAACGAACGCTTGCTGACGAAAGAAAAAAAAATCTAACAACGACGCCGCACCGGCAGCACGCAGCAGGCACGCACGCATGTGCCGGCCATCATCGTGCACGCATGTTCGGCGAGAGTTCGATCCTTTCTTCAGAGCGAAGCCGGCCGCAGGCTGAGCTTCTCCGCTAGCCGATCGATCGAGGGATCGATCTCCGACACGTTTCGGCCTGATCGGAGGCCGGCCGCGTCACGTCATCCGCTGCATATATCCTCCTGTCCCCCTTCCCCGCTGCAAGCCGCTGCTTTTTGAGCTAGAGCCGATGCCAAAACACTACGCCACGGAATAGAAGGCTCTAAGCGGCGCTACGTACGTGCAGTGCTGACAAGACTTGCAGGGTGATGAAAAGAGCTGCCGCTAAACCTGTGCACATACACAGCCTATTTCACTTGGACACGAAGTCGCAGTTGCTGTAGAAAGCTGACGTCGAGTACAGATATAAAGTGAAAAGGGGATGTTGTTTAGTTGGTGGCCGCAAAATTTTTCAGGGTATTAAATGCATCTTTGACCACTAATTAGGGGTATTAAATAATGTCAGTTTACAAAACTACCTCCACAACCTCTAGTAAATTTCCGAGACGAATCTAATGAGGCCTTTGACCGCATGATTAAATGATGATTAGAAGATAGTTACTGTAGCATCACTGTAGCAAATCATGGATTAATTAGGCTCATTAGATTCGTCTCGGAAAGTTACGCTCATCCGTGAAGAGGTTTTACAAATAGACTTCATTTAGTACTTCATGCAAGAAAGATTTCTGTCGGATATCAATATCCGACCCTCTCACCGACGGGTGGGGCCACGCAGTTTCAGGAAGAAGATAGGCATAAGAAAGCCCGAAGAACATCAGATTAGGGGAGGGTCGGTTTTCCCCTGACTCGGCCGACCCTCGTCCGCCTCGGCCGACCCCCGTCCGCCTCGGCCGACCCTCGTCCGCCTCGGCCGACCCCCGTCCGCCTCGGCCGACCCCCGTCCGCCTCGGCCGACCCCCGTCCGCCTCGGCCGAACCACTCCTGTCGCTATCTCGCCCGACCTCTCCTCGTCTCGCCCGGGTCGGCGTGGACCCGAGACGAAGTGGAGTGACGAGGGTACGGATTAGGGGTACCCAATTGAACCCTTAATCCGGGGGCTTACGATAATCCACCCCTCAAAAACCAAAGACCAAAAGCAAGGCAGACTCCCCATACCCCGACTACCTAGAACGCCCGAGTGGTTCTCCGATTCGCCCGACAGGTTCTCCGCTCCCGAGTGGTCTCCGACTCCTCGGGCGAAACTACCCGGCCACGCCCCGGCCCATACGGCGCCGTACCCACTTGGTACCCGCGCGTCAGAAGCATGATGGGCGTCCGTCCTTCGCCACGGCAGCCACAGTGGCCCCGTCTCGTCCCAACAGGAGCGCTACAGTCTGGAGAGGAATGCATGCGCTACACCAGGCGTCCAAGTACGACCCCAGGCGTCCTCGGGCGACACCTGGAACCCGAGCAGGACACCTGGAGCGCCCGAGGACCTCGAGCAAGTCAACCACGACCCGGGAACCACCCGGGAGCTTACCCAGGAAGGCATCGACTCCAACCACTCGGGATGTACGATTCCGGGTCCGGCGGGACGCCCACTCCGTCAACACCTGCTCCCTGTACGGCTCGGCGAGCGACGCAGCTGGAAGCTCTCAGGAGCAGTAACTCCCCTTGTAATTTTCTCCTTTTTACCCCCCGCTCCCTTCTCCCCTTGAGGCTATAAAAGGGGACAAGGGGACATCAGAGGGGGGGATTTTTCGGACACTAGTTGAACACTCACACCGCTCAGGGACTTGGGATCTTCTCCCTCTCCCGACTAGTTTGTACACCCCTACTACAGACTGGGACGACGAAGAAGAACACACGACACACACACACACCAGAACACTCACTCTCAGACGCACCAGAGACTTGGGAGCCCCTCCCTCTCTCAACCGCTTGTAACCCCTACTACGAGCAACGCGAGTAACACGAGCAGCCTCGAACTGGACGTAGGGCGTTAGTGCCTGAACCAGTATAACCCCTTGTGTCCTCTCGCGAACCATCCGGAGCCCAAACGCGCAATCCACTAATTTACTTGTTGGTTATTTCGCACACCGACAGTTGGCGCGCCAGGTAGGGGCCTTTGCGCGTTTCGGCGATCACCAGGCTTCGGATGGCCACCCGCGGATCGAGCTGGACTCCTGGGACGCAGCTGCGTCTTGGGAGTTTGGATTTCATCATCACCGACGCCGGGGACTTGGAGAGAGTCGCTCTCACGCCCCCGGTCAACTCTGCTGATGCTGACATCGCGACCGCCACCGAGGCCCTCGCGGACATCGGCATCAACGCCACTGGCGACGAAGCCGGCAACCCCCGCTCGAGGGCCAACGAGGCCCCACTGTGGGAGCAGCTCGAGATCTTCCTGGGGCCACGGCCCACGCAGGAAGACGTGCGCTGTACCAGGTTCGCCCTGGCGAACGTCGCTACTCAGCTTCTGGGAGGAGCCCCTCTCCCCCCGGAGATGCTGAACTACGTCCCACCGTATGCGGCCCCATACGGTCTGCGCAACGCGGCTGAGGTTGTGTCCCGCCTGGTGACGCGCCTCCTGGTCCCCACCCCGGCGGACAGCGAGTTCGTCGGGGTGATCGATCACGTCTCCGAATCGGTCTTCGACTTGTTGGACGATCCCGTTTCGGAGACGTCCGACACGCAGCTCGTCGGAGAAAGCCACCACCCCTCCCGGGAATGTTTCATGGCGGACACCCCCGACGGGGCGGAGGGAGAAGCGAGCGAGAGCGGCTCAGGGCCAGCGGGCCCTGACGACGGTCACCCGGTGGCCGACGCGCCCGTTGCTCCCGCTCCGGTTGCAGCCCAAGCCGCGGCAGCGGCAGGACAGCCAGCTCCGCCACGAGCGGCTACACCGCCACGACGCTCCCAAGCCGACGACGCCCGGCAACGCCGGGAGGAACTCCAAGAGGCTCGCCGCCGATTGGAGCAGGAGCGGGTGCGGGTCGAGCAGGAGCGGGAGCGCATCGAGCGCGAGCTCCTGCAGGTCAGAGACGCGCCTCCGGCGCGGGAGCGCGCCCGGGACGTGCAGCGCCAAATCGTCGACGATGACGGTGCCCCGCCCCCGTGTTTCGCCCACGCCGGGCAGAACATAGCCGCGGCTGCCATGCTCGTGAGAGGGCTCCCGCCGCCGGTGACCCCGGAGGCCCGCAAGGCGCAGCGGGAACTCGGCGAGCTACTGGAGCGAGCCGCGGCGCAGCAGGCCGAGAGTTCGCAGTCGCGGCGACGAGCGTCGCAGGGGGCCCACCGCGGAGCCTCGAGACAACCGGCCGCCGGGCGCGGCGGACGCGCCCAACAAGGGGACTCGGTGCACCAGCCCCGTCCCCGGGGACGCGCTTCCGGTCCGACAACGTGTCGGCCCGATCCAGGATGCTCGGAGCATACTGGACGCCCCGGCGACGACCCCCCGCGGGCGAGCCCGAGCGACCGCGAGGACGCGTTCCCCGACGAGGCGGCCGGTACGACGACGACGACGAGGACGAGAGGACGCCGAGTCCGGAGGCGCCGGGACCGCGGGCTTTCAGCCCGCGGATCCGTGTGGCTCCTCGTCCCGCCAACTTTAGAGCCCCGTCGAACTTCCCAAGGTACGACGGGGAAACCGACCCCGAGCTCTGGCTCGAGGATTACCGACTCGCCTGCAGAGCCGGAGGAGCCGACGATGATGACTTCATCATCCACAACCTGCCGCTCCATCTGGCCGAC
>CM014272.1:74800433-74866919 GCA_004135705.1 Alloteropsis semialata | reverse complement strand
ATTCCATTGCCATTCTTTTGTACATCCGATTTAGGGTGCTTCATAGAATACCGAAGGACAATTCAATGATCATCCAAACAATAGAATTCGAATTGCCACCAATTCAATATCTTGGCTAATTTGGTATTGGATCCAATTCAATACCATGTCCTCTAATGCCAACATCCAAACGCAGCCTTTGTCTCTAGACTTATCCTGATGTGTCATTTAGGTATGTAAACTCTTAAAATATATTTTAATGTCCCATACTTGTTCTGAAGTGTCATTCGTGTCCATAAAACTCTCTAAATATAATTACATATGCCTAAAATTACCATTACTTAGTTGTGTTTGAAATAGGTTGTTTATTTAGCTATTTTTGTGTGGTTTATTTAGAAATCGTACAACTAATTTTGATATTATTTTAATTGATAACTACTTATTAATTGTACCTAGTATAGATTTATTAAAACCATTAGATCATTTAAAAATCAATGGTATATATCATATTTCCTCTATTAACATGGCAACTTTTAGCCTTACAATCTTTTTTCTATTAACTATTATTTTTGCATGGGATCTTTATAACTTTATTTAGGTAATTTCTTCTTAGACTCAATAGAATTCAAAATAGCCATTTCACTAATTTTGTTATAATCAAACAATGTAAGAGTTTAGGGATACAGACGACACCGTGGGACAAATCAATGAACCTAAAAATATATTTTGTGAGTTTAGTAACACAAATGGCACATTAAAACAAGCTCGGTGACCTAACAATGCTTTTTTGAGTTAGGATCTTAGATGACATTTCGAGACAAATTGAAGTCCACCCATATATTTTACCCCTAACAAATTGTACCATATACTTGGATGACTGAAAATAAGTATCTCGTGGTAGCTTCAAAAGAGGCTGCCATTGCTTAGAATAGGGGAAAAGTCTAATTACACCCTTCATCCATAACAAAACTCTAATTTACAACCCTCCACTACAAAAACAAATACCAAAGGCCATACAACTTTCAAAATTGTGCCAGTTTGGACCTTTAGGGTGGTTTCAGGGGTGTTTTTATTAAATGGTTTAAACTAAAAAAAATCATAACTAATTCAGTTTAAATTAATAAAAAAGTATAAAATTGGTATCAAAAAATCCTTAATAAATGTAGCTTGTATGCTGATGCTTTATTGGGAGTTATTTTGAATCTTATTTATTCTTTTCCTCGTGTTTTTTTTTCTTGTAGTCATACCTGTTATTTGTTTAAATTGTCGCTACACCAGCATATATTTTATATTTTTAGAATTTTTGGATATTTGTTTCATATTTTTTATTTAAAATAATTACATTTGAATTTTTGAGATTCAACCACTTAAAAAAATCCAAAAAATCAAAAACCACATCTAAAACCACCCAAAGGTCCAAATTTGCACGGACAGTTGGATGGCTATGGTGTCCGATTTAGACTTCTGTGATAGTTGGAGGGTCTAAATTAGACTTTTTACTTAGAATATACCTCGTGAATTTAACATGATTAGAATCTATCAAGGGAACAATTTATCCCTAATTTGTCTCGGACAAACCAAAGGGCACTACATGTTTCTAAGAAAGGCTAATCAAATTAATATGATTAATGAGGGATACTGATGTTATTTCTCTTGGCACTAATATGTTCGATAATTCTAATAAATAACTAAGCCTGGGGCATACATGCATCATTTAAATATTTGGTTGATGCGAGCCATTGCATCTCTAGATCTAAATTAATGGTGGTGGTTTCAAATGGAACCGTGTATCCCAGTGTACATTATTGTTCCGTTGCAACCACATGGCATCTAACTAATATATGGAAAGCATATGTACTATAGTTGACTTGTCGTTTTCACATAGTCTGACTTTCCAATCCACTCGCGTCTGATTGCAGGCTAGATTAACTGATCAGCTCTTATTCTGTTCCAGTTAGACTACTATTTTAGTTGTTTTATACTGCAACTGTAGTCAGAGTATATTAGATAAGGACCGGTAGCTATGGTAGGATGGAATTGTTTTGGATCTTTTATCTATTAGGCCCTGTTTGGATTCCTTCATTTTGAAGGAATTGAAATCTAATTAATGGAGTAGGCTATTTGTCTTGTAACGTGGCATTCTATAACTTTTCAAAGTTTAGATATAAGCCTATCTTAAATTCATGGTGTGGGAGATGAAAATTGATTCTATAGATCCTCATGCTATGTTTCTAATGTGCAATTTATAACATGCTCTTCAACTCGCTTCTCTAAGTAGAAGTACAGCACATAAATATCTCTCACGTATGGTCAACTATAATATACAAATATATTTCACATACAATTATATTAGTTTAATTAATTTGTGTCTAAATTAAAATTATTAAAATAAAATTCAATTTCAATGATTCAAACAGAACCTTATATTATTTTGTCATCTGGGCTATGCTCCGTACAGCTGCGGACTTTACCGCATTGGCTTCAAACTCCCGCTTATGGTTGCGTGCTATAGTGCTATTAGGGGTGGGCCAAAATATACCGAGAACCGAACACCGAACCGAAAATACCGAGAACCGAACCGAAAGCACCGAAACCGAAGTTTTCGGTACTAGTTCGGTTCCTAATTCCTAGGAACCGAATTTACCGAGGTAAATTCGGTTTTTTACCGAGGGAAACCGAACTTACCGAATTTACCGAACTATATGTAATATGCTAAGTGTGAATGTTGTTATATTATTGATTATATTATTGTGGAGTGTTATATCATATATTTGTGTTACTTTACTCTTATGGTCCAGTGGACTTTTTATATGTATGTATTTAGCACAATTATTTTCTATGAAATCATGTTAAAATTAGCTTTTAAACTTGTTGTTGCACATATGTGTGATAGTTCGGTACTTTTCGGTAAATACCGAAACCGAACCGAAAGTACCGAAACCGAAATTCTCCGGTACCGATTTTTGGAAGGAACCGATCGGTACCTATTTTCGAAGGAACCGAAGTACCGAACCGATCGGTTCGGTAAATACCGATTGCCCACCCCTAAGTGCTATGCACAATGCACCAATCCGAGGCTCCAAGCGACCCTGTCCCTGTACGGCTGTACTTGGTTGTCGACTTTCTGCCACCGAATCATCAACCCACCGTATCATGGACTCCCCGCTCGGATCACCGGTAAAAAAACTAGCTGGCAGGTAGAAGTAGAACGTATCTAGACGGACAATTTTGACACCAGACAATACTTAGATCTAGTAGGAATAGATATTTGTGCTGACTGGTGCTCACCATCAATACAAATGCATTTCCGCTAGCGGGTGTTTTAAGCACTCGCAAGCACAAATTAATTTCAACTATTTTAACATTTAAATGTAAAAATAATTAGGAAAAATATTTTTCACATTTTAGCACGGATAAACACATATCTGCCTGTCATCTGCCATAATCACATGATTTTTTGTGCATTTGAAGTGTATAGGGTTCAAACTCACGATTCTTACTTCGCGTGTTTCCCTCATAACCATCTCCACTACATATCAGTTCTAACTTAGTCAAAATATGCTACTTTTTTTAATACCACTGGTTTTAATCTTGTACTGTATTTTTGGCAATCTAGTCAGTCCCAAATGGAAAATATGTCAACTACAGATTTTTAGATCTCGTCAGGAAATACATTTTGGTATAAACTTAATCTTCACCCGAGGTCATTTGGGGTTTCTACTATTTTAGTTTAAATTAATTTTGGAGCAATTAGATGAAATAATTCTAATTTGAACAATATGTATCACCAATATTGTTTTAGAAAATGTGGAAAATTTATATTAGTGTAAATAAGTACATGTGTAACTCATTTTCATGAAAATTGAATTGAAGTTCAAATATACTTATAGGACAGTGCATATTTCTTTTATAACTATTCAACATTAAATAGTAATAAAATCTAAACATTGTCCAAAGAATCAAGATTTTTGCATGAAGTAGTTTCATAGGTCCATAGACTTGTCATAAAAATTATAGATCATTTCACAATAGTTGGACTATACATTTACACTTTTATATTATTAAGTTCAAACATTGAGTTTTGTCACACACAAAATGATATTTGTGTTGTCACATACCCAAAAGAATTTTGTCATGAAATAAACTACATATAATGTGTTGTGTGAAAGTTTCACACATCATTTGTGTTGGTGGGTGCGGTCCTTAAGGCGCTAGCCCTCCGATCATTTGTGCTAGCGGGTGCCAGTACCAACCGCCAGCACAGTAAATCGAATCGTGTTTGTATTAGTATTTTGCTCGCCTTTTTGATGAGCGAACTATTTTTCTGAGTCAGGATGATCCCTCACCATCTATGATGCCATCATATTTTGTTGTGTATGTTATTGTCTAGATGTATAGTAAAAGTTATGTATCTAAAAATGATAATAGCCGACACTGTAACTTACGTTTGGCGAGGGAGAAAAATGGACGCTCACAGGTATTGTAAAAAGATATGCTTCAATGTTTATTGTCTATGCATTCCCGCGGTGGATGTTGCATAAAATATTCATGTTACGACGAGATTTTCTCCATCCTAGAAGCGTGTGACATATTTGTTTTTGCTAAGGCCAGTACGAATGCAAATGCTCACAAACGCATGCACTCTATGAATACGTGCACGCAAACCCTACTCTATGAGCATCTCCGAAAGACTAGATTGGCTGTTCCGATCTTGTGATTGACGAAGTCACCACAGACGTCTCGCTATCGACGGGTACGACGTAGACGGTCACACAAGTACGCAAACCCTATCCTATGAGCACCTCCGAGATATTGAGTCTGCTGTTCCGATCTTGAGATTGACAAATTCACCACATGTGCCTCGCTATCGAGGGGTAAGTTGCCTACCATTGAAAGAAAATCCAGTAAAATGCGACACCCGTGTCTAATCGAAGACTCAAATCCAGGTGGACAGTTTCCACCATAAAAAAGCTAACAAACTAATCTACGCTTAATTCACATATGACATATTTATTTTATAGATATATTTTATTGTTGCAGCGGGTGATATATAGTGGTACGGTAGTTAATTTTATATTACCGTTAATTTTAAATGTTGAGATTGTGTATAATTTGAAGCAAAGCGAATACACGTCATGTATTCCTAAAGTAACAACAATTTACCAAATTACATAAGTAAATAAACTATTTGGTAGTTTCTATGATTACCATGTCAAATAGACACTACCATGAAAACTAATTTCCTAATGCATAGTTTCTTCAAAATAAATTATTATCCAATCTCATCTCTTTTCTCTCATTTTCTAACCCTATCTTTTCTTTCTTTCTTGGTTCTTGTGTAGACATGGTTTCCCAACCCTTGGTGTCCATAGATAGTGTCTATGTTGCTAAATAAGCAGGACATTATCTTTAGAAACTATATTCCTCAATGCATAGTTTTTCATGTTGGTCCATAATTAATACCCATCCATCATTCTCTTTTATC
The DNA here is from genome assembly GCA_004135705.1 of Alloteropsis semialata. NCBI lineage: Eukaryota > Viridiplantae > Streptophyta > Magnoliopsida > Poales > Poaceae > Alloteropsis > Alloteropsis semialata. The sequence goes on along the minus strand of CM014272.1, from coordinate 74,861,455 downwards.
TCTGCCAATCATATATGTTTGTTCAATTATCATGAGGACACTATCATCTCGTAATGCATGGCTTAATGGTGTCTAGTGTATAGGTTCTTGTGTTGAAACTGGGTCTTGCATAAGACCTGGTTTCTTTTTCTCTCCACCCTCTCATTTAACACAATGCCATGTAAGCTAGTAGCCCTAGATGGCAGTGTAATTAATGCTATAGAAACCATCCTAGGTGGAGGGTTGAGGATGGTCTTAGAAATCATTTCTTTCTCACCCCTCTTTAATTATCTTGCCACATCACCAAATTGTTAATATGACACTCTCGTTAATGCTATAAAATCTTTTCTACTAAGAGAAGGTTGGGGATGGCCTAAGACTTAATGCCCGACCTAAACAAAATTATCTGATTTACAACACCCACATGTATATACAGGGGCGGAGCCAATGGGGGCGCGCAGAGCCCCCCCCCCCCCCAATGCTCCTGCAAGACCACAGATGAACCTTCTAATTATTTTACCGATTACCCTGATTAACTTATATGAGCCCACTCAAGATTTCCAAAATCACAGTATACCAATATTAATTCACTGGTCCATGACCGATTGATTTGTTTTGTGGCTAGATTAAATAACGTACTAGCTGCTCCCTTCTTTTTGTCTCAAATTGCATGACCTTTTTTTAATCTTTGAGCTATAGCTGATTGTTTTAGCTAAGATGAAGAGAATAAGGACCCTTTATATAGCTAGTATAAGTTGTTGTTTCCGCTGAAAATCCTAATATCAATAATAATGATCCAAGTGGTCGGGGCGGTTGAAATGGAAGTTTCAAAACTAGAATGGAATGCAGCTCTGCATCATCACAAACCGAACAAATTAGAATCACTAGAAAAGTTCTAGAAAAAAATATTTCTTCACTTGGTTGTTTTTCACTCAGCATCTTGGCCCCCTAAGGTCAAATCCTGACTCCGCCCCTGTGTATATATATTGTATTATATGCTGGTATGCGCGCACTATGCAAGTAGCTCGTCGATCGATCGCGTGTGATCTGTGAATTGCATGAGCTCAGCATGGAACTGGAAGGCAGCTTTCTGCGTGTCACCTCGCCCCTCGTTCTTTCCGTTGCCACCCTGGTAATTGCTGTGCTTTGCAATCTCGTCAGGCATCTCAAAGCAAGTAAGTGGCCGGTGATCACCAAGGAGTCCGTCCTCCGCCTGCTGGGCATCCGCCTAGGCGACATACCGACGACCGTCGTCCTAGACAGCGCCGTCGCGTTGGACGCGCTCGTCCGCCGCGCCGACGCCTTCTCCGACCGCGCCGCCGGCGGAGGCGCCACCCCTATCGTCTCCAACGGCCGACTGCAGATCATCAACACCGTCCGGCACGGCCCGCACTGGGTCGCGCTCCGCCGGAACCTCACCTCCGAGGCGGTCCACCCCGTCCGTGGACTCGCCCGCGCGGCGCCGCAACGCGCGCGGGCGCTCGGCGCCCTCATCGCTGACATCGCCGCGCGCTCCGCGGGCGGCAGCGCTGCTGTGCCAGTCCGCGAGTGCCTGTACGCCGCGCTGTTCGCGCTGAACGCGGCCACGTGCTTCGGCGACGGTGTCGACGGCGAGCGAGTCGAGGCCATGCGCGCGGCGCAACAGGAGTTCTTCCGGATCCTCCCCAGCTTCCGTGTGTTCGCCACATTTCGAAAGGTCGTTCGTCCAGTTCACTGCACGCCGCACGTGGTTACATTCCGCTCGCCTAACTCATGCTGTAATTTGCGCAGGTAGCGAGGCTGCTGTACCGTGATCGATGGAACCAGCTGGTCCACTCCCGCCGGAGGCAAGAAGAGATGTATCTTCCATTGATCAGAGCACGCCAGGAGCGGCGAGGTGCTCGCGGCACGACGACGATGACGACGTCGTACGTGGACACTCTCCTAGACCTCGAGGTCCCGGACGAAGGCAATCCGCACGTGCGGCGGAAGCTCTCCGATGGCGAGATGGTGGGTCTCGTGTCGGAGTACCTCGGCGCGTCGACGGGGACGGTCCTCGCCCTGCTGGAGTGGGCGCTGGCGAACCTTGTGGTGCGGCCGGACATCCAGAGCCGGCTGCGCGGCGAGGTCGAGGCGGCCGGCGGCGAGGCGTGCGCGTACCTGCGTGCGGTGGTGATGGAGTCGCTGCGGTTGCACCCGCCGATCTCTTCGGCGCAGCGCCAGATGAGCCGTGACGTGGTGGTCGGTAGCACGCCGGTCCCGGCGGGCACCTTGGTCAACTTCTCTCTAGAAGAGATCGCCCGAGATGGCAAGGTACGCAAGTATCAAATGCATCTTTGTCATGCTAAGGGTCTGTTTAGAGAAAGTTTACGAAATTTACTGTAGCAATTCTAAATCGAAAATTAGGAGGACTAAACATGATCTAATTATAAAACTAAATACACGGATGGACGGAAAATCGCGAGACGAATCTATTAAGCCTAATTAATCCGTTATTAGAGATTGTTTACTGTAGCATGATGTTGTCTAATCATGGCCAAATTAGGCTCATTAGATTCATCTCGCAAAGTTATCCGAGGGTTATGGAATGAGTTTTATCATTAATCCGTATTTAATACCCTTAATTAGTGTCCTAACATTCGATGTGACAAGTTTGCAAACTAAACAGGGCCTAATTTTAGCTGGGGAAAAGTCTATTTTACAACCTTCAACTATAATAAGCGTCTGATTTTTAACCTTCCACTATAAAACCAGATATTATAGGCTATCCAACTATCAAAACCATGCAAATTTGGCCCTTTGAGTGGTTTCAAAGGTGGTTTCCTATTTTCTGAAATATGTAAAAATATTGGCTTAATTTAAAATTCTCATAACTAATTCATTCTAAATTAGAAAAATACAAAATTAGTACCAAAAAAATTCTAAAAATGTAATCTATACATTGGTGCTCCATTGGTAGCTAGTTGAATCTTACTTGTTCTTGTTCCTACTATTTTATTGATTTTATTCATCCTTTTATTTATAAGATCCAAATAATTCTCCATAGAGCACTAACGTAAAGGTTACATTTTTAGAAATTTTTTGGTACTGATTTCATATTTTTATCGTTTAAAATGAATTAGTTATGAATTATTTAAATTAAACTAGATTTTTAAAAAAAATTGTCTGAAAATGGAAAACCACCCTCAAAACCACACGAAGTGCTAAATTTGCACGGTTTCAATAGTTTGATGGTCTAGGATGTCTGGTTTTATAGTAAAGGGTTGAAAATCATACTCTTATGATGGTTAGAGGGTGTAAAATAGACTTTTTCCTTTTAGTTGCTGACCAGTAGTTTTAATGGATCCACACATACAGTTAGGACATAACGTGCTGTCCCGCGGATAAAATCACACATATGCAGCTGTCCATGAGATAAAATCGTGAGCACAGCGTCCTAGATATCAAACCAGACTCTTTTGGCTAGTGTCCTGTGTCCTTACAATTTTACTTAGCATGACAGAACTATAAACTGTCAATAACAAGAGATGCTAGGAAAATGACACAATAATAAATCATTACTGAAACCCTGACATTTCTTTGTACTTCCTCTGTACTCAAAACGATATACCACAGATCTTAGTACTAAGTGTTTTCAGGTTATATTGTTTAGTAGTAAATTTGTTGATGGAAAAAAAAAGAAAAGGGAAAATGCTGCCTATCGTTACTGCTATTTGACTTTTTTGTAAAAGGATATTTAAGGGGCCCTATGAATAGGATCAAAGAACATCTAGGGGTTGTTTGAGTATCAAAAAATGAGTAGGATCGATCATAGCATATGCCATTATTATGTTTGTTGGGAAGGCGGGTAGAATTTTTTAAGTCAATAGGCTTGGCTTAACATAATCTTTGTTTTAAAGAACTGATAACATAAGCCAAGGACAAAGAGGCTGATCAGTCAACTATATAGCTTGATGAAGGGCTTGACATGAACTTCCATGCAAATCCTGAAAAGTCTGCTGGCTCCAACAAAACTAAGTTTTGATCTTGAGAACAGAAAGTAAAACAATTTACAACCTTTTTTTTTTGGCTTATAGCACGGTTTTGTCTAACTGAATATCATGTTCTTCTAAAACAAAATAGATATGGACGTCTCCAGAAGAGTTCATTCCGGACAGGTTCATGCCCGGCGGTGAAGGAGAAGGCGTGCGGCTGACCATCGGCAGCAAGGAGGCAACAAAGGTGATGATGATGCCGTTTGGGGCCGGGCGAAGGATATGCCCGGGGATGGGGTACGCCATGCTTCACCTGGAGTACTTCCTCGCCAATCTGGTCACGGCCTTCGAGTGGCATCCGGTTGAAGGGGAAGAGGTGGATCTGAAACCAGACCATGGGTTCTTCACCACCATGTCTAATACGCTCCGTGCACGCGCTGTTCCGAGGGTTCAGCTACCATCACTACTGCAAAAAAAAACGTTTGTAGGGGCGGATAAAAACACGTTTCTAGGGGCGGCGCCGAAATCCGCCCCTGCTTTTGGCTGCTAAAAATAGCCATTTGCAGGGGCGGGTTAGTAGCCCGCCCCAACAAACGTATTTTCAGGGGCGGACCATGCCATTACCCGCCCCTGGAAACCATCTTCAGGGGCGGACCATGCCATCACCCGCCCCTGTCCGCCCCTGAAGATGGTGTTTTCAGGGGCGGGTCATGCCATCACCCGCCCCTGAAGTTCTTTTTGCCGATCAGTAATAAATCGGAAAAAATAGCAAAAAAATTTATTTTAATGTGGGAACGACTCCAACCATCCAAGCCATCAAGTCGCGCCATTTTTTGCGTAAAATTCGCGCGCTCCGCGGCTGGTGGGATTCGAACTCACGACCTCTGCCTCGCGCGTAGCCTCCTCTACCACTGCACCACACTCTCACCTGTGACTAGATGTTGTTTTGGTTCCTACCATATTATACGAAACCAAGTGTAAATTGCTTGTTTAAGGCCCTAAACGATTTCAAATTAAAAAATTGTCAACTACAAAGTTTCATAACTTTTTGAAATCTACAAGTTTCATTTTGGTAGTTTCTCCATCCGAGGTCGTTTACAGAATTTGAATTTCAAATTTGAGAACATTAAAATTTAGTTTTCGTTGACAAGATGATTTCAAATGAAAAAGTTGTCAACTACAAAGTTTCATATCTCATTGTGATCTACAACTTTTATTTTGACTGTTTTTCCATCCGAGGTCGTTTGAAAAATCTCAAATTTCAATTGAAGAATTACAAACATGCATTTCTAGGGGCGGACCATGCCATGACCCGCCCCTAGAAATGCATTTCTAGGGGCGGGTCATGGCATGGTCCGCCCCTAGAAAGGGCAGCATTTGTAGGGGCGGACCATGCCATGACCCGCCCCTAGAAATGCATCTATAGGGGCGGCCCTTAGCTACAGTAGCGCGCGCGCATTTGTAGGGGCGCGTCGCCTCAAAGTCCGCCCCTAAAAAAAACCCTGGCTCTTACAAATGTTTTTTTAGTAGTGCATGATGATAGCGCATACGGCATTTTCTGTGCCTCCAATAAGACTTAATATGTTTTTTATGGAAATGAGACTTAATATGTGTTTGTGTTGCTCTTGAATTGCTGGCAGTAGTGGGCTCGTCACGGTCACAAATCCTATTCTGCATTGGGGAGGATGAATGTCAAGCACAACGACATTCACTGATTCAGAGCAATTTTGTTGGGCCGGCTCCGGCTCCCATTCAAATCAATCCTGTTCCGAAGAAGAATGGTGATGTAGTCAAGGCCCGGCCCGGTGTCAAGCAACTAACTGGGTGGAGTTAGCCGATTGGGCCAGGCCCATGAGGCCCATTAGTGGCAGCGGCTGTGCGTGCGTGACCGCGTGATCCGCGGCTGCCATCATCCTCGTGATGGAATTAGTCGCAGGAACGCCCGTCCCGTTCGTATGTCAGCACAAGAGCGTGAGGACAACAGAAGAGGGACAGCATGAGGGCGATGCTGTACCGGCATTTATGATTGCCCGTCCGGCCGGCCGTGCATCGAGCGGCAGCACGTCGAAACCATTTTCTCGTAGATCTGGCCTCTGCATGCATCGCCTGATCGCCATGATACCAGGCACGGCTCTAGCCTGTACTCTACTGCCTACGCACAGCGTATATACTACTATGTTTCTACACGCAGAACACCGAGACGGTGTGAGGAGGGAGGGATCCAAGGTTCCTACCCTTCATCCTGTGGTCACACGTCGGCCGCGGGGGGGAAAGCAGGGCGCCAGAGCCGTGCGATACTATCCGAAGTGTTTCCGACGCAACAGCGGAGTTCCTCGAGCTTCCGCCACAGTTGTGCTCGGGGAGATCTAGGGTGAGACTAGGGACACAAACCAGTAGAACTAAGCATTCGCATCATACTCCGGAACTCTGATAAGGCTACATGCATGCATGTTACTATACCCGGTCCATCACAGAGCTACTGCTCTCTCTGTTTTTTCCCCAAACGATTTACTATCAGTCTAGCACGGTAGCACCTAGTAGCAGCAGAACTCTTTATGAAACCTGACGACACGATCTCAAATTACTGTTACACAAAATGTAATTAACTGCCATGGTGATCCAGGAATCACAAGGGCAGCGTCCGGCCACCGACGTGCACGCAGGAATGCAGGGTGCGCTAGCTAGATTCCGACGAGGTAAGAACCGGGCCTCAGCATTTGACCCCTCGCTCCCTGCCAGGTGGACCGATGCCTTTATTCGGGGCGCCCTGGCCCCGCCACGCAGCGCCACTTTTAGATTTGGGGGGTTGGGGGGTGTTTAGTTCACTCCTCCATTTGCAAAATGGAGCTATTTTACAAAATACACGTTTTTCAATACACTTTTTTCCCTCTGCGTACGTGGCCAATGCAGCCTATTTTGCAAAATAAAAGCAACTAAACACCCCCTACACCAGCGTAGCACGGCGGCACGGCCGCACGGGAGGGGGCCGCTCGAGGACGAGACGACGACGTTGCGGTCACGGGAGCTCGCGTGCAGGGGAGAATAGACGCGCCGTGGATCGCGCCAGCTTCTTGTCTCTGCGCGCTGCGGGCCTGCGGCCACCATGAATCTTTTGGAAACCGGGAACGAAACGATCCACGGAATCACCGGGCGGGTCCGTGATTTGTCTGAACTCGGAAAAACATTTCGGGGGTGTTTAATTCCCCAAGTTTCCACTTTTTGCAAAAAGTTTTTCACACTAACAACTGTGCCCCCTCTCACAGAACACACTTTTCAATGCAAAAATTTTTTTTTACCATTTTTTCTACTTTTCACTAAATTAAACACCCCCTTCATGGCCCGCGAGGGTGGCACTGGAATCTGGAGGAGTGATTTGTCTGAGCTCGGAAAAACATTTCATGGCGCGCGAGGGTGGCACTGGAATCTGGAGGAGGAGGAGGAGGAGGAGGAAGAACCAACCAATCATACAGCGACACTTGGCCGCGTTCGGCAGCCGGGACAAAAAATTGTTCCGGATTACTGTCGCATGCATGAGGGTCTAAATGAAGTTTATTTACAAAACCTTTTCACAGATGAGTGTAACTTTGCGCGACGAATCTACTGCACCTAATTAATCCATGATTTGCTACAGTAATGCTACAGTAATTATCCTCTAATCGCGTGGTCAAATGCCTCATTAGATTCATCTCGCGAATTTGACAGGGGTTATGGAGGTAGTTTTGTAAACTGACTTTATTTAATATCTTTAATTAGTGATCAAAGTAGCATTTAATACCTAGATAATTTTTTTACCTCCCATCCGAACACGGCACTGTGGCGCTGCAGGGGGAGGGAGACAACCCACAGTGCTCGTGGACCCCTGCGGCCAGCCTTTAGGACGGCGGCTCCGTACGGCACACGGCACACACTGACCCACCCATCTCGTACCGATCTACCGGTACCTGTTACGCTAGTAATAAACACGATAACAATGCAGTTTCATGGCAAGAAGCCCTGTTTAGTTCGTTTTTTTTATCGCTACAGTAAATTTGAATATTTAGATACTAATTAAGAGTATTAAATCTATACTATAAAGAACGAAAACAATTGAAAATGTTTTTCACCCAATTTGGGTCCACCGTACTCCTCACACCGGACCCACCTGTCAGGACNTCGCCACCGAGCTCCCAAGCCCCAGCGCCGCCCTTTCCCTCGCTCCAAGCCGCGCGCAGCGCCGCCGCCGTTCCATCGCCGCCGCCTCCCACTGCTCTCACGCGGAGCCGCCGCCTCGAGCCACCCCTGCCCCTGGTAAGCACGGGGTTGGATCCCCCGTGGCGCCCTCGTGCTCGTGCGCCACTCGCCCGGCGTCCCCGCGGCCCGGAGGGCCGGGAACGCCGGCGAGCGTCGCCGCGCCCGAGCGCCGCCGCCCCTCCCCTGTTCGGCCGGCGAAGGAAAGGGGGGAAAAGGCCCCTTTTGCCGATAACCCCCTGCCCTTCTGTGTTTTCCATAAAGAACCCCCCCTTTAGCCATTCTTCCAGAAAACCCCCTGTCTTTTCCAGTTATTCCCAAATATGTCCCTGGTTGTTTCCAAAACCCCCCAAACACTTTCCAAATTCACAACCATGCCCTTCCACCTTATAAAGTTTTCACATATAGGTCCTTGGCCCTTTATAAATATTATAAAGAGGTCCTAAAACCCCCGTTTAAGCCCTAAACCTCCCCTAACTCGTCATTTCATGCGCCAAATCTCTCCGGTTTTCCACCAAACTCAACCATGCCTATCTTATATCCATTCCGGCCGAGCTTTACACAAATCATCCCAATATAATTCCGTTTCCTATTTTATTTTGTTCTTTCCTGTTTCCAACTCATCGGTTAAGGAATGTGTTTTCTTATTGTATGTTTGTTTGATCGTGGCCTAGACGACGGAGTGAACGAGGAGGAGCAGTACCGCGAGCAGGACTACGCAGGAGAGTACCGCGAGCCCGACCCCGAGGACCCGTACCGCGAGCAGGATCTCCCGGAGGCTTTTGTTGACGGCAAGTCCAATCCCACCCTTTGATGCATGTTTATCCCATGTTTTATAAACACAACCTATTAAGCCTTTGATAATTGCATTGTTTTAGTTTCAAAACCCGGTTGGTTAGCCACTCCTTGATTGATATGACATTCCTTGATCACCCAGTTATCGCTAAATATGAGTTACTCTGTTTAAGTGATAACACTTTCTAGAATGCTTAGGATTAGAATGCTTAGGAGTTGTTACCCTTACTCAACCATGACTATACACTGTTTTGTCAAAGGATAAATGTGTGAGTTGGCTTTGGTTTTGGGTTTTGGGTTTGAAAAGAGTAAAACTGTGTGGATAAAATGGATGGGCATAACTTTGTGAAATGCCATTAAGGAGGCTTGTACCTTTGTGGTTAAGCATGTTGGGAGATATCCATTTTGTCCGGTTTTAAACCGAGGTGATGTGTCATCTTGCCTAACCCACTTTTCTCGTACAACCACTCGACTCTTGTATGGTGCAAGGGCTTAGTCTAAATCCCACTAGCCGTCTGTTAGTTGTCTGGAGGCAGGTGTGCAGCGGGAAAACCAAGTGCCGTCTTAGTGACATGGTTGCCGTCTTAGTGACATAAACCCCTTGGTGTTTTTCTCGTGATGGCTAGGCAGTTCTGGCTATGGTGGGTAATGACTTCGATAGGATCTGCACTGACACTAAGGTGATCGTGTTGCGGTACCCTACTTGTGGTGAAAGTGTACACCTCTGCAGAGTTTCCTAATCTATTCGAATAGCCGTGCCCACGGTTATGGGCGAGTTATGGCTTGGTCACAATACTAAGGTTTTGGGATGGGTTTGGAGTGTGTGTTTTGGAATGAGTTCGGCTTTGTGCCAAAGCTACGGCGGATGGGAAATCCGGTAGCACTTAAAAGATGGATCCTTTGTGGATCAACCCCCCCCACTTAGTTGTCTTGTTTTAAAGAGCTTGCTTTGCTAAAGTTGTTCCTTGTTAAACCATTGCATGAGAAAAATTAGCTTTATTGCAAATTCAAACCTTAGCCTTATTCCTTGATTTATCATATGCATAATTCTGTGTTAACCCTCCGTGGGTGTGATTGGGCTTGTTGAGTACTTTTGTACTCACCCTTGTTGTTGTTAATCCAGAAGAAGACCCGGACTTTGTTGAGGACGCTGAGTAGGTGGTCGCTTCCGCACCCAGCTTTGCCTGTGGAGTTTGGTCCCGCCCAAGATGGCTTCGCTGCCGCAGAACTCTGATCCCTTGGTTGAACCGGTCTGGTTCATCCTTTGGCTTACCGCCGTAGTTTACCTTTTAGCAGTCTTAGTTTGTATCAGGTGCCCGCTTCCTCGTGGGCTGTGAGTTTCTGTACCAACTGTTGAATAAATGTGTATCAGCCTCCTGGGACTGATAATTTGTATCACATTTAGTCTCTGCTTAGGCAGGGGCGCTCCAGCTATTTTACAAAATACACGTTTTTCAACACACTTTTTTTCCTCTGCGCACATGGCCAATGCAGCCCATTTTGCAAAATAAAAGCAACTATAACACCCCCTAGACCAGCGTAGCACGGCGGCACGGCCGCACGGGAGGGGGCCGCTCGAGGACGAGACGACGACGTTGCGGTCACGGGAGCTCGCGTGCAGGGGAGAATAGACGCGCCGTGGATCGCGCCAGCTTCTTGTCTCTGCGCGCTGCGGGCCTGCGGCCACCATGAATCTTTTGGAAACCGGGAACGAAACGATCCACGGAATCACCGGGCGGGTCCGTGATTTGTCTGAACTCGGAAAAACATTTCGGGGGTGTTTAATTCCCCCAAGTTTCCACTTTTTGCAAAAAGTTTTTCACACTAACAACTGTGTCCCCTCTCACAGAACACACTTTCCAATGCAAAAAAATTTTTTTACTATTTTTTCTACTTTTCACTAAATTAAACACCCCTTCATGGCCCGCGAGGGTGGCACTGGAATCTGGAGGAGTGATTTGTCTGAGCTCGGAAAAACATTTCATGGCGCGCGAGGGTGGCACTGGAATCTGGAGGAGGAGGAGGAGGAGGAGGAGGAAGAACCAACCAATCATACAGCGACACTGGCCGCGTTCGGCAGCCGGGACAAAAAATTGTCCCGGATTACTGTCGCATGTATAAGGACCTAAATGAAGTTTATTTACAAAACCTTTTCACAGATGAGTGCAACTTTACGCGACGAATCTACTGCACCTAATTAATCCATGATTTGCTACAGTAATGCTACAGTAATCATCCTCTAATCGCGTGGTCAAAGGCCTCATTAGATTCATCTCGCGAATTTGACAGGGGTTATGGAGGTAGTTTTGTAAACTGACTTTATTTAATATCCTTAATTAATAATCAAAATAGCATTTAATAGCTGGACAATTTTTTTACCTCCCATCCGAACACGGCAACTGTGGCGCTGCAGGGAGAGGGAGACAACCCACAGTGCTCGTGGACCCCTGCGGCCAGCCTTTAGGACGGCGGCTCCGTACGGCACACGGCACACACTGACCCACCCATCTCGTACCGATCTACCGGTACCTGTTACGCTAGTAATAAACACGATAACAACGCAGTTTCATGGCAAGAAGCCCTGTTTAGTTCGCCTTTTTTTCATCGCTACAGTAAATTTGAATATTTGGATACTAATTAAGAGTATTAAATCTATACTATAAAGAACGAAAACAATTGAAAACGTTTTTCACCCAATTTAGGTCCACCGTACTCCTCACACCGGACCCACCTGTCAGGACCGAGGGACGTGGGAGAGTACCGAGACCCATAAAATCGATAGATAGAAAATGATTCTGCCCAAAATCAAAAGTTTTTGTTACCTAGCTTCTGTCTACCCATCCTTGGTACCCACGCACCCAAAATTCTTACCTGTTGCATGTGTACAAAGAGAGACCCAGGATGGTACGCACCAGCAGTCCGGCAAGGCGAATCAGCCACGCGCACTGAGTCCGGGCGGGATCAAACTTCCCGATTTGTTGCGGCCACCTACACTACATAGAGCCATCGCACACATATACATGCACGACCAGGAATTAGGTGTTTGTGCATGTACCCTGCCTGACCAAATAACTAGGATATGAAATGAAAGGCGTATTGGAAGGTTTCACAACGAAGCTCAGGTCTTCTTCGAGACTACCTCCAAGAGATCGCCGACTAGATACATATCCTCCCCGGCACGATCAAGCACCGCCCCCCAACACGTCTAGCGGCCCTGTGCTACCTGGGGAGAAACTCGGCATTGAGCTGGATGGCCGGATGTTGTTGCTCTGGCGGGGCTGTTGTAGGTCCTTTAATTTGAGTACTTCCTCGACGAACGCATGGAGTGTGGACAGACGGCAGGAAGGCAATTCCGCAATTATGACATGGATGAGAATGATCCGTATTTGTATTTGTATTCGTATGCATATCTGTATTTGTATCCGAATTTAATATGGTTGTTAAATGGAAATATCTGAATTCCTTTTTTTGTTATTTTCTCTATCCGGATCTATATTCACATTCGAATAAAATATAAAAACAATTAAATATTTGGTATTATCTGTATCCGTAAAGAATATAGACTCAATGAAACCATCCATCTAAATACGAATCTGTCTTCGAAGTTTTGTATCTGTATTCGAAGTTTGTATAGAACCGTGCATGTTTTGCAGATCGTGCATGATTGGTCTGAACTGACACAACGAAATCAATCTATACCAAGACTAGATATGGTAGAGAAATAAAACTCTTTCTGTATTTGGCCACAAAATATGTTTAACCGTACAGTTGCATTGAATGAATTATGGAGCTCTACGATAAGTGGTCAAAAATTATATTGGACCTATGTGTTATCTAGCGAAATAATTTGATATCACGCGCGGGCCACCTTGCTAGTGTGGATAAATGACAAAACACATTTTATAATCCCTGGGTAAAATTGTGAGACGAATCTCTTAAGCCTAATTAGGTCATAATTAGATAATGTCGTGCTACAGTAAACAATCCCTAATAACGGATTGATTAGGCTTAATAGATTCGTCTCGCGATTTTCCGTCCATCCGTGTAATTAGTTTTATAATTAAATCATGTTTAGTCCTTCTAATCTTCGGTTTAAAATTGATATAGTAAATCTCGCAAAGTTTCTCACTGATCTAAACAGCCTCTAGAAAATAGAAACAAACATGCAAAGCACTCGAAGCAAAGACAGCATTGTCGAGCTCGGCACTGTGCATGCGAGCATAGCCCAGAACCTGTAGGATCCTGTAATTCCAGACCGTTGTGATCACCAGTGGCGAAGCCATGTTGGTGGTGGGTGGTGCATCATCCTAAAACTACAAATTCACTAGTAAAAGCTTTATTTGACCAGTAAAATTAGAAAAATTCTAGTTGTTTACACCGGGACGCACCACTCTAAATTTTAGTGTAGCTTCGCCCCTGATGGTCACAGGCTCCACACAGAACCTTGTTTATATTATAGCGTTCTAGATGGACTGTAGGGAAGCTCTCGCGGTTTCACCGTCCGGAGTCCGGACACGGCGCGGTACACGGATCAGCCCATCATCAACTCCTGCCCAGGTCCCCTAGCTACAACAGTAAGTCCACGACCGGCACGGCGAGACAGCCACCCACCGAACCAAAGACACCGACCAGTCCACCGCCGCGCCACCTACCAACCCACTCGTCAGCTTCAGCAGCGGCGCAGCCGCAGCCGCAGCCGCAGCCGCACAGGACACGGCCGAAACGGCTGTTTTCTCGAGTCTTTCACGGCCGCGCCCCATCTTTTCGTCTCCGCTCCAGGGCCTCCCACACCGCAAAGGTGCAAACACATCCCCAACACCAGCAGGCACGACGGGCACTTGTTTACGCCTTCCCACGCCGCCCGCGCTAAAGCGGAAGCACCCGCGCCCGCACGCGGCCGCTACGGACAACCGAGGCCCCAAACCCCGCAGCGCTCACGGGCGCCCACCACCAGGACACACTCACTGGTCGCCGCCCCCGCCCCCGTCCCGTCGTCCCCCGCGCCGTACACCACTTCCTGCTCCACGCTACCACGGGCCGCCGCCATGGCGGAGGTGGTGGCGCAGCGCGCCGTCGCCGTCGGCGTCCCGGCCGGGGGCGCCGAGGAGGCGAACCTGGCGGCGGCGGCGGCGGCAATGCGGGGGCGCGGCGAGGTGGACACGTCGTCGCCGTTCCAGTCCGTGCGCCAGGCCGTCGACCTGTTCGGCGGCGGGGCCACCGCCGTCTCCCAGTGGCGGCACCCGCAGGCGCCGCCGCCCGTCCAGCTCCGCCCCGAGGTCAGTCGATCGGACCTCGCTGCGCGCGTCCCTCCCCCGGAACCGCCTTTCGCCTCCGGCTTTAGTTTATGCAAAGCGCCGCGGTGGCCGTTCCGCTTTTCAAAGCGCGCAGCCGCAGGTGGCGGCGGCGTGCTCGGTTGCTGCCGCACTGCTTTTCTCCCCTGCTTTTTTGTTCTCAGTCTCCACTGCCTTTTCCTCCCCCAAAGCGCTCTCGCATTTCTTCATCAATTTCATTTGAGATCGGCAGTAGCTCAACGAAGGGGGCAGCAATTCGTGACGCGAGGGAGATTTCTTTCCAATTCGCAGCGTTCCAATATTGTTTCGGCTGCTGATGTTAGTTCTTTTGCTCTTAATTTGGGGAGGGCGTACGCCCATCCCTTTCGGCGACGTTGGTGGGTGTCATGGTGTGTGTGCGATTGTGACACGACGTCATCGTGGGGACTTGGTATCAATCTGGGGCCGAAAGGAACCAAATGCATCATGGCATTTACTACGAGCTCGTAAGCTAGGTGGCCTCTTCGGCCCGGCATTGCGAGGAATAAAGGTCCACTATTAGATCTTGATGCTGTTGGGTTGTGAATTATGAGCAGTTCGCAGTCATCAGCCTCTCGCCTTGCCTGTCCACAACCTGTTGCAAACTTACCTGTATCCTGGAAGGCTGGAACAGACGAGCCAGTCCGGAGCAGAACAGGATGGAAAAGGATAGCTGACTAGCAAAGATAAATTACTAGAGTTGAAATAATTTGACCAATATACAAATAGCTTGCTAGGGTTTAACGGGAAATAATTTGTATCAAATAACTTGCTAGGGGTTTAAGGGAAATAATTTGTATCCTGAAAAGATGGCTATATTTATTGACATTGTTGCAAGACACAAGCCAGTTAGTGTTGTCCAGTATACTCTTAAGCCATATATAACTTTTATCAATGACATCTAGTAGACTTGCCCTCAAGACAGGGCTAATTTGCTTGGCGCTCTTTGTTTGTCACAACCTGGAGGAAGTTATGCTTTTAACGTCGGAGTCGAGGAGAGAAGATAAACAGTAGATATCTCAAGGTATGCGAAGCCTACTATTAAGGTGTCATCTGATACAGGTGCTGGAGTGGAAGTGCTTAAACTACAGGAGGTGATGCCGGCAACAAATTATCATTATATTAGCCAAACATATGAGGCATCCAAGGATAATAATCCTAGATAGGACGCCGGGGGTGGGGTGGGTGGGGTGGGGGTGGGGGTGGCTGCTGCATTACTAGCTGGCCTCTGTAGATGTAAAGTAACAATCAGAAGCGACTGAACTCCCAAGTACGCTTCCTTATGAATTCCACGGTTAGGACCAAGCGTGAATTGGCCTATGAAATTTAAGTGGGAATTACTGGCTGTCATTGTTGCAAGTCTATTATCTTGCCCCTTTGCTGTTTGGTTGGCTGCAACATCCTTCATAACATATAAGAGACATTCTGAACATATTTCTGCAAAGAAAGTGTTCTCTTTATGCATTTTTCTGTTATTCGTAAATAAAATCTGTATATTTACTCTGTTCCCTGACATCATTTCTTTCAGGAGGAAGAACTTATGAAAGTTGAGGAACAAACAGTGAAGCTGGAGATGGAACTTTTTGTTAAGGAAAAGGAAACATTTAAGGTCTTGAAAGAACTACAGGAAACAAAGCAGGTTATTGATGGATTGAAAGTACAAATAGAGAAGGTAACAGCTGAGAGCGCAAATGCTGCAAAAGGCCATACTGATATGGGGAAAGTACATCCACTTCCTGCTATCGAACAAAAATCCAGTATCCATACTGAGCCACCAATCCAGAGCACAAAAGGTATGCAGTCCCCACTAACGACATTGATCAAGCTGAATCAGGCAAAAGCATTCCTTAACACAGATACTGTCAACATGTTAAGGAGCCAGATAGAGAAGGAGAAAGGATCACTTGAGAAAACCCGTGAAAGGTTACAATTGAACCTAGGGAAGGCTTCATCATTGGAAGCAGATTTAACCAAAACTGTTGCACAGCTGCAAGCAGTGAAAGCTCCACAACCTGTCCTTGAGCCTTCTGAAATCTGGTTGCAGATGAAACACTTGAATTCTGAGAAAGCAAAGCACAGGAAGGTGTCAGAGGATCTGAAGAATGAGATTTGTGAATTAACAGCGGCAATCGAGCACACAAGGTCTAAGACAAAAACCCTGCAGTTCAGGATCATCATGGCCGAGAAATTGAAGGAAGCTTCGCAACGTGGAGAAGCTATTGCTCTTGCAGAGATGAAAAACCTGAGCAAGGGACAGGACCTGAGTGCTACTACTTCGGATGTCACAGTCTCCGTTGAAGAGCACTCTATGTTTGTGATCAAAGCACAAGAAGCAGACGTTGCTTCTAGGCAGAAAATCGACACAGCAATGCAAGATCTAGATCAAGCAAACCAGTGTAAGCTAGAACTCTTGGAAAGGGTAGAGGAAGCAATGGCAGCTGTTGAGACAAGCCGGAAGGCTCTGGAGGAGGCCCAGAAGAGGGAAGAATCCGCAAACAAGGCAAAGCTAGCAGCTGAAGAGACGCTCCGAAAACTGCGGTCAGATCAAATAATCCAGAACTGGCGCCCGATCAACAACAACTCCATAAAATTCAAGAACACGGCACTGACGCCCCGGCGAGCAGGCTCCGGGATATATGATGTGAACGGTTTGAGCCTGGTGACCACTGGACCAAAGAACATGAAGACGGTGTCCATCGGACAGATCCTGAGCATGAAGCTGGACCGCGAGCTTGAAACCGCAAAGACCACGAACCCGAGGAAGAAGGTCTCGCTCGGGCAGATCCTGAGCCAGAAGTACGAGATGTTCTCCCCGTTGAGTATAGACCACGACGGCGCGTCTCGGAAGCAGTTCCAGCCGAGGAGGAAGAAGATGGGTTTCGTTGTGTATGCCCTGCTCCTTGCGAAGAGGAGGCATAGGAAGAGGCAGGCTGCCTCCTGCACTCACGCCGGCTTTAGCTAGTTAGTTTTGTCGGTCAGTGCTCGGTAGCACTCTAGTAATTTATACTTTAAGAGCTCAGAATAATTTTCGCCTGTGTAATTAGCTAGATCTATGAACAAAGTTGGTATTTTAGCAGCTGCTCCCTGTTCCGGCCACAATTCCCTGTTCATAACCATGTAAAATGTTTCATGCCGCGACTGGAGAGTGGCATGTAGATTTTGGAACTGCACGTAGATTTGCCGGCGGTGCAGCGTGCTCCCACGATATCAGAGACCTTGATCCATGATCATGCGTGTCGGTGGGGCCCTGAGGGTTTGCTGCTGCTGGCTGCGGCTAGCCTACGCGGCTTCGCCGCGAGACTGGGGATTCGATCAGCAGCGAGCATGATGGTGTACGGAGTCCCTCGACCGTTGAAGCAATGATAGCCCGTTGTCTCATGCCCCGGTGTTCCTCTCCTCTGATTGTCCCGGGACGGCGTTCTGCTTCTAATCCCTATACCCCACCGAACCAGCAGTTCCTACTCCATGGTACCGTGATAGAAGTAATCCAGTACCTCGATTCGGAATCGTAGAGTACACCGAGATATGTGCCATAGTCAGGTGGATGGGATTGTGTCTGATGGATGTAACAAAAAGACAAAATCACACGTAGCCCAAGACAGATCAAGGGCTGGAATTGACTCCATCACGGCTGCCGGGAGTAGAAGTGATTTTGCGTACCCCACCAGGGTAATGGCCTCATGGGCTGACTCATGGCCAACCCCATACGCCGGCAACGCGCACGATCGGGGGCAAGCGAATCGCGAGGCGTCATGCGCGGCGAGCCGGTGACGTCACTGGCCGCGCCTCGTCGACGCCTCGACGCACACCCATCACCGGGAGTCCGGGACTCGGGGGTTAGACGGGCACAGGTAAAACACAAGCGGCGGGCCTGGCCGGCTGGCCGTGTCCGCAACCAGGACGCACACATTAATGGGCCGAATGATACCAGTACTCGCCCGAACAGGCCTCCATGTCACAGTCAAGCCCATATAACAGGCCTCTCAACTTTTCTTTTGGTGCACGCGGGGCGCGGGGCCCAGGGCCCAACGAGTCCGCTTCCCGCGTACCGGAGCGCGCGAAAACCACTTATTCCCGCCACACCGCGCCCAAACTCCCGCCAAAACGCGCCGCCTTCGTCCTCAGCTTTACCCCCAAATCCAAACCCACCCGCCCCGCCGCCGCCCCCATTCCCGCGCCCCGCCCCCCTCCCTCTAACTCTTCCGGCCTAGCGCTCCGTCTCCGAAGCGGCAGGCAGCCATGGACGTCAACGAGGAGGCCATGGCGGCGCACAAGCGCGCCTTCCTCGACTTCCTCGACCAAGACGTAAGCCCCACTCGCCGTCCCTAGCGCCGCCGCCGCCGCCGCCGGGTTCTCGGCTGACGTTCTCGCTTCCCTCCGCAGGTCGGGAAGGGGGTGTACATGCAGGCCGTCCGCGACATGGTCCAGAACAAGCGCCACCGCCTCATCATCGGCATGGACGACCTCCGGAACCACAACCTCGACCTCGCCCGCAGGTGCCCGCCGCCGCCTTGCCTTTCTTGCCCGCTTGTTCGTTCCTGATCTCCTGTTGGGTTTGTTCCTGGCTGATGCGGTCTCCCCTTGCGTGTGAATAGGGTGATACGGACCCCCGGGGAGTACATGCAGCCGGCGTCGGACGCGGTGTCGGAGGTGGCCAGGAATCTGGATCCCAAGTTCTTGAAGGAGGGGGAGCGCGTGATGGTGGGCTTTTCGGGGCCGTTCGGCTTCCACAGGGTCACGCCCAGGGATCTAATGTCCTCTTTCATTGGAACCATGGTCTGTGTCGAGGGCATCGTCACCAAATGTAATTATTCCCTCGCCCTTCCATAGAAAAACTACTGCATTTCCGTTGTATGGCTCTATTTCGAAACATACTGCCTGTTGGGTTTGGTCAATGGTTGGCGTGGTACTAAATTGTGGCCAGGATCTTTTGAACAACTTCCAACTGAACTCTAGCATTCTTCTTGCTACTGAAGGGAAGTCCCGTGCTAGTTCAACTGGTACCTTTGTGGTAACTGAAAATAAAAAAAAAACAGAATGGGAATAGATTGTCCTTGTTAGCTCTGTGGCAGTTAAGACTGAACACGAATGGCAATGCCAGGATGGTCTGAGACATTTGATTTTGTAATTGAGCTCTAGGATTGGATTTGTGTTAGTTCATCACTTATGTTGTGCATATAGGACATACTAATTTGATGCTAACTATTGTTGTATCAAATTGTTACTCTGTGCCAGTAATTTGCAAATACACAAGCATAGATAGATACAAGAGAGTTCTAGTGAAGAACCTATACACCTTTGAGTGCTAATATTATTTTTTTTATCTCCTGAAAACAGGCTCCTTGGTAAGGCCAAAAGTTGTTAAGAGTGTTCACTTCTGCCCCGTGACTGGGGCGTTTCTCTCGCGTGAATACAGGGACATCACTTCTTTTGTAGGCTTGCCTACTGGCTCTGTTTATCCAACAAGGGTATGACTTTACTATTTGTTCTTTGTGTTTCCATTCAATGAACCCTTTTTGGTATCGTTGTTGTAATGCTGCTAAATCCGCAATGCTTAGGATGACAATGGTAACTTGTTGGTCACTGAGTATGGAATGTGTGAATACAAGGATCATCAGACATTGTCCATGCAAGAAGTGCCTGAAAATTCTGCACCTGGACAGCTCCCAAGAACTGTTGATGTTATTGTGGAAGATGATCTTGTGGATTGTTGTAAACCAGGTGACCGTGTCTCAATTGTCGGTGTATACAAGGCTCTTCCAGGGAAAAGCAAGGGAAGTGTTAGCGGTGTGTTCAGGTTAGTTCAGCTACAAACCCTCACCAAACCTGGCTTCATTTTACCTATTTCTGAAGTATGATGTGTTTTGTATTGCTATGCCTGTAGAACTGTCCTTATTGCAAACAATGTGTCACTTCTTAACAAAGAGGCAAATGCACCTGTCTATACCCGGGAAGATCTGAAGCGGATGAAAGAAATATCAAGGAGAAACGACACCTTTGACTTGCTGGGAAACTCACTTGCTCCATCCATTTATGGTCATATATGGATAAAGAAGGCAGTAGTACTATTGATGCTCGGTGGCGTTGAGAAGAATCTGAAAAATGGAACTCACTTGAGAGGGTTAGTGATATTGCAGATCTCTTCTGATAGATTATTTCACTGAGTGCAATTTCTTTATTTATATCTATATTTTCTTTGGCATTCAGAGATATAAACATGATGATGGTAGGAGATCCTTCAGTTGCCAAGTCACAGCTCCTAAGAGCTGTCATGAACATTGCCCCTTTGGCTATCTCAACAACTGGGAGGGGTTCATCTGGTGTTGGTTTGACTGCTGCTGTGACTTCTGATCAAGAGACTGGTAAATTATTCTACTCTACTTATTGTGTTTCTGTCCAGGTTCCTGTAAAAGGTACTGACTGAATTCCTATTTCAGGGGAAAGAAGGCTTGAGGCTGGTGCCATGGTTCTTGCTGATCGTGGTGTTGTCTGCATTGATGAGTTCGATAAAATGAATGATCAAGACCGAGTGGCTATTCATGAAGTTATGGAGCAGCAAACTGTAACCATTGCAAAGGCAGGAATACATGCCTCATTAAATGCGAGATGTAGTGTAATTGCTGCAGCAAATCCAATATATGGAACCGTAAGCTCTTAGCATTACTTTCCCTTGTTCCATAAGCATGTTCGACTTCTTTGATTGTTGTTTCTGACAAAAGTTTCTTGCTCTATGACAGTATGATCGTTCATTGACACCAACAAAGAACATTGGGCTTCCGGATTCACTGCTCTCCCGTTTTGATTTACTCTTTATTGTTCTTGATCAAATGGATCCTGAGATTGATCGGCAAATTTCAGAACATGTCGCGCGCATGCATAGATATTGCACTGATGATGGAGGTAACTTTGTTGTACAGTCGCAATAGAATTTTTTTTTCTCAGGTCTTCAACTCTTTTCATTTGCATAATAAAAACAAACTTGTAAACTGCAGGAGCAAGGTCTCTAGATAAAGCAGGATATGCTGAAGAAGATGACGGTGATGCTAATGCAGCCATTTTTGTTAAATATGATAGAATGCTCCATGGTCAGGATAGAAGAAGAGGCAAGAAGGCCAAGCAGGACAGATTGACTGTCAAATTTCTGAAGAAATATATTCATTATGCAAAGAACCTTATTCAACCGAAGCTCACTGATGAGGTAACCTTTTCCAATCCTGGATAGAGAGCTACAGCAAGTATGTGCTTTGACATAACATGTTTTTCTCACCCCATGCTGAGGCTGCTGCATGAACTGTTGGATGTGTATTGAGCTTTGTGCTCCATGAGAGGCAACACTCTAATGCACAAAAGCTCAGCTCACAACTGCACATATAACGACACTGCATGTGTGCCTCACCTTAAAAAGTGTCATGAGTATAAAGTTTCCATTACATTCTGAGCTTGTGGGGAATGCTACCTTTTCTTCCTCTTTGATACACTTTCTGCATTCATTGACTTTTTCTCTTATTCAAGAAAGAGGATCACTTTTCTTACATAAGAAAGCTCTTGCTTCAGATATATCATTGAAATTCTTCTGCTGCAGGCATCTGATCATATTGCAACTTCATATGCTGAGCTCAGGGATGGTAGTGGAAATGCAAAGGTTTGATTCAAGCATGTCTGCCTGCTGTCATGTATATGTTCATAGCTATCATTGCTCACCCATGTGTTTTACAGTCTGGTGGTGGTACACTTCCAATTACAGCAAGGACATTGGAAACCATAATTCGTCTGTCTACTGCTCATGCCAAGATGAAACTGAGACATGAGGTAGTTTGCTTATTCCATGTTATCCGAGCAGCCTACACACATCAAGAACGTTCCAGATAAACCACAGTTCCTACTTCTTTGCTCACAATTTTCCTGAAACTTGACAAAGAAATCCAGCAATTTGTCCATTCTGTAGGCAGATCGAATTTTTTTGTTTGAATTACTATGCCATCTGTCGTTGTGAGATTCTGACTGGCAACCATATCTTGTATTACAGGTTCTAAAATCTGATGTTGAGGCTGCATTGCAAGTTCTAAATTTTGCAATATACCATAAGGAATTGACTGAGATGGAAGAGCGTGAACAGAGAGAAATGGAGATGAAACAGCAAGCTGATCAAGATGCAGGTGCAAATGATGGCACTGCTGATGGGCATGGAAGGTGATTTTACCAGCTTTATCCATATAGTGTCTATTTGTCTCGTTTTTTAAAGAACTAAGTAGTTTGGCATTTAACGGTGGAGTAAATTACATCCATGATACAAGAACTAGGAACGTGGGTGCAAATTGGTCCAACAACTTGTAATTTGCTTAATTCGGTACTGGAACTTGACAATTTTGTGCATGTACGGTCCAAATGCAACCATGGTACGTATTTGTCAAGGTGGAGGCCACCATCGGTACATTGTTGGCTGGATACGTTGCATATTTGTCCATGGCTCGGCTCACTAGGAATGGCTTCGTAGGTGGCTTGGCTAGGTGCACTAGAATCACATCCACCGATAGCAAGGGATCCACTCGGCTCGCAATTTGATCTCCCGGATCCAAAGCTAATTTACTGGTCATAGCTCCTGGACCAACACAGAACAACCGAAACAATGCAATAGAAATAGCTTCGTAAGACTCGGTGATCGTTTTTTATTATTAAGGAGCGTTAAGACATCTTGCATGCAGCAATATATAAAATAAGCTGCCTTCAGCTTTTCCTCCATAAAGCACTCAACACCAGAACTCCAGAACATTTGTGCTGAACTGCCTCATAGGAAGTAGCCATTCAGTTCAGACTCGCTACGTCTAGGCCGTTGGCCATATAAATACCTTTTGCTAGCTTCACTAGCAAACTGCAGGCTTGCCCTCTGTAAGGTCTTGTTCGACAATGGTCACTGGTCTCCATATGAGAGGTCAGTTTTATTCTTTCAGTTCTGTGCTATAAATTAGACGCAGCTGGGCTATATACATTTCATTATTCAGGCTACAGATTTTTAGTTGCAAAGTTTCATGGAAATAAGTTTAAATTTCACAGAGAAATGACATATATAGAATGTTCCTTTCCATTCTCAGGCCTATTTTGAAAGTTAAAAAAATCATTGGGATTTGGTTCAAGAAGTTTCACCGGAAGCTATATAGTTCAGTGAAAGATTTCAAGTTATAGCAGGATGTAAACTGAGCAGATGATCTGCAGGCTCGATAGATGTGAGCCAAGTGCAGGGAGCCGAGCCATGATTAATGCCAATGCGTCAAGCTGAGCCGGGCCATTCCCCACGAGACGAGCCTTTCCCCAAAAATACGCACTGTGACTCGACTGAGACCGAACATGCACAAGATTACCAAGTTTTTGCACTGGAATAAACAGATTACAAGTTGTTGGACTAATCTGCACCCACCTTCCTAGTTCTTGTACTCTAGATGCAATTTACTCTTTAACGGTGTATCTCCCAGTCCCACCTGTGCCTTGGTTCCCTTTTAGTTTTTACCTTCTCTCTCCATTCAGCTTCCTATAAAAAGCTCAATTCTTGATCTATTTTTTTTTCCTATTCTTCAGCTCTGGAAATGATCCAATGGATGTGGATGTAGGGAACACATCAAATGATCAGGATGTTCCTGCAGAGAGGTTTGTACATTACTTCAAATCAGATTCCTCAGCTTCTTTTTTGTGTTATGGCTTATCCTTTGCTTCCTTTTTTTGCATAATCTGCAGGATCGAAGCATTTGAAGCAATTTTGGGTCAGCATGTGTTGGCAAACCATGTAGATCAATTGTCGATTGATGAAATCGAGCAGACAGTTAATAAGGAGTCAGCTGCACCTTACACCAGAGGCCAAGTAGAATTTATCTTGGAGGTAACAAATAATGTTCTGTTTAAGGCTTGTCATCTAATATCTTTTTTTTAGAACATCTTGTCGTATAATAGTATGTGTGTTGGGTTGTATTATAACTTATTTTCCTTGTGCTTTCAGAGGTTGCAAGATGCAAACAGGATAATGATACGAGATGGCATAGTTCGGATCATATAACCACCAAAGGTTGTCAGTGAACCCATTGATCCAGCCGTGTCATGGTGACTTAGTCATGTAGAACTTATCCAGTTTATCTGGATCCAGCTGATGCTTTGCATCTGTAACCAGCTACTTGTTGAAGTATTTGTTTCTTAATGTTTATCTCCGAGGATTGAGATGTTCATCGGTTCCCTTGGTACTTTTAGTTCATGAATGTAATGTAATGTTCCATTTATCTGACCTAGTGTTATTTGGTACCTGACAATGACTGCTTGTGACCTTGTGTTTCTGGTTAACCTTCAAACTTATTCGCAGTCTTGGATTGTGACAAGTAAAATTCATGACATGTGCTTGCACTGTAGGCTTTCTGGGTAACCAATGACCCCAGTAACCCCTTGGATTTGAATTTGAGTCATTTGTATCACTGTATGCAGCTGTTTCTGGTTTGTTGGATGCAGAAAACAGCTAGCTCGGATTCTGTACTGGATTGAAAATGTGAGATTCAATTGCATAGTCAATGTCTGTAATGAGTTGTAAATAAGGAATCATGAAATCCAACGAAAATAGGTCGGCAAATTCTTGAACCCATTTAGAGTAACAGGCAAATATGGTGCAATCAATGATCTTGTTTGATCCTCCTGCTTCTGAGTTAGCCCAGCAACTGATTAGCAACATGCAATTTTCAGGATGGCCTCCTTGTTGCTAGTTTGCTATACAGGTATAGACTGAGTAATGAGCAGTGACTGTAGATGTTATCAGCTAGTTAGAACTAGTTTAAGTGGGGATTAAGACTTCCCACTCACAATAAGTTAATGACCTGCCACTTGGACTCTTACAAAAATGAAAATCACCGGCCATATTATAATCCTGATTAACCAATTTTTTTCAGAGATCATATTTGAAAATACCAGACAGCACTTTTGAACATGCAGGCCTTATACAATGTTAAAGAAAAAGGACGGAGGAAGGAAAAAAAAAGAGTAACTGTAGGGTCTGCATTTCCAAACTAACAGTGCGAACCTATGCGAGTTACAGTTAATTGCAAGTCTAAAAAACATATTAACAGGTCAACACTCGGTAGCAAAATTGGCTATCACCTTTTTATAAGATCATGGTGGCGGCGGTGAGAAAGGCATTTGCAACTCAGTACTACGAGTCTATTAGTGCTGTGGTGGAAGTGGTGGCAGTTGCGACTGCTGCTGCTGCCCTGCATGTTTAAGTATATGTGACTGCTGCTGATCACCTTGCCATGTCCACACAATATCCTTAAGTGATGGCCTAATGCTATCTTTCATCAGCTTCTGGTACTCCAATGTGTCACCATTGGTCTTCTTCAACTCAACTAATACAAAAGAAGGAACAATCTCAAATATCTCTGCATCGAGCTCAATAATACCCTTTCTTCCTTCCTTGGTTGCAGCCAATTTCAACACTCCATCATCTTTCTTTGTAACTTTGAGCTTCAAACGTATGGCCAATTCCTTCAGCTTCCCAAAGACAGCTGCTGCTGACTGCTTGGAAGTAAATCGTGCCTCCCTTTGACTGTACTTTTCATCAAACAGACGGGAGAGATCGAATCCTGTGGAGAGGGAAATGATGTCAAATGCGTTCAAGTTCGCCAGTCTTAATGATCCTTGGTTTCTCCCAGAACCAATGCAGTCCGTCAAGCTAGACGTGGTTGCTTCTGTACAAGTCTTGTTGGCTGTTCCAGTTTTCAGCACTGCCAACCCAAGGGGCTTCCTGTACCAAGCACTTCTCTTTATCCTTGAGATGGGCATTCTAGTATTAGGATCTGGATCAAGGATTCCATAAAGAAGGTCCTTTAGTTCCACGGAAAAATAACGAGGGCATCTGTACTCGGCTTTTGAAATTTTCTTATACATCTCAATGAGATTTCTTTCATGGAAAGGGAGATAACTGGCAACAAGCACAAACAGAATCACTCCACAAGACCAGATATCTGCCTGTGCGCCGCTGTAGCCTTTTCTGCTGAGCACTTCAGGGGCAACATAAGCCGGAGTACCACATGCAGTGTGGAGCAGACCATCTTGTCTCTTTGACTCAGCTAAGGCACTTAAACCAAAATCAGATACCTTGAGGGTTCCATTCTCATCCAGTAGCAGGTTCTCAGGCTTCAAGTCACGATGATAAACACCTCGGCTGTGGCAATAGTCCACACCACTGATCAACTGTTGAAAATACTTCCTCGCAGCCTCCTCGGTAAGCTTCCCCTTTGCAATTTTGTTGAAAAGCTCACCGCCTTTAGCATACTCGAGAACGAAATAAATCTTGTTCTTGGTAGCCATTACCTCAAAAAGCTGCAGAATGTTCGGATGCCTAACCAACCTCATTATCGAGATCTCCCTCTTTATCTGATCCATGAGACCCGTCTTCACAATCTTGTCCTTATCGATCATTTTTATGGCAACAGTCTGACCAGTGGCAAGGTTACGGGCGTAATATACCTTTGCAAAGGTCCCCTGCCCTAACAATCTCCCAATTTCATACCGATCCATTAAAACACTCCTCTCTTCCATTATGTAAGCACCTGCACAAATTTCACCACCTCTACAATTTGCTGGTGACACGGAGAGCAAAACTAGCAACCATCAACAGCCACAGTCAAGTATGACAAGAGCTCCACGCTCTCATCAAAACTTAACAAAACTGATTCAGACGAAAGGGAAGTGATCTTGTTAAATCTAGATGACCGCTTCTTGCAATACAACAGCATGATACTGCATTCCTAGGTGAGCCGCCTTCAGCTGTCACCTGCAAAATGGTATAGGCAAAATCAGCACATCAGGTCACAGCTCATGCATAAGGCAAATGGAGTACATAAATGCTGCAGGACTAATACAATTCAACTGCCGAAATGTATAATCCCACGGAAAATACCTACCCAAATTAGTTTCAAGAATTTGTTTGCATAGTATATTCAAATTAATATCTGAGGAGCAAGAGTGGCTGC
Organism: Alloteropsis semialata; assembly: GCA_004135705.1. NCBI lineage: Eukaryota > Viridiplantae > Streptophyta > Magnoliopsida > Poales > Poaceae > Alloteropsis > Alloteropsis semialata. The sequence continues at coordinate 74,834,197 of CM014272.1, read as the reverse complement.
AAATACTAGCCCCAAAATAAACTGACTGCGAGGTCATCAACGATTAAAAAAAATTGCCAAACGAGGAGATTAAAGCACCAGTTTGTCGAAGACTAAAAATCCTAATCCGCATGAGGCCCAACCTTAAGGGACCCCAACATCACATTCAATTCACAGGCCCAGGGAGGAAAAAAACGCACCTGACGAGGCCGATTCAAATTCAACTCGGCCTTGGCAATCCACGGCATCCTCGGGCCTCCCGCATTTCACCGCGGCGGCAAGGAAGCGCAGCGGAGCGGAAGACGGAGGCCGCTCGCTTCACGCGTCCGTCTCGCACCCGTCGCCGGCCGCAGTCCACACGAAGCGGCGGCAGGCGCGCGGCGATCTGGGGACGACGCCGCAGGTGGTGGTCTTTTTCTCGGCGGGCCCCTCCAATTTTGAGAAATTTCAGTGGGGAATCTGCTAGTGGGACGCTCCGCTTCGGTGGCTCCGGCTCGGCGGTGCAGGGGCTCCGCGTTCCGTTTCCTCGGAATTTTTTTTTAATTTTTTCTTTACGATTTTTCAAACCCAACCGCCGTACGGCGGCAAACCTAACTGCCGGTTGAAACGGCGGTAGGGTTCGGCACTTGGGCCCGCCCAACCTAACCGCCGTTTCATTCGACGGTAGGGGGGCCGACGAACGGCGGCAGCACCTACCGTCGTATGAATCGGCACTTAGGATCTCCACCCCTATAAAACACTAAATTCAGTTAGAAATCTCATTATAAATCAGAAAAAGAAAAACTAGGGTTTGAGTGAAGGAGTGAGGGAGAGGTCGATTCAGCGGCGAAGCCCTGCCTGTTCAGCGCGTCGGTTTCTCAGGTAAAATCTGCACTCGTAGTTGTAGCTTCATATTGATATCAGATTTAGTGATATTAGATGTGGTGAATTAGTTACTGAAATTAGATTTAGTGAAATTAGATTTAGTGATATTAGATGTAGTGATATTAGATGTGGTTTTATTAGTTTAAATGATATTAAATTTAGTTATTCTAGTTAATGCACACTCACTGTTTTAGTGATATTAAATGCACATATAGGTCCATGAAGGTGATTTGATGATTAAGTTTAGTATTTGGTTATTGTATTGTTCATTAGAAGGAATAGTAAGCGTTTAGTAGTACATCAATGACATGAAACGTTCATACGATCAATGCTTTGTATTTTTTAGGAGAAATTGTCATAAACAACCCACGTTACTATGCGGAGAAACGAGGATATGGAAAATTTCCCAATGAGTGAGATGAAGACGCTCCTGTGCCTCCAGCCCTCCCTGTCCCCTATTGTTTATGTGGTGTCCCTGCTTATGTTAAGCAGTCCAGGTGTCCTAGCACTGCTGGTAGAGCCTTCTACTGTTGTTGGATAAGAGAAGATGGTGGTGATGCAGCTCCGTGCAATTTTTTCCAGTGGATAGATGGTCCTGACAAGTTTGATCCTAGGATTCGTCTTTTTCTATATAGAAAGTATGAGTTGAAGCCATATGAGGAGTTTAGGCGTTGGGTCCCTCCTCCATCGAATCCACCACGAATGACCAAGTAGGAGAAGCAGCTGGCTGCTATCGAGCGAGTCCAGAACCCTCCATTATGTGAGTGTGGAGTGCGTGCGTATCTTCAAAGGCCTAACATTGGGGTTCCGATTAAGTTTATATATTTCTTCCGCTGCTCGCTAAAGACTCCTGTAAGATGATTTCTTCTTGTTTCTTATCATTTGATTCCTATATTTGTGCATCGTTAATGGTTTTCAATGTTTGTTGTGGATTGCAGGGGTGGCCTAGGTGTGAATTCAATGAATACATATATGGACCGAGATCCCAATGGCCAACCGAAACTGAAGTGAGGGAGTTCGAGTCCGAAAAGAAGCCGTGGCCGTGCGATAGCTATCCACCCTCACGGTGCAAGTGCGGGATACTAGCCACAGAAGGTATTGTTCCATCGGAGTTTGGTTTTGGAAAGTTTTGTGGCAACGCGTATAGAGAATATTGGGTGAGAATCATGTGGACTTGTTATTTTCTGTGGTTTTAGAAATATTTTTTGAACATTCTAATTGTGGAATTTGGTTTTTCTGGAGGGAATGACCTGTGACTGGAAGGACTTTCTTGGTCGACATGAATTAATGTTAGAGTTGGGCCGCACATCTGAACCTTGGAAGAGGCTGAAGATTGAGGATATTAGAAACAAGATCAGGAGTGAGCACGGTGTGCCTTTACCAGAAGATGAGGACATCCATGGTCCTATTTACCAAGAAATGGTTCGTGAAACAGGAGTGAAGCTAGGATTTGTAGTTGGATACGCCAACTATGAGAAGATCTTGGTATGTTGGAGGGCGAACAGAGAGAAGTTCTTGAAATTTGGGATAAGTCCAATGACTAAAGAGCAGAAGAGAGAAGAGGAGGAAGAAGGAAGAGGAGCGGCAGGCATTGAAGGAGAAAGTGAGGGAGGAGAGAGCTCGCAAATACAATGAGCCTAATGTGAAATATCCTTATGGCACATGGGAGCACTATTTTCAGCAGGTTGAGGATGACAAGAAGAATAGGAAAATGGAAGAAAATGCAGGAGAGAGCTGTCGAGGCTCAGATGGAGGCAATGAAGGCGGTTGTAGCTGACTTGCCTAGAGATGGTGCAGGGACCTCCAGCAGCAATGCACACAAGAAAAGTGGTTGATGATGATTGCGGTGTTGTTGAGTACTTAGCTACTTTATAATGTGTTGTTGTACTGGACTATGTCATGTATTTGCATGTATTGTACTAGGAGAATGTGTTGAACATTTCCATTTTCATTTGCATGTTATGTACTAGCGGACTATGTATTGCTGAACATTTGCTTATCCATTTGCATGTGATGCATGTCATGAACCAAGGTTATATTTATTGATCTAGATAAATCACTACGTTACATGATTCTAGATAGATACATAAATGGTTAACGTGGTGATGCTTCTGTATTATCTGCTCCTCTTGGAGCTGTTGATTCAGAACGTGGACGTGACGGATGTATTCTTGCACGTGTGGATCCATTGGACCATCTATCCAATAGGTGATTCCGCAATCTTGGCTCTGAATAAGTGGTGATAAGAGGATGTGTGAAAGGCGAATGGAGCGTGGATGCTCACATCTATGGACCTATTTATACTTTGAATGAGAGAATTTGGCCCTGATTTCATATATTCTGTTTTTTCTGACTGACTGCAACAAACACATCTCACGGATTCAATGGTGAAAGTACATCTAGGCCCTCAAGTAGATTTTGGTGAATTGAGTGACAAAACGATTAAAGGACTAACTTGTTTGTTTAAGTGCATGAGCAGGGATCTATTCTTATAGTTCATTTACAGTTTATATGCTCATGATATATATGTGTTTATTAATCAAAGCAAGCAAGTATGATCCCATGATTTCTAGAATGTTGAAAATGGCATGTCATTGGTATTCATGATGGAGACATAGTTCTATGATTCATATATGGTCTCTAATTGTTTAAGATGGACAGTCATTAAAATATTGGGATGTTAGTTTCAAAGAAGTTGGATCATTATTGGTCTCATGTCATGGATGCTCTTTGTACAAGACATGAGACACTATCACTATGATAAAGATAGAAACTTATGGATCAGTTTAGAAAAGAAGAATTATTGCATAAGATTGGATATTGCAATAAGATTGGATAGTGCAAGACTTCATGTATGTATGATAAAAATGACATGAGCATATGTGTTACATATTGGCCTTCAATTGGAAACTTGCATTATGTGGGATATTATTTATCAATCAAGAACAAGCATTTGAAGATTCTTTCAAGTGAAATTCGTTCAAGGGCAAAGCAAAGTCGACTTGATGATACAAGGGTAAGTGATGAAGAAGCAAATCGAGATGACTAGAGCGAGGGACTAAGCAAGCTAAGGTGCAAATTGCTAGGGTGAAGCATCTAGTATCCGGGGTGTGTTTGAAGTATCATATCCAAGTCTCATCAAGAAAAGCAATGCAATGCATATATATGTTATGATTGATAGAGAGGGTGACCTAAGGATTAAAGTGAACTCAAATATAAGTTATGGAAAATCCTAAGTCACTAGCTCAAGGTGGATATGCTCAGTTGAAGATACAATGTTGAAAAGCCCTCAAAGAAGTGATTGATCAAGTAATGGCATGATCATTGACATACAAGCTCAAGTAGTTGAATTATGATTTATCTTATATCTTGAGTATAGGTATGCCGTACTATCAAGAGGGATGCAACATTGGTTGAATGACAATCTCCAAAAGTGCTCAAGTGAACCCTTGTGAGTTTAACCATGAGAGATTCTAACTTAGTGGGGTTCCCTGGTAAATCGGTTTTACTGGTTTTGGGAACCGGTTAAACCGGTTTATGTGGCCTGAGCGTCTAACGGCTAGTTTGTTTGAAATCCGGTGAAACCGGTTTTGGTAACCGGTGAAACCGGTTTTCTCTGACAGAAAAACGGCTAGTTTTTGGTGGGATGGGTATTTATACCCATGAGCTCCTCATTGAGGGGCTGCTGGTTCTTTGGCGTCCCTTGCACATCCCTAAGGCCAGCTGAGCTCTCCCCAACCTCTCTTTGTGAGATTTGAGCAATCCTTGTGAGATTCTTGAGTTGGGTTGAGAGAGTGACTTGTGTGTGAGCATTGGAGAGCAATCCATTCCTTGAGCACTTGTGGTTTCGTCGATCAATTGTTGAAGCATTTGTTACTCTTGGAGGTTCTTCCTCCTAGACGGCTAGGTGTTGCCCGGTGAGCTACCAAAGTGTGTGGTAAGCCACGGGAAATTTGTTTGTGCAGGTTGGTCTTGCCTCCTTCGTGGGAAAAGATCGGATTAGTGGAATCGAGGAGATAGCTTGACCTAAGTGGTGGTCGCATAAGCTTCCTCAACGGAGAGTAAGATTCACCGTGCCTTGGTGGCTGCTTAGTGCAAGCGATGAATCCGAACTTCGGGAGAAAAATCTCTTGTCTCTTGGTTTGAGCTCTTTCCTCAATTTGTCTTTTCTAGCATATTACTTGTGCTTCCGCTTCGATCTACTTTGGTGTGCTTGAGCTGTGTGCAGGAGCTTCATTGGAACACTTGGAAACATCCCTGGAAGCTTCACACCATTTGTGGTTTGTGCTAGAATTCGTAGGGGCAAATTACATTTGTTGGTGCAATCTGTGTAGAACCGGTTTTACCGGTTTGCCAAACCGGTAATACCGGTTTTGGTGCTGACAGTTGGAATTAGTTTTTGTAAATCGCAGATTCGCCTATTCACCCCCCTCTAGGCGACATCAAGGTCCTTTCAATTGGTATCAGAGCTTGGCTTCACATCAGCTTAACCGCCGTGAAGAAAAGATGTCGATTGAGGTACATTTTGAGCCACTTGAGCTTGATGGCTCAAACTATGCTTCTTGGTATGGTAATGTTCATAATGCTCTTAGAAATGTAGATCCTGTAATTGAACATATTTTAGTTGCTAGCATCCTACCTCCTAAATTTGATTATGACAACTTTGGTTTGTCAAAACTCACTCAAGAGGAGTTAGCTTGCTCGCAACTCAATGCTTGTGTTACTGACTTTTTGCGAAGATCTGTTTGTGAAGATATATGGGACATCATCTCTAGCAAAAGGGAAATTTGTAAAGATGCCCATCTCATTTGGTCTCTCATCACGGAGATATTTGAAGATTTTGAAAGTGATGATGAAGAGCAAGAAGTCATGGAGTCACCTGAGAAATGCTCATCTACATCAACAATATCTTGTGAGTCTCAGGTGATCTCATCTATGGAGCAAGAGAGCAACAATGAGCAAAACATGGTTCCTGTGCAGGAACCGGTTTTACCGGTTTGCAACCCCGGTTTTACCGGTTCTGCCAGGAGCCCATGTGCAGCTCTGCTCAAGGCACAAGCGACGACTCAAGCAAAGCCTCCACGTCAACATGTTCATCCTCCAGTGATGAAAGCATAATGTGCTTGATGGCCAAGAAGAAGAAGCAGAAGAAGACCAAGAAAGGCAAAGGTCAAATTGATGGGAGACTAAGTTCTTTGACCAAAGAACTAGAGGCTCTCAAATCATCACATGCCTCCTTGGTCAGTAAGTATGAAATCTTATTAAAGGATTATGATTGTGCTACTGATTTATCTACCTGTGTAGCATTCTTAGAACAAGAAAAACAAATGCTTAGTGCTCAACTAGAGAAGCTCACTAGTGAGCATATGAAATTGCAAGGCACTCACAAGGAACTTGAATATTCCCATGAGATGCTTGTTGATTCATATGCTTTGCTAGAAGCATCTAATGAGGTCATGATTACATCGGTAAAGTATCTTGAACCTCATACACACAAATGCACATGCTCTCACATCAATTCTACTTTATTATGTGAAAAACCGTGTTGCTCCCAAGCAACCAAATCTTGTGGTGAGCATGTTTTTGTAGAGTCTTGTGATGATCTCCTTGCTGAAGAATTGGAAGACATGAAGCAAGAGAGAGAAAAGATCAAGAATAACTTGGTCAAGCTTAAGGGAAAGGGCCAAGTGCAACCTTCTCAAGATAACCGTGAAAACATGGTGAATAAGCTTGAGAAGGGATCAATGGTCACTGGTTTAATCCCTAAGCATGACAAGCAAGTCAACAAGAACAAGACTCAAGAAATGAGGAAAAAGGGACTTGATCACATACAATGCTTCGATTGCTCAAACATGGGGCATTACGCATCCATGTGCCCTACCAAGCTTAAAAGCAAGGGAAAGAAGCAAAGAGGATCCAAGAAGAGGGCATGCTACAAATGCAAGCAAGTTGAACACTTGATTGATGCATGTCCTTTGAAGAAGGTGGAGCTGCCTGTGCAAAACCTGTTTAACCGGTTACAGGAACCGGTAAAACCGGTTCTGGCTGAGGCAGTGCACCAATCCTTCAAGAAGGGTGATCAAGCTACATCCTCAAGCAGAAAGGCTAGCAAGGTACAAGTAATCAAAAAGAAGAGCAAATCACCAAGCAAGATCAAAAGTCGGATTTGCTACACTTGTCGTTCAAAGGGACATATGGGTAAGGATTGTCCAAATGGTAACATTCCAATATCTGATCTTATCCATTATAATTTTGCTAAGCTTGGGAAAGACAAAGCTGGCACTTATGCTACTAGAGTAATCAGTTCACCTCAAACTAGCATATGAGCTATTTGGGTTCCCAAGTTTCTTGTGACTAACCTTAAAGGACCCAACATGGCTTGGGTACCTAAAAGCACTTGCTAGACCTACAGGGGAAGAGAGATGCATTGGAACTTTGGCAACTAAACAATTTTTGTGAACTCCATCAACTTGCCAAAGCATTACTAGAACTACATATCATTTCCAATGATATCTCGGTAACGTATTCTAATTGGTTGACTTATACATATTCCTCTTTGTGAATACAAGTATTTCATATATGGATATGAATGCTTGGATATGTCTAAGTTATTTATCTCTACTATTTAATTCCCATATGCCATAAGATGCTTTTAATGGCTCTCTAGCAGAGCATATTGATTTGAAGTGCAGGAATATAATTAATCAATGGAGAAAGAATTTCTTGGATCATGTAAAGATATATTTCCACTTACATGTGAGCTGCCAGGAAAAACCGGTTTCACCGGTTTGGGAAACCGGTTCTACCGGTTCTGGCCCAGTTAGCTGAAGTGAAGTTCCGACAGCCTCTGTCCCGTATCAGAAGTTCCGGCCCAAAAGTCCGGTAGCCTCTGTCTCGGCTCCAGAACTTCCGACCCGAAAGTCCGGCAGGCTCGGTTTTGTGCCAGAAGTTCCAGCCAAATTATACCAGAAGTTCCGGCAGAGGTTTGTTTGTCAACTTTTATCTAAAGTGGAATATTATAAGAAATTCTCTCAGCACTTCCATGGCATACAAATTCATATACTATCTTTGTGATAGTAAGTACTCTTGGCACCATTTCAATAAATGCAATTTGTTTATGTGCCGGAACCAAATTGTGAAATAAACTCCTCAAATTCATTAAATTGAACAAGTGCATGTGACAAGTGATTCAAACACTTGATGCACCTATTGAGAGGGAGTTCAATCTACAATTTGTGTCTTTGAGACTAACAATTTCTTTTAGTGATCTTGTAGTCTCATTTGTGAGAGTTTGTCTCTCTTTGAAGCAAGCTATGCCTTTTGTCCAAAAATGGTAAAAGTGTATCTATTTCTTACTTGGGCAATGAGTTCTTCTTAATAAATAGCTGCTCGCCATAATATAGATTAAATCCTTTGCTTGGCTTAGTGACAAGATTGATGCATATGAGTTTGCCTTCCATCCATATACACATGTGCATCAAGAAAGAGGGAATTTAATCTATATTGTGAGGTTTCATCTTTTTGTGATCCATTATGCCTTTCCAATTCAAAGGTCACTAAATGATGAAAATAGGTCTTGTGCTATTTAATGCATTTCTCTTCTATGATGCATAAAAAGGGAAAAATATAAAGAGAAAAGGCATTCGGATTATTTTGACAATGCACAAGCTTTTTGAAATGAATCTTCACCAATGTGAAGAAATGATTAGCTAGAGGCCAAGGTATGTGTCTTTAACCCATGTTTTTACATTGAGCATCTAGGCCTCATAATCCATGCTAGTGTGTGCATTCTTGCATGTAACTCTCTCAAGTCCCGTTCTTTGTACCTATTGGATGTTTAGTAAATTCCTTCCTTAAAATTGACTAGGTGTCAAATGTTCCATAAAAACGGTGAAAGGAATATGCTAAACATTCTAATATGGTCCTTGACTTGACTTGGTTGCATGCTTGTGTGACATAGGATAGAGTTTGAAAAATCCAACTAGCATGATAGGACTTGTGTGTTTTTTGAAAAATATTTGGTTCTTGGTCTTTGTGACCTAATCGATCTGTTTGTGACTATTGTTGCCCTTGATTGGTTGATGGCTAGTCACAAATGGTGAGATTTTCCTCAAGTCCATAAAGTTCTTTATCTTTCCCAACTCCCTTGGAAGAATCAAGGAGGTTTGTTGAATGTTGGAACATCTCAATCTATCTATGCTAAATCTAGTTCCTGATGCAATCCTAAACTTATCCATCTCATAAAATCAGGATTCAAGAGTAAAGGAGATCAAAATCAACTTTTCTGGTTTTCTGGCAAAAACCGGTTTCACCGGTTTTGGCCGGGTCCACTCAACCTTATCTCTTTACCAAATGAAGTTACCCCTTCACCCCCATTCTCACCACAACAGACCCAGGCCCGACCCTCTCTCTTTTCCCCTGCTCCCTTGGCGACCGAGACCTTCCCATCGATCTGACTTTGGTGTGCTTGAGCTGTGTGCAGGAGCTTCATTGGAATACTTGGAAACATCCCTGGAAGCTTCACACCATTTGTGGTTTGTGCTAGAATTCGTAGAGGGCAAATTACATTTGTTGGTGCAATCTGTGTAGAACCGGTTTTACCGGTTTGCCAAACCGGTAATACCGGTTTTGGTGCTGACAGTTGGAATTAGTTTTTGTAAATCGCAGATTCGCCTATTCACCCCCCTCTAGGCGACATCAAGGTCCTTTCAAATGGCCCACACCATCTCCTTCCTGAGTAACTGCAACAAACACACCTCACGTATTCAATGGCCCACACCATCTCCTTCCTGAGTGACTGCAAAAACACACCACACGGATCCATTGGCCCACTGACTGGGGTACTTGGTGGCCTATTAATATCGCGCTCATTCGTCCACTTTAATCCACATCACAAAAACCAAATGGCAACTGACGACTTAGGGCCAACCATCTATACTGAACTTTCACCAGAGTTTGCTGAACATTTTCCAATCGAATTCAAGAGCGATTTCGACCCGCAGCACAGCCTCTGACCTTATGAGCGCAGAAAGTCGGTGCACTGGCCAAGATGTATGCACGGTGAGTACTGTGTTGTGCAGGTTCAGCATTCAGTTTTGGAGGGCGGACCGCGATTCTGGCGATGCCCTAGGGGATATGTAAGTCATAACCCTGGATTTGTATGTTTACATCCACATTTGTCATCCTAATCGTTTTTCTACAACGTTCAGAACTCGTTGGCTCCCGACGGCTGCGGATTCACAAGGTGGGTGGATCCCCCACCAATTCAACCATATGAAGAGTACATCGCCTACCTCCACCTCGTCATCGATGAGCTACAGCAAGAGGTGGACAACACTAGGCTCCTTCAAGATGACGTTCCTGATGATTCTGAGTAAGGCAATGCACCAAGCTTTACACCACCAGTTTGTTATGACCCTAACTGTCGATGCTCATTCCACCTAAACAGTAGCCAACCACCACCGCCAGCGCCACCGATCGAGCCTCGCCCTAATTACTATTTTTTCTCGCAGCACTCGGGTAGATCTCTCTTCTCTTTCGAGCAGTAGAACTGGACGCATCATCGAAGCGTCAATTTAATTTCTCTAAGGCATATTAGGATTAGCAACGGCGCATGTTTATGTTAGAAAAGCGTGCCGTACATGCCATTGTAAGGTCAAGCAATGTATCCTAGTGTTACTCTTCGTCAAGTTAAATGCTGCTCAGGGTTTAATATTCTTATTTTTAAATTCATAATATTGTGTTCTACTCTTTATTTTTCTTCGAATGAAAACGAATGGATAGAAAAGACGTGTTACTCTTCGTCAAGTTAAATGCTGCTCAGGGTTTAATATTCTTATTTTTAAATTCATAATATTGTGTTCTACTCTTTATTTTTCTTCGAATGAAAACGAATGGATAGAAAAGACAACAGTATCATTGCCGTCTCTCCTAACGAGGACAACAATAATGAGCATTGCATATGAAACGATTGGTCACATTGGTAGTGTACTTCTCGTCTGCTATGCAGGCACGCGTACACTCCAGTATCATTGCCGTCTCTCCTAGCTGACGTGCANAGAGCAACGAAGAAGATGAAGAAGGTGGTGCAGGCAGTGGTGAGAGAGAAAGAAGTGGTGATGAAGTTGGTGAAGGAGATGAGGAGGAACATATGACTATGCCAGAAATTAGAAAACCTGTTGGGCCAGCCTCTAGAAGGGGAGAGAACTTTCTTCTTGGTGGGACGACAGATGTAGCAAGGAGAAAGAGAAGAGAGAATTATATTGGCACTCCTAAGACTGCTACGGATTATAGGTTTCATACTATGTTCCACCAAGATTATTATGCTACAGCAATTACTGGCAAGAAGGGGCATATGGAGGCCGAGTCCAAATGGATTGATTGGGATTACATGGCAACATTTGATGATCCCATATTCAATGAAGTCATCAGTGTATGCACCAACACAAGGATTAGTCGGCTCATGAAGTTCAAATATTCATGGAACAAAGAGATTATCGCTCAGTTTTATGCAACCTTATATGTTGAGGAAGGTGTGAGCGTAAGAAAGATGCATTGGATGACAGAGGGAGAGCACATAGTGTCACCTTTTCTGAGTTCTCCAGGAGATTCGGACTTGGAGATGAGGATGCCAATTATCCCTCACTACATAGAGCTGATGGTCCCATGCCACCTAAGGACACAAAGTTCATGTATCCTAGGGATGAGCAAGTCAATGTTGGTAAGGTAAAGGGTCTCTACACCTATTATCAGATCTTGAATAATCTTTTTAGAGTGACCCTTACACCTAGAGGAGGACATCAACAAGACGTGTCAAATTATGCTAGAGACTTGCTTGCTGCTATGAGACCACCTGGGGTGAATTTTAGCATTGGGGAATACTTGTGGGAGGAGATAAGGAATATTTCAGAAAGTCCCCAAAGGCTTTGTGGTTTTGCTCCTTATATCATGTATTTGATTGAGAAAACTATTGTGAAGAAGTTTGTGCATGACACAAAGCATGAGCCTTTAAGATTAAAGCCACCCAAGAAGGTCAGAGTGCCATCTCCAACACATGGGCAGCAGGGAGAAGCAAATCAGCAGCAGCAGCCAACTGCCCAGCCTGGAACCGGTTTAACCGGTTTGGGAAACCGGTCAAACCGGTTTGGGACAGAACAGCAGCAGTCTTCGTCCTCCCGTTCTAGTGAGAAGCCGTCATCCCCCATTCGTCGTATTTTGAGCTTCTTCACTGAAATTTGTAAGAATCAAAGAGACATTTTGGTGGAGCAGCAGAGGGTGAGAAGGAAAACCAAGAAGCATAGGGATATGATGAAGAGGTTGTATAATGCACAAAATATCTCGCCTCCAAGATCTCCTATCTCTCCAGAGCGTGAGGAGCCAGAAATCCCCTCTCTTGATGATATGGTGGCCAACTATCAGTCACAGGCATACTTTGAGCCACTTCAGCACCACTTTGGATATGGTGCATATCAGCCCCCTCCACCTCCACCTGCACCTGGCATGACCGGAATGGACTTCCCTGGAGCGTCATCGTCTGCAGCACCACCTCCTTCTCCTACACATGGTGACGATCTTGCTTCTAGGGCAGCAGCAGCTCTCTTTGGTCCTCCTACTGGCGCTTCTTCTGGTATTTGACTTGATCCACATCCTTCAGCTCTTAGATTCTGTCCTTCCATCTAATTTTCCCATTTTAGGAACTCCGTTTTGGCAAGAAGACTCTCCAAGCCACAACGGTGATGGACAGTGATGGATTGACAGGTGTGAGCAGCACTACTCTTCTTCAGGCCCTTCTTGGATGCTTGATGACAAAGTGGGAGAAGAGCAAGGATTAAAGCCTAGTGTTGAGTTTAGTGTGCTGTCTCTGGACAAAGCGGTTTTTTCGGTTTTGTACACCGGTAAAACCGGTTTCTGCTGTGTTGCAGAAACTTGGATGTAATAATTCAAATCTATCGAACCTTTATCTTTTGTGGATTTGAGGAACTTGATTGTGTGCTACTGAGTGTAATGAACCTTTTATTTTCAGTTAAATGATGTTATGCTTGTGTGATATGCATGGTTGTGTGATGTAATGCCTCGTATATGTGCTGACTGGATGAACCGGTTCCACCGGTTCATGTAACCGGTGAAATCGGTTTTGCTCTGGACAGCACATATACTCTTTCTTCGATTTTTGTGATATGCATGTCATATTTTATTTCAAATCATGTTTATATCAGTATTGTGTTGGATCCATGATGCTTAGAAATAGGGGGAGCTCCCATGTTTTTCTCTTATATGTGCATTTGGCATGTGAGGCCAAATTTTTGAAATTCAATTCAAAGCACACATTAAGGGGGAGCTCACAACTGATCTAAGATTTTGGTGAATTGAGTGACAAAACGATTAAAGGACTAACTTGTTTGTTTAAGTGCATGAGCAGGGATCTATTCTTATAGTTCATTTACAATTTATATGCTCATGATATATATGTGTTTATTAATCAAAGCAAGCAAGTATGATCCCATGATTTCTAGAATGTTGAAAATGGCATGTCATTGGTATTCATGATGGAGACATAGTTCTATGATTCATATATGGTCTCTAATTGCTTAAGATGGACAGTCATTAAAATATTGGGATGTTAGTTTCAAAGAAGTATGCTTGGATCATTATTGGTCTCATGTCATGGATGCTCTTTGTACAAGACATGAGACACTATCACTATGATAAAGATAGAAACTTATGGATCAGTCTAGAAAAGAAGAATTATTGCATAAGATTGGATATTGCAATAAGATTGGATAGTGCAAGACTTCATGTATGTATGATAAAAATGACATGAGCATATGTGTTACATATTGGCCTTCAAATGGAAGCTTGCATTATGTGGAATATTTTTTGTCAATCAAGAACAAGCATTTGAAGATTCTTTCAAGTAGATTAAAGTGAACTCAAATATAAGTTATGGAAAATCCTAAGTCACTAGCTCAAGGTGGATATGCTCAGTTGAAGATACAATGTTGAAAAGCCTCAAAGAAGTGATTGATCAAGTAATGGCATGATCATTGACATACAAGCTCAAGTAGTTGAATTATGATTTATCTTATGTCTTGAGTGTAGGTATGCCGTACTATCAAGAGGGATGCAACATTGGTTGAATGACAATCTCCAAAAGTGCTCAAGTGAACCCTTGTGAGTTTAACCATGAGAGATTCTAACTTAGTGGGGGTTCCCTGGGTAAACCAGTTTTACCGGTTTTAGGAACCGGTTAAACCGGTTTATATGGCCTGAGCGTCTAACGGCTAGTTTGTTTGAAATCCGGTGAAACCGGTTTTGGTAACCGGTGAAACCGGTTTTCTCTGACAGAAAAACGGCTAGTTTTTGGTGGGATGGGTATTTATACCCATGAGCTCCTCATTGAGGGGCTGCTGGTTCTTTGGCGTCCCTTGCACATCCCTGAGGCCAGCTGAGCTCTCCCCAACCTCTCTTTGTGAGATTTGAGCAATCCTTGTGAGATTCTTGAGTTGGGTTGAGAGAGTGACTTGTGTGTGAGCATTGGAGAGCAATCCATTCCTTGAGCACTTGTGGTTTCGTCGATCAATCGTTGAAGCATTTGTTACTCTTGGAGGTTCTTCCTCCTAGACGGCTAGGTGTTGCCCGGTGAGCTACCAAAGTGTGTGGTAAGCCACGGGAAATTTGTTTGTGCAGATTGGTCTTGCCTCCTTCGTGGGAAAAGATCGGATTAGTGGAATCGAGGAGATAGCTTGACCTAAGTGGTGGTCGCATAAGCTTCCTCAACGGAGAGTAGGATTCACCGTGCCTTGGTGGCTGCTTAGTGCAAGCGGTGAATCCGAACTTCGGGAGAAAAATCTCTTGTCTCTTGGTTTGAGCTCTTTCCTCAATTTGTCTTTTCTAGCATATTACTTGTGCTTCCGCTTCGATCTACTTTGGTGTGCTTGAGCTGTGTGCAGGAGCTTCATTGGAACACTTGAAAACATCCCTGGAAGCTTCACACCATTTGTGGTTTGTGCTAGAATTCGTAGAGTGGCAAATTACATTTGTTGGTGCAATCTGTGTAGAACCGGTTTTACCGGTTTGCCAAACCGGTAATACCGGTTTTGGTGCTGACAGTTGGAATTAGTTTTTGTAAATCACAGATTCGCCTATTCACCCCCCTCTAGGCGACATCAAGGTCCTTTCAAATGGCCCACACCATCTCCTTCCTGAGTAACTGCAACAAACACACCTCACGTATTCAATGGCCCACACCATCTCCTTCCTGAGTGACTGCAAAAACACACCACACGGATCCATTAGCCCACTGACTGGGATACTTGGTGGCCTATTAATATCACGCTCATTCGTCCACTTTAATCCACATCACAAAAACCAAATGGCAACTGATGACTTAGGGCCAACCATCTATACTGAACTTTCTCCAGAGTTTGCTGAACATTTTCCAATCGAATTCAAGAGCGATTTCGACCCACAGCACAGCCTCTGACCTTATGAGCGCAGAAAGTCGGTGCACTGGCCAAGATGTATGCACGGTGAGTACTGTGTTGTGTAGGTTCAGCATTCAGTTTTGGAGGGCGGACCGCGATTCTGGCGATGCCCTAGGGGATATGTAAGTCATAACCCTGGATTTGTATGTTTACATCCACATTTGTCATCCTAATCGTTTTTCTACAACGTTCAGAGCTCGTTGGCTCCCGACGGCTGCGGATTCACAGGGTGGGTGGATCCCCCACCAATTCAACCATATGAAGAGTACATCGCCTACCTCCACCTCGTCATCGATGAGCTACAGCAAGAGGTGGACAACACTAGGCTCCTTCAAGATGACGTTCCTGATGATTCTGAGTAAGGCAATGCACCAAGCTTTACACCACCAGTTTGTTATGACCCTAACTGTCGATGCTCATTCCACCTAAACAGTAGCCAACCACCACCGCCAGCGCCACCGATCGAGCCTCGCCCTAATTACTATTTTTCCTCGCAGCACTCGGGTAGATCTCTCTTCTCTTTCGAGCAGTAGAACTGGACGCATCGTCGAAGCGTCAATTTAATTTCTCTAAGGCATGTTAGGATTAGCAACGGCGCATATTTATGTTAGAAAAGCGTGCCGTACATGCCATTGTAAGGTCAAGCAATGTATCCTAGTGTTACTCTTCGTCAAGTTAAATGCTGCTCAGGGTTTAATATTCTTATTTTTAAATTCATAATATTGTGTTCTACTCTTTATTTTTCTTCGAATGAAAACGAATGGATAGAAAAGACAACAGTATCATTGTCGTCTCTCCTAACGAGGACAACAATAATGAGCATTGCATATGAAACGATTGGTCACATTGGCAGTGTACTTCTCGTCTGCTATGCAGGCACGCGTACACTCCAGTATCATTGCCGTCTCTCCTAGCTGACGTGCACGCTCCGCTCTGCTACCCTGCGCCGATGTTGTAGGAATCGCCCACGCACGTAGTGGTGGTACACGACAGCATTGGTCCCCAACTACTTCACCATGGAACAGCTCCGACTCTATGACGAAGGGGACTACTACCGGGGGCTCCACGAGGAGGAGAGACACTCCTAGTTCAGAGCTCATTGGATTTGTATGTTTCCATCCACATTTTTCTTCGAATGAGAACGAATGCACAGAAAAGACAACACATCACTGCATTGAATTGCCTTGGCTTTCATTGAATTTAAATTGCATGACAGAAAAGGTCATGGTGCATATAGCAATGTTGCCTACAGTACTTATACAATACAATTATGCAACTTGGTAGCACCATTAACCTTTGACCTACATAATCTATTACATTTTGCATTGGCACGTGACGCGACACAATTAACATGACTCGTCTTAAACCTAGCATGCCTTAGAGAATTTAGATAGCCTGGCAGATAACTTCAAGGACCTCATAAATCCCTCTTCTCACGAAATTCCTTTCTAATTTCTTCAATATCCTTCCTGAATTGCTCATCCGCAAATCTGTTAGCTTCAGCCCTTTGTGCCGCGTGTCGTCCTTCCTCGGCTCTCATCTTCATCTCGTCCCAGGGCATCTGGTCCTTCCAGCTGATGGAGTCGTCGATCCATTCGGTGAAGTGATATGCCCTGGTGTCCGGTGTAGCAGTCCTTTTGCCTCCCTATGTCAATTCGTAAAAAAAATGATAACTATGTTAGTACTACAAACAATCTACATTTCATCTTCTTTGAGGCCATTACCTGTGAACTGTTTGTTATCTCATGGATCCTCTGGCAACACCAGTACCTCCTTCCGTATGTGCCTTCTTCGAATGAGATAGTCATCTCGCTGTTCATGCCACAATAGCACTCGGGTGGGATCTCATCCTTTGGCCTCTGGTTGGCAGCAAGGATAGATCTCTCTGGATCATTGCGAGGAGCTCCCTCCATGGATTCCATCTCCCGGCGCAGATGTATGAACCCACCTTGCCTCCTATACCTAGACCCACTCCCACTCTGGTCAGCCATTTTGGTTTTTGTGATGTGGGTTAAAGTGGACGAATGAGCGCGATATTAATAGGCCACCAAGTACCCTAGCCAGTGGGCCAATGGATCCGTGTGGTATGTTTTTGCAGTCACTCAGGAGTCAGGAAGGAGATGGTGTGGGCCATTGAATCTGTGAGGTGTGTTTGTTGCAGTCACTCAGAAAGGAGATGATGTGGGCTATTGAATCCGTCAAGCAATGTACTAAATCATAGCCATGATTATTAATATAAAAAAATTAATAACCTATAATTAAACAATTTTCAACCATTATTTTAGCTTAAATATTGAAAATAGTTACCGTCAAACGAAACGGCGGTTGGCGGTTTCAAGAACCGCCACAGCAGCGCGGCGGTACTTCCTTCCTGTGAGAAACCGCCAAATGACTAGGCGGTTTACTAAACCGCCGGTTCAACGTGGTTAGATGGACTTGCCGCCGTATCATTTGGCGGCAGCCGTATGATACGGCGGTTGGGTGACAGATTTGACCATGAGTTGTTTTTGAAAAATCGTAAAAGAAAATTAAAAAAAAATCGTTTCCTCGCGTCGCGCGTGGGATTTTTATCAGTCCACGGGCTCCAGTGGCCCAACGGGCCCAATGATGGTGTCTAACTTTGAACTGCCCAAGGCCAGTGCTCTTCCTTTTATCTTTTTTTTTTAAAAAAAGAAGTGCTCTTCCATTTTTGAACCAAAAAAGGTTTGTTACCAAAAGCTAGTATTTGATCCGAACATCCGAAGGTTGTCTTGCACGAAACATTCTTGTTGCTTACATCGGTAGCTCTTCGAACGCTTTTGGAAGTAAGGGCACATAAAAAGCCATATCTTACTACCCACAAAAAAAAAGAGCCATATCTTACTGGATTTGTTGTTTCACGTCATCATACGCATTTCATTTCTTGACGCAACCAAAATGATGGGCCATATCTTACTGGGTTTGTTGTTTCGCGTACTCATGTATATGTCCGGAAGCGTGGACTAAAGGTAGCTTAATTGGTTAGAGTTTTAGTGGTGGAACTTGACCATCTAGATTTGAGTCTCCGACTTGACACGAGTGTCATATTTTTTCTGGATTTATTCTAGAATTTAACTGACGCAACGTGCCCGTCGAAAGCGACCCAGTCTCCCAGAGGTGCTCATAGGGTAGGGTTTGCGTGTCTATATTCATAGGGGTGAGTGTGCGTGCGTATGAATGCCTGGATCTGTACCGGTCTTTGAAAAAAATTATATACGTCCTAAAGTAGTAAATCTGAACACCACAAGTTGTGCTAAAAAACACCACAAGGTGCGGAAGCTCAGTTTTTTTTTTAAGCGCAAGAAGCTCAGATTAGTCTTTCAGTTTGCGGCACGGCCTATTTTAACTTTCCTGGGCTTTCGAAAGTTATGCAGGCCCACCATCTTGCTAGGCCCAAATGGAAGAGTACGGCCACCTATTTTCCTGCCTGGGCTCTCCAATATGCAGGCGGCGATCTTCCTGATCTTCTAGATCGAATTTTCATTTTTTTTTAAAAGATTTTCTAGGCGAACTCGACCACATCTACAGACCAAAAACACAGGTAGGTGCGAGGCACTGTGGAATGGTACTGTCGATGCGTGTCGTCTTCCCCGCAGACGAGACCACACTGTACAAGATTAGCTGCAGAAAACACGAGCACTGTCGATCGATGGACGACGCCTAGCCACCGAGGGGCAAGGTGTCTCGTCCGTGCTATCTCGTCCATGATTTTGCCGTCGACGACGGGCAATTGGGCAAACAGCTGCGACCGGCCGTGATTTTGCCAAGAAGCCCAAGATTTTACCATCTCACATGTCCTGTCCTGCCGCGGTGTCGCCTGCGGCCCCGGCGCCCGGCAACTGAGAAAACTGCCGCACCCGCATGTGGCTGCCGACCAGTAAAGTCCACCAGCGATGGAGCCAAATGGCTGCCCTGCGCCCCGCAGCGCTGCTCAGATGCGCCATGCATGCACGGCTGCGCTCGTGTCGCGGTACGGGGATTGCCGGCTTTTCCGCCCTGGTGACATACCCAAATGCTCTCTTTTTTTTATTTTTTTGAAAAGATGCATTACCAAAAATGCGAGAGTAATGCAAAATGCAAGAACGCAGGAGCAAGAAGCAAACAGATCTTTTTGAACCACAAGAAGAAGGAGAGGAAAAAAAAACTCATTTTTTACTGGCCAAGAAAGGCATAGACAAGACCATATGAACTGTATGAACAGTCGTACGCCGGGGGGAAACAAACAGCCGCAGCTTTCTTTACCACGGGCGCCCTGCCCCTCTCTGCCTGCCCCGCCGTGCGCGCCTCGTGGTAGGGCCGCGGCGAACTGCCCGATCCGCAGCGATGCTGGGGGCGACGCCAACGCAAGCGCTACACCTACACGGCAGCGCGCGGCTCCCAGACACGCGCTGTAGCGGGCCGTCCCCCTCTGCCCTGGCCGGCCGCGGTAGGCCACACCACGCGCGCGGCCTCGCGCGCACCGCCGCGCCGCTCCAAGGCACACGCACGCACTCGTGCCACACTGCCACCTGCAGGCGCACGCGGCCCACGCTGACACGGGCACGAATGGCGCCGCGCCGCGCAGCGCGCACGCCGGCGCCGCGATCGCTGGGCAGGCCCCGGCGTTCAGGCCGTCCTCGTCTCCTGGGCGCGCGAGCGCGCGCGCGAGGTTGCATTGGGGTTGTCGTTGTTCGTCGCGCGCGGAACGGCTTGCGTGGCGACGGGGTCGGTCGGTCAGGGCATGTAGAGCTGGTTCCGGCACTTGCAGCGCCACGCCTCGGGGTAGTACTCGGTGGTGACCAGCACGCCCGGCGGCACGGACACGTGCACCGGGTAGCAGGGGCTGCAGCTGCCGCACTTGGACGTGCACCGCGGCGGGTGCGACCCCGGACCACCCGACAGCAGACGCCGCCCGGCGTAGACCACCGCCTCCCGCTGCACCTGCATTCCACACACGAGCGCACCAGCTCAGCTGCAGTTCAATCAAGCCAGCGTGGTCCCTGCGGCGTGGCGCTGAGCCGATAGCTGGCCCAGTAATTATAGCATTGCCGATGTACGGGCAGCGAGGTGGTATGGTCTCGCCCGGCTACGGTGGAATGCCTGTCGGGAAGGGACGACGCGCGGGCGCCGTCGTGAGGCAGCCAGGACGCCTCGGCGGTGGCGGCGGCGATGCGCGCGCGCTGGGTGATCGGGACCGGCGCACTGGGCACGCACGGCGGAGCGAGCGGCCCTTTCGCGGGCGAGCCGATCACGACCTCTGCATGGAGATCGATCTGGACATGCCGTTTGGGACCGTACATGCGATTTGGACACGGCATCTGCCACCGCATCAGCTGAGGCCAAGCGGCGGTGCCCGGGCAAGCACGGTACTGGTGCTACCGGCCGGCGTGCGACATGGTGGCCGTGGTCTTGCGTGAAACGAAACGGAACGGGACGAGAGCAGCGCACGAACCTCGGTCGCCGCCTGATCAGCACCACCGGGATGGGCTCCTGATGCCGCCGCTGCTTCCGTCTTCCTCCGGAGATCTGTTTCACGGGGAAGGAAACTCAAACTCAAACTGAAATGAGCGATCGCCAAGTACAGCATTGCGCTGGCTAGAAAAGAGAAAACTGCAGCAGAACAAGCATCTCCACAGCTACTGGGTTCTCTCTCAAGCTATCAGCAGAAACAATTATAAAAAAATGAAGCTATCAGCAAAACTGAAACTGTGCGTGTCTGTGCAGCCAGTTCTCTATACAGAAAGGAAGAGAAAGAGAACCGAGAAACTGCAAAAAAGTCGAGATTCGAGAATCTCTGTACTTGACCAACGGACGCATAAAAAAGCTGAACATTTTTTATTCTTCCCAGAACATATGATGAACAATCTTTATGTGCGAAAGATGAACAAAGCCAGCTAGGCAGCTACCTTATTTGGGCAGAAGAGTGAACAAAGCAGCTATAGATCAGCAGCTTACCCGAAGCGACCGCGCCGCCGACGAAGCAGAGCGAGACGACGAGGGCCGTAGACACCGCGAAGCCGAGCCTCCGCGCGGACCTCCTCCTCCACCACCTCGGGCTCCCCCGCCCCATGTGCAACGGCGGCGGCATCACCAAAAACCACCTCTCTTGCTTTGACCTTAGCTTGCTAGCAAACCTCCCCTTGGCGGAAGAAGAACCCGGCTGCCGGCCGTGTCCGCCTCGGAGCTAGCTAGCTAGCGTGGACCAGAGCTCGCTGGAGTGGTTGGCGCCGGGAAGGAAAGCAAGGAGCCAAGAGCAGAATGCGGAGCCGAATCCCGGAAGCTCGCGGCCGGGGGACGGACGAACAAGCAAGCAGACACGGGAGGCGAGGGGATAGATGATGATGACGACGATGATGAGCGGGCGACGCGCGAGGGGCGAGGCTTTGCTTTGCTTTGCCTAGCTGCTTGCCCGGCCCGGTGTCGCCAGCACTGTAGCCGCATCACATCGCCGTCGCACTCCAGCTCCCCGGGGCAGCTGATATAGGCGGCAGCCAGCAACCAGGAGCATACGGCTCCGGCACGCACGGCGCGGATTTAATATATCAGCGCGCACGCAAACGCAAAGCAGCAGGGCGTACATGATAGTATGATACTACCATCATAGAAGAGTATAGTACGGCGTGCTCTGGGGAGTAGAACGCTGCCGCCACCTAAGCCGCTTGTACGGCCCGCTTTGCGTGCCCTCCGTATATGTCGCGGACCGCCTGCCGGCTGCCGCAGCTGTGGCCGCTCTCTCTCTCTCTCTTCTAGAAGACGTCCTTTGCTTTGCCCCTACCCGTAATGCACCTGTAATCCTTCCTGCCTTCACCTGTAACAATGTAGTAGTAATAAAAGTTTTCACTGGGGTCGCACACATCTCACACAGGGTAATAATGGGATTAATTTTCTCTGCAGCAGCCCTTCTGACCGGTGTTCGCCTTCTTTTTCACTAGAGGGAATGTTTTTTTAAAAAAAAGTGTGAGAAAAACTAGGGGAATATTTGGGGTTTTCCGAATGTGATCGTTTTGGGCCCTTGCACGGGGCCAACAGGGACATGGTTTGGACCACCGTACCGCGCCCCGGTTGCATGTGTGCGCAGAGACACTGTGGTACTTAGCAGGTTTGCGCCATGCATGTTAATGGCAGCCTGCAGGTGGTCCAATGCTCGCGAGAGTGTGGTGGTACTTAGCTAGCTGTTGGATCCGACAGAGATCGGGCGGCGACGTGCAACGGAACGGGAAGGCACGGTGGGGGGATTTAATGGTTCATCTTCTGCTTGTTGTTGTGCGTATGTAGCTCATCGTCTTCGTACCGATACGGGACTGCAGAAACCAGGTCGTTGGGATTGGGATTTAATTTTCCGGCCTTGATGTGGTGCACTTCAATCAATGCTGCTACGTACGGTGCTACCGCTTCTGCGACGCTGCAATGGATTCAGGTTTCAGGATCGAGTAGCTCGTCTGTCACTTTCCTCGCCGTGCTGACGGTGGTCAAAGCGAGCTCGCCGCTCCACGCTCATGGGGTTCTCTCTTCTCCGGTGGATGCTACCGGAGCACTTGACAGGTTATCTGACGCAGAGGGCGATGGATGGGGCCTTGTTGAATTCCTGTTCGCTAAACAGTGCCTGATTAATTTTTTTTAGAAAATGGAAGTCGCACATTGCGTTCAAATATTATTATATAGTTTCAGGAACAGTGCCTGATTATTGGTTACTTGATCCTCGATCAGTCGATCAGATGATCCTGCCGTGCGTTCAGCTGGCAGCATCATGGCTGGGCCGCGCACCGAGAGGGTATAGATGAACGTGGTCGTTCTTGCTTTGGCACTGGAAGAAAGAAACCTACCGTGAATGGGGACAGCTATAGGGTAAAGCCGTCCGTGGATGGGGATGGAGATTCTAAGATGCCCAATCAGACACTTGGCAATCGTAGGATGCCGGCAAAGCGTGGTACTACCCGATCGCGTCGTGTCGTGTCGTGTGATCTATTGATCTGCCATCTCATCGGCTAACCGCTGCTCACCACTGCTCAAGTTTTCGAGCCGACCATCTGAGCAACCGGCGCCGTGTGCGTGCATGCATGCGTTGGCATCTCAGATCAACGGCCATGCATGAACTCCATTGGCCAGCTCCAGCCTCCAAGGAGAAGGGCCACTGGCGGGCCAGCGCCCAGCGCCACCGCCCGGCATGGGGCGCCAAGCGGAGGCGCCCGGCACACGTTTGCGCAGACGCTTTTGCCTTTGCCTGGACGCGTGCCGTCCTGTCCCTTCACCGGCCATGCCCTGCGGCCGGCCTGGGCGCGCGCGCGCGCACTGGCCTTCAATTCCCTTTCCCTTCCTCCAGCTTCGTTCCCACTCCGCCTTTCAATCCAGCAACGAACTCCCAGTGAAAAAAAGGCACAGCATAGACGACGACGCAGAATGCTCCGGCGAGTGGCTGCGCCAGTCACGAACGTCGATCGGGTAGCCCGGCAACCGGCATAGCCCTAGCCGTGCTATATAGGCTATAGCCCCATGCACGCTACGCCGTAGGGGGGCCCGGGTGGCAGCGACGGACTCGTAGTCGGTAGTCTCGTCCTCGCCGCGTCTGTCGGGCATCTTACCATCCGAGGCGACCTCCGCACGTCATCCATCCATCCACGGCGTCTGCGCGTTGCAGCCGCTGAGCATTCGGCCGGCCGTGCCGTACGCTTTTGCAGCCTTGGCCCTTGCACGTCCCATCCCCGGCCGGCAGCGGCACGGCGGCCGCCCGGCCACGGCCAGAGCCAACCGCGCTCACTCCTCCGATCCGATCCGGTAAAATTGAGAGAAACTGTGCCGTGTAACAGTGAAAAGTAAAGGCTAGGTATTCCCCCAGGTTGGGTCACATCGGCGANCTGTGGAAACAGGGCTAGGGGCTCTCTCAGTATGACCAGAGATGCCAGCGTCAACCTCTTTCTCTTTGTCACTAGCCTCAGCCCCCAGCAGTTCCAGTTGCACGGGCTAAAATCACAAGCGGATCTTGGGGCTCATCAGTCGAAGCCAAGGGAGGTGAGGACCTTGTGACTGGTGGAGCATCGGTGGCAGGGGGCTCATTCACATTCTGAACATCAGGAAAAACTTCATCTAGAGCAAACATGCTTATATCAACATCATCATCGTCGAAGGCAGAAGCGATTCGACAATCTAGGGGTGTTCCAGGAGGTACACCTTCACAAGCAATGTTAACACCAACGTAAGGATTTTTGAACAAATACCTCCGCAAAAGATGGAATTGCTTCCTTGTAATGAATTCCCAAAAGTAAGCATCTCACCAGCAAATGAAGAGTCAGAGCCAACACGGCTTGGCGACACACGAGCTTCAATGTGTGCAACCCGAGTAGGTGCACTTAGCATTGATGAAGGAGCTCGTGGAGGAAGAGAGGCACCAGTGCGAGTAGCAGAAGCCAAGGGCACAACAACAATGGCTTGATCTTGGCGAAGGCATTTCTAGGCTGCCTCCAAGGAGCTGCCACAGTGCCACTGGGACTGCGAAAGTGCAAACAGTGTCCGGAGAGCTGCCAAAGATCTTTTTGCAAAGATGCATGGCCGTGTGTCAAGCAAAGCATTATTGGGTCGCGTCGCGTGTAGGTGATTTTGAGTAGGAGTTTGAGTTCGATTTCGTCCATCCGGAACCCTGTGATCCCGCATCTGGCGTGAATTGACACCGGAAACTGTGCGTCCACCTTATCACAAAAAAAAAAAACTCTGCGTCCTGAGCGCTTGCTTCTCTCAATCCACGGTTCCACGTACTGTTCGTGTCGCGTGCGTATATAGTGTGATATCGACCTCTCGTGTCATCAGCTATCACACTCGCGCACGCATCGCAGATTTGCAGTGTTCAAGCAGACAGATTTTCCGAGAGGGGCGCAGGGCCGGGGCCCGCGACCACTACTTATTATCTTTGCTAATTCTTCAGCAGCTATATATTTTCTGCGATGCATGCACTACTCCGATCCATGCGCACTTGCATCTCAAACTGTCGCAGTGTGAACTCGCCAATTCAGAGTTCTGAAAGTTTGGAGGTTATGATCAACATTCAGTCGTGAAAGAGAGTTCTACTTCTAGAGCGTTGGAGCCTTGGAGGTTATGATCAACATTCAGTCGTGTAGTTTTACCGCACAGTAGTCGCGTGATCCTGACGAGATGCATGCTCTTTTTTCTGAATAGCTGAGTATTTTCGTCCATCTACATTCTGCGTGTACATGCTTGCGGCAACGACCAGTGTACAGTACAAGTGTACAATGCAGGGAGGGCGACGCAACGACCACAACAAACACGCACCTTCGTTTTTTTCCGTTCTTTCTTCGAGAGGAATACTGGGCTACCGGCGCGCGGCGAGCAACTGTTCGGTTGGCTGGTGGCTGGTGGCTGGTGCTGATTTGTTGTGAGAGAAAAGTACTGCTGGCTGGCTGGTGGCTGGTGGCTGGTGCTGATTTGTTGTGAGAGAAAAGTACTGCTGGCTGGTGGCTGATAAGCCAAGCGAACAGGAGTCGCGCACTGGCGAGTATAGCGACGGTGACTCAGCAGGCGGCGACGACGAGAGGTCACAGCTCACAATGCAATAACACGGCGAGGGGGTCCGGTCCGGCGGTCGGGGCCTACTGCCTGTCTCTTACCCATCTTGTCACCGCAACAGTGATACATTGCTAGTACTGTGGTTGCGAGCAAATGGAATCGACGTTCTTTTGTCCACCATGACCAAAACTTCTTCACACTATGCTCATGTGGACTCCATGGAAAGATCGGGGCCTAAGCAAGCTGCTGCAGGAAAGAGCGTGCTAATGCCAGGCTCGCTCCTTCAATTCAGGGGCCCGTGCTCATTGACCCTGTTACTGGTGTGATCAGGAAATGTTTTTGGAGTTTTGTTCGTGGCTCCTGCGGCTTCAAGTGCAAGACGCCAATCGAAAAATGCTCCAACAAAATGCCCGCGTCATTCTGAATTTTCTGAAGGCTGATGTAAAGGAGAACGTACGGATGTCTACTTGGTTTGGGCCACAAATTTATTGAATGTTCTACAAGGCCTGTTTCCCCTTACGTACCACCCCGCGGGGTGATTATACGGGCCCAGTATTCAGGCCCAAACCTAATTTGCACAATGCCGCGGCCTACCCCAAACTTGAGAGAGTTTTTTTTCCCCTTCGCTCGCTAATGTGTATGAGTCTGAATTCTGAAAGACTGAACTTTAGCATAGCACCATGCCTTTCAAAAAAGAAGAAAAGAAGCTTTGACCATGGGTTCACAGTCACACCGTCGGCAGCACAGGCGTCCGGTGTTCAGGGTAAACGGTGGTCCGGCACATGACATGAGACCTAGGCAACGGAACTTTACCTGAGTACGCGTAAACAGTGGCGGAACCAGGAATTATAATTAGAGGGGGCCGGCTGAGCAAAGATGATACATATCACATACTCCCTCCGTTCTAAATTGTAAATCATTCTAATATTTTTGAAAAGTCAAAGCATTTTAAGTTTGACCAAGTTTTTACGATAAAGTACTAACATTTATTATATCAACTAAGTATCATTAGATTCTTCACTAAATATATTTTCATAGTTATATCTATTTGGTGCTATAAATATTTGTAATTTTCTCTAAATTTTTGGTCAAACATAAAATGGTTTGACTCTCCAAGAATACTGGAATGACTTACATTTTGGAACGGAGGGAGTACTACATATTCTACAAAAAAAAAGTCTGAGTTTTACATATTTCGCCAAAGAAAAAAATTTGCTTCTAAACATTAGGACATGATCTTTTAAGACTTCGGAAAAAGAACATGATCTTTTAATATTTGCATTAGAAAGACGGGACAAACATAGAATGAGATTAGAAATAAGAGTAACTCCAGCAGATCCTCTAAATAAGTCCCTACTCTGAGTTTAGAAGGCGGGCATAAAAAAACGAACTCTAGTAGGCCTCTACTTTGGCCTCTAAAATAGGGAGCCCTTCAAATCTCCTCCCACACTCCCTAGGCCTAGGGGGTCCTCTATTCCAAAATAGAAACTACAAATGGGCCAATAAAAAGTAGAGGGTTGTTTAGAGGGTAATGCTGGAGTTGGGAGAAAAAAATCAACTCCTTATAAAATAGAGGTTGCCCCTACTGAAAGAAATAGAGGGCTTGTTTAGAAGGTAATGCTGGAGTTGCTGTAAAAACTCTCCGTGCATACGCGTGATAATGCATGCATACGTGCCAATAGTTGCAAGGAAAAAAAGAACCGGGTTATAGGAGAGAAGAGAAGGGAGCCAAAAGTATATCCATTATGTATAAGAGAATAAATTTATAGCCAACTTCTACCCAGGTTCACAATGAATAGTTTCTGAAACTTGGAGAGAAAAGAACCATATATATATTATATATCTGGGAGGGTATAGAGAATACTGTGAAAGGTCACCAAACGATGTCCTCAAAATCAACACACTTTGCAAATGCAAGGGACAAGGGACAATCACGCATGCAAATGCAAGGGACAAGGGAGCACGGGGAAATATCATCAGGAATGCGAAAGGGGAGGTGAATGTAGTAGAAGCATGATGCTTGTTTGTCTTGATTTCTTCGTGCATGGTTCACCGTGTTGCCCAGCAGCGGCCGGTGGCCGGTGCCAACACGTCGCAACCTTCCGCTGATCAACATATGTCACTCCGTCGAGTTTGGACGCTGGAAGTCTGTAACGACAAGGGCAAAATTGGTCTGTTGGACGCCGGAAGCCTGGAACTCAAGTGCAAAATTGGCCCGTTACTGGTATTTCACTGTTTCTATGGGCTTTGGACAAGGTTGTATACACAACATGCTCAGAAATTCTTTACGGCTTAGGGGGGGCCGTGGCCCCTGCTCGCCCCCGCTTGGTACCGCCGTTGGCTGCAGGGTGCACCTTTTTTTTTGGATAAGGGCTGGAGGCAGCAGTAAGATTCATAGACCCACTACCTAGTGGGCTGATGTGAGTGTGGCCGTGACATCCAGGTCCATTTTGGTATTGTGCTTTGTGGCCCAAAAGCGCATAGGGGTAGTGATGCAATCACGCAAGTGTGTTGTGGCGCTTTTATATATGGTTCCAAACTCGTTTTTTTTAAGCGAGGCTAACCCCATTTCCATTCACATATTTTTCGAGATGTGATCGTTCGGAACTCGTTAAAATGATCACATATTTTTCATTTGCCATACAGCGTGAGTATTATGATTATGTGGTGTATAGACTAGAGAGAACGCCAAACGAGAGTATGGAAAAAGAGAGGAGAAGGACACCGCTGGAGATCCATTATAAGCTGGGCTTTTTCTTGAATCTTCTGTTCTCCATCGATCATATCTCGCAAATGCACGACTGCCTTTCATTTCATCGTTTCAGAATAAAATATCCTCGGCCCCCGCGTCGCTCTCCTCCCAGGGGTGACACGGGAGGCGCACAACCTAGCCGCCACCACTAGCCCCTCTACACCCTCACCCAGGCCTCGCCGCCGCCTGAGCTGGGTCTCGGAAGTCCGTAGGCTGGCTGGGACGGCGGTGGCGGGGTGCTCCCTCCGCGTCAGAGCCCGCCCGCGCAGATCTGGGAGGTGTGGGCGCGTGGTGGAGCTCGGTCCCCGGCGGCTGCTGCAGGTGTGCGGGAGGCGCGCCGGCGTCCTGATGGAGGTGCGCCGGGCAGGGCAGTTCCTTGCTCAAGTTTTTCCTCCACCCCAAGCTCAGCAACGCAGGGATGGTGGTGAGGCTTCCGATTCGTGGCTCTGGTGGCTATTTGCTGCTAGATCTGACGCCTTTGTTGCTGGATCCGCCTCTTGCCCGGACTCTGCTTGGATTCACGTGGATCTGGGGGTGGCTACCAGGGCGGCGCTGCAGCAAGGCACTCAAGCGGCGATACCGGCGCGGAAGGCCGAGGCGGCGTCGATCCGACGCCGATGGCCCATCCAAGGGTCTCTGTGGCCAGATCTGGTGGCTCCTCGCCGTGGAGGCGGATCCGCTCGGAGGAGGCCAACGCCTCATCAATGGTGGCATCACCATGAGGACCTCAACCTACAAGGACAGATCCAGGTGAAAACCTAAGAACCGACTCACTGGTTCGTTCGGGCGGCGGCAACATCTGGATGTTGTTTTCCTCTTGAGGCGTCGTCTTGGAGTCCTTGATGGTAGAGCAATGGCAGTGGGTGGTAGAAATCGACACCATCTACGTCCAACAGATTTCTTTCGAGGTCACTTCGATGCTTAGATAGCAGCCGATGTATGGTCCATGAGGTGGCAGCCGGTGTTGGACGGATTTGCTTTTGCTTGGCAAATCAAAGCGGAGGTGACCAGATTCCTAGTTGCTGATCCGCTGGAGAAGACCTCCGGGGAGCGACGACAAGATTTGTATGTATCATTCCCTACTCAATTATGACCAGAGATAGGAGATCGGCGTTCATGATGGCTACAAGTGACCTCAATAGATTTTGGACTGGACGGTCTTTAGTACTGATTTTCATATACTAAAGTTTTTAAGATTTTTTCTTAGATGTTTGTAATAAACAAGGCTGTGTGCAGTCACGCGGAGGCCGATAGGCTGTGTGTGTTACTGCAGAGGCCGGAATGTAATTCTTTTTTCTAAAAAATATCTCGCAACACCCTAGGCACAGCCATGTCTCACTCCCACCCAATCCGTCACTAGAGATATAGCCTCACTCAAGCCTTGTTGATCCCATGCCATACCAAGCCAACTGGTGCACGCGCACATTATTCTTCTATTATTGATTCTCCAATCCCCAACACCATTCAGATTTATCATCACCAAACAAAAATCCAAAAACAAGCATCATGGTTCAGTATTCTCGTGGGCCAGTTGCACTAAACTATAGGTGCCTCGCCAATTCCAGATCAAAAGGAGCTTGGTTCCTCCACCTGATGAACTGCATGTGTGTTGGCAGCACAAACCGCAAACGCAAACGGATAGCACTGTGTGTCCACCGCAGCTTTGAACGAAATCCTCGATTGCTTTCGAAACAAATAAAATTCATCGGATGCTCCATAATGGCGATATAATTGGCGGTCGCCCAGGCGATGGTAACATCTCATTTTATTAATATGATAATCCCTAGACTCCATACTCAACAAGTTACATGCCTATATTGTCTAGGGGTGGACGGAAAATACTATTTTCGTACAGTGGGTAAACAGAAATTATAGCCTATGCCAAGCCGATGAAATTTAAGATTGTGTCCGGGGTTGGACCAAATAAGGCTTCATCCCATTGTTGGATGAAATCTAGTTTCCGCCCTGCCCATTGGATGAAAACAATAGAAGAGAGAACATCCGCAAAAAGTGAAGTAGATGTATTGCATGTTGGATTGTTGGACCCTAAAGTTGAAAGGTAGGTCTGATAGTATTTGAAACGAGATAAACAATGAAAATCTCTCATTGCTTCTACCAAGTCTAAATAAAGAGTTGAATTGATGGATTATATAGGGCTTTTAATGTGCATGTTACTTGGGGCGGGGTGGAGGGGGCATATGTCTCCCTACTTTGTACCAAGGGTGGTGCTTCAAGACATCCTAGACAAGCACATTTGGAGACTCTCTCCATCTGGTCAGTACAGTGCCATAACAGCCTATGATGCATTATTTCAAGGAGCTGTTATCTTTGAGCCATATGAACGCATCTGGAAAACATGGGCTCCTCCCAAATGCCATTTTTTCTTGTGGTTAGTGGCTCATAGAAGATGCTGGACGGCGAATAGATTAGCAAAGCGTGGACTGCCTCATCCAGAGAGTTGTTCACTCTGCGATCAAGTTGAGGAGGATATCCAGCATCTCCTTGTGGGCTACGTGTTTGCTAGACAATTCTGGTACCGGTTCCTTCAACAAGTTGGGCTGGGAAATCTAGCACCAAGGCCTACTGATATCTCCTTTGATGAGTGGTGGAGACAGTTTGAGGGGGAGTTCGCTGCAGACTTGACGAAGGATTGAATTCTCTGATCATCCTGGGTGCATGGACGGTCTGGCAGCACCGCAACGACTGTGTATTCGAGGGGGCGTTAAATGTTACTATTGCTTTGGTCTTGGCTAGGGATGAAGCCCAGCTATGGAGTTTGGCAAGAGCCAAAGGGCTCTCCCTGCTTATAACGAGGGATGTAGGTTAATGCCTAGTTTAGATGGCTTGGTCAGGTCTTGCCTTTGTGGACAGGTGATTAGTTGATTCATTGTTGTGCTGTGGGGTGCCTCTGTATGGCTCATCTTCTTCTATTAATACAATGATACGCATTTCTCCTGCGTGTTCGAGAATAGAAATGCTACTCAAGGTAGAGATGAGGAAGCAACTAAGCATACCTGCTGCCCATGAATCTGGAAAATCGTAACAATGTGAAGGCTCTGAGTGACACAAATATGTCAGTCTATATGGAATTTCTCAGCTCATAGTGTTTTTTAACTTCAATCACAAAACTTAAAAACAACACAATCTATTAACATGTGATTAGCCCATGTACCTACTAATCATTGAGAAAATATATGGCTTCCAAGCATTAATCCTCAATCATATGATTTGTAAGCAAATTGATCTGGTACATTTTTTATTTTACAAAAATAATCACCCATATAATTTTGTATGTAATCTAACTCTTTTGTAGAGTTATAATTTTTAATCCTTAACTAAAAAACCTTTCATTTTTCATGGCGTGGCCATGTTTTTAACATAATTTTCAACATTGGGAAATGTTTAAAATATTTTATATTTTTTTATTCTAGCAGTGGGGTATCTATAGCTTTTGACATATTCTCATTGGTATATTTGTCCTTTTTTTCCAGAAATACTGAGAGGCATATGCGATATTTCTAAATTGTGGGGCATGGTTTCGGAAATTTGGAATAAGAAATTGAACATAAACAATTGCAACATAGTTGTAATCAGACATTAGATTATTAAGAACCTCAATTAAATTTGTAGCGAGTGAATTGAAGTTTACCATGATGATGAATTGGCTTAGTGTCATTTTAAACTCTACCTTTGTCCCATTCCTTTTATACTAACTAGTCTATCAACCTATGCTCCGCATGGGCTAATGATTTAGAATACATAAGTATTAAACTTTATAAAATCTAAGACCCATATACAATAATAACAATTGTTTACCTTACTGTCTCTTTTGTTAATTAAATATCTTTTTTACTTTACATCACATGTCTCGATGTGTTTTATTGAATACTCAACTTAAGTTACACGATTAACATAGAAATTGACAATCTCATTGTTTCCTGCATACACGTAACATTGCGTGTATACACATTATTAAGTTAGCTTTTTCCATATTAACAATAGTAAATAGATAGTTTAGATATGTTGGTGTACTTTAGAATTTTTAATGATATATGTGGGAAATTTTGATGCAAGTTTAGAATTTGAGTTACGTGTTGAACATGGAAATCTGTGTTTCCCTCGTTTTCTATGTACATTTATACATGATCTACATGATGAGACACATCATGCATACTCACCCTAAGTTAATATTTTCTATATTAATAATTAATGGATGAATATCTAATTTGGAGCCATATATTGGTGTAGGAATATATAATTTAGAATCATATATTGGTGTGCTTTGGGATATTTTTTATAATGACATGTTGGTTTTTTTTAATATCGGCAAATTTAGTTATTTAGATGAAAAATTAGGGTGGTACAATAAATTATTTTTTTATATAGCATAGGCGGGTAATTTAGATAAATACTAGGGGGTTAATTTAGTTTTCTTATACTAGGAGAGGTGGGTATTTTAACTAATGTTTTAGTGGTTATATTTAGCCTATTTTCATTATGTCAAAAGTGGGTATTTTTTTTCTAGAAATTATAATAGATCTAGCAGGTATTATGGTTAGAGCCTAAAAATAGATGGCCCAATGTTTCTAATTTTTATGAGAAGTTCAACAATTATTTTTCCTAACGCGTCTCGTGAGGATTAACGTGAAGACTTCAAATCGAGTCTCCAATTAGTAATAGAACGATATTTAGGTTCCAAGTATTCCTAATTTCTAGTGTTTTTGCTAAGCAATTACGAGTATTTAAAATTCAAACTATGATGCCACATCTCCACTTCAATGCCACGTGACCCAAAATACTCTAATTAGAGCCCAGGCTGGGAAGTGAATAGTTTTAACATCTGACGGTAGAAAAATTAATAGTTTCATAGCTAGAAGTTAAAATACAGCCCATAATTGAGTGACTTTCTTTAGTACAGGTAGATCGGCCACTTTTTGAGCCGCAAGATCGTTATTGTGCTACTGAAGACGGACCATTATACGTGTATTTGGAGAACTTTATGAAGAAACCGTTGGAGTTGGCGTAGGCTGTGCCTCGGCCGTATTGACTGGCTTGGTTGACCCCGTTCGTTATTTGGTTTCAATCGGTCGGTACGGGCAGTGGCTAATCTAGAACTCAGGTGAAGGGAGGCTTATTTCATCTTCTTTTTTCTCTCTTCTCTCTGTCTTCTTCTCCCT
>CM014272.1:74786491-74798878 GCA_004135705.1 Alloteropsis semialata | reverse complement strand
CGGCCGCCGTCCCGGTCTTCTCCCCCTCTCTGTATCGGCCGAAGGAAAGGGAGAAAGGCCGGCCATTTTTCTAAACACCCCCTGCCCTTGATCCTTTTTCCAAAAGAATCCTTTTCCTTTAGAATTAAACCCCAAGAAAACCCCCTGTCCTTTATTCTAATTCCAAATAGGTCCCTACATATTACCACTGCCCACAAATACTTTCCAAAATTACAACCAAGTCCTTCCACCATTCAAAACTATTTACAAGAAGGCCCTTGACTCTTTATAATTATTATAAAGAGGTCCTAAACCCCCGTTTAAGCCCTAATACCTCCCTAATCTCGTCATTTTATGCGCCAAACTCCGCCGGAATTCCACCAAACTCGAACACGTCTTTCTTTCATCTATTCCGGCCGAGCTATACACAAATCATCCCAAAATAATCCTCCTTCCTATTTTATTTAATCATTTCCTGTTTCGAGCTCATCGGTAAAGGTTTGATTGTTTTCTTTTATGTGTTTTGTTGTGTGTGCCGTAGACGACGGTATAATCGAGGAGGAGCAGCCGGAGTACGCAGGAGAGTACCGCGAGCCCGAATCCGACGACCCGTACCGCGAGCAGGACCTCCCGGAAGCTTTTGACGGCAAGTCCAATCCCATCCTTTGATGCATGTTTATCCCAGTTTTATAAACACAACCTATTGGCCTTTGATAATTGCATTGTCGTTATTGAAAAACCCGGTTGGATAGCCACTCCTTGATTGTTATAACCATTCCTTGATAACCTAGTTATCACTAAATATGATTTGCTCTGTTTGGTTGATAACCTTGCTTAGAATGCTTAGGACTGGTTCTAGTTACTTAATCAATCATGACAATTACTGGTTTTACAAAGAATAAAAGTGTGAGTGTGTTGAGTAAAGGTTTGGGTTTTGGGTTTTGAAAATAGAGAAAGTGTTGGATAAAATGGATGGGTATTTCTTTGTGAAATACCATTTGGTGGCTTGTACCTTTGTGGTTAAGCAAGTTGGGAGATATCCATTTTGTCCGGTTTTAAACCGAGGTGATGTGTTCATCTTGCCTAACCCATTTATCTCGTACAACCACTCGACTCTTGTATGGTGCAAGGGCTTAGTCTAAATCCCACTAGCCGTGCTGTTAGTTGTCTGGTGGCAGGTGTGCAGCGAGAAAACCAAGTGCCGTCTTAGTGACATGGTTGCCGACTTGGTGTCATAAACCCCTTGGTTATTTCTCGTGATGGCTAGGCAGTTTGGCTATGGTGGGTAATGGCTTCGATAGGATCCGCGCTGGCACTAAGGTGTTCGTGTTGCGGTACCCTACTTGTGGTGAAAGTGTACACCTCTGCAGAGTTTTCCAAACTATTCGAATAGCCGTGCCCACGGTCATGGGCGAGTTATGGCTTGGTCACAATACCGAAGGTTTTGGGATGGGTTGGAGTGTGTGTTTTGGAATTGTGTTCGGCTTTGTGCCAAGAGCTACGGCGGATGGGAAATCCGGTAGCATTTAAAATTGGATCCTTTGTGGATCAACCCCCACTTACTTAGTTGTGTTACTTAAGCTTGCTTTGCTAAAGTTTTTCCTTGATAAACCTTTGCATGAGTAAAATTAGCTTTATTGCAAATTAAACCTTAGCCTTATTCCTTGAAATATCCTGTGCATACTTCTGTGTTAAACCCTCCGTGGGTGTGGTTGGACTTGTTGAGTACTTTTGTACTCACCCTTGTTGTTGTCAATCCAGAAGAAGACCCGGACTTTGTCGCTGAGGACGCCGAGTAGGTGGTCGTGCCCGCACCCGACTTTGCCTGTGGAGGTTGGCCCTGCCCGAGATGCTTTCGCTGTCGCATAACTCTGATCCTTTTGTTGAACCGGTCTGGTTCATCATTTGGCTCATAGCCGTAGTTTACCTTTTGGTTGTCTTAGCTTGTATCAAGTTTCCTCCCCATTGGGGAGTGTAAGGTTCTGAACTATCTGTTGAATAAATGTGTATCAGCCTCCTGGGACTGATAATTGTATCACATTTAGTCTCTGCTTAGGCAGGGGCGCTTCATGTTGACGCTTTTCACGGTCAACACACCGAGTTGCGCTAGCTCGCGTGGATCCGCAACGGATCGATCAACTGCAGCAGGCCGAGCAAACAGGTGGAACCAGTTTTGGGATTCCGGTTGTACCGGTTTCTTCGGGACTTGCTGCGTGAGCCTAAGATCGCCGGCCAAGGAGGGACCCCGTCAGGGCAGGCGCGCCTAGGGTTTCTCTGAGATCGGTAGGCCACTTAGAGAGCCGTCAATCGCCATAGAGACGAAGAACGAACAGCAATTAGGATTGGAAAACCTAGGGTTTGGAGATGACAAAAAGTAAAGGTATAAAGTGTTTGATCGATTGGATCAAACCTCAATCGGCCATAGCCCTTTATATTTATAGGGTGGGGAGATCTTGCCCCGCAAGGAAAGTCCCGTTACAACTCGGATCTAAAAAAGAGTCCAAACCTACTAGGGCTCAGGGAAAACCGGTTCCACCGGTTTCTGTTACCAGACTGGCTACAGAAGGAAACCGGTGCCTCTGGTTTCAGAATCCGGTGCCACCGGTTTCTGACGTCCGATCAGCCTTGTGCCAATTTTGATGTCAACAAGGTCCAACCGCTATTCCAGTACGAACAGCGAGAGAAGTTTCAGTTTCTGGGCGAGCACCGCACGTCCGCACCGGCACCGGCACCGGCGGTTCCAATCATCAATCATGCATGGCCCCAAATGTTTGTTCGTCGGACCCCCGCCTGGCTCGCAGATTGCGCGTGCCGAGCTGTTCGCGGCTGGGCCGCAGACCTCGCCCGGCTTCGGCGCGGGAGTGCCGCTGCTTCCTTCCCTCCCGAACGCGCACGCACCGGAGCAGACAGGGATCGCACTACCAACAGCCCACAGGCCCCTCCGCTGCAGCCTGCAGCCGAAGCCCGAAGGGGGATGTCACGCTCGCAAGTGACACGCGCACGCACAACTGCCGCACGGGTCCACAACTCCAGCTTTGTTACTACGTACTCCCCATCCTCACAGATGAGATCATCGTCACCACACAACACGCTCCTCCGTGTTACCATCATCCGCGGGACGCGTGGACGCCAAGGCTTCGCGTTCGTCAACGCCCTCGCTCCCAGCCTGTTCGGTTGGCTTATCAGCCACTAGCCAGCAGTACTTTTCTCTCACAACAAATCAGCACCAGCCACCAGCCAGCCAGCAGTACTTTTCTCTCACAACAAATCAGCACCAGCCACCAGCCGCCAGCCAACCGAACGGCTCGCCGTCGCCCCAGCTCCGTCGCTCTCGTCCCGCGCGCGGCGACTACTCACGGACGACGGGTCCATCTCTTAGCTACAGAGAAGTCCACGAAACCAGCCTGTCGGCCGGCCGCACTCCTCTCGTCGTCATCAATAGTAAATTCTGGAAGAAAACGAAGCCGCGGGACATCAGCCTGGCCTGGGCGTCACGCAACGCGCGCCCGCGCCACGGGATGTTCCCTTCCCTCGCGCGCTAACTGTCGCGATTGCGGCGCCGCGCCGTCACGGCCGGGCCTCGGCCACGCGCGCGCGGGCCGTCGCTTTCTACCGAATCCCTGGAGCGTCGGGGAGCGGAGCGGGAGAAGGCTCTGGACGGGCGTCGGCTCCACGTCGACGGCCGCGGCGCGCGGGCCGGCCTGTCGTGCCGAGGGCGCGGGCGCCCGGCTGCTCTCCCGCTGTCTTTCCCCGGCCGCCCACGCGAACCCGGCGCTAGCTGGAGATCTGCCGGCCACCACTCGGTCACTCTCGCCCACTCACCGGCCGGCCGGCCGATGGAGTCAGCGGCCAGTCAAAAATTCCCCGCGGCTGCCACATGGCATCTTACCGCGCCTCAGATCGCGTCTCACCGGATCTGATCGGATCCAGTCAAACGCAACGTGGATTTGTTAATCGACCGGGACGTGTGGCTTCCGGAACGAGCACCTGTCGTCCGTGTCTAATTGCTTGCGCATCTTATTCTGTTGCGTGTGTAGCAGGACCGGCCCCGCCCCAGTAACTTGTGAAACATGCCGCTCCCGCTGTGACTTTCGGCCGTCAAATGGTTCTTTACCGCCGAAGGTTTGACCGCGGCTCGGGATTCTCGGCCGGCGCCGCGGCAGGTCTCGCTTTGTTTCTCTTCGCCGGAGGCGCACCGCACGGGCTGCGTAGCGTCCGGCGCCCGTACTGTACGTGATGGTCTGTCTTGTGTGGTCGTGAATGTCTGTCCTGTCCTGGAGGATCCGACGACGTGACGTGAATGCACCACCCCGTACGCTGCCACATGTGGCTCTGGCCTCTCTTGGCTTTGCGTACTGGTACTACTACGTGTGGTATTTCCGTTTCGGGTAGCTACAGGCCTACAGCGAACGTGGGCAGGCACCGTAGCAGTGCTCGCCTACTTGATTCGGCATTGGTTTCTGTCCTGCCACAGTTGTTGTTGGGTGTTGGATTCCGTCACTCACTGGTCACTGCAGATCAGGGGCGAAGCCAGGAAAACAGCATAAGGGGGCCAAGCTGTATAAATAAGTAAATAGGGGGATCAAAATCAAAATTTTCATTGATTTCTGTGGTAAAAACTTGTGTACAATAGCTGTGTACATGAAGCATAGGGGGGCCAGGCCCCCCTCAGCCCCCCTGGCCTCGCCCCTGCTGCAGATGTGGCAGGGTGTGGCCGGCTACCAAACAGCCCCTGCCTTATGTTTAGAGCTGGGACTTGGTCCGGCACGGCCCGGCCTGGCCTAGCCCTTTCGTGTCTCGTGCCGTTTCGGGCCTAAAGTTTTAGGCACGCTAGGCACGTCGTGCCGTGCCGTGTCAGCACGGTGAACCTTTGGTTAGGCACAAGCACGGCCTACGGCACGGCGGCCCGTCTTCGTGCCGTGCTGGCCCAGGCACGGTCCTCATTACATGTCCTTGCCTTATTCAGGTGCTACTATGCATATATAGATAGTCACACCACATCAAGAGTGAATCAGTGGTCTTTGTGGATAGTCCATTATATATGGTGAGAGAAAATAAGAAAATAGATGTGCACAATGCTACGATTCAAATTTTACTATACAGAGAAAATTTATTTTGTTATAGGCATTATAGATGAGAGACAGGATTGGCCGTGGCATATGGAAACTAGTATATATATCAGATGATGAGTTGTAGGCTACTCATGGGCCATTATCGTGCCGTGCCGGTCCAAGCACGGTCCAACATACGTGTCGTGCCATGTAGCCCATCGTGCTGAGATCCTAGGCACGGCACGGCCCTCGCGTTCGTGTCGTGCCAACACGGCCCGAAATTTATCGTGTCGTGCCGTGCTTTGGGTCGTGCCAAAATATCGTGTTTCGGGTAGCCTATAAATAGCACGGCCCAAGTCCCAACTCTACTTATGTTTAGCCATTCGGCGTGATGTGGATTTCGTGCAGGAACTGACTCTGCCGGAATGCCGGTCCCTGCAAAATGGATAGAGGGAAGGAACACGTGCATCGACCCCTTCTACGGTTCTACCGATAGCCGGTCCTGGCAGCACCGGTTCCCAAATCAGGGAATGAGCACTGCGCAAGGACTGGGTGTTGCCAAGGCAGAGAACCTGCAGGAACTCGTCCTCACCCTGTCGAGGCCTCGTCGAGGGTAACGAACGGGTAAAGGAGGCACAGACTGTGTCCTACTCTTCCCTCACTGCGCAGCCTGCAATAGCAAGCGCAAGCTTGGAAGCTTTCCGTTTCTTATCCCGGGCCTGCAACGAGAGAGACCATGGACGCGATCCGATCAAACTCAAACCATACCAGTTACTACCTGTTACCACCAACTCCTTCAATCCTCCTCGCAACCGCCGGACCCAAGCCGAGTCACCAATACTTATCCAAAAAAAAAAAAAAACGAGTCAGCAAAGCACCAGCCTTTCCGGCCGTCCATCGACCGAGATCAGGCGGTCAGCGTTGACGATATCTCCCTCAAGCCGTTTCGCCTCAAAAACAATAGAGCGGCCGCAATAGAAATCAGATTACGCACATGGGCTCATGGCATGGGTCACCATCACATCACGGGCCACAAAAGTCAGGAGGATTCCGCCCGATTTCCGGCCTCTTCAACCCCAGCTCGCGCACAACTCAACAACGCGCCTACCCGGCCCCCCACGCCGCTCCACTCGTATATATGCCCGCACCCTCCCCGCCTCCCCGTATCCGTGTCCTTGCTTCTCTTCTCATCTCAGCTCAAGACATCTTATCTCACTTGTTCATCCATTTGGGATTTGTGTTTGTTCACCAACTTCAGATTGGAATTGGAATTGAAATTGGATTGCGTCGTCGAAGATTTACAGTTACAGCGACAGGAGCAATGGCTAGCAGCGCGGCGATCGACGCGTGGCCGTCGTCGCCCTACTCATCGTCGGCGCCCGACGGGGACGTGCTGCGCTCCCTGCACCGCCTGGCGCGGGACCTGTCGGCGGCGGAGGCGCCGGCGCCGTTCCTGCGGCCGGTGTTCGCGGCGGTGGCGAGGCGGGCGCGGCTTCTGGCGGCCGTCTTCGACGACCTGCTGCTGTCCGCGGGGCCGCTGCCGCTGCGGCTGCTGCCCCGGTCCGCGTCGCTGTGCCTCCGGGAGGTGCTCCTGGTGCTGCAGCGCTTCAAGGCTCTAGTGGCGGACTGCGCCGCGCGCAGCCGCATGCGGCTGCTGCTGCAGTCGGACGAGGTGGCCGCGCGGGCGCGGGAGCTGCAGCACGACCTCGCCACGCTGCTGGACCTGCTCCCCGTGCCGGACCTCGGGCTCGCCGACGACGTGGCGGACCTGCTCGCGCTCGCGTCGCGCCAGTGCCGCCGCGCGGCGGCGCCCGAGCTGGAGCTCAAGGCGGGCGTGCTCGCGCTCATCCACGAGGTGGAGCGGGAGATCGTGCCCGAGCGGGAGAGGCTGGAGGCCATCCTCGAGGAGGTGAGCATCAACGACCCGGCCAGCTGCAGCGACGAGATCGAGACCCTGGAGCGGGAGATCGGCGACCGCGTCGCGGAGAGGTGGACGTCGTCGATGATCGCGCTCGTCGGCCTCCTCCGCTACGCCAAGTGCGTCCTCTTCAGCGCCGCCACGCCGCGGCCCGTGGACTCCAAGGCGGATCTCGACGACGACGGCGCCGAGCCGCCGTCGCCGCCGCTGGACTTCCGGTGCCCTATCTCCCTCGAGCTGATGTGCGATCCCGTCGTGGCCTCTAGCGGCCAGACGTACGATCGCGAGTCCATCACGCGGTGGTTCGGCTCCGGCAAGTCCACGTGCCCAAAGACCGGGCAGGTGCTGGCGAATCTGGAGCTCGTGCCCAACAAGGCGCTCAAGAACTTGATCGCGCGATGGTGCCGGGAGAACGGCATCGCCGTGGAGGTTGGTGAGGCTGGGAAGGCCGAGCCGGCGCCGGTGGTGGCCGCGAACAAGGCCGCGCTGGAGGCGGCGCGCATGACCGCGTCGTTCCTCGTGAAGAAGCTGTCGGCGTCGTTCTCCCCTGAGGCGACCAAGCTCGTGGTGCACGAGATCCGTCAGCTGGCCAAGTCCGGGTCCGACAACCGCGCGTTCATCGGCGAGGCCGGCGCCGCCGCGCTCTTGGTGCCGCTGCTCCGCTCCGAGGACTCGGCGCTCCAGCTCCACTCCGTGACGGCGCTGCTCAACCTCTCCATCCTGGAGGCCAACAAGAAGCGCATCATGCACGCCGAGGGCGCCGTGGACGCGCTGTGCGACGTGATGCGCTCGGGCGCGTCGTGGCGCGCCAAGGAGAACGCCGCGGCCACCGTGCTCAGCCTGGCGGCCGTACACGCGTACCGCCGCCGGCTGGGCCGGAACCCGCGCGTCGTGGAGAGCGTCGTGCAGCTGGCGCGCACGGGGCCCCCCAGCACCAAGAAGGACGCGCTCGCCGCGCTGCTGTCCCTGTCCGGGGAGCGGGAGAACGTCGGGAGGCTCGTGGGGGCCGGCGCCGCGGAGGCGGCGGTGGCGGCGATCGGCGAGGCCGAGGCCGCCGCGGCGGTGCTGGCATCGCTGGCGAAGCGCGGCGGCGCGGAGGCTATCGTGGCGCTCGACGGCGCCGTGGCGCGCCTCGTGGCCGAGATGCGGCGCGGCACCGAGTGGTCGCGGGAGTGCGCGGCCGGCCGCGCTGGTGCTGCTGTGCCGGCGCGCGGGCGCCAAGGCCGCGGCGCAGGTGATGGCGGTCGCCGGCGTGGAGTGGGCCATCTGGGAGCTCTTGGGAACCGGCACCGAGCGCGCCCGCCGCAAGGCCGCGTCGCTCGGCAGGGCCTGCCGGCGGTGGGCCGCTGCCGCAAACGCCGCCGGCGCGGAGCAGGCCGCCGAGTGCCCCATCTCCGGCGCCGCGCTGACGATCACGATGGAGTCGTGAATTCGACTTGACGATTCGTAGCAGAAACTCCAAAAACAGAAAAAAAAAACCTCCAGCAATTTTCTTTTTTACCACGATTCTTGTACAAAATTTGTTCCTGGCCAACAAGGCCTTCACGATTCTTTGGTCCGCGTAATGTGGATAGTGATCAACTGTAAATACAAGAGGTTCTTGTCATGTTTTTTTGGGTAAAACATTGTCACGCATTTTCTCGTCTCGAGAAATACAGAGAAAAAATAGATCCACCATGCTCGCCCGTTCAGTGATTTCAGCCTCCTTGTTGATACTGTTCTTATTCTGATCGCTTCTTCCTATCGAC
This sequence comes from Alloteropsis semialata, assembly GCA_004135705.1. Classification (NCBI taxonomy): domain Eukaryota; kingdom Viridiplantae; phylum Streptophyta; class Magnoliopsida; order Poales; family Poaceae; genus Alloteropsis; species Alloteropsis semialata. The sequence continues at coordinate 74,790,182 of CM014272.1, read as the reverse complement.
TATCGAGCGCAATTAACTAGGAAGATTGTCCTTTTGTGCTCCAGCTTTGTACGAACGCGCGACAATTTCGGCAATGATTGTGTAGGTGATGAGTGCCGCCAGGCTGCCAGCCCTTCGTGGCCGCCGGTGCCGGGGACCGAACTGCCAGCCGACGCCGTCCGTTCGGGTTGAGAAAAAGGAACGAAGAGGGGAGTGCACGGTACCGAACGAATCTGTGGCTCAGCTGGAAATGCTTGGCGAGGGAGGCAGACCCAGCTCGCGTTCGCCGGCTTTTGGGCAGAAAGGCCGCCGCTTTGCGTCCCTGCCAGCCACCATGCATCTTCATCCTACTCATACCTCTGCCGCGTTGCGTGGCTTGACGCCATCCTTGCCGTTCCCTTTGAGAAAGGCATTCCAAGATACCACCCTCCCTTCCCTCTCTATATTCTTTTTCTCCCCTCCTTTTTTGAATGGAAAGGAAAGATACTCCTGGGCTGCCGTCTGCTGTGTGTTGTGGATGCCCATGAGGTCTGCCGTCTGCTGAATTTTTTTGTTCGACGACGTGTGTGGCCGGGCTGCGTGATTGGGCTGGGGGCGATGCTGTGTGGCCTCTGTCAGCCTGTGCGTCTGGGTTTCCTTCGACGGAAGCGCTCCCCGTGCGCTTACGCGTTCGCAGGTTAGACATGCTTCCATGGGCTACCACGTAACCGGTGATGCGTGCGCGTTGAGTTGACGAAGCCAAGGTGGGTACCTTGCGTTAGTACGCGAGCCGTGGCTTGCGTTCACACAACGTACGTGTGGTAGTATTTCCCACCTCGTCTATACGTGCCCGGTGTTGCTTATTCACAAATCAGAGGACTTGGGTATCTAAGGCTATTTGCAACGATGTCCTCTATATTTGACCCTTCAAAGCAAAATTTAGAGACCCTGTAAAATATTTCCTCCCCTATATCTATATCCATCTGCAACGGTGACCTGTAAACAGCCCTGGAAACCCTCCCCGCGCCGCGCCGTCTGCTCCGCGCCGCGCCCGTGCCGCCGCCGCCCGCGCGCCTCCTCGTCGCCGCGCTCCCGCCGCGCCTCCTGCAACGGTGCCTTGTATCTGCGGCTCTGCGCCCGCATCTGCAAGAGCATGAAGCTCAAGGGCGCCTCCCCGTTCCGCGAGGCCAACAGCAACGGCGGTGCCGGCGAGGGATACTTCGTCGAGATACGCACAGTCATGTTTGATCGCCTGAGTTGCGGGGAAGATGCGGAGGGCAGGGCAAGAGATTTGGGTGCTTCGGTGGACGGTTCTTGCGGATCCAGCGATGTGATTTCGGATGCTTCGGTCGAGCTGTTGGGGATGACTAAGCATCGTGGTCGCAGAGAGGAGGAAGCTTTGGTGGATCATGAAGACCAAGACTTCGGTGCCTGCAAGTCGGACATTTCTGAGGAGCTGGATGCGAAACATGAAAGAAACATTCATGAAGGTGAAATTTGTGGCAATGTTTGCTTCAATCCTATTGCTCGTATACGTGTTGGAATCGAGAATCGATTGTTGATGCATTGCGAACAATGTGGCAATTTTGCAGATAGTGTCGGCGATACTCGAAAGGAATCGTCAGTTGATAGCATTTCCAGCGCACTCAGTGGACTGAGCTTTGAAGATGTTAGATTGTTAGTTCTGCTTCTGCTGATGCAGCATCCTCTCAGAAGAACAAGTCTAATATTGCCAGGAGGAGGAGAACATCTGAAAAAGGTGGCGAACAAATGCGTCCTTTCAAGCCCAAGCAACCACATTTTCTTCCAGCTGAAACTGGTCCAGAGGCAGAGAAAGTTGATCTCAGGCATCGGATGGTGGACGATTGGAGGACCGAAGAGGAGTGGATGATTGATTACGCTCTTTGGAAGGCAGTAAAGAAATTAGCTCGTGCACAGAAGAGGAAAGTGGAGATGCTTGTCCAGGCATTTGAAACTGTTCTACCCACAGGTGCCAATGAGAAGAAAGAGCTACAGCAAGACGATGACAAGGCAAGCTTCACTCTTACTAGTTCTTCTCAAGCATGCAGCTGATAGTTTTTTAGAGGTAAGGAACAGTAGGGGGAATTCTTCTGGATTACTAGAATTGCCTTGGTATCAAACTGCCAATTCAACTTATGATGCTATTTTATCTACCTTGCAGTTTGTGGGTAAGCTGGACTAATCATTATCTGAAGGTTCTCAGTGGTCGCTGCAATATTAGTGCCAGAGACCTGCTCAACAAAGAGGGAGCAGAGAATGAGTGATGAGAAATGAGTGTAGGAGACTTGCAAACTGGCAAGAATGTTGAGATGTAATATTCCTTTAGACAAAGATCAATAAAGCTCTTATTGACCATAGTTTTTTCCCGGCACAGATGGTGGCCATATCTGGATTTCAACTGTGATTGGTTTGTCAGTCTAATTCCTATAAATGTTCCACTGATTTTTCTCAGTAATACAGAGCAGCTGCTACCCAATTTGACTGAAGTGTTGCTTTTCTGAATATCTGGATACTTGTGGGGTTTTTTTTATAAGGTGACACGTCTGATTGTTTACAGATAACACACTAGAACAGCTCTACTTTGGTCCTGGACTGAGATTGTAGAACAGGGTATGGCTATGCTCTCAACATTTTCCAGATTATATTGAAATCTTCAATTCTACTTTTGCTGTCAGCAGTCTGCTTTTGCTGATACAAACAGGCGCGAACCGAACTCCTATCAACATGTGCATCTACTTTCTTAACTATGCAGCCCTACCAGATTACTAAGAATTTACAATAAACCATTAGAGATTTAAGACACGCAATCCAAGGGTTCAGCCAAGATTTCCTGCGCTAAGGCTAACCCTTATCTCATATTCTAGAATTCACCAGGAAGATGTGGTCAGAAATATTCACAAAGAAATACAGTATTGAAACTACAGTTACAATACCTGTTATATATGCAGCGAAACAGCCATGATTAACATATAAAATCTCACGGTTTACAGTTACATATCTTTGGAAAACTACTACAGTTCTAGATCTATGAGGTTCCAGCTTTTTTGAGTATTAGCCCTGAATAACATTCACATAAAAGCCCTGCAGCCATTCAGTAATCTGGGAATTCAGTGGCATTCATGCAACAACAACACAAGATCCTTTGATAGGCTTTTGATGCTATTAGATTCGGTAGCTGATATTTCTTGTACAGAGCTGTGCATACCCTGTAATTTTCTTCTACATGAGCATCAGACACAAGTTTTTCTTTCAAGCTGTCAGGAAGGCTAGCTAGGGCACTGCTTGAAGGACAACAAACAAAACAAACAAGAAAGTTCAAATCAGAGGGAACGTTAGAAGAGAATTGCAGTACAAGAAAAGAAATCTATCCTTATCAAGATATACCTGGTAACCCCACGAACAAGGCCCCATCTGTAGCCAACATTTACAGATTGCCTAAACCCAAAATTGAAGCCCTCCTGGGCAGAGTCCTTCTGCCCTTCTGTTATACCATCCCTATAGCCCATCTAGAGTAAAATCAGAAGCAAAAGATTTTTTAACAATGCCTTCTCTACTATCAATGAAAACTGCAGAAGAATAATCTAATAGTAAGTATATGCCACATTTATCATGCCTTCATCTTTAGATACTGAACTACTACTACTCTGTGATGTGTTGTACTTTTCCATGAAAATTAAAGATACTAAGCTAGCAGGATGAAAAATTGGAACAG
>CM014272.1:74774195-74786393 GCA_004135705.1 Alloteropsis semialata | reverse complement strand
CGGAGAGGCGATGCGGCCAGGACAGAGATTTCCTGCAGCCAAAATGAGGATGGAGGGCAGAAAAGAACGGTGCCACATTCCAAACTCGCATAGTTAGGCCCTGTTTAATTGGGGTGAAAGGGTGAAAAGTGATAAAAAGTTTATGCATTGGGTCGCGTGCACAGAGAGAAGAAATGAACTGATATGATTTTCGAGGTGGAAAGAGAATGGAAAATTTGAGGAATTAAACAGGGCCTTAGTGGAAGTGTGGAACATATATCGCCACAAAAATGTCAACTGGTTCCTTGATTATATCCTCACGTCACAGGAGGATCATCTCCGTTCCATTGACCATATCGAGACTGACGCCTACATGCATGTAAAGCGTGTTGTTTGGCCATTTCTTTGCTAGCAATCCACTCACGCCTACACACACAGTGACAGATTCTTTTTTTTTCCCTTAGAACAAAGGGGGAAACTCGCCGGTGCTCTCCCTAGCCGTTTAAAAATTTAAAGGTCGTTGACATGCTATCAGCAAGAGCCAAGAGGATATGTAATGCTATATCATGCAATTGCTCATTTTCTTCGTCAAAAGGTTTGAAAAAGAAAAGATGAAATATGCTCTTATAGGATAACAAAAGTGAAGCGGTTTCTCTGTCATAATCGATCGTGCAAATTGTGCACATTATCTTTACATATATATATACATGGCAGTTTTGTAATGTAAAAGTTCAGATTAGCGGCCATCCACATCCACGTGCACCACATGACCGACAAGTAGATATCAAAGCCAGTATTTTATCATTGAGAGCTCGGCTTCCTACAGTTTCACGTCTCCCAAATTATATCAAGATCACAGTTACTGGCTTACTGATACGCGCATCCACGTGTACCACATGTTTGTTACTCACAGATAAGAAACCGCCAGTGGCTACAGAGCCCAAACCTCCGTTTGTAGCCCAACCAAACTACGTAGGGTATGTTTGAGACATAGTTTACCATATTTAACTTTAGTCAAGTGTGACAAACCACAAAAAAGTGTGACAAAAAAATTGAAGCAACACTTTGCCATGGCTAAAAGAATCTTGCTATATTTTTGTTTCTATGACGTGTGGAGGCAAAAAATTTTTGTCTAAGATTGGCTGACAACAAAACACTTACTAATTTGGTTAAAATTATCTAAGGTTTGGTGTGGCAAAGTATGGCTAGAAACCAAACACCCTCATAGCCTCTACGGAACGCTTGACAAGAAGCACGAACCTAAACTCCAATGTACACCTCTCGCACAATTGCAAAAGCTATCTTTAGTCCCATTTGGAAATATTTTTTCTCCCGATTTTGCAACTATGAAACATATCCAGGACTAAAGGGCGAACGTGTTTAGTCCCAGGTGCGGAAACCAGGACATTGCACAAATATTGAACAGTACGTGGAAGATGTTGTCGGCAGTTTGGACCACCAACGAGAAAATTTGCTGTCATACGTCCATGCTCGGATGTCTTAGCACTCAAGAACACAAGATGTATATTGGTTCAGGCAACATGCCCTACGTCTGGTCCGGTGGTGATTTGCTCATATTCCAAAGCCTGAGAACACACTATGTGTGCATTTTTATGTCTAATTGTGATTGTGGATATAAAGTTTGAATAAACAAAAGAACTGAAGATATAAGAATGGCGTTTCATAATTTAGTATTTAATTCTCGTTCTGTTCCGTTTGTGATTGTGGACATAAGTTTGAATAAATAATTGTCATTGAAACTAAAGGATGTAGTTTGTAATCATCAAGGATAGTTTTTGCATACAGTTATGGTGTTATGATGATGATGCATGGAAGTGTGAGTGGTGCAAGTATTTGATAATAAATCTTAATGTCTTTTTTGGCAAATTACGCAATTAAGTTCAGTGAACTGTTCCAAGTTGTTGTTGGGTGGTCATTATTTGCATGCTCTGCCCGGAATGCAATCATAAAGTTGAAAGTACTAGATATTCCTAAAGGCGTACCATCAAAAAAACTTCCTTGCTTATAAAAAAGGTAACAAAGGGAAGAAAAAATATATCTATACCCCCGTGTATTCTATTTAAGTCACCTCCCTACTCTTTTTTAAGGAAAAGGGCTATGTATCATATTTCATACTTAATGCTCTCCAATTCGACCAAAAATTATATAGTTACTATGGTTTAGTTACTTTGTTTATCTTGTGATGGATGCATTTTCAATAGCAGTTTATATAGTTTTTCTTCCTTTCTAAATGTGGTTTCATGACTGACCAATGAAGTTATGTTCTTGTGGTTAGTGTGGGTCTTTTTTATTTACAATTTTTCTAGTTGCCTTAACTATGTGGATCATAAAATTTGATTGCTAGAGCAGCTAGCACATTTTCAATGATATGAGCACATAAAACAAAGATATCTACTTAAAAGCTATAGGAGTTGTATCGAGCGCCACTGTACCAATTGTTCATTCTTTAGGCTGCAACCAATGTTTCAATCTTCCCGTTAAGAAGCTTCTTGATGCTATGTAATTTTCCTATTAAAAATCTTCTTGTTGGTATCAACGCGAGCAAGATGCTTCCAATCCCATTGTCATTTCATTGCTGGAGAATCTCTTTCCATGCGGTTTATTGAAAGGCAGACGTGTCCGCTAGAACGTGTACGAGAGCATCCTAGTACCGTTGAGTTATGTGATAATGATCTGAATGTGGATTAATTCTGTATTTTTTGGACAAGTGTTATTAGCTAAGAAAATTCTAGAACTCGAACAAGCCCTTTAGATGCTTTCTGCTTCTGCTGACGGACCCTGCTGATGGTAGTCGTGTAATCTTATAGGTTGTGATTGGTATGGTGCATAAGGGCCTACCCAGGCTTCCATACTGCAGCCTGGCCCTGATTGGAAGGCTGCATAGGGCCTTTAGCCAGACTTAGCTTGTGCAAAAGACCTTGTACGACCTGCATTGCTGGGAACGAGCTTCATTTGCGTTCTTAGCTTATGCAGTCTGCACAAGGTGTCGGTGGCCAATACAGCCGATTCGGCTCACCGCAGGACGCGTATCGCCGCCGCTCGCGCCATGCCGCCTCGCACCGTCAACACCACCGCTCCTAGCAGGCCATATCGCAATACATACCGTCGACTAGAATTGCTGCACCTCCTCCCGTGTTTCACTGCATCAAAGCACCTCCATCTGCTTAGCCGTTTAAGGCTTGAAGAGCACCCACATCGAAGCAGCGGCCACCGCAAGTTATGGCCATGGCGGGGTTGTTGGCATGGCAACATTGTTCCAGTGGAGTACCTGCACGGCTACACCTGCAGGCGACGCACGCGTGCTTCTTGCCGAAAGTGCTGCCGATGTTAACCTCCCCGAGCGAGCAGCCATGGTCAAGGAAGAAACCAACTTTCAATAGATTTTTTCCCCACCATATCGAAGTAGTAGATCAGATCGAAAGAAGCAGGGATGAGGAATCGATATTTTATTCTTTATTTCTTTATTTTTCCTTGTTCATCGTATCTGCCTCCTCTTCAATTTGGTCTGCTCTACTACTTGGATTTCAAGGCTCTGCTATTGCGGCTTGCTTATCCGATGTAGGTGGATTTTGTGATTCTTATGTTACTCAAATGGAGAAATTTTGTGCTTGATTTAGGCACATAAGTCGATTGCTGGGTGGTGCTTTGATTGATCTGAACAAGCAATAAAAATTGAAGAAATGAGAGAGGTGGTCGTGCTTGTGCAAGAAGAGAACCAATGGAGAAAGATGCTCCTAGCTTGGTGAAGAAGAAGCTACTCAGGAGTGGTGATGGTAGTTCTAACTCACCGTAGCAGAAAGAAGGTCATGCCAACAAGACCAATACAGGCAAACAAACACCAACTTGCGTCGATTTGGAGATCTTGTGCACCCAACCAAACACGGACCTAATTGGCTGCGTAAGCCTGGCTTGAGCTGGCCATGCACTACTTCTAGCTAGGCTTAGGCTAGACCAAGCAACCAATCACTACCATATTGTTGTGTGAGTTTGAATGCTGTTTTTGAAGCATGATTTGTGCATTGTTGTGAACGTGTGCTGAAATGTAATAATGTCCATTCAGAATAATCGGGTTCATGCGACCTACCATTGCCGCTTAGCATCGTGAAGAGGGGTGTTTTTCACTCACAGTCACAGATCATAGTTACTGGAGTGGAAAAGACGAATGTTGTAAATTACCGACTCGTACCTTTGCAGCAGGATTGGGAAAGGTAAATGAGACTTTCGTATCACACGTATGTAAACCCGTTGGGAGGGATGGGTTTCGATTCGGAAATGATACTACGGCACCGACGAACGCAGTCGCAACGGCCAGCACACCGAAAGAGAGCCATCGTCTCTAGCAATAGCAAGGATGGGCTTGTGGCTACCTCGCACCCGCTGGCACAACACAGGCGTCCCAAGCTAAGCATATTTGTAGAATTTTTTTGGATGTTTTCCAAGGACTTCTAAAAAAATGTTTACCAATATGACAGTAAAGGGAAAATGGAGGAGAGAATTCCTCATTTGCCATCGAAAACAGAGTTTCTTATTTGTCATTGAAATTTCTTAAGTTCGATATCTGCCATCGATTTTAACTTTCGTGTCTTATCTTCCACTCCATGGTTATTTTACTATTAGGGGTTGTTAAGCAGGAGGCACAAAGACATTTTTACTTGTGGGTATGGAATAAATTTTGAGGTGATTTGCTTCCATAAGCTTGCCACAACTCCAATGGAAAAGCAGGTGTTCATGAATATCTCTCACTAATAAACGCATCCATCCATAACCATTTTATTATATCTTAGAAATAAAATTATTGAGAAAACATATATCCATCTTATTATATCTTAGAAATAAATCTAAGACAGAAATTGGGCCGTGGATGCGCATAAACAATTGTTTTTATTGGCCAGCTTGGCCCATATTCGTTGCTCGTTATCTTTCTCTTCGAAAGTGCAGTCATCCACTCATCAATCATATGTGAAATCACCAAAAGAGGAAGTTGCATGCAGTCAAGGCTTGCGACGCAAAACACAGGGCCGTCGTCGTCCTTCTCGCCTCCACCACCGTCGGTGCCCCTTCTTTCCCACCTCCGGCAACTCGCCGGAGGCTGGAGGGAGCGAAAATCCATCTCTCTAATAGTTTTTATTAGATCGAGTCTAAATTAGGGTTAGTGTTTCTTCATGCCGAGTTTCTTGGTATTGGAGATTTGTTTCCTCCTTCTCCTTGTGGGCGATGGAGAGGAGGTAGGATGGATTTGGTATCTCCATGGCGACTCCGATGAAGATGATAGCGGCAACTACAACATTAGCAACTTTCTTGGCATAATGGCATGGAGAATTAGGTTTTCGGGCTACGACATCGAGGCGGGGATGATGTTGTCATCATGGAAGAGTTTTCTCCGGTCCTGTTGACACCAGATTTTGACTCGGCTAGGATTGTGCATGACAGAGCTAAGGCTAAGGCCGAGTCCGACTCTGAGTGGTCTCCGATTCCGATCGGAGTTCGTCTGATAGAGTCCGATTCCGATCGGAGTACATCCGATAGAGTCCCAATCGGACACGGAACAGAGAAGGCCGGAGCATGTACGACTTCTGAAGGGGAGATGCGTCTGGAAGCTTCTTCAAGGCCTGATTGCGCGGCAATTGTATTTTGGTAGTTATAGATTAGTTTGCTTTAAATAAATTAGAGATATTGTCGTAGCCGGTAAGGATTAGTTAGATTTTCAGGGTATAAATATAAACCCTGCGCCATTGTAAAAGACGTTCACGCAACCAATCAGTACAACATAACTTTCGGCCCTCGTGCCAACAACACTTTTCGTCGAGTTCTTCAGCAAGCAGGGCTGCATCATGTTGACCTCCGATTTGTCTGTAAGTGCGACACCTATCGAATTAATTTAGGCTTTAGATTGAGGCGTATCGCCCTTCTTCGTTTAGTTAATTCACCAATTTACCAAGTTGTTCAAGGCTTTAGATTGAGGCGTATCGCCCTTCTTCATTTAGATCGCTTACCTCTTACCGTATCTTGTTGATTTTACCTTATCGGCTTAAATCTGTCTGAAAGATCTATCTTGCTTTATTGTGATTCAAATTTCATAATAGATCTGTTCTTATTGTTTATATAGCTGATTTAGATTCAATAAGCAAGTTACAAATAAATCTAGTTTAAACGAGTTCTTTGATACACATCGATTTATCAGAGTAGGCAAGCTAATCGGTGCTCTGCTAACAACGCTGTCTCAAAATCGATCCAATTGTTATGAGATTCAGTTTGTCTATTACCTTTGGAAAGATGCATATTAAAGAATGAGTCTAAATTAGGTTTATCTCCAATTTAGCTTTATAGTCAATGGTTTATTTCAAATACATGTCACATCATCACGAATCGGACTCAAGGCCGATGGTTCATGCTCTCAAATCGGCCTTCTCTTTATGTTGATCCGATTTGCTGGAACGAATCGGGGCTTTGGCAGATGAGTTCCTTGTTGTTTACTGATTAAACTCTACCTTGTCAATTTCAGGTCAAATTGACTGGCACGCCATAAACCTCAAGATTTTGGACCTGCACTGAAATCAAGCAAATCTTCCAGGCCACAGTGTTAATTTTCGAGAGTCAACGCCTGACTTTTTGGACGTCAATAGGTCCTTTCACCGTTTTGTTATGGCAAGATCTGGCCATAATGGAGGACCGGTGATAATAGATCTGCCCCTCGAAACGATTACATTTGGTTTTGAGTTGGAAAGATTAGGGTCAGTTTTCCCTATTCTTCCGTGGTAGAATGAAGAAGAAGCAAGACACAAGAAAGAAGAAGAAGATTATGCTCAAGTCCGTCTACAGGAATGTAGGCCGCCATTCTTTGGGCACCTATTCTCTGCCTGTTTGCTGAGTGTTTGTCTGTGCGGTCATCTATATGATTTTTCATACAGGCTTGGAATTGAGATTTGGAATTATATGCTGCATAAATACCATAGAGATGAATAGAGGTTTGTGAGTACACTTGTAATCTTTGTATTACAAAGATGCTTGTAAATGAGAATGTACTAAGCTACAATTTAATACAATTTTTCACCTAAAAAAGATCATATGTGAAATGCACTAGCCATGGGTGTTTTGGTAATTTCACGGTGGCAAACGGTGGCACAGTATAAAGGAGTGAATGAAAATGGTAAATAAGGCCTCAAAATTAAAACTGATGGCAAATAAATAACTTGAAATTTTTGAATGGCTGATAAGGAAGCACATATTATTCCTATGGAAATAAGAGAATTATATCAAAATGGAGTATCAAGGTGAGATATTGTGGTTTCAATTGAAGCTGTATTGTTTAAAAAAAATGAGGCTGAATAATTGAATCAAGGGAAGGAAATTTGTTTGTACTGAAAGATAGGGCAGGGCCTATTGGGACGACAATCCATGGCTGGGTGCCAACGGGCCTACTTGGGCTTGGCATGAGGCATCCAGCGCTTGGCTTGCGTGCGAGCAAGGCCGCCGGCACTGCGAGGCTGGCATGACAAGGTCTCGGTGGCACTGTGGGTCCGGCATGCCAGGTCGGCGGCGCTGCGAGGCCATGAGTGGGAGAGTCGATGTCGCCGGCATGCGAGCGAGGAGGTAAACAAGGTAAGGCGACAGGTATGCAGGCCACAACGTCGTGTTGGTGTTGCACTTGCGGATGCGCGTGGTGGCGCTCGGCTGCGTGCCATGTGTGTTGCGGTGGCGCTCTGTTGCTTATATGGGCGGGGTTTTAGCTTCCTCAAATGGCGAGCTCACTGCAAGCGGGGATTTTTTATATTTTTATATTTTTATTTTATAATTTTCAAAAATAAATATCCGATCTAAAAATTTGCAGATCTATAGTCATTCCGCCGTTTGAAATGGCTACAGCCAAATGAATCGGCGGTTTTTGCACTGTAGCAATCTTACCGCCAATTGAATCGGCGGAATCTCTTGTCTAGACAGTATATTTTCAAAAAATTATAACTAATTTATATGAAATCGGATTGTGGGATATGGGTACCCCTGGACCCACTACCGACCGGGTAGCCAGTCGGCCTGGTCCCACGTCTGACAAAGGATGTGGGCCGACCCCAGGGCGGCCCACGAGGATCCCAGGCTTACTAGATAAAGATGGAGAATACTTGGCCCGCAAGGCATGAGGCGAGATGTACTCGGATCTTCCCCGGGTATCACGGAGATTGCATGGCAACCGACTCAAATTAGTTTTCTGATTTGAGCCGGACAATAATTAGAAATAATCGAATTGTAAACCCTAGGCCGTCAGCCTATATAAGGCGGCCTAGGTCGACCCCCTTAGACATCGAATCTAATCCCTCATCGAATACTCTCCCCCTCCTTGTAACCACGATCTCGCCGTTGTTCTCCGGAACCTCGTCGAGCGAAGCAATACAAGACCCCCGAGTACAGGACGTAGGGTATTATACCTCCGGGTAGCCCGAACATGTATAATCCCTGTGTCCCTGTGTTACCTCGAGCTCCCTAGTCCTGCGATCTCCCTTTGCCTACAAATCAACCATCTGGGTACCCCGGGTGGACTGCCGGACGATAACTCCGACAGTTGGCGCGCCAGGTAGGGGTGATCGCGGGGCAATACAGCTAACTCGATGGCAGACCGTCGCTGCGTCATCTTCCCCGACTCCGTTGCACTACGCATCTTGAAGGCGTCAGTTTTTTTGCTGAGATCCACTCCGCCGCCTCCGACTCCACTACGACGCCCGACGTCTCCACCTCGACCAGCTCCGCGCTGACCTCACCCCCGGTCTCCCCGTCAGTCATCGCCCCGCTCCAGCAGCGGCTCGATGCAATCTCCATCAACGACCAGGCTCCAGGCCTGAGCGCTCGCCAGAGCATCCCACCTCCGGGCGAGCTCCATGCCGGGCTGGATCGCGTCCAGGACACCATAGCCGAGTGCATTACCATGTCGGAGGAGGCCCTGCACCGATCCCACAAATCGCTCTCGCTACGGTTCCGCAATGCTTCCTCAATCTACTCGGCTCAGCTCCGAGAAGACATGTCTCAGATTGTGACACCCCTAGTGTCACTATAGTAATTAAGAACCCTAATGAACTTAACTAAACCAATAATAACATGCATCATTTCATGATCATCTTGTTTGTGCATAAATGTGTATGCTTGGCCCCAAATCAATTACCAAAGTTAAATGCTAGTAAATGCAAATGAGAGTTGGAGAGAGAGGTCCTCGTGGCTTTGACTAAGACGATGTGTATTCGGTCCTATTAGACCTTTGAACATGAAATAAACCTTAGCCCTTCAAGATTCAAAACAAAACAAACTTGAAAAGTGCAAATACCGCTAGCACAGCAAGTTGCGGTGCTGGTTTCAATGGTCACCCAACAATCTATGCTCTAGTGACTTAACCTCATCTAGTGACTTAACCCCTTAGGCCCGGATGACCGACTATTGCAGTGGTTACTTTACTGCCATGACCGCAACAGTCGGTCACCTTTGAAAATTTGAAAATACTCTCTGGATTGAAAGACTGTTGCGGTGGTCCCTCACTTGTACACCACTGCAACATTCCATGGTCGTTTCATTTACACTCATTATCCAAGCCACCAGATGTTGCGGTCCTTGCCCAAGACATGACCGCAACAGTCTGTGCTCCTGAGGAACAGTAAAATTCGTCTCTGGATTGAGAGACTGTTGCGATGCTACTCATGATGGACTGCTGCGGTGCCCCATCCCCATCACCACAGTAACAGTCGGTGGCCCGCGAATTTTGGATTTGACCTTCGTCGACATAGTATTTTTGGACCCACGGACTGTTGCGGTGAGGGTTTTACCCCATCACCGCAACAGTTGGTCCCCAACCACCGCGCCGGCATGGGCGTCTCCGACGCCGGTATGGACGTCCGCGCCGCCGTGGACATGTGTCCGCGCTCCCTCGTGCCTCATGTGAAGCCTATGCCCCTATGTCACGCCACGTCCGCGAGTGGAGGACCGATTTCAACCACTCTCGTACCTTCCCTTTGCCGAGCTAAGTGGCTTCCTCCACCGGATTCACCATCTTCACTTCGCCAATTCGCGATTCCACACGCCCCGAGCTCGCTCACCTCGCCCTCTCCTCGTCCAAACCATCCCCGGCCATCTCTCCCCTTCCCTTCGCCTTCCCTGAGCCGGGACACCACCGCCGGCCAGGAGCTTCACCAAGCAGAGCTTGGGTTTTTGCTCAAGGTAGAAGAAGCAAGGACCCCGGGGTAAGAGTAGGGGGTTTTTTCATAGAATTCTAGAACTCGTGTGCAAAAGGGTTGTTTGAGTGAGGAATTGCTTCATGCACTAATGTATGTTATAAAGTTGTTCATTGTTTCATGAATCCTAGGCATAAGTTAAAGATGCAAAGCCACCCTTGTTGGTTTTGACATAATTAGTGGAGTGGAGTAGGGTATCTAGTGGCTAGAGTTTACTCATGATTTTAGGGGATTGAGAGTTGGTTAAGCTAATGAAGTAGATAAAGTAATAAACATATATGCACGTAATGAAATCTGGCAATTTTGTTGAAATTACTCTGAAGTTTAGGAACCCTCACAAAAGGAATTAGCCTCTGAATACATGTGGTTGGTATTGGTAGATTAGATTTTCTTCTAGCTAGTAGGGGGTAAGACCGGCCCAGACCGGTCGGACTGGTGTGGCCAGCCGGTCAGACCGGTCCCTGTGCTAATTAAATCTCTTAGTTATTTGTGCTCCATAAATGATTGACTAGTGATGCGAGTTGTTGTAAATATTCTTGTAATTGATCGCTTATGCATTCATGCATCTCATGCATACGTTTGCATCTCATGTAGAGCACACCATTACTGACGGAGTGTACGAGATCGAAGTCGAGCCCGAGGGAGATCCAGTTGCTGCGGAAGTGAACTACTCTACTGCTCAAGACCCGGACCAAAGTCCGGAAGGGCCCAAGGCCACCGGTGATCAGGAAGGCAAGCCCCGGAGCATAACCTATTGTTAAACTAACACTCCTTCCTTTATGCCTTAATTTGTGTATTAAAGTTTTGAAGAGTTGAATGTCGTATAGAATGCTATGCTTAATTAGAACCGGTAGAAGTCGGGTGATTGCCTTGTCACTCGCGAGATATAGGTTTCTACCTTATGATTATTTTTGAAGTTCGACATGCGGGGCTTGTGCGATATTCATGTTTGGTTGAATGTCCCGCTTGTACAGAGAATTGTTGGCTAAGGCATGGATCGTGTGGCGATATTGGTCAAGCTTTTGAAGTTACTAATAGTATGTCGGGAAATATGGTAAACTGGTAAACCTAGTACTTGATTCAAACTGGCGTCTGACGGGTCTTCTTACTCCATTGGGCGAGGGGAGATGATGGTGAGTGTAGCAGTGGCCGTGGCACAAGTTTGCCTGGGGCACCTGGGGTCCGTTGGGGCGTGCACTCGGGTGAAGTGGGCCCTGATGGCAGATGGCAGGGAGAGATGGGAACGGTTGCCCCGTGAGGTCCTGGGTGTCTCTCACGGGTCGTGCGATTAGGTTGTTCCATGCATGGTTAAAATCAACTCGAGTTGTCCGTCCTTCGCGGTTACATGAAGCTGCTTGATCTCTTTTCACACATCAGTGTGCTTGGGCCAAGTGAGTAGAATTGTGGTTAGATGAAAAATATTGTTATCATGTCAATCAATTATTTTTCCACACTGATTGTTATTGGATAGTTTGGCAAATCTAGCAATGGTTAGTCTCAAACTAACTTGGCTAAAATCTTGAAAATAGGATCAACTTGTAGATGCTTTTTGGCAAAACAAACCCCATAGCCTTAAAGTCTTGCATGTCTAGAATTTAACCTGGTCGGGTAAGCCTTGCTGAGTATTAGTATACTCAGCCTTGCTTGTGGCTAATCTTTTTCAGATAATGGTGATGGCTACGATCCGATTGCTGCTTTGACTTGGCCTTGCATGCTCCCTGATGGTTGGACTGTGGAGCGGGTGCCGTCTGAGTCCGACTCAGGCCGCGGTGACTAGGTGTTGTGCGAGGGCTCCGCATGATATCTTTTGCTTCGATGTTTTAGACTTCCGTTGTATATAACTCTGGTTTGTAATAACTAAAACATATGCTCTGTATTTGTATAATTATCTATGCGAACCATGTGATGTAAAATTTATGATGAGTTGTACTGCCTGAGCCCATCTTTGAGTGGGACTGCTGCTATTTCGTTTCGGTCAAGAGAAAAGGTGGTT
>CM014272.1:74696563-74774105 GCA_004135705.1 Alloteropsis semialata | reverse complement strand
CCAGGGATCGCCGACTGGAACGAAACGCTAGCCGAGCCCGACGCCGTGCTGAAGAAGCCCTCCTGCCCCCGGCAGCGGCCGGAAATCCCGCGGCTGCCGCAGCCGCCGGTGAACCTGCAGCCCCTGCAGCTGTCGGAGTAGTTCCCCCGGGGGCCCCACCAAGACAACAGCCTCCTCCTCGAGGTCCATGTGGTGTCGAGCCTCAAAACCTCGATGGAGCATTCGCCCGGGTGCCGTTCCGCACGCCCCAGGCTAACGTCGCTGCCGCTTTCACCGAGCTGGGACACATGCCCGACACCCCCGAAGTGCAGCGTGCCCGAGCTCAGTTGGAAGCAGCCCAGGAGCAGATCGAGCGATCGTATCGCGCCAGATCCCGATCTGGTCGATCAAACTCGACTCATTCTTCAAGCCGCCGTTCTGCTCATAGCAGATCGGATCGAGGTCATCCTCGCCAGAGGAACCCCCCATTACCCGTCGTCGACGAAGAGGTGGCCCAGAACCACCACGATGATGAAGAAGAGGAGCGACACAACCCACGCAATGCGGACCAGCGCCAGGAACGCTACCAGGAGCGCCGCGACAGGCGCCAACGACATCGCCAGCCTGACGATCTTCGCGATCGCATCAGGGGGTACGCCCGCGACATCCGTGCCGAACTCGATGCTCGGCACCAAGAACGTGATGCCGCTGAGCTCGAGCGCCGTGAACGATACGACCGGGACTACGGCCGACCCGACCACCAGCCGGTGGGGGAGGCAGGTGATGCTGGAGCAGAAGACGACGAATGCCGCGTTGTTAACGAGCTCATGGAGCGCGAGCAGTATGACGTGCGGTATGGCCCTCCGCGAGACGACCATCGCCAATGGCGTGATGACGCTTGGCCCCAAGCCGACCCAGTCCGACCTCCCCGCCGCGACTATCGCAATGCCGAGGAGGAAATCTTCGATGGCTTCGGTGCCTTCACCGCTCGACTCCGCGCCATCCGTTGGCCCGAGTCCTTCAAGCCAGCCCTCGTGGAGAAGTTTGACGATCGCTCTGACCCCAAACTTTGGCTCAAGATGTACCACACAGCAGTCAAGGCCGCTCACGGCTCCAATGACCAAGCTGCCGCCTACTTCCCTGTGATGTTAGGCAAGTAAGCACTCCTGTGGCTTGAAGGCGTCCCTTGGGACACCATCGACAGCTGGGCCGACCTCTGCCACGCCTTCACCAAGAACTACCAGGCGAGCTACACTCGGCCAGGCACCAGATTCGACCTGGACAATGTAAAGCAGAAGAAGAGGTGAAAGTCTCCGAGACTACACCGACCGTTTCTTCGACAACCGGAACATGTCGAAGACCGAGATGTCATTGACGCGTTTCGGCGCGGTCTCATAGACAACCAGCTGTTCCGCACGCTCTTCAAAACCAATTTAGTCACGGTCTCCGACCTAATGGAGGTGGTCAACCTGGAGGTGCGGGCCGACCAAGCCGAGCAAGCTCAGTTCAAGAGCAAGCAGAAGCGCCCAGAAGAAGACGACCGGGTTGAGAGCTCGAAGCGCCACGAGCCGCTACACGGGCGCAAGGCGGGCCCCGGGCCCCTTGTAGCCCTGGCAGAAGAAGAAAGCCGGCAGGAACCCAAGTTCCTTGCCGAAGAATTCCACGACACACTGAACGATTAGTGCCCATTCCACAAGGACGCAAAGCACAATCTCCGTGATTGTCATGCATTGCTTAAAGAGCTCGGCGCCCTGCCGCCGACCAAGAAACAACGCTACAACAACAACGGCGGCCGCTACAACAACTACCGCCGCGACGGCTACAACGGCGACCGGCGGGATGACTACCGCCGCAGAGAAGACCGCGACCGCTGCGACGACTATCGACGCGGCGAGCGCGACCGTGACGCTCCGGCCCGCAGGGACGACCAACGTCGCCAAGACGATGAACGCCGCCTACCACCACCGCCAGAAGCCACCAGACGGGCCAATGGCGACTTCCAGCACGCTGACTGCCAGGTCAATGTCATCATCGGGGGGCCCGGCGCCTTCCTAAATCGGCGCAAGGGCAAGCTCCATAAGCGCGAGGTGAAGATGGTCTCTACCAAGCCAGTGGAATATCTCCAGTGGTCGGAGACGCCCATTACCTTCAGTCGCGCCGACCATTGGGTATACTTTCCCGAGCCAGGGTCATACCCACTCGTCGTCGCTCCGGTTGTCGAACGGGTCCTCCTCTCCAAAGTCCTGATCGACGGCGGGAGCGCCCTGAACATCATCTTCACCAGTACCCTCAACAGCATGAGGTTCGACTACAGCAGGCTCCTGAGCGCCGAAGATCCGTTCTTTGGCATCGTGCCAGGAAAAGCTTCCTACCCGATAGGAAGAGTTGCCTTACCAGTCACGTTCGGCACGGCCGACAACTACCGCACGGAGTTCCTGTACTTCGAGGTAGCTGACTTCAAGAGCTCCTACCACGCCATCTTTGGCAGGCCCATGCTGGCCCGATTCATGGCGATCCCGAACCACACTTGCCTGGTTCTGAATATGCCGGCGCCTAATGGCGTCCTCTCCATCCGTGGAGACATCAAGACCTCCTTCGAGTGCGACGGGAAGGCTATCAAGATAGCCGAGTTGTCCCAACAACTCGGCAATGCTACCTTACTGGCGGAAGAAGCCCCCAAGACGGCAGCCGGCGAGCCCGTACTCCCGGAACAGAAGCAGCAGCCCACGGCGCTGGCACCCGCATACGCCTCCAAAGCAAGATCTACAACTTTATATGAAAATTGTAGTTCTCGACAAGATCTACAACTTTGTAGTTCAAATAATTTTCATTCAGAGCCATCTTTGTGCTAAAATAATCGATAGAAGCTTCAGATCTAAAATTTAATTTCAGATCTGAAGATTGTGTCGATTATTTGAGAACTAAAATTGCTCCTAATAAAAAAGTTTATACTACAAAGTTGTAGATCACCTCGAGTCCTACAATATTTGTATAAAGTTTATCTCCATCTGAGTTCATATAAATTAGTTATGATTTTTTGAATGTGTATTGTTCAATATTCAAACCAAAAATTAAATTTTAAATCTGAAAATTCTGTCGATTATTTGAGCATACAGATGGCTCTGAATGAAAATGGTTTGAACAAAAAAATTGTAGATCTCGTCGAGGACTACAATTTTTATATAAAGTTCATCTCCATCCGAGTTTATATACATTAGTTATGATTTTTTGAAAATATATTGTTTAGATAAGTGAAATTCCGCCGGTTCAGTTGGCGGTAAGATTGAAAAC
Source organism: Alloteropsis semialata (assembly GCA_004135705.1). Taxonomy (NCBI): domain Eukaryota; kingdom Viridiplantae; phylum Streptophyta; class Magnoliopsida; order Poales; family Poaceae; genus Alloteropsis; species Alloteropsis semialata. The sequence goes on along the minus strand of CM014272.1, from coordinate 74,770,835 downwards.
AACCGATTCATTTGACTGTAGCCATTTCAAACGGCGGGATGAGTATAGATCTGCAAATTTTTAGATCACATATTTATTTTTAAAAAATTGTGAAATAAAAAATATAAAAATATAAAAAATTCGCAAGCGGGACTGGGATTCGAGCATTGAGCTCGGCTGCCAAGTGCCAACAAAACAGAAGAAGGGCCTAAGAAACGAGGGGTAGTTGGGCTTGCAAGCAGGCCCACGCACTTAGTATGGCCCAGGTGCGATTGGCTACCCAAAAGGCCCTTGTACGTTTTTGGAGGCCCATGTATGCACAGAAAAAAAAAACTTGACGAATGAGGAAGGACATGTAGCCCAACTGATCTCCGGCTTGTACTTCCTGCGCTACTCTTCTTCATTGCTGCTCGCCGGCGGCCTCCACCACTAGCAAAAGTGTCGAACAAGTTTGCACCACATTTTTAAATTCCACTATATAGGTAGTGAAAGAAAAAGAAAGTATGTACAAGGCTACAACGACAGATGCAGGGGATTTCCCACGTATTAGAGTTGTTTCTGCGTTACCGAAAGCAGACAAGCTGCCAAGTATATTAAGGAGGTGTTTAGTTCCATCCATTTTGCAAAATGGAGGTGCCTTGGACCGCGTGCACTGAGAGAAAAAAGTGTATTGAAAATTGTGCGTTTTGCAAAATGGATGGGAGAGGGAGTGAACTAAACACCCCCTAATTCTAGCAGTAGTTCCCGAGATATTTCTGCAGTGTAAAAACTACTGCACATCCTAACCAATAAAAGCAGTAGCCATACAATGCGAAGTCCTGCGTGTCAGGCCAGTCTCAATGGGGAGTTTCATGAGAGTTTTATGGCATTAAATTTCAATGCCACATCAGCAAAATTGCTGACTTGGCAAGATAATTAATAGGATGGGTTTCACCATATGAGAGAGAAGTTTCATCCCATGTCACAATGAAACTCCCATTGACACTGGCCTAACAAGTTTGCGCCGGTGCCTCCGATCGATCGTCGATATTTCTTGTTATGATTCGAGGCGCCCTCGGCGCCCAACCGCGATGGACACGTCAGCAAAAATCGCGTAGCCCGTCTGATCAAGATCCAATGGCTAGTGATGCACCGTTGCCGATGACTTTTTTCATTTAGGCCCTCGCATTTTAGAGAAATTCAACCCGTGGTCCTCGAGCGCTCGCGAAATATCTCCCCTCTCTATCGCACCAGCCGCGGTCTTGCCGCCGCCGGCCGTCCCGGCCCTCCGTGGCTTGCCGCCACCGCGGATCAGCCCCAGCAGCCGCACCGCCGCCGCCGGCTCTCCAAGCGATCCACCGCGGGCTCGTCCCACCATTCTCGCCGCTGCCCGGAGACCGCACGAGCAGGCTGGGGCCGCGCCGCGTCCAACCGCCGCCCCCTGCCGGGCCACTAGCGCCGCCTCGCCAGCCCCAGCGCGGTGCTCCCTGCCCCTCCCCTACTGCGCCTCCCTCCGCCTACAAATCGGGCCGCTCCGCGAGCGGGCACGGTAGCCCCCCAAGTCGGGCAAGCCGCGTTGCTCCACCTCCCCGCTCCCCCTGCATCGTCTCCGTCCGCCTGCAGTCCAGGCCGGCAAGGGAGCGGTCATGCTGCAGCGGCCGTCGTTCCCGAGCCCCAGCAGCCCCTCGCGTCATGCCCGGCCCCGCTGCCGCTACACCCGTCGGATCCGGCTGTCGACGGAGACCCTCGCCGGTTGTCAATGGAACGTCGTCGCCTTGCAGATGGAGGACCACAAGCACCACCTCGATGCGCTCCACTTCGGTGCGCACGCTGACCTCGACTTCACGTCTCCAAGCGAATCAAGGTGAGCCCGCCGTGAGCCTCTTCTGCACCTCCTGATTCCCTCCAATCATGTCATTAGGGTTCAATTTTGAACTTCGTGATTTACTTTGAAAGATTTCTGCCACAACACACATACTGCTTGCTCCAGATGCAGTACGGCGTAGCGGAACAACAGATTCAGAAATTACCACTGGTCATTTCCACGTCATGATCTTCTGTCATTTGCTTGCTGTATGTATCCATGTCGATTTGTAGATTTATCAAGGCTTTGTTTTTTTATTAACATATCTGAACTCCATACAATTAACTTTATATGCATACGATTAATCATGTTTAACCCTTTTTATGAGGTTTGAAGTGTCAATTAACTTGATATGCATAAAATTAACTTGATATGTTTAATTTTGCAGTCTATCATACATGATAATTTTCAATATGTTTCTCTAAATGCACTAAGGAAGTTTCCACTTCATCCTGATCATGCAGCAAATTCCTACACTGAGCAGTTTGCAAAGCTAATTTTAGGTTCACCATTCAGCTTGTACTCTGAACCATTGACATTTTCCAAGTTCCCAACGGGACTCTTCTTTTGCTTGGCTGTAAACATATTTTGGAAGAAGATAGAAGTGGCGACGCGGCTTCTTACTACAGGCAGTATATTGGATGCTATATGCTCAGAAAGGTATGTTCATCCAAAAGTCAGCATCTTTTGTGTACAATCCTGTTTATAAAATTATGGATTTGAGATCATATGTGTGCATGATTTACTAGAGGGTGATGATGTTTAGTAAATAGAATGTGCTTTTTTGTCCTGTAATCCCTATTTTTATTGCTTGAACAAAATAAAATGCTTATTTTCTCATATGCCAATTTTGTTAGTGCTACCTCATTGCACAGCTCTCCTTTTAAGTATACTGAAGCAGAAGTTTACTGGCAACAAAAAAAAAAGTGCCTCAATGACAATATAGGAAGTGACAGTATCCTACATTATAGATAGAAACTTATTCTTAGTTTCATAGTTCCCGAAATTCTTTGACTGCAATTTTTTTTTGGTTAACTTCTATAAATCATATATTTCATGCATAGACTTCTGCTTATACAGCCAGGTACATTAGTTTCAGAAGGTAGCCACATTATTATTTGCTTCACTGCATGTTTGTGTCAACATCAACTATTGGGAATTTACTGGCTTCAACATGGTATGATGTTATCCATCTTTTTCTCCTTTTAGTCCATAATAGGATAAAATAGGTGTAAGTTTCCCCCTCTTATCTTACATCTTACATTACCTTCCAGGCTATGCCATATTATTTTATTATATGCTACCTACTTGACACATAACAGTACCAATATAGAACTTAAGTTTCACTTCTACACCTATCATTTACATTAAATTGATAATTACTGATAATTATTGAAATGCTTGCAATTTCCATACATAGAGTTTTTGTGCGCGATGATAGGTGGTTCCAATAATATTGTTCGCCTTAAGGATTTTGGTTTACAACCTGTTCTTACCTGGACCTCCCTTCATTTTATCTTATACTTCATGCAATTTGCTTCCATCTTCAGTTCCAGCAATTTTATTCCGCAATTACTTTGTAATCTATACTTAAGTCTTATGAATTTAGCATAGAACGTGATTTACCATTAACTCTATGTTGTAAGTGACATTACATCTATGCAATATATTATCCATTTGTTTATACCATTTTGTCTCATGTTTTTCATCAATTTTTTATACACTTCAATTATAAACTATAGTCCACATCAACAAACAATCATGTACAACACGCGCGCATGGGCGCGCGCTAATCACTAGTACCAGTAAAATGCACCGAACTCCCCATCGAAATCGACGCCGGGAGTCCGCTTGTCTGGTCCATTTCGAGCGATAGCATCGGCCGGCGCTCGTCGTCACCATGCATGCACAGAATGACCGAAAGCACAGCACACATCAGCTACACGGGGCCTACGGTCCACGACGCAGAAAGCAGGCAGGCAGGCAGCTCAGTGGAGTGATCTTGTAGTTGTTGCCTAACCTATGCTACTACTAGCTAGAGCTACAACAATCTGCTGTGGCCAGAACCCGGAAACGGAGCTGCCTCTCGTCAAAAAGGGGTTGGTGCCGATTGCCAAGATAGGGACGAGTCCTTGTCATCTCCATGGATGGAGGCGTAGCCTAACAAGCCCTCTTCTTAGCTAGACCTCTCTCGCAGGTGTCGAGTACTCGAGTGTGCGTGTGCACTTACGCTTGGATAATGTGCTTGGCGGCAACCTGCAAGTCGAAAGGCAGGGCATTATATTGCACGCGTGCTGGACCTATACTGCCCCTTCTTTCTTCCCCAGGGTCGATACATGCATGACCACACAAGAACTCAAGAAGTGGCCATGGCTAAATACGTGCCTAGGAAGAAGGATCAGGTACACGTAGGTATCTATACTTTGCTGATAAAGATACAGTACTGTACTTGTACACTGTGGATGGACAGATGACACGCCACGTTTGTTGCTGACTAGACGTTGCCAGGGGCGGACCTAGCCCAAAAAATGAGTGGCGGCCTGCTATACAAACTACAGTAATCGCTACAGTAAAACAGTGCATTGTTACATAGAAATCTGAGAATTTGAGTGGCGGCCAGTGCCCTCGCTCGTTATACTCTAGATCCGCCCCTGGACGTTGCATTACTCTAGTTTTGGGTCCTTGTGATTTTGTGAAGTCGTGTGGTACCAGAAGTCCAAAACTACTCGCTTTTGTATTGCAGCTACTGGTCAAGCCAACACAAACCTGCAAACACTATCCAGTCTTCAGCATCAGACAGACTTGGGGTTCGATCGATCGGCGGGCACGCTAAGAATCTTGTCACAGAACGAGAGCCCATCGAGCCGGATGATTCGCGATTCATGCTTGGACGAGCAGTTGCACTGTCCACTGTGTACGTGCAGGATCAAACAGAGTTGTGGGAAACCGAGAACGATTCAGATTGGATTCGTCGTCCAAGAGTAAACCCTACACGCATCGTTGTCCGGACTCCCGTTCAAGCAGGTACATACGATCCTGTCAGAGAAGTCGTCGTCCTGTTCTCTGCAAGTGTAACCAATGGCTCTGGATGCGTGGAAGTGGTTACCTCTGGGATTTCCGGACACGGCCCGGGGATGTACAAATACTATACGCGTCTTTCCATAGATTGCAGGCTACAAGTTGTAGCCCTACAGCTTTAGTACTTTGGGTGTGCAAGCACGCTGACGAAGTAGTTGGCCAGCGTCCAGTAAAAATCCTTTTGTGGCACAGGCTCGTTTTCATCCTCATCCTGTACACTAGATATACGCCCGTTCACTATGACATCGTCACCACGATCGCCAGTTTGCCTTCCTCCATCCAATCGGTCTATCTCTGTGTGTGCAATTCTATATACTAGAAAAATGGTGCCATTCCTTGACCAATAGCCTGACGCACGTCCAGGCCCAGCCTTCGTCCTCACTCACGCACGGCTCGCAGCTACGCACACGTATGTAGACAAAGCTCCCGTCACGCGACTGCCACGCCACACGAGAAGTGGGGCGACACAGCACAAGATGATGAAGCCGTGTCAAGCCGCAAGCACGCACGAACAGCGCGCGCGCACGCACCACCGGGCCCGCGAGCGCGGCGGCGCGCACTCCGATCTGCCGTTCGGCGGCCAGAGGCGTCAGCACCCGGCCCGGCCGGGAGAGATTCTCACGGGGGATAGCTCGCACACGGAAAACCATGCGCGGGCAGGTCCGGCCTCTGGCGTGCCGCGTGCGTGCATGGGCGTCGCCGCGGCCGGGCGCTCCCTGCAGCCTCCCATCGTGCGCCGTCCTGTCCGACGTAACCCGGCCGCGTCCGGACCCATGCGTCGTTGCTCGCCGTCCCAGGTAGGCCGTGCGCCACGCCACACACCACCGCCCGCGAGGCCGCGACGGGCACCGCCGATTTTGTCATGCATGGATCATTGGATCGTCGATGGACGACGACAGGCGACCGATACGGCTCCATCCCCTAACGCCGACTGCTGGCTCGTGAGCGGCGAGCCGTCGAGTCCGACGCACGTAAGCGGAGGCGGGCAGGGTGCAGGGGCGCGTGTGGGCACGAAGGGAGGCGCGGACGAAAGGAAAGGAAGGGAAGGATCAACGATCGCGCTGAGGCCGGACGCGGGGGGCGAGGTGACCGCGGCGCTTTTGGCTTGATTGTGTGGAGAGCGACGCCTGACCTGACAGGCGGCTGGATAAAATCTGGGCTCCATGTACCCCCGTGTCTCTTGACTCCGGCTGCATTTGACCTGCACACGCGGTCCTGTCTTTCTGAACAAAATGCCAGTAGTATGCCTCATCCTCACTCACAGTGTCACACATTTGTATAGTTCACAATCGTTTGATTTCCGAGAGGGTTCGCTAAGCCGTTGCATCCATCGGGGCACTGTTGGCTAGGTGGCGCTTAATAATCCGAGCATCTCTCTACTCCACCTCCACCCCCACACCGCTACCCACCAACACAACCCCAACCCCAACCCCCCACCCCCCCACCCCACCCCCAGCGCGCGCGTTTCTAATTTAGATGACGTTTCAGGTTTTCTAGATATACATGTTTTGTTATGCATCTAGATACAGAGTGTTTCTAGATACATAGTAAAAACCATATATTTAGAAAAGCCAAAACATTGTCTAATTTGGAACAGACTAGATAAACAAGAAAATGTGCACTAAAGTTTCATCTAGTGTTATTATCGCACTTCTCACAGAAATAAGCTAGAGCTATTGCATCACACCAGGGTTGTTACTTAACCATGTCTCTCTAAGTTCAAGCTTAGCGACCAAGTAGCGTGAATGCGTGATGTCCTTAAAAACAGTCACACCAAAAGAGATATGGCAACCAAGAGGATGTCACCATTTGCTCCAAACTATAGTTAACTTTAATTTGTCCTGAGCCAAACTTTTTAAATTTTCAAATTTGTTGAAGATAGCATATATAAGATCAAATTAATTCCGTTGAATCCATCATAAAATATGTATTGATAATACATTTATTTCGTATTATAGATGTTAATATATTTCTATATACACTGGGTCAAAATTCTACAAGTCTAGCTTACAACAAAACTAAAGTAAACTATAATTAATTTGAAACAAAATCATACAGAAAACTTACAAATTACCAATTGGCTATGTGACATTGGTAATTACCATCACCATTGTTCTACTTGTTATTAGTTAGTTGTTCTGATTTGTAGTCCATGTGTGGGACATAAAATTGTTTTGATGTGCTAACTCTTTTCAAATGTAATTGCATATTACCCTGCAATATTACAACTAAAATTTCCAAGATATTAAAAAAACATGTTTTGTTGCTTCGATTGTCTCCTTATTTTTACAAGTATAAAAAACTTGGTGTTTGTGATCTAGAAACGCCATGATTTTCTATACTCCTCTTATTGCACTAAATTTTTTAATAATGTGCAACAACGTACACAAACCTGGTGTGTTTATAACGTGCTTTCTAGTTTTGAAATGTGATTATGTTTCAAATTGCTGGATTACAACCCAGATTTCCAATATATTAATAGAACTTGTTCTCTGGCTGTTTTGATTGCCTTCTTATTTTTGCATAACCCAGACGAATTGGAGTCCTTGTATAATAAAACTAAAAACAAATTTAGAATGCAAATTCCTTTTCGCTCGAACCTTCTCTTCAATTGGCAAAGCACAGTTGTTTCATTTTGTCTATAAGTGAATATCTTGAATTTCAGTGCCGAGCCAGCTAAATATTGCCGCGTTATAGTGCCACATCATGTATAGTCGATCCGCGTGCGTTGCCTTGTCATCCTCAATGCGGCGAAAAACGGAAAGTGGACAGCAAAAGGAAGAAAAACCCTCAATCATTGCAAAAAAAAAAAAGTGCTAAGGAGATAGGTGCATGACAAAGAAAGGCCAGCGTTTCCCTTGCTCCGCTTAAAAAGAAAGAGAGAGCGCGTCTTTGAGGGCATTTGTGTCGACTTGGGTGAAAGAAGAAAGAACGAAACGAATCTCAACTGAGCCGGCAGATCGGACGCAGACAATGTGATTGATATGCCTACGCTGCACGTCCGTTGTTCAAGCTGAGTGGACACAAAAAAACCCACCGTTGATGAAGCGGCGTTAACAACCATCGTCTAGGCCCAGGCCGGCCCTTACGTGGTGTCCTTTGGTCCCATCCACCACCATCGATGCATCTTTGCAATACAAGCCACGAAATTGGGTGCCATTGCTTCGATGCATCTTTGCAATACAAGCCACGAAATTTTCACGCCAGTCTGCCAGTTACTCCAGACCTTCGGTGCAGTTACTTGTAACTGCATATCTGTTCTTCCTCTACCCCTAACATATCAACCATTTTGGTAGTCATTTAGTACGTAATAGACATCCTTTGGTAATCTTTTTTTATAGGAAATTTAAAAACTCCTACACAGGTGTCAGAATGGCCGGCAACCCGGAAGTGGACCCCAGCGAGGGCGGGGCCCTCCGTTCAGAGAGAAGAGAAAGGACAAAAAGAACCTCACGTCCCACTCCAGTCCCGCGCTATGCTCGCTGCCGCGCGCTACTTATCCCGGCCTCTCCGGCCTGAGCCGGCCTGGCTCTCGCCCTGGTCCCCGGCCACCACGGCACCCTTTCCCCTTCTCCACCTCTCCAGCACCCCACCTCCTTCTCCTCCTCGTACCAGCAGCGCATAGATCCTTCCTCGCCAGCGCGGCGCGGGGCCATGGGCCGGCGCAGGACGTTCCGGCTCGCCGACATGATGCCCAACTCCTGGTTCTACAAGCTCCGCGACATGCGCCGCACGCGGGGCCACCCTCCTGGCGCCGGCGGCGTGGGCGGGCCCACGAGCGCAATGCTGCCGTCGTCATCCTCAACGTCGCCGCCGCGGCCGACACAGCCCGCGTCGTCTCCGAGGCGGGGGCCCGTGGCGCTCGCGCACAGGACGTCGTACTACTACCCCACTCGGGACCGGGAGCTCCCGGCCGCGCCGCCGAGGCCCGCGGCCGCCACGGAGGAGGATCGCGAGCTCCTCCCCCAGCCGGAGTCTCCCCCGACATGCTCCTCCGGGAGGCGCCACAGGGTGGGCCCCGTCAGGTTTGGGCGCGGCCTGGAGGCTATGGCCGAGGCGGCGCACGATGCTCCCCAGCGCCGGCGGGACATGTACGTGGGGCGCGGTGGCAGCGAGGAGGAGGACGACGTGGAGGATGCCCGCAGGCCGGCGGTCACCGCGCCACCGGAGGACAGCCTCGGCGGCAAGGTGATCGCTTCGGACACGGACATCGTCATCGACCTCCGCGCCGAGGGCACCGCCGAGCGGGTGCTCCGTCCGATCGTGACGAGGCCGGCGACGCCGCGGGCCGGCTCTGCCTCGGAGCAGGGCAGCAGGGGCGGCCACCCGAGGCGGTCGTCCGTTCCCGCGGGGCGCCGCCTCAGGACGCACGTCAACAGCCCGCGCTTGGCGTCCGCCAGGTCCAGAAAGAGCAAGCCGACGACCCCGGCCTCGTCGCCGCGCAAGACGACGGCGCCGCCGCCGCCGCCGCTCTCGGAGAGCTTCCCGGTGGTGAAGGCGTCGGCCGACCCGAGGCGGGACTTCCGCGAGTCGATGGAGGAGATGATCGCGGAGAAGGGCATCCGCGACGCGGCCGACCTGGAGGACCTGCTGGCCTGCTACCTCGCCCTCAACGCCGCCGAGCACCACGACCTCATCGTCGAGGTGTTCGAGCAGATCTGGACGAGTCTAGCCGGCGCCGCCCACCCATGAACCAGAGACGGCGAGCGGCCATGGACCGGTCGATGAGGCCATCACCGCCCCCGTCGTGCTCCCGCTGCATGCTCGATCAGTAATTCGGTATACACCCATTTCTAGCTGCGGCTTGATTTAGCTAGCTTTAGTTCTTGACCTGTTGTCAAATAATGGTTTGCGATAAGACATCTCCGTAAGGCAAAACTAGAGAAAGAGAAAATTCTTGGCTCGATCCGCGAAAGGTTTTGGTTCTTTTCTTGCCCCCGGCGATGGTGATAATTCTTCTCGCAGGCATCCTCGGTCGCGTCTCGCGTGCGCGCCCGCGCGGTGCTCGCTGCTTTCTTGAGTGTTACCCGCGTGAACAGTAGGTAGCGAGAGACAGCATAGTCGTAGTATGCAGTGCACTGCACTGCACCAGTTATTACAGTTACTAATCTGGACGATCTCTGCAGCATCTCGAATTAAATCCAGGTGAATCGGCCGAATCGAGCGTCCAGCAGTGAGAACTAACACTGGAGATCTGGAGGCCCTGTTTAGTTCCCACCCTAAATTTCACTATTCATCAAACTTCACTATTCATCAAAGAGAATCTTACATGCATGAAGTATTAAACATGTGTTAATGTCAAAACCCATTCCATAACCCCCGGTAACTTTGCAAGATGAATCTAATGAGCCTAATTTGGCTATGATTAGACAACGTCGTGCTACAGTAAACAATCTCTAATGACGGATTAATTAGGCTTAATAGATTTGTCTCGCGATTTTCCGTCCATCTGTGTATTTAGTTTTATAATTAGATTATGTTTAGTCCTCCTAATCTTTGATTTAGTTTTGCTACAGTAAATTTCGTAAACTTTTTTACCGAACTAAACACTAAACTGACTAGTGTGTACTAGTAAAGACAAGTACTAGCAGTAGCCTACGACGTCTTGGAGATAGTACTACTGTGCATAGTGCACTGCGATGCAGATTTCATCGTGGCATGGAAACTGCTGGTGCAGGCTGTAGTAGATCTGTGGGTGAATGTTGGTGCAGTGCGCACCTTCACTACAAGACTCTACATCTTTCCCTACAGTTTTCTACAAATGGCCTACAGTATTAGTATCATTAGTGTTTTCTTTCCAATGGCCAACAGTTTTCTAAGTACGGTTCTTAGATTTCCCTACAGTTTTATGAAATTGCCAACAACTTAATCCCCCACAACATCAGTGCCCACAGTTTTGTAATTAGTTAACAAATATACTAAAACTGTTGGCCACTTGTGAGAAGAAACTGTTGGGAAAAATAACTACTCTTGTAGTGCTTCCTGCAAGAGACATCACTGTCGATCTCGCGCTTCCTAGTTCCTATACCTCTGTGGCTCTAGCCCTGGACCCGGAGACAAACCGTATATGTGCCGGACACGCAGGCTGGAAACAGCAGTAGTATACGCGCCGCATAATACAGTAGTGCAACACGATATACCGAGAGGCGAGAGCAAGAGCAATCGGTGTGTACAGTACAGCTTGGAGTTTTTATTTGTGTTCTTGTACACTCGAGTGACTCGACCAATGCTGCATTCATGTGATCTCTACTTGGCAGATACGGCGGTACAGCACTAGAGCCCGGCAAGTCCTGGTTTTGACAGTTGAATCCCGAGATGCTGGGTGGATCACCGGGATCTTCCTGATCCTTACAAGTCATAGACGACTGTGGCCGCAGCGTGTGCCTTGCCTAGGTAGTACTCGTAGGAGTGTAGGACCCTATAAGGATCGGCGAAGTAGCCCTACAAGGCCTACCATGCAATGCAAGAGCTCCTGCCAAACAAGGAGAAGCGAGGCGTCGTACTCGTACCCGATCTGCGCCTCAACTCGTGCGGGAAGGCAGGAAGCAACACGCGCGGTGCTGGGTCGGAGAACGGAGATTCCAAACGAGAAGCAAGTGCGAGTGATAAACGGACGGTGTTTGTTCAGTTCATAGCTTCAGCATTCAGGTGAAACTGTGCAGTGCAAACTGCCCAGGTGTAGCCCAGAACAAATTGTCCTGATCGATCCGCAGATGAGCCAGCGGGCAATGACCAATGAGACGCTGAGAGCCTGAGAATGACGAGCTGTACGGGCCTTCCCCCTCGTGGCTCCTGGTCGAACCACCACCGTCGTGCCCGTACATACATGGGCACGCTGCTCGAGCCTTTGTCACCGTGCGTTTGGCCGGGGGTTTTCCCAGGTCAACACGCACATGCACGTCACGCGACGGCAGTGCCGAGCAGCGAGAAGTCCAGGCAGAGCTCCTGCCGCCCTCTGATCGATCTCGCAGAGGCGCAGTGCATGCCTCAGGCACTGTTGTGGCGGTATAGGCCACTGCAGGTCTGCAGCAATGCTGGCCCTTCGAAGCTTCCCTGGAGCCAGCGGTCGCGGCCTCGCAGGCGAAAGCTCTCGCTTCGGCCTACGCATGCAGCGTACGCGAAGGCAGGGCCGACCGTCGCGCGTCTCCCCGACAAAGGAGCAGCCATCGCGGGCGGTCCATGCATGGACGGTCAAACTGAGGACCGGCCTATCACGGACAGGAACGGCGCGCGGCGGTGACATGGCACGGTAAGTTGGCCGCCGCCGGTAGGTGACATGTCACTCGCGCGACGGATAGGCCTCTCGCCAAGGCGGTGGCTGTGGCGGCCGTGCGGCCGCGGCGGCAGCCACAGCGAGTCCGCTCCGGGCCGGGTGTGTGTGGGCGCGGCCGATACGGACACCGGCGTACGGGCCGATCCTGGCGACAGGGACCTCCGAGTCGCGCCGCGGATTCGGGCTCGCTTTCAGCGCGTCCCTCGCAGCGCAGCGCGGTGCGGCGGCGAACGATGGCTGGCCATGGCAGGTCCACGGCGACCTGACGTGAGGAGCGCGTCCGTGCTCCGTAACGGAAACGAGGAGCTGGCGGAGACGACAGGAGTTACGCTAGCCTTTTGTGAAGGGAATTGAAAGCTTGATTGCAAAGGGAACACGGAGACGTCGACGAGAATCGAGAAACCAGCGAACTGTGAGGAAACAAACTGGGCACTGCCAGTGCCAGTGGGGAGAAAGAGCAGGTGACTCAGCAGTGTGCACGGTGGAATCGTGTGGGTTCTCTCCTACCTACCAAGGTCAATTCCTTGCTTGGACACGGGGGAACAAAACAAAGACTAGATGAAGCAAAAGACCAGAGAGATGATGGGGCGAATGATTGCGGAACAGCAATGACATGATCGGCATGGATCGGCACACGAGGGGTGGGGCGGCGGGTGCGGGGACCCGAGCGACCACCGGCCGTGTGGCAGCGGCCGGCATCAGGTTCTCCTGCTGAGTGCTGACCTGCTCCGCCGCGCCGGTCCCAGGCCGGTGCCTCGGCCCAGGGCCCTGGCCTTGTAGGGGACTTCGCGACGAGCCGGCGAGCGCCCCACCCCTGCACGCCGCGTCGTCCTCCTCTGGCCCCAGCCGGCGCTTTCTTCGTCCATCGTCCTCCTCTGGCCCCAGCACGGAGGGCTCGGCGGGCGGCGGTGAAGCCTTCGGCCGCGCGACAGTGGGAGGCGGCGCAACGGTACAAGAGCTATATGGGCGCCGCGCACTGCTGCTGATGCCGGCGTGCCCTGGTGATTACCAGTAACCGTCGACAGTCCGCTAGCTAGCGGTTCCGTTTCCGTAGGGTTTGATCCACAGAAGATGCCGGTGTCGGCCGCGTAGGTTTCCATTTTGCAAACTTAATTAGCATGCCCAGAACAGAGCATGCACGCTGACTCGTAGAGGACTAGTAGTCTCTTGAGATCGGTTGCGATTCACTGATTCCAGACGTGCATCCATCATAGGGGTACGTTGTGCTTAAATTTTTGGGCATTCTGGCAGTCTGCAGTGCCGTCAAAGCCTAAGAACTAGCAAGGTGGCTCGCGCAAATAGCGCGGGAAGCTAGTGTTTATTTTTTAACAAACAGATTTTAAGTTTAAATTAATAGATGGAAATAGTTTTTTTAGTCGTGTCATTGTAATTATTTTGTACTATAAATCCAAAATAATGTATTTGCAACATGAGTTCAAATGAGAAGGAAATAAATTATATAGAATTTTTTGTTTTTAATATAATTAATATAAATATTATATAAATATTAATAAAACATCACTATATTTTTTGTTTTTAACATCACTATATTTTTAAAATTTCTAACTGGTGATGCACATTTTTGGTTGAAAATTCTAGTGATGTTGATAAATTATATTTTCATGTTCACAGGAAGATATAGGTTATTGGCTCAATGCATACCATTTTCGGTATTAGTTAGAATTTAACTTTGGGTTTGAATTTGAAACCATAATTGGCAATAGATGTATAGTATTTGGTTTTAGCCTCATGCATACTATTACCATTTAATTTTTAGTTAAATTTAATTTTGAGTTTGAGTTTGAGATCTAGGTTATTGGCTCGATGCGTATCATTACCATTTTTTTGTTTTGCTCCCCCAATATCCAATTGTTATAGCCCATGCTTGTTGAGTCATCGGCCCTCACTATGTGTGGTCTTTTCATTTGGTTGTGTCCCTGTCTCCATCACATCTTTTTTTCTAATCTTTCTTCTACTCTATTAGTTACTCAAAACACTTATATTTGAAGGATGCAAGTCCTTGTCTCTCACGTTTGTCTTTAATCATTTGTTCAAATTTTAAAAATAAAAGAATATAGTTTTGTTTCTAATGGTTTTATTTATTTTTATTTCTAGATGGATCAAACTAAGGTACCATATATGTTTTTTTTATATTTTTTATTCTATGCATGCTTCCCTAATGAATTTTTTATACATTCATTATTGCAATTGGTATGCTATAGCCTTTTTCTTTGAACTCGTTCTCTCTCCTGCTTCTGCTCTCAAGGGGTTTTACCCGCTATGCCGTGATCGTTAAAGATGTATTCCTAACGCTTAACAATTTACCATGCATATTCTTTTCTCTTTTTGAACACAACCTTCAGCTTGTTGTGGATGGATGTGCATGTCAAGTCTCGATTTCCATGTTGCTTTGTTTTGGATCTTATTAGAACTTTGCACGTAATTGCATCATTTATTATTCATTTTGTCCTAAAGTTTTCATATCTCATTGGTGCACTAATCTAATACTGCATAGCAAGACATCACCATATTTCTTCTTCTCATTGTTGCTTGTAGTTTATCACCATGGCTTGGTTGCCACGTTAGGAAGATACTCGGCCTTGACTGCATAATTCTAATGAGATCATGTAGTGGCTATGACATGACTCTGTAGACGTGCTATAATTATTGTGCTTTTAGTATTTGTATAAGTAAAGTTCTTCAAAAATAAATGAAATGGAATAACATTTTTCAGTTTTTTCTTGTATTATATTTATTTGTGTTCTGCATGTAGTTTTATTTTTCTTTCTTTCTTTAAATTCATATATAATACTACTAATTATCTCTTGTTAATCGAATTTAACAAAATTATTAGAATAATCTGAATAATTAATATTATCTTATAAATCAATATTATATATTATTTTTTATTAGCATGGTAGTTTGAGGTCATATGTCAAAATTAATCTTTATTTGTATCCATTTAATTCTTTAATAATTGTATTTAATTCATGCTAATAAAAATATATAATATTTTTTAATTACCATACCAATAAAATGATATATAATATTGTGTTTAATTAGTTTTTATCTATTTAGTTCTTTGTTAATTTTATTTGGCACATACTTTTTATTTAGCTATATATTGATTCCAAATTCATGCACAGAACAACTATTAATTTCTTTATTTTTTTTCTGAATTTAGCTATGTATTTATTGTGTTTGATATAGACTCTTAAGTTAATTGCTAATTTATATTTTTTTAATTTTTGATTTATCTATTTACTAATAGTATTCAATATGTACTCTTTGGTCAAGTGCTAATTTTATTTTTTATTTCAAATTTAACTATTTAGTAATCATATTCGACGCAGATACTTTGGTGCTAATTTACTGATTTTTTATTGTAAAATTAGCTGCTATTAATTGTTTTCAATAAGGTATTTTTTTTAACATAACATAGACCGATAAATCATTATAACGGTGTATATTGTTTCCTTTTTAGATTCATAAATCTAAGGATATCTACGTTTACTACAAACAGTGGCGGATCGAATTTCTTTATTTGCATCTTCATTTAGAGATATAACCATATTCGACGTGGACACTTGTTGCTAATTTGATTTTTTATTCCAAAATATCTATTGCTAATAATTTTTTATGAGAACTTTTTGGGGGTAAGATAGACCGTTAGATATACATTAAATCTAATGGTGTATATTCTTTTCTTTTTTTGATTAACATGAGAATTTCTAGGCTCTCTCGGCGTCCGTGCTCCTTAACGGAAACGAGGAGCTGGCGGAGACGACAGGAGTTACGCTAGCCTTTGTGAAGGGAATTGAAAGCTTGATTGCAAAGGGAACACGGAGACGTCGACGAGAAACCAGCGAACTGTGAGGAAACAAACTGGGCACTGCCAGTGCCAGTGGGGAGAAAGAGCAGGTGACTCAGCAGTGTGTGCACGGTGGAATCGTGTGGGTTCTCTCCTACCTACCAAGGTCAATTCCTTGCTTGGACACGGGGGAAAAAACGAAGACCAGATGAAGCAAAAAGACCAGAGAGATGATGGGGCGAATGATTGCGGAACAGCAATGACATGATCGGCATGGATCGGCACACGAGGGGTGGGGTGGCGGGTGCGGGGACCCGAGCGACCACCGGCCGTGTGGCAGCGGCCGGCATCAGGTTCTCCTGCTCGCCTTCTCTAAGTTGGCCCGGTCCGCCGCGCCGGTGCCTCGGCCCGGGGCCCTGGCCTTGTAGGGGACTTCGCGACGAGCCGGCGAGCGCCCCACCCCTGGCCCCAGCCAGCGCTTTCTTCGTCCATCGTCCTCCTCTGGCCCCAGCCAGCGCTTTCTTCGTCCATCGTCCTCCTCTGGCCCCAGCACGGAGGGCTCGGCGGGCGGCGGTGAAGCCTTCGGCCGCGCGACAGTGGGAGGCGGCGCAACGGTACAAGAGCTATATGGGCGCCGCGCCCTGCTGCTGATGCCGGCGTGCCCTGGTGATTACCAGTAACCGTCGACAGTCCGCTAGCTAGGTTCCGTAGGGTTTGATCCACAGAAGATGCCGGTGTCAGCCGCGTAGGTTTCCATTCTGCAAGCTAAATTAGCGTGCCCAGAACAGGGCATGCACGCTGACTCGTAGAGGACTAGTAGCTGTCTCTTGAAATCGATTGTGATTCACTGATTCCAGATCACCAGATGTGCATGCATCACAGCACAGGGGTACGTTGGGCTTAATTTTTTGGGCACTCGGCAGACTGTAGTGCCGTCAGAGTCTAAGAATATCGCCATAGTTGTAGAAAACAAAAAAACATTGTTCTTCATCTTTTTAAAATAAAGAAATGGTAGAAAGTCTCGAGATCTATTTTTAATATATTCAACAGCTCTCCTTGCAAGTTTTTTTTTTCAAAAAATAAATAAATAAGGCACATGTATAAACACCGTTTTGCTCACTATGTTCGCCACGTTAGTCCACATGCAGCGCAAAGTAACTAGAACCACCTAAACTACAGCTCAGGTTATTTAGATGGTTTGACATAGTTTAGGATTTGAATTGGTTCAAACGTGAGGGGTTTAAGTGGTCAAAACTATATAGACTTTGTTTCAATTAGTAACCTTGTTTGTTTACCGCCTGGATTATATAATCTAGCTTATGAGTCAAGGGAACTATAATAAAAAGTCACCATGGACCACCAAATAATCTGAAATAAGCTATCCATGTGCAGCTTATTTGAGTTTATTTGGTGGTCCATAGTGGCCTTTTACCATAGTGCCCTTGACTTATAAGCTAGATTATATAATCTAGGTGGGAAACAAACACCCCTAAGTCACAACACCCCACAGCACGCTAGCACAAATAAAATGCACTTACCACATAGGTAGTGGTCTGGACTCTGGACTCGTGGCATTTCAGCCAAGAGTGACCGGAAGTTTGGGTTTGATTAGGGGGCTACTGGGAATTCCAAATCTGTAGACTTGTGGCGTTAAAAGATGGGATACTGGCTAATTCGCCTCCTGTCCCACTTCGATCGCCTCCTGTCCCACTTCGATCACCTCTATTCCGGTTCCCATCTCGTCCCTTAATAATGCGAGACATTGAAATGGATGAGACAAAACGTACAAATGAGCGGCCCCATCCATTTGGGGATTCTGTATAGCTTCCGGAAGTTGGTTAAGAGGAGTAAAGTTAAATCCTACTAGTCTGGGGCGCCTACGATAGGCGCGCCTATTTTTGTGCTTGCTGAGAAACCACAATCACGATTAATAGAAAGACATGTCTACAATAATAGTCTCAAAGGTCTAAATAAATTCAGCGTCTAGATCTTCTCAAGGGCCTGAACAACATTGTTCTTCAGATACTCAAAATCCTCCACTCCAATGCTGAACCTGATCAGGTTGTCCTTGATCATGTCGATGTCCCTCTGCTCCCTTTGAATCCCTGTTCATAAGCCACGGTTCAAAACTTGGCACAACTGCATAGGGTGTACCATCATTTTATTCAAATGATTTGAGTATGATGAGTTCTTATTCTTACCCGTAAGACATGACGTCGGGCTGATCAACAATGCTCTCACAGCCTCACTGCCTCCAAAAGAAGGGGCATGGTAAGGTATCTTAACAAATCAATGAATCTCCTGGTACCATAAAAATCTCCAGCAACCTACACAAGAAAGGAAATTTACGATCAAAATCATGATTTTTCTCAATGATTCAATGCATGGCATATCTGATTAGCGACAATAAATCATTTCAAAATTATTGACAAACCGAAATTCAAAGCATATTCTTTCAAAACCCTGAGTATATTATCCCAAAGTTTGACACAGCAGCGAGATGTCACCTGTGTCTGCATAAAAAAATACACAAGTAAATAAGATAACATGGGAAAAAAAAAAGACCTTATTCGGAAAAGCAAAAGACAAATAGAAAAATAGGTAATTTTTTGCTAAGAACCACCCTGAAATTAAAGTATACCTGCATATTTCTAAGATTTGTCGAAGTCTGACTCAAAAACTTTCATTCTGGTAAGAAAAAATTTCAAGACACCAAATTGCCAATCATAAACCATACATAATATAGAACCCAAGACAGTGGTGTGGTCCAGTTAGTGTTGTCATGCCGAGGCCTGTATCTAAGTAACTAAACACCAAATCTTTCAGCACGAAAAAAGAAAGTAAAGCGCAGCAATCGCATCGAAAAATAAGAATCACCAAAAAGTGTACCTATGTCTGACCCCTCTTCAAGAAGCATGAGACGTCCTAGAGTAAACTATCAAATAACAATGGTCATTCACTGGATTTTACCGAAGGGATCTGCTATACTCTCAATCAATACTTGTCTACAGAGCAAAATCACTTAGTAAACCATGGAGACAGTCACCAAACAGTACACAGTAAAAGCCTAGGTAGAAAAAAATTAAGAAAAATAATGATGTAAGAACCTGTACTCTCAAATTATAATTTTGGCTACCTGCAAAACACATACAACATAAATATGAGAGTTGTAGTCGAAAAACTGGTGCAGCTGGGACAAGTGCTTCCAGAGTGCCATTGGCAGGACTTAAAAGTTACTACTGGGGCAAGAGATCGACTCATTTTATTATTGTCGAACTCAGGATCCCCAATGGTGGGGCAATGGTGAATAAAATGCCCAGGAATTTGGCATCTGTAGCAGATGTATCCAGGTGGAGGCGTCTTGCTTTCCTGTGGGCAGTGTTGAATGAAATGGCCTGGAACACCACAAGAGCGGCAGATGTAGCCTGGTGGAGGAGTCTCCACTTCCCGACTTCTCGTCCATAGTTCCGGCCTGAAGTAAACCTTCCACTGCCCTGTCTTCTTTTAGAATGGTGTTGTTCCCTGCAAGCACCATGGAATGAGATTATCAGAGTGAAGGAAACATGAAAACTAATAGTGTTTTGTGAGAGAAGGGAATAGGAGATGCCTACAATTTGAGTTCAGCCACATCAATCACTGCCGTGCTTGCGGCATCTTCATCTTGCAGTCCTGTGGAGGAACACGATTTTGAGCTCAAGTTAGTAACTACTGACTTGCTTGAAGGTACAGTACATTCTTCTATGACTTTCCGCCTGAAGTTAGTTACATAAGTTAGTATATGTTGCCATACATTGCAATTAAAATCTGTTTGGACTGAGAGGTCTCAAACAAAACAACCAGCTTTTTCCAGGGCGAAGGTAAGGCATGTAAGACTAGGGAAATAGAGAGAGCTATTTTGTTGGTTTCAATGTGAAGTCCAACAATTCAGACTGAAGTCACATATTCTCTAAGCGGAACAGGCAATAATGTTACAAAATGGAATTCCAATGTCAGCAAATTCCAGTTGGGAGTCCAGGTTATACATGGATGGTTCTGTGATTTAAAATGTTTCTCCTAACCTCTTTGTCCAAATAGGGAAAAAGTGACTTTGAATGTGAAGTAAAAAATTTATGAGGAGAGTAGGAGACATTATGGTGCGGCATTGGAGGGAGAGTGAGGGCAGCGGCGACGACGCGGTGCGGCATTGGAGGCTGCTGTCGGGGAGGAAGATGAGGAGGCCTAAAAGCGGCAGCCGCCCTATGCTAACATGATTGCAAATCGTTGATGCATAGCAGATCTAACAGTGGTCCTCCTCTAGTCCAGATTCTGACTGAAATGAAAGAATGGGCCATGATAGTGAACACCAATGCTATCAAATTGAAGGGTTTTACCAATTAAGCTTGACAAGATAAACTTTCTAGCAGGTCTTCCCTAGTTGCCAGCTATTTTTCTGTGTCTGCCACCACTTATAGCTCCTTTTCTTTTTAGCTAGTAAAATCTCACGTCATATGATTACAAACTAATTAACCATGCAGTTTGTTATCATGTGAGTTTAATTACACATACACTTCGTCAACAAGATCTCACTGTCTACTTAACCTCATGGGATGAGGTGGGAAACATATAGTCTTGCTGCTGAGATGGCACCGATGTGACCAGAGTTGACCACCACACAGCAAGCATCCCATGTGAACTTGAATTGAAATGGCTTAAAGTTTGAAGATACATTGCAAGTGAAGACAGGTAAGCATTATGCACCAAAACAGCTAGATCTAGATGAACACATGAAATTAATATAGGACAGCAAGTCAATAAACCAGAATTAAGGAAGAAATCAGCACCACGTGCTACTTTTGATGAACTAAACACTAAAGTTCTTTTTTTCCTCAGAATAGTGAAATAAGGTAAAAAGTGGCATGTTCAGCAAGAGGGGAAAATTCTGTTCATCCTAACCACAAAGCTGAGGAAACCGCTCGTTGATTGTCCATGCAATTTTTTCAAAGCGGAAAAGGGGGCAGATATTGATTGATATATCACGAAAAGAGATATAGCACAGAGAAGAGTTATTTTCGAATACATCGGTCAAAAGGCCTCAAGTGCAACCGTCAGAAAGTTAAAATGTGAACCTAGACCAAAAAATACATGGCACCAACAAAGGACCTATCCCACATCACGTAGCTTTTGGATCATGCATTACCTTTACCATTACTAACCCCAATCCTAATTGCCCATGCTACAGCTACCTTGCAATATGGAATATCCATTGAGCACCGAAACGATGAATGTAAGACCAAGAGCATGGAGAGGTTGCGAGCGAGCATCATACCATGAAACATCTTGGATACACTTCCCCTGCTGTAGTAATCATACACAAGCAGCTTTTCGTCCTTGGAGTTAGGCACAGACCTCCACGACGTTGTCATGGTGAATCCAGCCAACCAGCTCCATCTGCTGCTCGAACTTGCGGCGGCCACCAATCACCTCCTTTAGCCTCTTGACGAAGGTCGTGGTCGAATCCTCGACCACCGCCTGGTACGCCGTCCCAAACGCACCTTCCCCAAGGACCGAGGCAGATGCGCGGAGCAGGTCCTCCAGATCGAACCCCAGCGATAGGGTCCCGAAGAACACGGACCAGGATCAAGTGCAGTGGCTACTTCTACTGCAATGTCCGCCTTTGACTCTGGCGACTCCCTCCCCATCTTGTCCCCGCTTTTCCGGACATCGCGCCACCATCTCCTCCCCGCCGTCCCTGTTGCAGAAGGCAACGAGGGACACCGCGACGACGCCGAAGACGAGGACGCAGCCGCCGTCAGCAATGGCGAGGATGGCCGCCTCGCTGACCCGCACCCTCTTCTTGGTGGCGGCGGAAGGAGGTGCCAGCTGCGAGGGCGGCGAGAGCGCCGCCGGCGGCACCGGCGCGGACGGCCGCGTGACGTTGTTCCCGGCGAACGCGGCGTCGGTGAACCTGAGGAGGAAGGTAGGGATGGGTCCGTCGAGGCGGTTGTTGGAGAGGATGAGGTACTGGAGCGTTGGGAGGCCAAGGTCGCGACGGCCGCGCCGCCCGCGCAAGGGCTCGTTGCCACCACCTCCAGAGCTTGGGGCCGTCCCCTGCGCCGACGAGGCAGGCAGCCGCTCCCTGCTGTGAGGCTCCGCGTCTCGCCGGGGTCGCGCGGTCTCCCTGTTGTGGAGCTCGAGGCCTAAGCGGGAGGGGTGGCGGCGCGNCGAAAAACAACACGACGAGATCGACTGCGGGTTGATTACTAAAAAATAGGAGGGCCGTTTTACAAAATCACCCGTGCGCGTGGCGTTCCCAAAGCCGTGCGATCGTGATCGAACGACGCGCGATTTCTGAGTGACGTAGACGCCCTGATCAGGCGCAAGTCTGCGCCCGATTCATTGGTTGGATTAGACCCGTTTAGATTAACTAATTTAGCCTACCAAACAACCACCTCGAATGTGCGTGTTTCAACATTGTTGTGTGGGATCTGGATTCCAAGATCATCACTCATCTCGGATTGTGCCTCGCGTTCTCGAAAAAATCTCGGATTGTGCCTCACTTGATGCGTGATTAAAAAAAAGATTAGTACAAATACAGACGCTCAAAGACACATGAACATTCACCCCTATGAATATACACATAAATCCTACCCCTAAGAGCAACTCCAAGAGACTGAGCCGACTGTTCCGATGATTGACGAAGTCACCAATCAAGGGGTTCGTCGCCTACTACTGAAAGAATTACGCCAGTTAAATCCTGAAATAAATCTAGAAAAATGCAAGACCTTTACCTGATGGGTAGGTTCCATCACAAGAAGCTAGGCTTAGTTCGCATACATGATCATTTCTTACATATAATTTAATAATTTGTGAACTCTAACTTTCAATTTTTGTTACAATAATTCAATAATATCATATTAGGCTTCTTAAAATGCTCTCATAGAGGGATCGAGGTATGTTGGTCTAGTCCTCTTTGAGAATGGATTGGATCTATTTTCCCCTTTGGTGGAATCGTCTTTCCGGCCGCTGGTGATACTACTCGCGGTGGCGGATGTGTCCTTTCGGCCGCCGCTAGTGCTGGCTAACGGCTGTGTTGGATCTTATTGTCGGTTCAACCTTCAGAAGATATGGCCGATGTACTTTCGGCACCCTTTACTCCCCATAGTGGTTGAGCATACTGCGTCTTTTTTGCGGTCTCCACGATTGTGGAGTCTTCTGTTGGTGGAAATTGCGATTCTCGTGGCCGGATATGGTGAAGTTCCATGGCGAGGAAGTTTCTTGAAGCAGTGGACATCGCCAGATGCAAGAAAGATGAAGGATAGAGATCTAGTGATGTGTTTCAACGTAATTGTATTTTATGTTGAGGTCTTAGTTGTTAAAGGGGCTCTATTTTAATGAAATCCGGTCCCTTTCTAAAAAAAAGTGCTCTCCTATTTCATATTACCCATATATTGTTATATCAAAATGCACAATGCGAGACTAGGCCTGTTTGATACACAGGAATGCAAATAAAGGAATGGGAAAAAACACAGGAATGTGATAGAAATGAAGTGCCAAAACAGAGGAATGTAAAAACACAGGAAGACCTTAAACTTGGTATTTGGAACAAAGGAATTGAAATAGAAGGAATATTTCAGTTGGTGGATCTCACAGCGATAAAAAAAAACATGGATCCATGAGCCATATTGTATCTCTATTGTTTATCACACGCTAACATGTTGACCAAAAAAACATGCGGCCTGACAGCCATTGAGCGTAAATGAAAAACAAATGTCTTTCATTTTGGTCCATTCTATCTTCTTCCCTAACCCAATCTTTCATCCAGTCGATCCGAGCAAATGAGAAGAAAACAAACTGTTGGCCGGTGATGAAGCAGTAGCAGCAGGCTGCTGTTTCTTTCTTTTGCAAGTGCGCTGCCTCGGGCTTACGCGAAGGAAGAAAAAACAAGAGATCGGAATGGAGTTTTTGCTTCCTGTGAAATCAGCATCAGTATTCCACAGGAAAGAAACGAACGTTTCCTACGTTCCAAACGCTTGCTTTCCTTTCCTCCATTTCTGATTCCTTTGATTTTTCTTTGAAATTCCTATGATCCAAACGGGCCTAAATAAAACTTCCGGAAGTTATTTCTCGTTCGTTTTCACTGCATAGCCCAACACCAACACAACACTAGGCAGGCGCGTTTTCTGATTCCTTTGATTTTCCTTCAAAATTCCTGTGATCTAAACGGGCCTAAATAAAACTTCCGGAAGTTATTTCTCGTTCGTTTTCACTGCATAGCCCAACACCAACACAACACTAGGCAGGCCGAAGGCGGGCAGACCGAACTACAACAGATTCTCTTGGGCAACTAGGTACCTTCTTCGTGGCTGTGGGCTTCATAGTCGTGGGCCTCTTGGGCCAAGACAATTTGGGATGCCTTTCCGGGGAAATACATAAGGCCTACGACTATAAGGCCTTTCCGGGGAAATACATAAGGCCTACGACGTTGCAAATAAAACTTGTCTTTAGATGCCTTTTGTGATGCTTATGTCCTTGATCTGATCAAAGCGAGATCACTGTTTCCAGCTCTAGTGACTACAGAGATCGAGATAGTTTTTAGGGATAAGTCCATTTTACACCCTTTATCTATAACATGTGTCTGATTTTCAACCTTCCACTACAAAACCAGACAATATAGGCTATCCAACTATCGAAACTGTGCAAATTTGGCCCTTCGAGTGGTTTCAAAGGTGGTTTTCTATTTTCTGAAATATGTAAAAATATTGGTTTAATTTAAATTTTCATAATTCATTTTAAATTAGAAAAATACAAAATTAGTACCAAAAAATTCTAAAACTGTAACCTATAAGTTGGTGCTCTATTGGGAGTTAGTTGAATCTTATTTGTTCTTGTTCATACTATTTTATTGATTCTATTCATGATTTTGTTTATAAGATCCAAAAATTCTCCATAGAGAACTAACATATAGGTTATATTTTTAGATTTTTTTGGTATTGGTTTCATATTTTCACATTTAAAATGAATTAGTTATAAATTATTTAGGTTAAACTAGATATTTTAAAATTGTCAAAAAATTAAAAACCGCCCTCAAAACCACTCAAAGGTCCAAATTTGCACGGTTTCGATGGTTAGATGGCCTAGAATGTCTGTTTTTTTAGCAAAGGGTTGAAAATCAGACTCTTATGACGGTTAGAGGGTGTAAATTGAACTTTTTCCTAGTTTTTAATCTAGAGATGCACACGTATGGAACTTTGTAGATGCAAAGCTTTTTGGCCTCAAGCCTCTTGACCCTTGCAAATTTACCATTCCCTTCCTTCAAAACCATAAGATGTTTAACTTCAACTAAGTTCATAAAACACACACCAACAGGTACACCAAGTTGCTTTAATTAACTTCATGCTGAGACATATATTTGATAGTGCATATATTTGGTTTTGTAGACGTTATTATATCTTTTTATAAATTGTTTAAAATTAGAGAAATCTGACTTGGGGCAAAAGTTAAATCTCTGATGTTTTCGAACAGAGGGACCTGATATTTTTTAAGGTCTTGTATTGTTCTTGTTTTTTTTAATGACACAAGTAATGAAACACATGAAATCAAAGTTATCGATTTTCTACGGCCATTAACAGTACTATACCTATCAGGTGTGGTCTGGGTTTTAGGTTTTAATTAGGGTCTGGTGCCATAATTCTTTTTTACTAACGCATGTTCGTTTTTTCTGATTTTCTATATCATTTTCCCCCATGTAACATGGTTGGATTTGGAACGTCAGTCGAAACCCAAGATGTACTTAGCTTGACATTATGCGATGCACATGATTATGGTTACCTGAGTGTTTGCTTTCAAAGTATACGACAGAAGCTTATTAGCCTTCATTATAGATAGAAGGGTTGCAGTAGCAGAGATGTTCAGAGTCTAGAGAATGGAGAACCGCAAGAACTGATAGATTGGTTACATGTTAATCGTCCTACTTTCGATGTAATGCTTTGCAGATGTCTGCTCTGACATAACTGTATACCATAGTTTTTTTTTGGAGGAAGTCCATGTTACCCCCCTAAACTGTGACTGAAGTCCAAAATTCAACCCTGACATACAAAACCGTTTAAATAACACCCTCGAAACCTTCAAACCGGAAATGAGACACCCTTGACCCTATACCAGTCTGGTTTTGGCTTTGGTGGCCTACACGAAGGCTGGGAGTCATCCTTATCAGCAAATGAGCGATTGACGTGGCAGGCAGTCACTTTCCCCTTCACACCACCAAAGACTTTCTCCCTCGCGCTACAGCTTGTTCCGAAGCAACTGCATTAGGGACGGAAGGTAATTTGGGATTCTCGTGGTGTAAGGTTTAATCATCAGTTCCACAAGGTCTGGATTTATTTGTATGTTCTTTTCATTAGGGTTAGGGACTAAGTTCTAGTACTCGTGTCTTTAGATGGATGATATCTCCATGCAATAGCCTCTCTATGAACAAGTGTTTGCTCCAGTTGAACCCTTGCCTCTGAAAACTGAAGCTCTCAGTTTTGCCTTCTGCTTTGTTACTTCCCAAACCTTTGTCCTACTTGATCAATAGCTGGCTCAGAAAAAGGGAGGTAGTGTTGTCAAATCTCAGCAAAACAATTGCAGCCCGCAACCTGCACAATCTACCCAAATCAATATATCGATCTAGAGAGAAACTAAACAAATTAAACCCAATATATGGATCAAATACTAACTGGCGTTTGATGCATGTCTAACACCTGCTTCGAGGGTTCTGATCGGTACAAGAAATTCATCTCATTGCCCACTTCCCATAATTGCAGTGCCGTGGGCCAACGACGAGCTCGACAGGGATAAAAAGCTCCCTGTCCTTGCCCTCGTCATCTCCCTCCCTCCGCAGAACTTGCCAAAAGAATGCCCCAACGCCATGACTCGTTTTGACGAGAGAAAGAACAGAGAGCGTGGAAGCCAACGACATAGAGATAGACAAGGTAGGACAGAGCTAGCCAACGTGGAAGCCAGCATGGATCAAAACTAGACTGGTATGGGGACAGGGGGGGTCTGATGTCCGGTTTCAGGACATTGAGGGTGTTATTTAGACGGTTTCATACATCGGGGTTGAACTTTAGACCTTGGACAGAGTTTAGAGGGGGTAATGTAGACTTCTTCCTTTTTTTTTTATCACCGTTTAACCATAGTTTAGATCGTCGCATATGGCTTGATTTGATAGCAGCCATCTGCACGTTTCCTTGTAACAAATCTTCTGCAGTCTGCTGCAGCAGTGAGTAGTGTAGCGACGGTGTTTTCAGCAGCTGCCTCGGCGCCTCGC
Source organism: Alloteropsis semialata (assembly GCA_004135705.1). Classification (NCBI taxonomy): domain Eukaryota; kingdom Viridiplantae; phylum Streptophyta; class Magnoliopsida; order Poales; family Poaceae; genus Alloteropsis; species Alloteropsis semialata. Next base: position 74,743,564 of record CM014272.1, on the reverse strand, counting down.
AGCCGCCGAGCCGGTCGAGCTCTGTTCCCCACTTCCCCTCCTCCATGGGCCATGGCATCCCACCAGCACCACCACAGCCTGCGCCCTGCCCCGCCTGCCCGCCTCCTCCACCACGTCTCCGCCTCCGCCCGCTGCATCCGCCGCGCGCGCCCTCCCTCCGCCTCATTCCGCCCTCCGCCGCCGCTGCCGTCTTCTCTCTCTTATCCACTCCCGAAAAAACGTGCCGACTACGAGGCCGCGGCTGACTTCGGGGAGCAGGACGGCGCGGTGGTAGATGAGACTTTAGAGACGGAGGAGCAGCTGGGTGGGGAGTACGTTTCTAGCGTGGGCGCCGGCGCCGGCCTGCCGGCCCTTCTCCGCGCGGGCCGCGCAGGGCCGGGTGGCGACCCGGTGTTCTTCCTCCTGACCGCCGTTGCCGTCACGGTGAGACTCCGCTGAGCTTGATTCCTTGGGGTTTGTCCTTGCCCTGCAAACCTGAGCTCATAGTCTGTTCTGCCTCGTGTTGTGCCGCGCAGACGTGCGTGGCGTTCTCGAGCATGGTGGCCGTGGCGATCCCGACGATGCTAGTAAGTTCTGCGACACCTCTCCTGGCGTAGCATGTAAAGTTTAGCAAAGCGATTGCTGTTTCTCTTGTGATTAATTTGCTTTTGGTTAGGAGTGGTGCCCTGCTGCTTTGCCCCCACCATTACTGATTCAAAAGCCAAATAAATTGGTTTCCTGACAACTGTCTGGGTTTATGTTTGCACATTAGACATTTTGGTTGACAAAAACAGAATACCTACATCATAAACAAAACTGTGTGAGGATCTGGTCTATCTGATTAAATCCTAGACAAATTGCAGGGGTGAAGTTTTAAGAACTTTTTTTTCAACCTTATCAGTTCAGAAGTTTTGAGGGTTCAGGATGGTTAAAATGGAAGGCTGGATGGGGTAAATACAAACCTCCAGATTAATTGCTGAAGCAATTGGTTGATTTGCAAGGATTGTCAAAATGCGATGTTGTGATTACTTGGAACTGATAACAATGCAGCTCCTTGTTAGTTATGAACATCGATGTTTATAAGATGCATGGCTTTTTCTTTAGCCTAGGCTCTAATGCCTATACATCAGGCCATGTGAGATCCTATCAACCAAGAACCAACTTCTTGGTGAAAAACCTCGTTAGTCCATAAGTGGTCAGAATTTCTCAAAGTTTTTGTGGTTGTAGGGGCAGGGGCATTACTTTCCATGATTAAGCATTCAATATTTCAAATTGATTGTTTGCAAAAAGGAAAACAAAGAGAAGATGCTAAAGGAATGGTGAAAAACTCTAGCAACCACAATGCATACCTGAACTTCCCTTATCTCTCAGCAGTTCACTTATTTCATGATTCTTTGTAATCATGTCAAGAACACCCCTCCACTTACACCCAAAAATGATTTCAGAACCTTTCAGTAGTTATATGCTTATTTCTCATGAGGCCAGTTGTTACTGAAATTTGTTCTGCTTCAGTTTGAGATAAGAGCAGGGTATGAGAAGTTAGAGAAAAGGGGAAGTGCAACAGTCATGCAGTTGGTTTTGCCCATTGTATTATTTAATTGGTTCTTGTAAAGGTTCGAACTGATATGCCAGTCCTGTAGTATAATTTGTCTGATGGAACTTTAAGACTCAATTTATTCATCAGGCTATGAGGAGGGCTGCGAACTCATTTACTATGCTGGCTGATGCAGCTCTAGATGAACTACCGACCACAATGGCCGCTGTAAGGCTTTCTGGCATGGAAATCAGTGATCTCACCTGTGAACTTAGTGACTTGAGGTAAGAGCTTCAAGATGGATTACTTATTGCTTGAAATGATGCTTGGTTCCATATAATACCTCTTGTCAACGTGGGCATGTTCTTTCACTTTTTAGTAGATTATCCATTTGGAATTTTAGAAGGGGAAGCTGGTAAAGGACTCAGTTAACATATGTTTCAACACAATCATTCTAAATCTGCTGGTTTATAAGACATTCATAAATGCCAAGCGACCTGGATTCCAGTTCATATCTTTGGACAGCAATCCTTGGTGTTTTCATGGACTTGTTATGAAAATGCTATGCTTAAATCCATAAAATAATTTAGCTGAAGTAACTTTAGAAGTGTTTTTTTATACATTCCGTTTAAATCAGCCACAGACTATCCAGTATCCTCAATCCAATAGGATCTGAAGAATTGAATTGTTAGCCTGACAGTGGGGATGCTTAACCTCATCATACACCCAAATGTTAGTCCTAGGACACACTTGGATGCTAATCTTATTTAGTGAATGGCAGAGCTGCGAGCCATTTCTTTTAAAAGCATATACCATCAGGTTAACATCCATTTGTAGTCATGAGATATCAGATGGTGTCAACAAGTCAGCCAAGGTCGCACAAGCAGTGGAAGCTAGCATCGGACAAATGAGAGACATAGCTCGGCAGCAAGCAATATGTATGTTTTCCTAAGATAACACTGCTATTCATCTTCACCACATTTCTGATTATAATTGTCAATGTCATAAATATGTGCAGCAATGGTCAAAGAGCGAGCAAACTTGCAGACTATCCCCATTGCAGGTACAGGACCAGATAACAAGTCCCGTAAATCTTCTAGCCAGCAGCAGTTATGAGAAAGAAGTCCAAATATCTGAAAGTGAACTCTTTATAGAAATTCAATTTTCTTCAAGAGATGTACACTTGTTTTTACGTTTTTCTTTTTGCTTGCCTGAAGTATGCTTTGTAACCTTCCTTTTTCTTGCTCTGAATTATGTACCATGACCAATATTTTGCCAGAGATTCTGTTCAATTTCTGGCAAAAAAGATCATGTATGTAAATGCAACGTGAATGTGTTCCATTGTCCATAACAAAGAACTGTCAAAACCTGACGTGCAAGATGGATTAATTAACTCTCTTTTTTTTGAACTAAGAGATTCATTAACTTTCATGGTAGTGCCCTTAGTAGTAACTCTGCTGCTGGGGCGGAACTGTCAAACCTGGCAAACAAGTTCATATCATATACTATTGTTCATGTTGGATAAAGAGCCTATGCAAGAACAATTGATGCACGCCATGTTAGAATGTCCCACAACTTGACGACAATTGTTGCTTGGAGGGATGTAGTCGCCACGAATTTTGATAGTTACTCTGCAATGCTCCTCAACCAATTCTCTCTCTTTCTCACAATCTTCCTCGCTCCAAGCTTCACGTGCTGCAAAAATGATAAAAGCTAAAGCAAACACAAGGAGTTGAATTGTTGCTTTTGTAGCCATCCTATGCTATAGATATAGCAAGGCTACGCTATGCCTAGTTGCATATTGTGACTATTGATCCTTGTGTGCACCCTTCTTGCAGCACAAACTTCTATTTATAGCATACGAGAATACAATTTGGCTTGATTAAATTCCCAAGAATCCAAAAAATTATAGGTCGACACATGAAAACTAATGTTCAAGAGAGCGAACTGTAGACTCGCCCTTGATAGGGTACATTTAATTTTTGATATGCCCGTATCCTCAAACCAAAAGTAACTTGAACAAAATAAATATCTGAATACCTAAAGTACACCGACAACATTTATACGACTTGTTTTTTTTTTCTAAGGCCATAGTATCTCCAAACCGTTAGTACAAGATGTGCAGACTGAACGAGAAATATTTGTTTTCTATAAAATACTTGAACAAACTGGCAAACATTCTCATTAAAACATATTTCAAGATAAATGACGAGGGTGGAGAGGTCTATCTGCTCTGCAAATGACGAGGCTGTTCTGTGTTCAGCAACACATCAGACCATGCTGTGCTTACACTGGAACCTGGTCCACATTGCTACCAGAGATAGTTTCGGGGTTTTCAAAATAAAGTTGAACTAAGGGAGCTCTAAGTGCAACACCCAAATTAAAGGAACTAGATTGCAATTTATTCTTTTCAAAACAGACTAAAATGTGCAATCCTTCATTCAGTCACTTCGCACATCCTCATCGCACTAAGAGACGATCAGCTTTGACTATGAGATGTCTGCCAATCTAGTTAACAAATAAACGATTTGCAAAACACTCCTCGATACTCCATTTGACTATGAACTCTCAGGCACAAAGGCATTTTCAAGCCCATACAAATCATATGACGGGTCTGTCAAAGTAATTATCTTTGAGAGTTTGACTATGATCAGCTTTGACTATGAGATGTCTGCCAATCTAGTTAACAAATAAACGATTTACAAAACACTCCTCGATACTCCATTTGACTATGAACTCTCAGGCACAAAGGCATTTTCAAGCCCATACAAATCATATGACGGGTCTGTCAAAGTAATTATCTTTGAGAGTTTGACTCTTCATAGCACAGGTGCATATGGTCTCAACTCTCAAACCATATCTTCCGGCACAAGTCAGCAAAGAGATGCTGCCAACTGAAAGCATTCACTTCTTCGAGGAACCAAACCCTCCGAAACCCATCATAGCAGCAATGTCAGGGTCGACATCCTCAGGCTCCTGTTGGGCTGCCTGTTCTCTCTGAAGCCATTTGATATCAAGTGATTATGAACTGTAGTGATTCTCACAGCTCACAAAACTATCAATTGTAATTATCATTTAAAAAGGAAAGCAGAAATTAGCAACAAGCTACTATATGCATGCATGCATCTGGCTGCACTTACTTTCTTCTCTTTTTTCTTTTCTTTGCGTTGCCGTTTCCTCTCCTCCTCCTCTTGCTGTTGTTTCATTATTCTCTCATCCAAATCTGAAAACATAGAAAACGCAAGGAGATGATTTTGCTAGTGATTTCTTACAGAATTATTTCATGGAAACATTTCATTCCGATGTGTGCCATGGGGGTGAAACTGACAGCGTATATGAGGAATTTTCTTTTTCTCACCTTGTTCAGTAAAGGTGCTTGGATCCTTCCTCTTCTTAAGTGCCTCAAACCGTTTCTGAACCTGCAGCCAGAAATTTGTGAAAACAAACAACAGATGAGGAAAAAAGTGAACTGGCTGAAAATCCTTATAGGATAAGAAAGCTAACTAGTAGCCTCACATGACACAATCAACACAACACCATGATATGATGGGCATCTTTGTCACAGCTTCTGCTTCACCATCAACATAAAATAGACAAAGTGCCACCAAATGGCTGGATTCTACAGGGTTATGAGAAAGTAAGGCTGCATCTGAACTAATAAGCAGAACAGAAGTTGCTTATCAGAAGCTTATTCCAAAAGCTGGATACTGCACAAGCAGATGCCGTGCAAAAGGGAACCAACATATCATGATATCTGGATTTGAATGTGGGTCTGCTACTAAATTTTGACATGAATAAAATTGCTAATTTCCAATTGTAGACCAAAGCATCAAACACCCAAGCTCAGTTAGTATTCTACCTGTTCAAGTGATGCCCTCTCAACACGCATAGACATGCCCAATGCTCTTTGATCTGCAAAATGTTCAAACCGCAAAACATGAAGATGAAAGTACGAAGACATAATGCATCATGTGAGTGAGACTGAAACTAGAGTTCTCAGACACTTACGCTTCTTGCCATTTATATGATCCAAATAGTTGGCCGAATCTTTAACAACACATTCACATACAGAGCAGAAGTATCCAGCCTATCAGCAAAGTAAGTAAATTTGAGAAGGAAGTTTTTTTTTTGGGGATAAGTTTGAGACGAAACTTTGAACTTTGAAGTGCACTGGTAATTTTGTGACGAAACTTTGAAGTGCTGAATTAATCGTGAACATAAGAGGTTCATTTATGTGAAATGGTAAGGCTCAAAACAAAATTGATATGAAAGCTGTAATGAATACATATAAACTGTGAACAGATAAACTCAAGTTTACATTAAAAAAATCTTCTAGCAAGTTTTGACAGGAATTAAAATTAAGATCAGATGAAAATAATTCAAGAGCACTGTAGACACTGCGTGCCCTTGTCCTATGGGATTTCTGGACAAACCTGTTGATTCAATGGTGCAATTGGGGTCACCACCTGAAAAAAAGAGATAATGAAGGGCACAGTTAATTAACTTTAAAAACAGAAAGGTTATCAGTCTCTAAAAGCAAGTTTACCACAGTGATGTACTAAACAAAACAAAGTCATTTCTACTTAGCACCATATCTTACTCTAATGCTAAACAGCTTTGCAACTCGTTCAATTGTAGAGAAACACAAACCTGAGTCTTGCCAAGACGAGACTCAAGATCAACTTCATAGTCTCTGTGCTTCAAAGGTTGTCTTTGCACAGGAGGGCCCCTGTCTGTATTCATACACGAAGAGAATTGAGTTTAATAGAGCAAAAAATTGGTGCAAATACATATTTATTGAACTATTATTGGATCACATACCCTTGCCTTTCCGCGCTTCGTCCTGGATCAGCAACAGACAAACACAGAGAAAAGTTAGCACTATATAGAGGGAAAGAGAAGTATATGGTCATAGTTTTCTTGAGTGTTGATGAAATTAAAAAGAAAAAAAAGGTGCATCGTGACCTTCTCCCGTTGCTCCCTCTGTCGAGCTCGCTCCAAGTACTCTTCCTTGTCAAACTTCCTCCGAGAAGTGTTGTCAACGCCGACTGGCTGCAAAAACACAACACACAAAAGATCAGATGGAATGCTCCACCAGGTACTTCCGCATATCAAAAGAAATTCCCCTTCTTGTCCAAGTAAGAGCAACTCACATTTCCAGACATCTTGGTCAGCTCACTGCAAACCACCTGGTACACATCAGAAGCATCATAAGAAACAAGCAGCCGCACAAAATTGCAGGCGTGAGTCTAGGCTCGATATCCTCTTTCCTTTTGGTTTTGTGGTCGTACATATAACCCGATTTACAATACATCGAAGGAGTGGTTACATTACAAATGCAACTAACTTGGTCAGATCCGAATTCAAATAGCTTACGTTAGGGTTTGGGGTGCTCGGTTTCGCACGGTGGGAAAGGGAGAGAGGGAAGGGCGTACCTGGCGGATGCTTGCCGCCTGCAAAGGGCCCGACGAGGATCGGCGAAGGGCGGCGCCGCTTGCCCAGCCGTCGCCGGCAGGAAAGAAGGCCACGAAACGGAGAGAGGTGAACGGGACAGGGAAGGTGTGGAATGGGAGGAAGAAGCACAGCTGCACAGGTCTGAAACTCTGTCTCGACACAGAATCGAACAGCTCAAACGAAGGCCTATTACAACAGAAATCTAGTTGGGCCTATATGTTCAGCCCATACTGACCAGCAATTTCTCCATTAATGGCCCATGTGGTCCATTTACCTAGAACCCGCTTATGACTGGCCCGTAAGCCCAGAACGATAAACGGCCCAGGTACCATCCCACTACCCAACCCGCTGCCTATAAATTCTCCCTCCCTGACCTTTAGAAACCCTAGTGAGGCTTCAGGACTCGACCTCTTGCGCCGCCTCCGGTCCGCCGCCATGGTGAGTCCCAAGCCGCAATCTCGATCTCCCCCTTCCTCTCCTCCGGCTCCGATCTAATCTGTTTACTTACCTGCTGGTCTCTGTCCGCAGACCTTCAAGCGCCGCAACGGCGGGCGCAACAAGCACGGCCGCGGCCATGTCAAGTACATCCGCTGCTCCAACTGCGCCAAGTGCTGCCCCAAGGTGAGTAAAGGCCTCGACAGTTTCCTCGCTTTCTCCCCACCTCGCTTGCTGGAATGTTTCTGATCCCTTTGCTGGTTCCTGCCTTCCTGGTCTTTCTCAGGACAAGGCCATCAAGAGGTTCCAGGTGAGGAACATCGTTGAGCAGGCGGCCATCAGGGACGTTCAGGAGGCGTGCGTCCACGATGGTAAATCTATCCCCTCAGCCAGATCTGTTTCATCCGCACTTCATGGTTTTGCGGGCTGGGCGGTTGTTCAAATGGTTTTTTTGCTGTTCAGGGTACGTCCTTCCCAAGCTGTACGCCAAGGTGCACCACTGCGTCTCGTGCGCTATCCACGCTCACATCGTCCGCGTCCGATCCCGTGAGAAGCGCAGGGACCGCAAGCCCCCGGAACGCTTCAGGCGCAGGGTATGAGTTTTTCACTTGTAGCGTTTACTGATTTGAGGATGTCCTATGAGCGATTGTTTCACCAAACAAATCTGTAAAATGCATATTTGCTAATTAATCCTGATTAGAATCAATTTCATGGTAATTGCTGTATGTTATGATCATCTGATTGTGTCCTGGTTAGTGCCCTTGATATTTTGTGGCTCAATTTGTGCCCGTGTCCTGAATCTGTTGTGCATTTAGTTTCCTACTTGTTTTGGGGCTTTGTCTAGCCTGATTGCAATTGTTATATGGTACGAACAAGTCCCTGACATACACTATTGGTTCATTCAGTTTGTCAACTGATATTATGCTTTTAGAAAATCATTAGGGAAGTGAATTTTCATTCATGGAAAAGTTTATGTTCTTCTCTGCTGATCATTTAGCAGATATAGTTTTATCTAATGTTAGATTAAAACTTGAGTCTATTACACCTGTATGATGAAATCTTGAGTCTGTTACACTTGTATGATGAAATCTTGAGTCCATATACTTTGGTTTCCAAAATGTGCCCAGTAGGAAATATAGTTGTACATTGCTTCTTTTGTTCATCTCTGCTGATCACTTGCCAGCAATGGTTTGTCCGACATAAGATTGAACGTATAGCTTCTGCTTCTGAGATGTTACATTTTCAATTTTACTTGGCATTTCATTTGTTTTGGGACTTTTATGTTGCCCCTATGGCTTTAACCCTGTGCCTGTGGGATGAACAGGTCCCAATATTGCTTCCATTTTTTCACTTTGTCAGCTAATAGCCATACATTTTAGCTGATCATTAAAAATGGAAAATGCAAATAGTATACCTTGTAGTATCATGTGTTTGGGACTAATACGTTGCCCCAATGGCAATAACAATGCCTGTGGGATGAACATGTCCCAATATTTAGTACCATTTTGCTCACTTTTTCAGCTATTGTCCGTACATTATTAGCTGATCATTTAAGAATGGAAAATGCTAATAATTACACTTTTCATACTAATATATGCACATTGTTTGAAGTGTTTGGTACTAATACCTTGCCCAGATGGCATAACATGCCAGTGATTATTTAAGAAAGGAGGAAATTATATACATTGAATATGCCATTTGTTCTTTTGCACATAGAAATTTAATAGGAAATCGGTGGCATCACGATTGTTTTGTTATTTTGAGACTTCTGTTTTTTAGTTCTGTTCTTTTGTTGTGTATTTGTCAATGCTAATCTGCTGCCTTGTTTTTTTTTAACCCCAGGAGGATAGGCCAGCTGGTGGGCAGGGAGGCCCGCGCCCTGGTGGTCCTGGCCCTGCTGGTGCTGCTGCCGCCGCTCCGGCACCAAACGTTGCTCGCCCATAGGTTTAGCTTATCGACTGCATAAGTCTGGCCTGTTGGTAGCAAATGATGTCTTAATTCAGTATCAGTGGGTCGGTCCGGGGAGTGTGAGGTTACTATATTACTAGAACTTTTGTCCAAATTTGAATGTTTGCTAAGAGAATCTTGCCATTTGAACATCTGTGCTCAGCTATAATCTCACCTGAACGTCAGTGTGTTTTTGATATTTGTACTGGGCTCCCTTTCAATTTAAACTCCATTGGTTTCTATGTTTCAGATTCAGATTTCGAGTTTGTTTTGTTCTTAGTTTTCATTGGCTGTTATCTCTGTTATTTTTGGATTGCAACATGATGTTAATGTTGTTGCACGAAGCTAAGGTTGAAAATGAATCGTAATGGTAATTCTGCTACTCCCTGCAGAGGTGGGGTTGGAAGTTTGTCGGAGGGTAGCGGTAAATGTTTGGTGCATTCGTGCTCTGAGAATTATGTAGCAGTCCATATCTGTTTCATATCTACGGTAGCTATCAAATACTAGTACTAGCTGTGTGGAGCGGGCAGGTGAGGAGTCGGAGAGGGCAAAAAGGGAAAAAAATCGATGCCGCAGTGGCTTATAGATATATTTGTGCGAAGTACTATAAAAGAGAGGCGGGTCTGTCTGTTTCACGGGCCGCGCGTGGTGACTGCTTCATGCTTGGGTGGTGGTTGTATCACTGGGGGTTTTGCTGTCGTTCCGATTGGTTTTCCGCAACTCCAGCTTTTGTTGCCGCATAATGCAGCTTAGCAGGCTTCAGCCCACCTGAGCATTCGGCCCATTGGGCTAATGTGGTTCTTCGGTCCGCTGCCTTCCATCCCGCTAGAGTAGTAGTGCCCTGCCACAGCCCGGTGTTCCTATATGGCTTCCGGTAGTATCTTACTTAGCTTCTAATGTCTAAGATTCGTGCAAGTATATATCATCCGTTGGATTTGTTATATACTGGATTGCCCGGACTTTTTTTTTCGTTCCGTATTGTCCAGACTCTTTCCAGTTCGCTAGTTCCATCTTGTGATCCCCTTCCTGGAAACACCAAGCAACACTGTTTATCTTCTCGGTGTCGCCATGGCCGAGCCATCGGAGGTCAGGCCGTTGGCGCAAGGGGTGGAGTGCATGGCTGCGGAGGAGTAATGGAGTTAGATCCTCATGCTCCTGCGGATCCATAGATGGTGTCCATGTGGTGAAGTGTGGGACTTAGAAGGTCGGCCATGGATGTGACTCTGGAAGCTTGTGGGGAGCTCAGTACAAGCACGATTCAAAGGGAAGAGGGTTGGGGAAGATAGAGGAGGGTGTAGAGGTGCCCACCATGGAACCAATCACGCTATGGTGGCCAACCATCAGAGATCGATGAGGCTCGCTCATTCCGGCTCGACGAAGAAAAGAACCAGTATGTATTTTTTCTGTGAAATGTTGATTTTTCTTTAGCAAATTCTTGAATTTATTTTAAGATGTTGAAATGGGTTGTTAACAATGTTGAATGCAGTAACTGTATGATAACCGAAGATGTTTTCCTGTCAGTTTGGTAAATTAGTTGAATTTAAGGTGAAACCGGCTATTACCAGGAGATAATCTTGACACCTTGATATGCAACTTCAGGTGGAACTTGTGATTACTAGAAAATGTTTTTTTTTCATTTTAGTGGAACTTCGAATAATGGAATTGGTAACTGCCATGTTGCTGTTAATCTGTTATACATGGTTGTGTTTATTAGGGTTTAGAATTTTGGGTTTTCTGTTTTTATTCAATATTTCACCAACATTCTTATATTATTCCTTTCACTTTCAAAATTGCTTTCTCAACATTCCCATATTGTTACTTGAATATTTTTAAATTGTTTTATCAATATTTCTATATGGTTATTTAAACATTTCACCAACATTCACATATTCTCTCTTTTACATTTTCAAATTGTTTTCTCAACATTTTATATGTTTTTTCAACATTTCACCAACATTCTTATATTGTTACTTCAACATTTCAAAATTTGATTTCTCAACATTTCCTCCTGCCACACAAGGTTGTACTGGTTAGTGTTCTGGGTTGTTGGGGTGACTCCATCCTATCGGGTTCAAAAGGTTGTATGGGTTAGTGACGACCATGTGACCCTGCCAAGAACGTTGTACTGGTTAGAGTTTGGGGTTGTTGGGGCGATTTCATTCTATTGGATTCAGAAGGTTGTACGGATAGAGGAGCGACCATGTCCCTCCAGCCATATAGAAGGAAAAACTGGTTCGGCTTCGAGCCCCTGCCATAGAAGGCTGTGCTGGTTAGGGTTCTTGGTTGTTGGAGGCGACTCCATCCTATCAGGTTCAGAAGGTTGTACGGTTTAGGGGCGACCATGTACTCCCTGCCATTGAAGGCTAAATTGCTTCGGTTTCAGGCCCCCTGCCATAGAAGGCCGTACTGGTTAGGGTTCTTGGTTGTTGGGGGCGACTCCGTCCTATTGGGTTCAGAAGAATGTTCAGGGTTTGGGGCAGCCATGTGCCCCCTGCCATAGAAGGCTAAATATCTTTGGCTTCGGACCTATTGCCATAGAAGGCTATACTGGTTAGGGTTCTGGGTTGTTGGGGGCGACTCCGTCCTATCGGATTCAGAAGGATGTTCGGGGTTTGGGGCGGACATGTACCCCCTGCCATAGAAGGCTAAATTGATTCGGTTTCAGGCCCCCCTGCCATAGAAGGTTGTAGTAGTTAGGGTTCAGGGTTGTTGGGGCCGATTCCGTCCTATCGGGTTCAGAAGGGTGTAAGGTTTAGGAGGCGACCGTGTGCCCCACTTCCATAGAAGGCTAATTTGTTTCGGTTTCGGTCCCCCCGCCATAGAAGGTCGTACTGGTTTGGGTTCAAGGTTATTGGGGCAACTCCATCCTATTGAATCTAGCCCAATATTTATATATATCTAGGTCAACTTTTCTTTAAAACTTGGTCAACATTTTCTTTAAAACTTGGTCAACATTTTCTCAAGAACTAGATCAACATTTCCCAGAATCTAGCTCAACATTTCCCTAAATCTAAGTCAACATTTCTCTAAAACTAATTCAATATTTCTCTTAATCTAGTTCAACATTTCTCTAAAAATATATGTCAATATTTACCATGGACTATTGTGTAAATAAATATTTCGTTTCAATATTCTAATGACAAAATAATCTAATTGTAATTTCATTTTTTATTTCACGGGTGCATGTCATAGATGATATAAAATACAAATATTTCACGGGTGCATGTCATAGATGATATAAAATACAAATAATTTGTAATTACACATATTTGATATATATTTTATTTTTATCATTTACAACTTTAGTGTAATGTCCTGGATTTGTAAACATACAAAGAATGTCTCGGATTTGTAAACCAGGTCGCAAATATCAAATGCAGAGAATGCATTTCCCACCTTATTTTAGAGATTCAAAGTTGCAACCTGGAAATTGAAATTTGTATTTGCAAGTTCCCACCCGTTATTCCCCTTTATGACCATGTGCCCGCAAAAAAGTCAAAAAAGCAATTATGTGTTTTGGTGCATAAAAAAAATCAATTAAGCAATTGTGTATTTTCGTGGCCTAAAAAAAATCAACGAATCAATTCGTATTCTTCAGTGGTCAAAAAAGTCAAGAAAGCGATAGTAACTGTTGCAGTGGAAAATAAAACAGAATATTGCTGTACGCGCGGGCTAAAAAATATCGTTGTTTGTTAATAGGTTTTTTGGGCTTTAAAGCTAACATGTTTAAATTTAAGTAGCTTCCGCAAATTATATAGGAGCCCCCGCCACGGCGTGCCCACGGGTTACGCAAACTTGCACAGCAGCAAAGCCAGAAGCGGAGTTGACGACAGCCCCCTTTCGAGGCGTTCGGCGAGTGCGTTGAGCGTAGCTGTCAACGATGGCCAGTAGTTACTTGCTTCGCCACGTCTCTGAAGCTTCGCATCGCGGGCAATCCAGAGCGCGGCCGCGCCGGTCGTTACCGGATCGGGGCTTGGACGGCGCGGTGCTGCCGGCCGCCGTCTCCGCCTTCGCTTCGCATTCTTCGATCCGGGTTGCCTCGGCGTCGCCATCCTCCCTCGCCAAAGCTGAAGTTGGCGACCGACAGGGCTCGCCCTAGCACGATAGCCTGCCTGCTCCGAAGTGGTTTTGCTTGCCCGTTCAAGAGACCACGTCGCCAAGGTAAGCTAGCTTAGCAGAGTAGTACACAGCACACGCGCCGAGCTCCGGCAAGTAGACGACAGGACACCACACACTAGCGTATCTCTAGCTAATCTTCAAATCTTCAATAGCACTCATGGCCTCATGGGGACATGCGGCGGCTAGCACAAAAGAAGACACCAGAGCTTTGCTTGCTGCTACTACAGGCGTGTAGATCTAAGTAAGGGGGTGTTTAGATGTTGTTATGCATAATATTTTTATGCATTGGGTCGCGTGCCACAGAGAGAAAAAAATGCATTGGAAAATACTTATTATGTAAAATGGAGGAGAGAGGGGGTGAACTAAACACCCCCTAAGCCTGTCGATCGAGAGGAGCACTAGGCATGCATGCAGATGCAGACAGAGAAATGAGAGAACTGGGCAAGCAGGAACAGTGGGCGGCAATCAAATCGGCGGATCCCAGTTCGCAAGCTCCCTTATCATAGAGGAGCACTGGAGACGTGGCGTACTGATCTGACGCGCTGCGCTTCACCGGCGGCTAGCTGGAGCAGCAGCAGCAGCAGCAGTGTACATACACGGCGCGCGGCGACGCAACCGACACCGCTCGTGGCCGCGGAAAGGCAGGCAGGCACGCACACAACGCAACAACGACACACGACATGCGTGCCCCCACAGAGCTGCCCCACCCATATGTGAGGATCGAGAGAAGATACGTACTTGGGGCTTTACAACCCCAACAGACACCAAAAGTCGCCACCGCCAGAAGCTACTGAAGAAACAAGCAAGCAAGCTAGCTAGCTCGAGCAATGGCGGCCACGGCCGGCCTTGCGGTTGTTTTAAAATTCCGATCGACGCAAGGACAAGTACAGCAGCAATAAGCACCAAGGTTTAAAATCCAAATAAATTACAATTATTTCTTGTTCAAGTACCATCAGTACTAGGAAGGGGATCCAATAAGGCAATAATGTTTCCATCCACTGCAGAGAAGGAAACGTCTAGCTAGGCGGGTGCTAGATTAGCAGCCTCAGCATAGCGTGGAGCCTCTTCGTCTCTTCAATATAACCGAAGAGGGCCCTCGTCTTTCCCTCGATCGCAATCGATCGTCACCACACGCGCGTGCATCAAAAAGGCAAAAAAAAAAAAAACAAATCGACAAATTATCGAATGATTAATAGCTTAATTATGTCCCTCTCCGCCACCATCGTCGTCGTCTCCGGTGTGCTTGATGTGGAGACGAGTCGTCGGAGAAGAAGAAGAAGCCGTCTGCATGCGTGCGCTTCAGAACTGGCCGCCCTCGAAGGTCTGGCCGAACTGCCAGCCGCGCGGCGCGGCGTTGTTGCTGGTGACGGTGCGGCCGTCGCTGGAGGTGACCTGGAAGGAGAGCGCCTGGCCGTCGAGGAAGGCGTTGCTCTGCCAGTTCTGGCCCCAGTTCCGGGACATGGGCTGCCACCCCGTGCGGGAGCCACGGACGGAGACGGACCGCACGTCGCCGGCGCCCGCCACGTTCGTCACCAGCACCAGGTTGAAGTAGGAGTGGCCGTTGATGGTGAACCGGATGCCGCCCTTCTTCACGCACGGCACCCTGCAGAAAGCAAATCATTCGATCGGCGACGACGCCATGTGAGTTCATGCTGCGAGACGTGAGCTGGCTGCTGGTGAGCGTCGGCAGCTCATCGATCGATCTCAGACGCGACGGTGAGTAGGTGATCGGTGTCGGACGTCAACAGGAGCAAGTGAGAGTGAGTGAAGTGCTACGGAAGAGAGTGTGGTAACAACATTGAAAGGCAGGGGAAGGCACATGCATGTCGCCCAGGAGCTAGCCTATCCCCACGCCCCGTATCAAATCTGTGGGGTGGGCCCCACGGAACTAAATGACCGAACCCGGGTGCGGGGGCCACGGGCCTTCGAGAGTTCGAGGCTCGAACCGACCGACGACGTGGTTGGTTGGGCTGATCGAGCCAGGACGTGTTGTACTGGTACGACAGAGCGGCGTGAACCGGCTGGGGGCTGGCCGTACGTGCAGTGCGTGACCACTGAGCAGGAGTAGCAGCAGTGACTTAGCATGGGCAGGTCGCATACCTCCTGAAGGCGACGGGCACGATGCCGGCGCGGTACTGCGCGATGTGGAGGAAGGCCGGCTCGGCC
The DNA here is from genome assembly GCA_004135705.1 of Alloteropsis semialata. NCBI lineage: Eukaryota > Viridiplantae > Streptophyta > Magnoliopsida > Poales > Poaceae > Alloteropsis > Alloteropsis semialata. Next base: position 74,727,930 of record CM014272.1, on the reverse strand, counting down.
ATGTCGAAGTGCGGGCGCGGCGGGTTGCACCAGCCGCCGTCGTCGCTGGACTCGCCGTAGTTGGGCGGGCAGAAGTTGGTGGCCGTGACGGTGATGGTTCCCGGAAGGCACGACGCCGCGAGCGCGGCCGGGCCCCGACCGTTGCTGTCGCAGCGCATCTCGAAGCACTGCCCGCAGGAGGCGCCGTCGTTGAACAGCGCCGTGCTCAGCGCCGCCGTGTTCGTGCCGTACCCCGTGCTGTACAGGTTCCCGTACCCGCACGCCCCGCCTGCAAGCAAAAAAACATCGCGCGTTCCAAGCACTGTCAGCTAGCCCAACGCCGCGCGCGGCCTCTGGTTGCTTCCGACGACGAAGCTCGGCCGAGAGGACTCAGCAGATTTTAGACTCACCCATGTGCCGGACGCGTCGCTGCCGCCGTAGAACGTGGCGTGCGCGCTCTGCCACCCGCCGTAGCCGCCGGCCGCGGCGTCCCGGGCCAGGAGGCTCAAGAGGAGGAAGAGAGCTCCGGCAACGGCCATTGCTCGCTAAGCTAGCTGGAGTTAGCAGCAGCTAGGAGGAGAGAGACCACACTCCTCTAGGTTCCGAGCTTGGGAGGGTATCGTCGAAAGGCGAAAGCTCTGGAACGTCTGGCTGGCAGTGAGGATCCCGGCCCTCGCTGCCCCGGCTATTTATAGCCAGCCATAGTGGTGGGCGAGCTAAAAGCGCCGGAGGCGGTTGGAAAACTCGGGGCCGCGCCGGCCCGGCCGCCCGCGCGTGTAATTTCCCCGCGAGTTGGTGCGACGACGAAAGGCGGCCATAAAGGCGGAAGCGAAATTAAAAACGGAGGGCCGGGCCGGAGCGAGTGACGTGCCCGGTGGCCACGGCCACGGCCTAGCGCCAGTTTTTCGAGTTGAAGCCAGTTTTTCAAGTTTTTTTTGAAATTAGCATAATTTTATTTATTATAGTCTTCTGAATTGTTTGAGACCCAACTTCATGCCGAGCCTAATGAGCCGAGCCAAAGTCGAAAGTCGTTTTAAATGAAGTCATTTTAATTTTAAAAAAACAATAAATCTAATCGGAGCACTTTTCTACCGAGCCATCGAGTCAGTCTAACGAGCTTTTTGTCCAGCCCGGGCGAGACCACCGTAGTACCGGGCAGTTAATACAAGCCAAGTCGGGCGCACATGCGATGCGAGCCGCGCGCACGGCGCACGCAACAGGGGCGACGCGCGCCACCACCAACTGCCCGTGTCGGGGGTGTGGTTTGGTACTGTGTTGGTGTGCTACGTGGCGTTGGCGTGGCGCGGGGTCCCGGTCCCTGACCCGGCCCGGCCCCGCGAGGCCAACTCCCCACATGGCTCGCGTCGCCCGACCCCCCTGCTCTGCTCGGTCTCGGGCTCGGCAGGAGGCTGGGGTTTCCGAACGAAAAAAGAAGAAGGAAAAAAGTTTCGGGCTCGGGGACGGCGACGGGCATGCATGCGCCGCGGCTGTAGCGCGTTAACTGCGTGGACCCGAGCGGCGCACTTGGCCGGTTCCCCCTGACGGCGATCGCCCATCGCCTTGTCTGGGGCGGAGGAGATCCGCTCACGTTCCGGGTGTCGCCGCGCTCGCCAGGCCGCGCGGCATGGGCTATCTGCCTCTCTCTCTCTCTCTCTCGTTAACCCGCCGCGGCAATGCAAGGTTCCTTATCGACACGGTAGATCTTGCCCAACTTCATGCCTATTTCTATTTCTACTCGATCACTGCAAGGCAATGCAACAATGCCCATACGTGACTCGGTGACTGGACTGGCTGTTCGTTTAGCGTGCGATTCGGCAGCGGTGGCACGAACGAAGATGGAAAGTTCAGGGACAGCTTTGACGAGCGAGCTTTGCAAAACCTTCGTCGATCAGACAGACAGTCTGATAATTGCTCCACTGTCAGGTTCAGCTGTTAGCTAGGATCGCCCTACTTTTAGTCTGAACTCTCGATATCAGAGGAGTGTAGCGCACCTACCGACTGATTTTGGATATGGAACAGGGGTGAGCTCTGTCGGTCGGTCCACAGATCGGAGCAGATGAGGCTAGCGCATAAAGGGCCTGTTTAATTCGTGTGAAAGAGTGAAAAATGTATGCACTGGGTTGCGTGCACAGAGAGAAAAAATGAATTGACACGGTTCTCGATGTAGAAAGAGAATGGAAAGTGACGTGAATTGAACACGGCCAAAGAATGGCCAGCCAGCCAGCCCACACGGAGGCCGGAGGCGGAGGGGAGGGAACCCATCAAGCGATCGAACTAAACGAAGCTCTCGGCCTCAATGATCAGTGCACGTTTTAAGGTAGGGTATTTGTGTGTCTGTCTGTGTGAGAGAGCGCGAGTGTGAATGGGCGCAACCTGGCAGTACATGGGCTCGCTGCCACGCCAGCTCCTGCCGCCTGCGCCTGTCCCTCTGCAAGGGGGGCTCACATGGTCACGGCTGGTCACACACGCACCTCACATGCGTGGAACATGGCGAGACTGCGGAGTAGGTGAGGGCCGGAACCACGAACTGTGGGCGTGCGTGCATGGATCCAACAGCTTCAAACAAGGCTGCCTTCAAGCCTATCCCTGCAGGCCTCGAGTAGCACTAGCTTTAGCCATTTGTTTAGCGTTTGAAACGCACGCCGTCTCTTTTTGCACAGGTCTTCGTCGTTGCCGATACAGATTTTGGTTTCTCCTCGCGTCGGCCATGGCATGGACCATCGGACCATGGTTCCAGAGGATAACGTGCCAATGGCGTCAGGCCGCTGCCGCCTCCGTTCAATACTCCAGCAAGGGGAAAGCTACGGTTCCCCAGGCTCGCCGTCGCTGGTCCCATGCCGGGCGGCCATGTTAATTGCACATGGCCGCCCGGGCGTCACGGCTAATCTCCTGTCACTTGCTAGCCCGATGATGGCCTCCTTCTTGGACTCGTTCCTTCTGCTCCCCCAACAGCTGAATCGTCCCCATGCTACCTGATTCGTCTGGTGCTTTTGCGTCGTCTGCCCCCCACTCCACTTGCTCTGCGCCGCCGCTACAGAAACGCAGGTTCAGTCCAAGAACACGCGCAATATCCTCACTGAGCTCCCAATTACCATACTGAAAAAATAATCGTCACCGAGTTACCAGTTACCATACTACAAACATTGCATGGCTACCGTGGTCGCGGTAAAACTGTAGTAGTACAGTAGTAGCAGGTTGTTTTCTGTAGGACTCTGGTGAATTGTCGGTTCTTTCTCACAAGCAACAGCAAATGTTACGGAGCGCGAGCCTGCAGTTTTGTTTCAGGGCATGTAGAGCCACAGGTGACTTCTCGGCGCCCAGCCCGGCCGTCCGCCAGCCGCTGCGAGCAGGAGCGCGGCACAGCGCGGCGCTGTTCGCCCCGGCACGCTCCACATGCGAATATGACAGGGACGCTTCCGGGGCAGCGACGAGGCCCCAGGAGCCATGTGGGGTGCGCGGCACCGGAACAGATCGCGCGACCTCGCCGTGATGGGACTCGCGGGGGGCTCGGCGACGTCGAGCTCCGGCGCTCCGCTCCTATCCGCATGTGGAGCCATGTGGGGTGCGCGGCACCGGAACAGATCGCGCGATCTCGCCGTGATGGGACTCGCGGGGGGCTCGGCGACGTCGAGCTCCGGCGCTCCGCTCCCAAGGGCCCCTCCAAACGGGTCGGTGTCTCGGCCATATCCCCCTCCGGGAACGGACCGCACCGCCGCTGCCTGTTGCCAAGGGAATCTCTCGGCGGTGCGCGGGCTGTTGCTTGTTTACGGGTAGCTTTTGCTCGGACAGATCACAGGCGCGACGCGATCATGATGAGTTCGTTATAGGGTTAGGAGAATCCTGCGCGTTAGCTTTCCAGGGCTGCACGCACGGCTGCAAAGCTGGTGATGGCCGTCCATGATTTTGCCAGGAATATGCTTTGCGTGGACATGAGAGGATGGGTGATCTGGTCGAACATCCATATATACTAATAAGTTTGTTTTTCCAAACATTTCCTGAACCTGGAATTAAAATAGACAACGATGATGCCCCCTCCGACACTTGAGCTCTCACAGGGGAAGTGATGCTCGGAACGCGCAATACCACAGGCATCGGATTCGTCCAGGCGGAATTGTCTTGGTGTCCGATACAATCGAGTCACTGGGAGACTAGCTTACAAGGCTGATCTGAGCGTGTGAGACTTCATGGGTCTTCGTCTCCCCCCACGGCAAGCTGCCAAGCTGTCTGGCAAGTGGCATGTGGTGATGTACAAGCAGGGCAGCGGAAGAACATGCACTGGTCCCGGCCCCCGATCGCTGATGCGCCGGCCGGCCGAGGCGTCACTGCCCGGCGTAAATTCCTGACGTGCGACCGATGAAGGACTGGAGGTACCGGCCTGGTAGGAAGAACAAGAACGATAGGCCCTGGCTGTGGCTGGAACCGATGGAGCGAGAGCACCTCGCAGCTATGGAATAATCGCAAACTTCCCTTTTGCGTTATCCACCCCAGATCTTTTCTCCCCCGCGCGCGCGATGACGAAAGGCACGTTCATGTGGATGGAATGGATCCTTTCGGTCTTGCGCTTTGATAAGTTTTTTAAATTTCGGCGTTGCTATCTTTTGCTTTCAGCGCCGTTGGACCATCGCGTTGTGGTAACATGGGGTTCGTTAAGTCCAACTAACTGAAAACGTCCCGCGGAATACTATAGTACATTGGATGAGACTCCTCGCAAAAATGAAAAAAAAGAAAAGAAAAAGAAGAAAGAAGAGAATAGTGAGACCACCACAGAAGTTTTATTTGTTGGATATTTTTTTAGAAAAATACAGAAACACACTTGTAGCAAAGTTTGCCGATCAAGATTGCTTCCGATCCTCCAGAACAGGGAGAACAATCTTCATGGCGAGCTTTTCGATGGGTGTTCGGCGGCCAAGACATATACGCCTTGTTTGTTTAGGTCATGAAAGTTGGTTGAATTTTCTGTAGACAAAATGCATTAGGAAACGTGTTGCAGAGGGGGAGGAGGCACGTTTTCCAATGCGTTACTTTTGGTTGAATTTCAGAAACTTGTAGGAACTAAACAAGGCCTATAGCAGTATGAAATGACATTCGCAGTTCATAGTAAGGGGGTGTTTGGATTCCAACGGACTAAAGTTTAGTCCTGTCACATCGGATGTCTTGTTACTAATTAAGAGTATTAAACGTAGACTAATTACAAAACTAATTGCACAGATGGAGGCTAAATGGTGAGACGGATCTATTAAATCTAATAATTAGTCCATGATTTGACAATGTGGTGCTATAGTAACCATTTGCTAATGATAGATTAATTAGGCTTAATAGATTCGTCTCGTGAAAAAGACAAGGATTCTGTGATTAGTTTTATAATTAGGTCATATTTAGTCCTCCTAATTACCATCATACTATTCGATGTGACATGGACTAAACTTTAGCACAAGGATCCAAACACGCCCTGAGATGATCTTATCGAGAAGTATCTGCGATTTCAGCGTCACTGTGAAAAGGGCAGGGCTGGACGTTTTCATGCTGTCAGTTTCATTTTCCACAAGGAAGAACACAACGGATTCGGAGGGGGGACCAGGTAACGACCAGAACAGTCACAGGCCTCCTGACTAAGGGCCTGTTTAGTTCCCTGGAATGCATTCCAGAATGCAAAATGAAAGGCGTTGGACCGCGTGTATAGAGAGAAAAAAGTGCATTGAGAAGCGTGCAGAATGCAAAACGAGCTCAGAATGCAAAATGGGATGGGAACTAAACAGGCCCTAAAAGCAGCCCAATAGGCAGCCCAACTTTGTTGAAACCGAATTAAGTTGGATGACCCGGTGAAATTTCAGCCCACTTGATAAACAACAGGGAATTGAGAAGCTTAGCGTGAGGGCGTAAAGCTTAACGTACAACCCGACAGGTGTGTATATTGCAAGATGCTTATATCGGAGTGTTTAAAGAGGCAGAATGTTAAAATATTTAAGCATTGTGCTAGCAGACATTAAGCACTGGTACGTACAAACTTAAATATTTTGTCCTTCCAAATACCGGGTGCAAATGACATGATCAAGGGAAAACAGTGAGGGGCATGGCCGTCGGGCCGTGTGAGTAGCGGGCGTGGCGAGAGGAAGAATCGAAGAAGGATATGGACGGAGATGTCTTGTTTGGGTTACTTGGGTACTTCAGTACTTGGCCTGCGAAGTCACGAGATATGTGAGCCGGCTTAGGTGCTGTCGTGCTGAGGCGTTGGTCCCTTTCGTTGCTCCGCGCATACATGGCGAGGAGAGAGTGATAATGCTTTGTACTGTAGTTGGCTGAGGAAGTGTTGGGCTGCTTTGGTGTGAACAAAAGGAAAGAAAAACAACGGAAGGAGATGGGCCAGAACCGGATCTAGGATTGAAGGGCTTACGGCCTAGATAGATTTGGAAATTTCGATTGGTTTTAGATAACTAGTCTATCAATCCGTGTTTTCGCACAGGCTAATAATTCAAAACATAAACCTATACCTAAACCCTAAAATCTAAAGTACCTTGCAATCTCTCTTAGAAATTAAATCTCTTTTTCTCACTTTATATCACACTTCTATATGTGCTTTTTTTGAATTCTCAATTTGAGCTATACGATTCACATGGAAATTGGTTATTGTTTCCTCCATACATGTATACATAGTCTTCATGTGACACTTATAATGTAACATTGCAGGTATATACGTTAATAAGTTAGCATTTTTCATATTAGTAAATGGTAGAATTAGATAATTTAGAATTATATATCCCTGCACTTCAGAATTTTTTATTGACATATATAGGTTCGATGCAAGTTTAGATTGAGTTACATTTTGAATATGGAAATTTATATTTTCATCATTTTCTATGTACATTTATACGATGTACTTGGTGACACACATCATGCATACACATCCTAAGTTGATATTTTCTATATTAATAATTGATGGACAGATATGTAATTTACAATCATATACTGATGTACTTTGAGATATTTTTTATAATGACATGTTGCTTTTTTTAATAACGGTAAGTGTAGGTAATTTAGATGCAAATTTAGGGTGTTACTATAAATTATTTTTATAGTGGCACAGGTGGGTAATTTAGATGAATATTAGGGGGTTACTTTAGTTTATTTTTTATAATGACAGAGGTTGATAATTTACTATAGATTTAGGGGTTACTTTATGCTATTTTTATAATGTCAAAGTGGATAATTTTTGGAAAAATATAATAGATCCAATGGTTACGACAATTAGAGTCTACATATAGATGGCCAGATGGTTTTGATTTTTGTGATAATTTATAATATTTATCTTTTCTTCTAGCAAGTCTCGTGAAGGTTAACATGGAGGCTTCAAAAGGAGCCTCCAAATAATAATAGTAAGATGAGAGATTGACTAGAATTGTGAATTAGATTAAAATTCAATTGGTAAGCAAAAATCCAATAAATCAAAATGCATTACTCAACACCAACTATTTGTGCAAGACTTTAGCTTTTGAAAAAGAACAAATGAATTTATGATAGTTGCCATATTTTTTCTCTCGACTACGCACGATCGTGCATATCATTGTATAAAGAAGAAATTAGAGTTTGCAAGCCCAAGACGCGAAAGGCAGAAACACCTGCCCGGCGGCAGAAACCGCCACGGCAAAGGGGAGACAACGGCTAACGCGGTACATGGACTACTCAAAAATTAAGCAACCTAGTCTAGTGGCACCTGCCATGATCCACAGGTCCACTTCCTGCCGGATGATGCTCAAGAGTTCTCCTGCTGTGGAGGTCTGATCATTGAACAATCTCACATTCCTCTCTTTCCATATGCACCAGATGATGAGCATGAAGAGTGTAAATAGTTACCTTATTTAATTCATAAGAGATCATTGCCAGCCGAGGCTAATGGTCGAGACCAATGGGAAAACATCATGAGCAGGAGGTGGAGGATCTAGCTAGACGACTGATGATGGTAGATGGCTATGGCTACTTGCCTGCTTTAGAGGGGAGAAAGACGAGAGAAGAGAAAGACGAGGAAGGAAGATAAGTGCATGGAAAGGGGATGGGGTGGGCGGCGGGCAGCCTCTCGACGTCTTGGCGCCTACAGCAAGTTCGATCACGATACATATTTGGATACTAGACATGTATGAGATCTACTAAGTTTTGCCCCCACCTAAAAGTTTTTATGCGGTTCGCCAATGATTGTACATGACAAAATGTAGACCACACCTTATAGTTGGATCAACAACGTATTGACATGTAGGCTCGGCCCCACAATTCACATCGTGAATTTGTCTTTGTACTCCGTATGATTCATCTAACGTCCTAAACGTGAATTTTAGAAGTGAGCGGTGAACTATAATTTGGGGCTGAGGGAGTAGTCAGCTAGACGCGCAACAATTCGGCTGGAGCTTGCACACGGGCGGCAAGATACATCTGATTTCTCATCAGTCCTCACCAGAGGCCGATTCAGGTCTCCTGGATTCTCCGGTCTCCACGGCGAAAACAGAAAAATCGCCACATGTGTTCATACGTCGCAATGCAGAGCACGGGCCCAGGGACCATACTACTATGTGACTGTGATTACCTCATAGATACAATTGAGAAAGTATCCATAGTGGTAACTAGTGAATGGACAAGTCATTACACTGAACGTCTCGCCAAACACCTGGCAAGCCACATGTTCAATGATGTTATGTAAGTTAGCTCGTAGCATTAAAATACAATAGTTTATCTAGGTGGAAGAGAGAGGAGAGATATAAGCTATCTCTTGATAAGTATAATACACACATTCCAAGAATATATATGGTTAATACATGGATTCATTTATATTTTGAGCTATGCACTAAAAATTAGACCAATGTACAAGTTGTTTTTATATCATTTTTTATTTTTATTGTTACGAGTTAGTGGTTGCCTCTAACCGTGGAGAAGGCCTAAGGTATAAGCAGCTTCCGGCTGTCGCCTGTGCTTGGTGTCAGTCACTTCCTGAAAGGACCTTGATGTCGCCTAGGAGGGGGGGTGAATAGGCGAGCCCTGAAAATATTGCCACTTAAAACAAATTTATTAGTGACAATTGGGTATTCCAAATACCACTTTTAGAAATTCAGTAAATGAACTTCTAAAAGGATCTTTAGAATCACCAAATAAAAGACTAGCACGCCTAACGCAGCGGATATGAGACACTGCCACCTAAACCGGTACCATCGGTTTTGTAAAACCGGTACCACCGGTTTTGCCCGAGCAGTGAACCCCCAGATAAATTGAGAATGCTAGAGAGCTCGGAATCAAACCAAACTTGGAGATGATGATTGGAATATCTTTCTAAGGAATATCTCCAAGTCCCTGCACTCAAAAACACATATACAACAGAATCGAGCAATTTTACCAATAATCAAATATAAGCACAATGAAACTCAAACCAGCGGGGAGACACAAGATTTGTTTCCCAAAGTTCGGATTCACCGCTTGCACTAAGCAGCCACACGGCACGGCGAATCCTACTCTCCGTTGAGGAAGCTCATACGACCACACTAGGTCAAGCTATTTCCTCCTTCCACTAGTTTGCTTCTTCCCTTTCGGAGGCGAAGCACGACCTGCACAAACTTCCCGCAGCTCACCACACCTTGGTAGCTCACGGGCAACACCTAGCCGTCTAGGAGCGGAGCTCCAAGAGTAACAAATGAATCACAAAAGCTTGATGAAGTCCAACAGTGCTCAAGGTGCTTTTGGTGCTCTCAATCTTCACACAATGGCTGCTCTCTCAACTACCCAACACAAATGATCTCACAATTGCAAGCAACCTCACAAAGAGGGGTTGGGGAGAGCAAGAATGGCTTTGGCTTGGCAAGGAAGAGCAGGGAAGCACTATAGCAACCTCAGGAACAGCAGCTTGCCACTGTGGAGGTCGTGGGGTATAAATACTCCACTCCTCAAAAACTAGCCGTTACAGACCCAGTGAAAACCGGTGCCACCGGTTCCTAAAACCGGTGCCACCGGAATTCAAACCAACTAGCCGTTGGAGAATTCTGACACAAAACCGGTGCCACCGGTTTCCCAAAACCGGTGCCACCGGTTTTGCCCTGGCAAAACCTATAAGTGTGTACGTGAGGGTTTTGTGTCTCTCAACAACTCACATGGGTTCCTTGAGCACTTAGACAATTTCAAGGCTTCTTGTGATGCATCCCTCTTGATAGTACGGCATACCTAAACTCAAGATCAAATATAAATACAAATGATACACTTGAGCTTCATCAATTTGAACCATGCCATACTTCTTCAATATATCCGCTTGAGAGTTGCATCCAACTTGTCTTCTTTGAATTGAGCACTTCAACCTTGAGCTAGTGACTTGAACCATTGTCTTTGAATGAAATCCACTTCTAGTTCAATTCACCTTTTCACAACTTACTTCTAGAAAGATTGATACTTGCCAATATGAACACCACATGTGACCAAGATTCATCAAGTTGAAATCCAAAGAAAGTTTCGTCACCCTAGCAAAGATACATGACTCAAGTCCGCAACTTGGTCACACATTGCTTAGTACCTAGAAACACTATCCCAAATTCCACCTCTTCATCCTTGCATCATATATAGCTTCACACTAGTTTGTATCAACAATAAAAACCAATTCTTGATATGCAATATATTCACTTCACTTTGACCCTTCGTTTCTATCAAAGTCATCTTGTCTTGTTGGTCATTTCTTGATATGCAATATATCCACTTCAATTTGACCTTTCATTTCTATCAAAGTCATCATGTCTTGTTTGCAAGTCATTCTTCAAATATAGACCAAGAATAAACCATATCACCATGTCTCTTGTCCATTCAACCAAACTTGCTTTATGCAACATTTTAATCTAACATGATCTAAGATATCCCATATCAATATAAACAAGCTTTCATCAATTAAGAGACCAATATATCACATATGTCATTATGTCTCTTTCTTTATTGCACCATAGCTTGCCATCTTTCATATTCATATATAATGGGAACAACCAATTAATTTATTTATGTCAACATGAGCCATTCACATTGAATTCAACCAATGACCAATAGTGAATCATCAATTATACAATTTTAATCCCTGCAAATTATCTTTGACAAACACGTTAGTTCTTTAATCGTTTTGTCATTCAATTCACCAAAACCCACAAGGGAGCCTAGATGCACTTTCAATCTCCCCCTTTTTGGTGATTGATGACAATTCGATTAAAGCTCACAATAGATATATCAATAAAGCTTTTGAATGTTCAGATTTAGTTTGAGCTCCCCCTCAATATGTGCTTTGAATGAAATTCAATAACTTGGCCTAAAATGCCAATTTGCACAAATTCAAGAAACCATGGAGCTCCCCCTAAATCTCAACATCCGTGGGGTGCAAAATATGTGTGTGAACAATTAAAATATGATGCATGCAGCATTAAACAATAGAATAAAGAAAGTGTGCTTCCCAGACAAAAACCGGTGCCACCGGTTTTGAAAAACCGGTGCCACCGGAAATTCACTGGTCAGCACAAGCAGTCACCAAACAAAGTGACCCGGAATTTCCGACACGACGGATCAGAAATTCCGGCCCCAAACCGAGGCCACCGGAACTTCCCAGCCAGAAATTCCGGCCCAGCCAGAAATTCCCACAAACATAGCATATTATTAAGCAAATGAGTCTAAATAGAATTTAAACAAGTTTCACACACATAAATGAGTTCAACACACAGAATAGCACTCATTACAAATGTTCTCAAGTCCAAAAGAGCTAAGATAGATTTATTACACAGCCTGTTGCATTCAACAGCCAAAACCGGTGCCACCGGTTTTGCCAGACAGCCAGCAGACAGAACTGATCAGCATCGCTTTAATCGCTCCATTTTCTCCCCTTTTGTCATCCATCACCAACAAAGGTCCTGGGGGATCTCCTGCTGTCCCTACTCATCATCTTCCTCATCATCATCTTATCCTTGGGCTTGAGTTGGTGGAATAAGTGGAGGTTGAGGTGCAAATTGAGTTGGAGGAAATGTACCAACATATGGATTGACATGGCCAAAAAACCCTCCAAAAATGTCACCTTGAGCAGATCCTGAACCCCCAGCTGCATAAGGATCAATCTGTGGCATATTAGAAGAACCACCTTGCCCTTGAGTGCCCACAAATGGCACCTCAGAAAAAGAAGCCCCACCACTTTGCATGCCTCCATAGGATGGATTATAGTATGAGTCACCTATGGATCTATCCCAATAATCCTTTTGAGTCACCGGATCCACCTCTTGAGATCTAGTCCAAATTTGATCAAATCCCTCCGGTTCACTTTCCTCATCATCAGACTCTGCACGGGGAATAGGAGGTCTATTGGAAGGATCCTCATACATCTGCCTGATCATCCTCGAGTCCCTCTTCCTCCTTTGCCTTTTCTTGTGAGCAATTGCATTTGTGCTCATACAAGACCCACACATAAAGTTGAACAACTTTCTAAGCGGTGAAGGGGGCTTGTGCACATCTCTTTGCCCACGTCCACGTCCACTACGGGACGTTTCTCTTGCTGCCATAGGAGGGGCAGCAGCTGTAGGAGCATCTTGGGGTGCATCTCCACTCTCTATATTGGCCTCCATGCTTGCCGTTTGGACTAGGGACGGACCTTTGATATCATTCTTCATGTGAAAGGGCTCAATCTCATGATCATAATCAAATGTGCAATTAGTCACGCCTCAATAACATGCATGAGATAAGGAGCATACCCACAGCTCTTTTGTGGAGATCCAGCAATAGACTTCATTTCTTCCCAAATAAATTCCACCACACTAAACTCCGGCTCACCAGGTGTCATATACCTTAACAAATCACGAAGATAGAAAGATATGTTGCTTTGATCACCTTTCCTAGGAGCAAGTGTCTTCCTAAACATGCGGTTGAGATATGCATAGTAGGGTTGCATGCCATTAACTCTCCCAAAGTAACCCTCCTGTCCTGGTAAATACATGTATTTCATATCCTTCTTATCCATATATGGAGCATTATGAATATGAACTCTCTTATCATCCTCTCCATCAAAGCCCAAAAGTGAGGTAAACTGAGTGTAGGTCACTCCATACCAATTGCCCTCTGTCATCCAATGCACAATCCTTTCATTATTTCTAGATGTGAAATAACTAGTGGCATAGAATTGTGCAATTACCTCACTATTCCATGACTTGGCAAAACTCATGATCTTGTATATATTCTTCCTCTTGCATTCCCTAATGATTTCATCAATTCTAGGATCCTTGAAGGCCTCATGAACTTCCAATCAATGTATTGAGCCTGAGCAATAGGAACATCCTTTGTAAGGATGGCACTCTCATAGAAGTCCTGGTGAAAAGCTGTGCCAAACCTGTAATCAAGATGTTTTCCACCTACTTCCTTAGGATTCTTTGCTCTCTCAATTCTGGCCTTTTCTGTCATGCCCTTCACCTTATAGTTGACCTTGGCGCGGTTTGGGGGTGCCATGGGAGCTCTACAAGTCACATCACTAACATGTGTGGGAGGAGCACTATGTGATGGCATTGGCCCAATTGCTGAAATGATATCCTCCTCATCATCACCATTACCACTGCCACTTCTGCCACTGCTGCCTGTCCCCTGACTATGCTCATGGCTATGTGTGCGAATGGATTTGCCCTTTCTCTTGCGCTGACTAGCTGAGGGAGAGTCTGCTGCAATAGACTCGGAAGGAGTGCGATCCCTCTCATAAGGACTCTCCTCATCATCATCACTAGAGGTGTCCTCGGGCTCAGAATCTGCAATGCGAATATCACCCCTAGGAAGTCTCACTCTCCCTGCTGTCCTCGTGGATCTTCTAGGCTGTGCTTGTTCAGCTGGTTGGATTTCTTGCTCGCTACTTCCAACATCTCTTGCCCGAAACTCAAATTGGGCATTTTTTGAGCGAGTTGGCCTTCTTTGATAAGAAACATATTTGCTTGGATCTGTAACAAACACATGGAGAAAAAGGCTTCTGAGAAACAGACCATTGACATGGATATTGATTTTGAGCGTTTAGAACTGAGCACAACCATTGACCAGGGTGTCTGTGCACAAACCGGTGCCACGGTTTCTGCCCAGAAACCCTAGGTCATGGCCCCCATCAATGCCACCAAGGAAACTTTGATTTCTTGCACTGAGATGATTCTAGGGTCTAAAACAAGATGTTCTACCAAGGGAATCCGAGAGGAAACATCTAGAGAAATAGATCTGGCAAAAACTTGATTTGAGTACCTCCCGACATGGTGGGTGAGTTGCTGCAGCCCTAGAACCGAGGGGAATCCGGTCACACCGAATGGGAGACTCCAAATCTTGCCTCAACACTTGAATCCCACGGTGGAAACTTGAAATCGCCTCAAAATCGCCCCAAAACGCCCTCTCCTTTCTGTTCTTGGTCGTGGGTGAAAGAGGGGGGGTAAATGTAAGAGTGAAGGGGTAAGTCACGGGTAAATAGTACCCAGCCGACAGAAACCGGTGCCACCGGTTTTGCAAAACCGGTGCCACCGGAATTTCTTGACTCAGTGACTTTTGTCCATTTTTGCAGTCGTGTCCTTTCCCTTTTCTCCTCTGCTCCATTTTTGAATCCATTTATCCATATTTCACTGCTCTTTGACTCATATGGATGATTTTGATAGATAGGGATGAGATAAGGAAATCCAATAAGCATAGCTCTTGAGATGAGATTGGGTAGATCTAATGGACTTGAGAGTGTTTCACCATTTGTAGTTAGCCAGCAATCAAGTAAGGATAACAATAACCACAAATGGATCAACTTGGCCACAAGGACCAACACCAAAAGATTTTCAAAAAGCACACTTCCTACACAAGGTAGATAATTTTGAAAAACTACCCTATGTCACACAAGGCATGCATCCATCTCAAGTCAAGAACCATATTAGAATGTTTAGCATATTCCTTTCACCGTTTTATGGAACATTTGACACCTAGTCAATTTTAAAGAAGGAATTTACTAAACATCTAATAGGTACAAAGAACGTGACTTGAGAGAGTTACATGCAAGAATGCACACACTAGCATAGATTATGAGGCCTAGATGCTCAAAGTAAAAACATGAGTCAAAGAACATACCTTGGCCTCTAACTAATCCTTTCTTCACATTGGTGAAGATTCATATCAAAAAGCTTGTGCATTGTCAATGTAATCCGAATGCCTTTTCTCTTTATGTCTTTCCCTTTTTATGCATCATAGAAGAGAAATGCTTTAAATAGCACAAGACCTATTTTCATCATTTAGTGACCCTTGAATTGGAGAGGCATAATGGATCACTAAAAGATGAAACTCCACAATGTAGGTTAAATTCCTTTTTCTTGATGCACATGTGTATATGGATGGAAAGGCAAGCTCATATGCATCAATCTTGTCACAAAGCCAAGCAAAGGGGTTTAATCTATATTATGGCAAGCAGCTATTTATTGAGAATAATTCATTGCCCAAGTAAGAAATAGATACAATTTTACCATTCTTGGATAAAAAGGCATAGCTTGCTTCAAAGAGAGACAAACTCTCACAAATGAGACTACAAGATCACTAAAAGAAATTGTTAGTCTCAAAGACACAAATTGTAGAATGAACTCCCCCTCAATAGGTGCATCAAGTGTTTGAATCACTTGTCACATGCACTTGTTCAATTTAATGAATTTGAGGAGTTTATTTCACAATTTGGTCCCGGCACATAAATAAATTGCATTTATTGAAATGGTGCCAAGAATACTTACTACCACAAAGATAGCTTAATATACACTAGCACATGTGACTACAAATTCACTAGAAGAAATTGTTAGTCCCACAAGTGACACAAGTATTGGAATAAGCTCCCCCTTAAATAGTGCATAAGAATTTTGAATTTCTTTTGAGTTGCACTTTATTCAATTATGAATATTGAGGAGTTTATTCGCAATCTTGGTCAAGACGTATAGAAGGTAATAAACAAATTGAAATTATGCCAAGGATCTCAATCATAGTCACATAAAACTTTTCATGCTAAACACACTAGCATGAGGGAAGGCCTAGATGCATTGAAATGAATATATGAATTTTAAAAAAAAACATACCTTGGTCTTGAACAAATAAATTCTTCACATAGAGGAACTCATATATCGATTAACTTGTACTTTTGATTTCTTTTCATCTTGTCATTTTAGTGTGATCTAACCATAGTTTCAATAAAATGACAAGACAATACAAATATTAGTAGCACAAGCTCTAGTCTCATATTCGGTGACTCTTTAAGTGTGACAAGGGAGTGAGTCACAAAATATGAAACCTCATAACATGGACTAGATTCCTTGAGCATATGGTGTACACAAGATTATGTGGAAGGCAAGTATATGTACACCATCTTGGTTAATTAATCCCGATTAAGGAATCTAAGCCATGCTATGGTGAGTAGCTATATATGTGAAAGTCAAACCAACTTAAATGAAAGATGATACAATTACCATGTTGGTTTGTTGACCTTGTTGTCATGTAGCTTACTCATTACCAACTCACTTGCATTGGAGTTGCTCAAGTGTAGGATATGAATATAAGTATGATCCTCACACTTGAACTATTACACATGAAAACTTGCAAATGGTGTTAGTACCAAGAGACACAAAATATGAAGTGAGCTCTCCCTAAATATGTGCATCAAGGATTTGAATCTTGAGACTTGCACTTTTAGCTCAATTAGGGCATTAGAGTAGCTAGCTTCATATTATGGTCACAACACAAATAAATTCATGAATAAGTAAATGTGATCAAGACAGGCTCACACATAGTATGAAGCTTCAGATACAATTAGAAGAGTATTTCTTGTGATATTCCAATTTAGATGAAGCATGACCGTTGAACCCCTGCCGGAACTTCTGACATAGATGACCGGAACTTCTGATACGAAACAGAGGCTGCCGGAATTTTGGGTCGGAAGTTCTGAAGCCGGCCGGAACTTATATTTTTTTTTCTACTGATTCTGGCAAAACCGGTGCCACCGGTTTTACCAATCCGGTTCCACCGGATTTTCACTGAACTAGGCATTTCTTCAAAAAGATTATTCCGGTGCTTCTTGTCTTGATTCATTTCTATTTATCTTCATAACTTATTCATTGACCTGCATTTATAAACACTCAAAGCTTCTTGATGAAGTGGTTAGTAGCATCAAGTGTTATTTGTCATAACTTTTCATTATCAACAAATATAGCTTGTCCACTACACATGCTTAGAGACAACAAATGTATAGATAGATATACATGAGTGGACAGCTTAGAGAGGTACTCGTCATGGGAGAAGCATTGGATAACATATTCTTCCATTGATCTCACTTGGTTCATTTATGACATGAAATTTCTCTTGAGATGTAAATGATGTAAGATGGAATTCTTCTCAAGTGAACCAAGCTTGCTGTTCCAAGTACCTACAAATATTCCTTTAGGCACATTTTGGTACCCAACGTGTGTTGGGTCCTACAAGGTTAGCAAGCAAGGATTTAGGAACCCACATGGCCTTTGTGCTTGTCCTAGGTGAACCGATCACATTAGTAGCACAAGAGTCATATGAGTTTCTCCTAATCTTAATAAACTCATTATTGACACGTTCAAGATTAGGATTTTTACCATTTGGACAATCCTTACCAAAATGTCCCTTCTCACGACATGTGTAGCAAGTCTTGTGCTTGATGTTGCTACCTTTATTTTTCTTTCTTGCAGAACATTTCTTCTCGATGTTTACTTGTGCCTTCAGACCATGGTTGTTTTGCTTGACTTGTGGTTTCTCAGTGGAAACCGGTACCACCGGTTTGGGTAAACCGGTGCCACCGGTTTTACCTGAGGGCACCCTTGACCTGTTGACACAAGCTTCAATTTCGTGCCCTTTCTCGCGGCATCCATAACACCTTCTCTTCCTTTTTGATTGCTTTGACAAATCCATCTTAAGCTTCTCAACTTCTAGCCTCAGATTATCATTATCTTGTGCAATGAGTTCATGACGTGACTCTACAAGAACTTGATCATACCATGAAGTTTTTGCTTGCGAGTCGCAAGGGTTAGCACAAGGTATATGAATTTTGTCTAGAGAACATTTACGCTTAAGAATTTGAGGTTCTAATGATTTCATAGTAGTAAGCATAACCTCATAATTCATTTCAAGAAAAGTGTGTGAATCTACAAGATTCTCATAGGAGCACTCTAGTTCCTTATGGGTGACCTGCAAGTTCACATACTTACTAGAGAGCTTCTTAAGTTGATCCTTGAGCCTTTGATTTTCTTCCTCCAATGAAATTGTCAAGGATTCATTTGACTCCTTGACCTCTTTGCTTTCAGCCATATGACAATAAAGAATGTCAGTATTCAAAGAGGAATGATTGGGAGCAGTAGATACCTCACTGTGCTGATGAGTCGCTGAATTTTCGCTCGATGAAAACTCATCAGCCTGCTCCTGGCCAAAACCGGTGCCACCGGTTTTAGAAACCGGTGCCACCGGTTTTGCCTTAGCAGAACCAGTGAGTGTAGTCCCACGGTCCTCTTGCTCCTTGGATGACGCCACTTGAGGCTCATAGCATATAGGTGATGTTGAGCACTCCTCTAGTGACTCCATGTAGTCTTGCTCTTCATCATCACTTTATATATCTTCAAATGTACTCGTGATGAGAGTCCAAATGCGATATGCATCTCTTCGGATTTCTTCATCGATAGAGATGGCATACCATATACCTTTACACACAGACCTTTGCAAGAAGTTAGTAACACAAGTATTGAGTTGCACGCAAGCTAACTCCTCTTGAGTGATATTTGATCGATCAATATTGTTTGTATCACACTTAGGAGGTAGAATGCTTGCAACTAAAATATGTTCAACAACAGGATCTACTTTTCTAAGAGCATTACGAACATTACTAACCCACGAAGCATAGTTTGAGCCGTCACCTTTGAGAGGCTCAAAGTTTACCTTAAACGACATCTTTTCTTCACGGCGGTTAAGCTTAGATGTGAAGCCAAGCTCTGATACCAATTGAAAGGACCTTGATGTCGCCTAGAGGGGGGGTGAATAGGCGAGCCCTGAAAATATTGCCACTTAAAACAAATTTATTAGTGACAATTGGGTATTCCAAATACCACTTTTAGAAATTCAGTAAATGAACTTCTAAAAGGANATATGTGAAAGTCAAACCAACTTAAATGAAAGATGATACAATTACCATGTTGGTTTGTTGACCTTGTTGTCATGTAGCTTACTCATTACCAACTCACTTGCATTGGAGTTGCTCAAGTGTAGGATATGAATATAAGTATGATCCTCACACTTGAACTATTACACATGAAAACTTGCAAATGGTGTTAGTACCAAGAGACACAAAATATGAAGTGAGCTCCCCTTAAATATGTGCATCAAGGATTTGAATCTTGAGACTTGCACTTTTAGCTCAATTAGGGCATTAGAGTAGCTAGCTTCATATTATGGTCACAACACAAATAAATTCATGAATAAGTAAATGTGATCAAGACAGGCTCACACATAGTATGAAGCTTCAGATACAATTAGAAGAGTATTTCTTGTGATATTCTAATTTAGATGAAGCATGACCGTTGAACCCCTGCCGGAACTTCTGACATAGATGACCGGAACTTCTGATACGAAACAGAGGCTGCCGGAATTTTGGGTCGGAAGTTCTGAAGCCGGCCGGAACTTATATTTTTTTTCTACTGATTCTGGCAAAACCGGTGCCACCGGTTTTACCAATCCGGTTCCACCGGATTTTCACTGAACCAGGCATTTCTTCAAAAAGATTATTCCGGTGCTTCTTGTCTTGATTCATTTCTATTTATCTTCATAACTTATTCATTGACCTGCATTTATAAACACTCAAAGCTTCTTGATGAAGTGGTTAGTAGCATCAAGTGTTATTTGTCATAACTTTTCATTATCAACAAATATAGCTTGTCCACTACACATGCTTAGAGACAACAAATGTATAGATAGATATACATGAGTGGACAGCTTAGAGAGGTACTCGTCATGGGAGAAGCATTGGATAACATATTCTTCCATTGATCTCACTTGGTTCATTTATGACATGAAATTTCTCTTGAGATGTAAATGATGTAAGATGGAATTCTTCTCAAGTGAACCAAGCTTGCTGTTCCAAGTACCTACAAATATTCCTTTAGGCACATTTTGGTACCCAACGTGTGTTGGGTCCTACAAGGTTAGCAAGCAAGGATTTAGGAACCCACATGGCCTTTGTGCTTGTCCTAGGTGAACCGATCACATTAGTAGCACAAGAGTCATATGAGTTTCTCCTAATCTTAATAAACTCATTATTGACACGTTCAAGATTAGGATTTTTACCATTTGGACAATCCTTACCAAAATGTCCCTTCTCACGACATGTGTAGCAAGTCTTGTGCTTGATGTTGCTACCTTTATTTTTCTTTCTTGCAGAACATTTCTTCTCGATGTTTACTTGTGCCTTCAGACCATGGTTGTTTTGCTTGACTTGTGGTTTCTCAGTGGAAACCGGTACCACCGGTTTGGGTAAACCGGTGCCACCGGTTTTACCTGAGGGTACCCTTGACCTGTTGACACAAGCTTCAATTTCGTGCCCTTTCTCGCGGCATCCATAACACCTTCTCTTCCTTTTTGATTGCTTTGACAAATCCATCTTAAGCTTCTCAACTTCTAGCCTCAGATTATCATTATCTTGTGCAATGAGTTCATGACGTGACTCTACAAGAACTTGATCATACCATGAAGTTTTTGCTTGCGAGTCGCAAGGGTTAGCACAAGGTATATGAATTTTGTCTAGAGAACATTTACGCTTAAGAATTTGAGGTTCTAATGATTTCATAGTAGTAAGCATAACCTCATAATTCATTTCAAGAAAAGTGTGTGAATCTACAAGATTCTCATAGGAGCACTCTAGTTCCTTATGGGTGACCTGCAAGTTCACATACTTACTAGAGAGCTTCTTAAGTTGATCCTTGAGCCTTTGATTTTCTTCCTCCAATGAAATTGTCAAGGATTCATTTGACTCCTTGACCTCTTTGCTTTTAGCCATATGACAATAAAGAATGTCAGTATTCAAAGAGGAATGATTGGGAGCAGTAGATACCTCACTGTGCTGATGAGTCGCTGAATTTTCGCTCGATGAAAACTCATCAGCCTGCTCCTGGCCAAAACCGGTGCCACCGGTTTTAGAAACCGGTGCCACCGGTTTTGCCTTAGCAGAACCAGTGAGTGTAGTCCCACGGTCCTCTTGCTCCTTGGATGACGCCACTTGAGGCTCATAGCATATAGGTGATGTTGAGCACTCCTCTAGTGACTCCATGTAGTCTTGCTCTTCATCATCACTTTATATATCTTCAAATGTACTCGTGATGAGAGTCCAAATGCGATATGCATCTCTTCGGATTTCTTCATCGATAGAGATGGCATACCATATACCTTTACACACAGACCTTTGCAAGAAGTTAGTAACACAAGTATTGAGTTGCACGCATGCTAACTCCTCTTGAGTGATATTTGATCGATCAATATTGTTTGTATCACACTTAGGAGGTAGAATGCTTGCAACTAAAATATGTTCAACAACAGGATCTACTTTTCTAAGAGCATTACGAACATTACTAACCCACGAAGCATAGTTTGAGCCGTCACCTTTGAGAGGCTCAAAGTTTACCTTAAACGACATCTTTTCTTCACGGCGGTTAAGCTTAGATGTGAAGCCAAGCTCTGATACCAATTGAAAGGACCTTGATGTCGCCTAGAGGGGGGTGAATAGGCGAGCCCTGAAAATATTGCCACTTAAAACAAATTTATTAGTGACAATTGGGTATTCCAAATACCACTTTTAGAAATTCAGTAAATGAACTTCTAAAAGGATCTTTAGAATCACCAAATAAAAGACTAGCACGCCTAACGCAGCGGATATGAGACACTGCCACCTAAACCGGTACCACCGGTTTTGCCCGAGCAGTGAACCCCCAGATAAATTGAGAATGCTAGAGAGCTCGGAATCAAACCAAACTTGGAGATGATGATTGGAATATCTTTCTAAGGAATATCTTCAAGTCCCTGCACTCAAAAACACATATACAACAGAATCGAGCAATTTTACCAATAATCAAATATAAGCACAATGAAGCTCAAACCAGCGGGGAGACACAAGATTTGTTTCCCGAAGTTCGGATTCACCGCTTGCACTAAGCAGCCACACGGCACGGCGAATCCTACTCTCCGTTGAGGAAGCTCATACGACCACACTAGGTCAAGCTATTTCCTCCTTCCACTAGTTTGCTTCTTCCCTTTCGGAGGCGAAGCACGACCTGCACAAACTTCCCGCAGCTCACCACACCTTGGTAGCTCACGGGCAACACCTAGCCGTCTAGGAGCGGAGCTCCAAGAGTAACAAATGAATCACAAAAGCTTGATGAAGTCCAACAGTGCTCAAGGTGCTTTTGGTGCTCTCAATCTTCACACAATGGCTGCTCTCTCAACTACCCAACACAAATGATCTCACAATTGCAAGCAACCTCACAAAGAGGGGTTGGGGAGAGCAAGAATGGCTTTGGCTTGGCAAGGAAGAGCAGGGAAGCACTATAGCAACCTCAGGAACAGCAGCTTGCCACTGTGGAGGTCGTGGGGTATAAATACTCCACTCCTCAAAAACTAGCCGTTACAGACCCAGTGAAAACCGGTGCCACCGGAATTCAAACCAACTAGCCGTTGGAGAATTCTGACACAAAACTGGTGCCACCGGTTTCCCAAAACCGGTGCCACCGGTTTTGCCCTGGCAAAACCTATAAGTGTGTACGTGAGGGTTTTGTGTCTCTCAACAACTCACATGGGTTCCTTGAGCACTTAGACAATTTCAAGGCTTCTTGTGATGCATCCCTCTTGATAGTACGGCATACCTAAACTCAAGATCAAATATAAATACAAATGATACACTTGAGCTTCATCACTTTGAACCATGCCATACTTCTTCAATATATCCGCTTGGGAGTTGCATCCAACTTGTCTTCTTTGAATTGAGCACTTCAACCTTGAGCTAGTGACTTGAACCATTGTCTTTGAATGAAATCCACTTCTAGTTCAATTCACCTTTTCACAACTTACTTCTAGAAAGATTGATACTTGCCAATATGAACACCACATGTGACCAAGATTCATCAAGTTGAAATCCAAAGAAAGTTTCGTCACCCTAGCAAAGATACATGACTCAAGTCCGCAACTTGATCACACATTGCTTAGTACCTAGAAACACTATCCCGAATTCCACCTCTTCATCCTTGCATCATATATAGCTTCACACTAGTTTGTATCAACAATAAAAACCAATTCTTGATATGCAATATATTCACTTCACTTTGACCCTTCGTTTCTATCAAAGTCATCTTGTCTTGTTGGTCATTTCTTGATATGCAATATATCCACTTCAATTTGACCTTTCATTTCTATCAAAGTCATCATGTCTTGTTTGCAAGTCATTCTTCAAATATAGACCAAGAATAAACCATATCACCATGTCTCTTGTCCATTCAACCAAACTTGCTTTATGCAACATTTTAATCTAACATGATCTAAGATATCCCATATCAATATAAACAAGCTTTCATCAATTAAGATACCAATATATCACATATGTCATTATGTCTCTTTCTTTATTGCACCATAGCTTGCCATCTTTCATATTCATATATAATGGGAACAACCACTTAATTTATTTATGTCAACATGAGCCATTCACATTGAATTCAACCAATGACCAATAGTGAATCATCAATTATACAATTTTAATCCCTGCAAATTATCTTTGACAAACACGTTAGTTCTTTAATCGTTTTGTCATTCAATTCACCAAAACCCACAAGGGAGCCTAGATGCACTTTCACTTCCGCACTCACGCACCGACTGGCCGACCGCCAACCGCTCTGCTGTGATCCTTAGCCACATCCTCCGGGTATAGATGTCCAAATGGCACGAGGCCCGTGGGCCAGCCTGTGGCCCGGTCCAAGCACGGCCCGGCACGCCTGCCTTCGGGCCCGTGCTGGCCCGGTCCCATATGCGGGCCGTGTCTAGGCTGGCTACTTAGCACGGCGTGCTGGCACGGCCCGGCACGAGAAAGGCCGGCACCGTGGCCCATGGGCCGGCACGCGGCCCGTTAGTACGTCGGCCCGATGCCTTTCTCGTATATAGCCCCGCCGCCCCTCAGAAACCCTAGCCACCCCTCACTCGAGTCTCTCCGCCTCGGCGCCTCCGCTTCTCCCTCCCGACTCCGGCCGCCTCTGCTCTCCGCTTCTCCCCTCCCGACTTCGGCCGCTGGCCACCTACTATGCATGCCTCTACTGTGGCCGGATCTAAGCCGGCGCACAGCAGTGCTGCCTTCCGTCCCTCCCCTCTGCCTCTGCTCCCCTTCCATCCCCACCATCCCCGACCGGGGATCGGCCGTCGGCCGATCTGCTCTCCGCCTCTCCCTCCCTCTCCTTTCCCCTCTCTACTCCGGCCGCCTCTCCTGTGGTCGGATCTACGCCGGCACTCCTCTCCTTTACCCCGATCTATCCCGGTGTCTCTGCTCCCCCCTCTCATCTCCACTCCCGAGTCCCGACTCCAGTCGCTCTTGGACGTCCACTTCGGTGCTCCGGTTGCGCAGGTAAGCTCCTCGTCCAGTTCCAGTCTACCTCCTTTTTCTTGCTTAGTTTCTCAGTTCCTCATTGCTGCTTCTTCTTCCGCAGGTCATTGGCCGGTGCTGTGTGTGCATCGTGCGGGTGCGTAGCTCGCCGTTGAGGGACCGAAGGGCCAGCCATGGAGGACGATCCGACCTCTTGCAACCATGAGCTATGGTTGCTAGGGATGGCCGGAGACGACACAGACGACTTCCAGGGTTTAGCAATATTCTCCGTCTGCTGTCTGAATTAAATGGCACTAATTACTCTGGTTACTTGACTGGAGTAAGGGCTAAATTGGCAGTGATGTTTTCAAAGTAGGATGCCAAGTTTGGTGCTGTAAGGTTACAGCGGGGTGCACAGCCAGGCCCTACTGGAAAGAAAAAAAACTACATGGGGTAAGATTTTTGGTAATGAGGCTGGACTAGAACCTCTTGGTCTTGGTTCTAATCCGGGGGCTGGTGCTGCCTCCTCACTGTCTAGGAGATCATCTGCAAGTGCTTTACTAAATGCTGCAAGCTCTGGTGCATCTCTTGCTCCTACTGCTTCTGAATTGACTGCCTACCTGGACAGTGACAAGCTCAACCAGTACGATGACGACTTCAACATTCTAAACTGGTGGCATGAACACAAACTTTCTTATCCTGTTCTTTCCATCTTGGCTAAGGATGTTATGACTGTTCCTGTTTCTACCATTTTATCAGAATCTGCATTTAGTACCACTGGCAGGATCATAGAGGAGCGACGACGTCGTTTGGCCCCGAAGATGGTGGAGGCGCTGACTCTGGTGAAGGATTGGGAGCTTGGGGATGCAAGGCTGCAACACAACATGAACTTACAGATTCATTTGCAAACTTGTACCTTGATGAAACTGTGTGATGTTAAACTGTGAACTATGATGTATTTGAACACTTGAGCTGCTGTACTCTTTTTTCCTTTATAGGGTTTTCTCATGAGGTGTGAGTTTTTACCTACAAAAGTTTTTAATGAGGCAGCAAACAAAAGCTCAATAATATTTGAACTCAGTTTGTGTATTTGCTATGTGCTGTGTTTGATGTTCTGTGATGTTTAAGTTCAATTTGTGATTATTAATGTTTAAGTCGTGATATTATGAATATTTTCATATGAATTGAATCTTGATTCTGTGAAATTTGCACTTGTCTTTGAATTCTGATCTAGAGGTGTGGTTTTCTGGTGATGGGCCAGCGGGCCGGCACGGCCACCGGGCCTTTGACGCGCCCGCCGTGCCTATGGGCCAGCACGGCACGGAAAAAGGCCCCACGTGCCAGCAGCACGTGGGCTGGCATGGCACTGTATATGGGCCATACCGTGCCAGGCCAGTTCGTGCCGTGCCAAACCGTGCCCGTGCCATGTCGTGCTGGGCGGCCATTTGGACATCTATACCTCCGGGGGAGAGCCATGGCTGCTGCATCGTCTCGTCGCGCGCTCGCGCCGGCGGCGCCACGGCTGCTGCTCATTGCGGCGGCGGTGGGCGCGCTGATGCTGGCAGCCCCGCGACCCGCGAGGGCGGCGCTGTCGTGGCCCACAGTGTACAACACGCTGATGCCGTACCTCGGGTACGTGCAGTCGGGTGGGACGGTGCCCCGGGCGTGCTGCTCTGGGATCCAGAGGCCGTGTTTAGATGGAGGGTGAAATTTTTTTCACCCTCCTTTGACCACTAATTAGGGGTATTAAATAAAGTCAGTTTATAAAACTACCTCCACAACTCCTGGTAAATTCGCGAGACGAATCTAATAAGGCATTTGACCGCACGATTAGAGGATGATTACTGTAGCAAATCATGGATTAATTAGACTCATTAGATTCGTCTCGAAAAGTTACGCTCATCCGTGAAGAGGTTTTATAAATAGACTTTATTTAGTACTCCATGCAAGAAAGATTTCTTTTTGCAAAATTTTTTTTTTGAGTCCAAAGAAACACGGCCTCGTGTCCGGGGCGCGCACCACGCCCGACCGCCGCGCCATCTGCTCCTGCCTAAGAACACCGCCGCGCCATCTGCTCCTGCCTCGAGAACGTGGCCGCCGGCGCCGCGGGCGGGCCCTACATCAGCCGCGCCGCGGGGCTGCCCGGCAGGTGCGGCGTGTCGCTGCCGTACAAGCTCAGCCCCAACATCAACTGCAACTCGTACGTCAAACTTATGATATGACCTATTGATCATGCTTAATTTCTTCTAATTACATTCTGCACTTGGGATGTTCAGAGATGGCATGAGGTTTTAACACAGACGTGTCCCTGATTTTATTACAGGATAAACTGAGCACGCTGAGGTGCTTGACACTACTGTCAAACGTGAAGTCATGACGAGATGGAGGGCCGTAGGCTGCTGCTTCTACTGGCCTTAATAAAGTTTTTTTTTAAGAAACAGGAGGGGTAAACCCTTACTGGTTATATATATTAAGGAAGAAAAAACAGTGGTTGAGTTACAAAAGGAAATCAAGAAACAAAGAAAGACCAGAAAAAAAGAAGAAAATTACAACAAGGTCTCCAGCCATGACATTGGCAATTGAAATTGCGCTTTTGCTCTCGAATAACTAGAGCAAACTCAGATCTGAAACGATAAAGTTGTGAGATTTAAGATCTTGGTGAATCTCTTACTATACTGTATACCCCGTGATATGCTTGCAGAGTTGTAAAGTATGTGGTGAAATGATACGAATAATAGACAAATATTGAGTTGTTTGAGTTGAGTTGAGTCTCGTGCGCGTTGATGTCCCAATCCAACTCGCCGTTTTCTTCTTCTTTTTTTTATATTTTTGTTGTCTGGTTATGGCCTTCCAGCCTTTCAGGGACATAACCTTGTATTTTTTTTCCCGCTATATTAATAGAAACACGCTCGTCGAGTGTTGTTCGTTCAAAAAAAAGAGACAAATACATATTTTACGTATTTCTTTTATATCTATTTCCTCACTAAATTATCAATACATTTTTTAGCATGCCCGCCACAGCACACAGATACAGAGCGTCGACTCGCTTTGAACGTGATAGTTGATAGCCCAACGCCGTCGAATCTTGTGCGCGTTAGCGCGTATCGCCATCCGACTGTTGCTACCCCTCCCACAGCTCCATCTCATACTCCCAGTAGCTACTTCTCTCTTCCTGGCACTCTCTCATCAACGCTCGCCGGGCACCTCGTCGTACTCCTCTCTCTCTCCGGGCCCTGTGCTGCGCACGGAATTCACATGGGACGTTAGAAATTTCCGTGCATCAGATATACTAGTCCGGTGGGAAACACGGTCTGTGAATTATGACTGATGGTGCTATGCCACCTGTAGTGTTTGTCACGTCACGAGCTGCCTGCTGGTCTCCAAACTGCTCGGTCGATCTCATCTCATCAGTTTCGCTCACCCCAAATTGGCCTCTTGCACGTCTCACGAGTCACAAATCCCAGCAACCACGGCCCACTGCCCACCAGCATCATTGCCATCAATGAATCCCGGGCCTCATTATATTCTGCCATCAATATGAAATAGTCCTTACATGTTTTTTTAACGAGAGAAAAACATACTTCCTCGGAAAAAAAATACTCTTTCTTTTATTTACATATCGCATTAGGTTTGTTCTAAGTCAAATTTGATCAACTTTGACCAAGTTTGTAAAAAAATAATAACATTTACAATACCAAAATTTTTTCATTGAATCCACCTTGGATATACTGCAGTTGTTGTTATAATTGTTTCAGTACACTTGGCCAAATTTGGCTAAGTTTGACTTAAGACAAACTTAATGCGACATTTAAATAAAAATGGAGATAGTATACTCCATCACATTTCATTTTTAGCTGACGTGCCAAGATTAAAAAAAACAGACTTCATAAATTTGAGCAATAGGTAGCTAAATTATATGGGTGTATAAAAGTTGTACAAATTAATTTATATTTCAAATATCTCTTAATATGACATCTGTTTGTAGCATGTATTGTAAGATAAATCGATTGTCAAAATATATAAAATGCTAATATGCCTACTAAAACAAATGAATGAGGAGTTGTATTAGTATATTAGTATCGGATGTATCGGCCTATATTAGCGTTCTTTGTGCTTAGACTTTTTTTTTTGGCAAACAACACTATTTTTGCCGGGAAATATCCTGTGATCTGAAGATGCTTCATTTTTCCTTAGCCAACATAATCCTACCCAGTACCCACCATATAGGTTTGCAACTCAGCTTTGTACTCGCTGCCACCACCTTGAAGTGGCATGGCCGTCGGCCCGTCGCTCATTAGCATCGACTTCGACATTGAGCCAGCCACCCTTACGAGTTACTACCTTGAGACATTGGCCCTACTCAATGTTGTCCTCGTTGCGACCATCCCCATGTTTTTTTTTTTGCCTTCACTTGATGATATCGCCACCCCTTCCATATTGGAGAGCTACCCTAGAGATCTCAAGGCTCAGTTCCTGTTTGCACTTTTTTAAAAGGAGTTAAATGGACGGATATTCTTTAAACTTGTCGTGGTTGTTGGATGTGTTTCTAGGTCCAAATTTCTCAAATTATTCCTCTAGCTGACATGGCATGCTAGCATAAAGATCTCATATTGGCAAATAAAAATCATTTCGACACTTTGGACCTAGATGTCGATGAATCTCAATAGTTTCATCTGGGGTGAAAATAAACTTAGACATGTTGCCATGTCACATAGGTAAAGGCGCTTCTGAAACCACCTAAGTTTTGGAGAGTTCAATGAGTAGTATAGCCGGTTTTATAACTAAGAAGGTTAAGTAGACGAACATCAATAGATCATAGAGTTTAGTCGACTTTTCCATTTTACTATTGCCATCACACCCACTCGCACACTTTGTTCTTAAGAAACTAGCCTAAAGCTCGATCAAATTTATAGAAGAAATAAATATTTATGAAACAAACAAACGTATAATCTATTTTGTTTATATACTTCGTGATGAATCTCATGATACTTATTGGGTATCACAAATGTATTAGCAAACTCGATAAAACTTCAAAAACAATTTTCAAATAATAGTAAAATGACTTGTTTTCAACCGGGAGGAATACGAAATTTAGGCAGTGTTCAGATGGGGGTGCAATTTTTTTTCACCCTACTTTGACCACTAATTAGGGGTATTAAATAAAGCCAGTTTACAAAACTACCTCCACAACCCCCCGCAAATTCGCGAGACGAATCTAATGAGGCCTTTGACCGCACGATTAGAGGATGATTACTGTAGCATTACTGTAGCAAATCATGGATTAATTAGGCTCATTAGATTCGTCGCGCAAAGTTGCACTCATCTGTGAAAAGGTTTTGTAAATTGACTTCGTTTAGAGCTCCATGCATACGACATTCTTTGGTGCAAATTTTTTGACGCGGCCATTTGAACACGCCTTAACATCATAGGATGCTGCAAGATTGGTTGGAAATCACGGTTCCCAGCCTTGAGGCAGCAGAATCGGCTTTTCATGGTCGACATACATACTCCGTACGTACTACATCGTAGGATGCATCATTACAGTTTAGACACGTCAGACTGTTTAATACTCACGCGTTGCGCAAAGACGATTTCCCAGTATGACGATCATACTAGTGTGCGCCAAATGCCAACTGCCACGCACACTCCGGAAAGAAATGCTACGTGTTAAGTGGCGACTGACAACAACCGTCCCGACCCTCCCGAGAATCTGGCACATACCCTTGACAGTGCCCAGTTGTGGCCGGACACGTATCTGGAAGGTTGGAGCACAGATCATGACGGGCATGCATTTATTAAGCGTGTCGTGTGCAGGGGAGGCACGAACATAACCTATCCAAAAACCAACTCTGTTCCACGGTACTCCCCCTCTCTGCACACGCTTTGGAGCCAGGCAGCCAGCCTACACTACACGGCTACAGACGATAATGGTATCTTCATGCCACGCGCGCTTTCATCTCAAAGCTTGGACAAAACAACGTGCACCAGCTAAACAGCAGGGTTGAGCGAGGGAGTGATGCGTGGCTATCTGCTTTAGGCGCTTTAGCACTCGCATGCACAATGCATTATTTGTCACGACTCGTCACATCTGATTCTAAACCCCTCACCAAAGCAAAAGCGTCCAAATAACAAACACTCCAAAGGCAGCGGGCTCCCCAGAAAGCGAGAGAGAGAGAGAGAGAGAGAGAGAGAGAGAGAGAGAGAGAGAGAGAGAGAGAGAGGGCGTTCCGATCGGGACGCCGCCACCGCCAGCAAGCCACTCAACGGAGCGTGGCGAATCCCCGCGTACACCCTGGGGGACAGCAGGCATGGGCTTTTGCCGGCGTTCCGACCGCCGGTGCAGCGCTCCGGCGAAGGAAGGAAGTGACCACGGACCGAACCGCCGCTGGTCCAGACACGAGGGCACGAAGGCACCTGACACGACACCAGGGAGGATCGATGTGACGGACACGCACACGCGGACGGACGGACGGTCGCGAACGATGCGCCCTGATCGGACCGGGGCGTGCGCGCCTGCGTTTCTCCGGCGCACGTCCAGCGAGCTATCCAAATCCGGCGGGCTTGTCCTGTCCTGCCCACGCACGCAAGGAATTAGGCTCGGCTCCCTCCGGGTCCTGGCCGGCTCGCTTTGCCTCCAAAGCAAACCAAAAGCCGCGCCGGGGCGGCACCACCCGTATCGTTCGTTCGTGTCCCTGTTATCCCTTCAACAACTTAGCGCCGGGGAGAGCAACCAAGGATCGCCCCTTTTGGAGCACACTCGCGCAGCAGCTCCCCGAAACGCGCA
>CM014272.1:74647895-74692789 GCA_004135705.1 Alloteropsis semialata | reverse complement strand
AAGGGACGGGAGAGCCGGGGAGCGACGCCGGCGCCGGCCGCGGCCGTGGACGAGGGGCATCCACTCCTGATGCCGAGGAGCAGAGCGCCATCCCGGTTGGCATCGGCGTTGGGCGAGGGCGAGGGGCCCCAAATCGCCCCTGTGCTCCAATTGGCAAGAAGAAGATGGTAAACGGAGGTAAAATCGGCCATGTATTTCAATTGAATTGGAAGAGCTTCTTAGCATTGATTCGTGTGCTTGATTTCTGTAGATTTGAAGAGCTTCTTTTCGAATTTAACTGTTGGCTCTGGATCTGGTTCCTCCCGTCCAAGCACTAGGGAATCAAATGTGGCTGCTTTGGAATCTGAAGGTGTGGACCGTGTGGTTCAAGATCAAGAGCAAGTTCAATCTGTGTTTGCTAATGCAGAAGAAGCATTACCTGAGGTTGGGGCAGAACAAGCAGAAGCCAATGGTGGAGAACAGAATGTTGGTATTGATCTTATAAGGGCATTTGACCCAAATGTCCATATCATTTCTGATCCAGGACTTAGAATACCAATTGCTAGTTTTCATCCTAACATTAGAGATGATGTTAAGAGGGCTTATTTGTTGAAGGGTCTGACACAACCTAGAGGCCATTCATTTCCTCGCAACAATTATAGGGGCTTTAGAGCAGCATGGTTTGATGATTATGATTGGTTAGAATATAGTGTGTCAAAGGATGCTGCCTTTTGTTTCAATGAGATATCATCAGAGTTGCTTGTTTCCTTCGCTTGTCTTGATCCAAGAAATTCTTTTGCTAAGTTTGATATAGAAAAGATTGCTCGATTGACTGAAATATATGATCAAGATTTCACTGATCTGGACCGTTCTAATATAAGAGATCAACTTCAGACCTTTCTTCTACATATGCAAAGAGTTGATTTATTCAAAGATTGTCATGATTTTGCTAGTTTGGCTAGAAGAATGGTTAAATATGAAAGGGATATTGCTTTTCCATTGGTCTTTCGGCTCATTAAGTTAGCATTGATTCTACCAGTAGCAACAGCATCTGTTGAAAGAGCTTTTTCGGTTATGAATATAATCAAGACAGATCTACGAAATAGAATGAACGACGAGTGGCTTAATAGCTTGATATTGTGCTACATTGAGAAGGAAATTTTTAGAGGCATTGATGGAGATGAAATTAAGAAGACATTTCAAGATATCAAGAATCGACGTATAGACTTGCCTAGGCCACCTAGAAAGCCTAGACATGATTAGTTCTTGTATTAGTAGAATATGTATTGAAGATTATGTTATGACATTTTAAACCTTTAAATATGTGCCGTTTGTGATACTATTGTTGTGATTTCAATATAAATGTTGCATGAAATTTTTTTCCCCTAGCTGCCCTTATGTTCGTCATTTGAGTCCGGCCCAGCTAAAATTTTTTGCTAGCTCCGCCACTGGTCATGGGAGGCCATAGACAGGAAAAAAAAAGAAAATAACAAATGAAGATGGGCAAATGGCAACAAACAATTTGTTTTTTTAACGAACCCACGAGACAATGCGAGTTTCTATTAATATAGCAGAAAAAATACAAAACTATGGTCCTGAGAGGTTATAGACAGAGAAAAGGAAGAAAAAACAACAAATCAAGATGGCAACAAGCAATTTTTTTTAGAACGTGCTTAGCACGTACTTCATTAAGAGAAGAAGGAGGTTTACAGACACCAACGACACACAAAAGAAACCACAACAACACTAACAACAAAGGCAACAACACAACACACCAATCTAAGGAACAACTACTGCCGCTACAACAAACTAGAAGAACCACAGCTCTAGAAGCACGTCTTTTATTGAAGCAGACCGAAGAGCGCCAAAAAGAACCGCAGATGGAGGCTTCACAGAGCTCTCCACCTAGCAGATCGAGACAACCACAGAATTGGCGACTACTGAAACGACCAAACAACAGGCCCCACCATAGAGAAAAACAACCTCGCCGAAAAAGGAGAAAGCGACCGATGCAACAAAAACAACGGGTCCAGAGGTCAGAGGGTATAGAAGGAACTGTAGGACGATGCCTTCAAAAAAAAAAGGTACAACGTAAAAAGCGACGCCGTCGACCAATCGTCGGGGGACCAATCGTCGGGCAACAAGCAATTTGGGGTGGACACGAATGAATATGGGCAGACGGCAGTGTGTTTCTCCTATCTTTTCCCGTCTTCTTTTCCTAGACCCTATACTTGACCTCTGGGTGACCGCCCGACAGAATATGCACGTTGCAGAAGGTGCTACATTCTTTTGTGCGCTTTTGGTGGCCTGTGATATTCTTCACACAGTTGTCGGACACTCACGAATGAGATCCTGGAGATGCCCAAGGCCCAAGCCCAGTGTTCACGCGCCATGCCAATTGCGAGTTGGACAGTCACGTCTCAACGCAGAATCGGTCCAGCAACCCGCCACTTGTGGGCACAGTACCCTGCTACCAAAGGACATTTGAGAATCCATCAAATCAACGTCAATCTTTTTCCCAGCACGACCCAATCAATGTACTTTACACAAGTGATCGATCACCGGCTTCAGTGCTTCACGCATCACGAAGACATAAATCAAACGGATCAAGCAGCTAACGAAGGTAGTCGAGCAGCTGCACCCGCGGCACCGTCGGCGGCGGGCGCCGCGCCGCCGCCTCCGCCGCCGCCGGATCCTTCTTCCTCCGGCGCTCCCACGCGCTCCTGAGCCAGCGGAGCACCGGCCTCAGCGCCTCGACCCACCGGGCCAGCACCTCGTGGAGCCGCCAGAACGTCCCGCCGCCCCCGTCGCGCCGCCGCGCCTCTCCCTCCTGATCCGGCGGCGCCCCACGAGGCCCGTGTGCACCAGCGTCTGGCTCCTGGGGTTGCGGCTGCGCGACCCGGACGGGGCTGGGCTCGGAGTAGCACCGGCGCAGGACGATGGCCCGGTTCAGCTGCGCCTCGAACGCCAGCCGCTCGTACTCGTCGAGCAGCGTGCTGTGCCGGCCCCCGGCGCTCGCGTCGAGGCTGAACCGCGACATGGCGTCCTCGGCGACGGCGGCCCCCGCCCCGCCCCCTGGTTTTCCCTCCTCCATGTGGCGGACAATGCCACTTCACCGCCGTCACGGATGCTAATGCCACGGTCGTCGGCGGTCGAGGTGCGGGCATTGTATATAGAAGGGCACGCTCGTAGTGCTCAGCGTGGTCCTCTCCTCCCGGGTGCCGCGGCTACGCCATTTTTCTGCACGAAAGTTTGTGCGAGCTTGACGTGGGGAGGACGGCAGGGATCGGTGCCCAGCCGATGCCGAGCGGGCTTGTTCTGCACGGATCGGGATTATCAACTGAAAACGCATGGCTCCTCGTCTGGCAGGCCTGCCGCTCGGTTAACGGTTTTGTGTGGTGAGGTGTCGTGATTTCGTTCACTCATCACCTGCAGTAGCGTGCTTCAGGGACGTGTACGCAAGGGATCAAACGCCTTACCTTAAGAGCAGCTCCAGTGCAGTTGTAAATCGAACAGAGAGCAAAAATAACGAACCGTAGACACTGTGAGCACCGATGCCTGGGTGTCAGAATCAAAAATCGGACTCCACAGACGGTTCGATGCCTGGCAATAAAAAAACTCTAAAAAGCTTGCTCAGCGCGAACGGTTCCGCACGTGGACCCCACCAATCGATGTCTGCACTGGGTATCGAACGGTAGTTTTGTTCGACTGCTGCGTGCCGTATAAATCGAACAAGTGCTGCTCCAAGGCTGCACCATTACGGTATTGTACGAGATTCTAGATCTGCCGCTCTCATTCCCCAGCAGGAGAAATTCCATGCGCTTTTGCAAAAGCATAATGCAAAGGTGCAGGCTGCAGCTGCAAGCAATCCGATGCTTTGTGAAGCCCGTTTTCATTCCTGAAATAGCACTACCCGCTACACTTTGGTCCCGTTTCTTTCTTTGTCCGAGTTGATTGATACTAGTAGCAGCAGCAACTTCACTACTCTTTGCTCCCAGAATTCTTTAACACGTTAACATCCAGTGGCCCAGATCGCACGGCAAAATCAACAAAGTTTGGTCCAACCCCCAGGCAACTTGTGCGTTTTGAACGGATTTTTTTCACTGAACGGAGACCAATCCACCGCGGTCCACGGACGCGCCACGAGTCTGACCGCGACGAACAACACACCGCCCCAGCGAAGCCGGCAGCCGCGACGCGGCCTCCTCCAAAATCCTTCCTCTCGTCGTCTTCGCGCACCCGAGATCCTCCTCCTCGCCTGCGGCGATCTTGCCAATAGAACCCCACAAAAATCTCGAGCCGAGGCGGCAGAAAACGCGTCGGTCGGACTCGGATCCCCCTCCAGATCCCGACCCGGCGGCGCACCCGCGCCCGCGCCCGCGGATCCCGGATCTCTCGCCGACCCGCCGGTGGGTGGCGGCCTATGCGATCCCCGTCTTCGCCGTGCCGCCGGAGTCCACGACGAACCGGCTGACGCGGTAACACGACTTCCTCGCTCCCGCCTCGCCGCCAGGGTTTGGCTCGTGCGGATGGGCGCCCGCGGACTCGCCGCGCTTGCCGTGCTCCTCCTCGCCTCGGCACTGCTCCCTAGCCCTGCTTCGGGTTCCGGTAGGAGGGTTCTGGAAGGCGAGAAGTCCAGCTCCGGCGAGGTGAACAACCATGTCATTGTAATCTAAGTTAGCATGCTAGATTATGCGTCCTCTTCAATTTTTTTTTAAGAGAATTCGTATTCAGAGGCTGTTTTGGATCTCTCCAGGGCGCTCCTGCACCCACCGGTCCTGCAGGCGGATCACCAAAGGGCGACTCCCCGAAGGAATCCGGGCAGTCCTCGGCTGCGGAGCAGAAAACTGAGAGCCACAGGCATCAGAATCCGCTGCCGCCGGCACCATCACCCCCGAAGAATAGCAAGGAACCATCAGCAGATAAGGGAAAGGAAGGGGGTGAGGCGCAGGCCTCGGTATCGTCACCACCGCCGCCGCCGGCGAAGGAGACTAATTCGCAGAATGCCAGTCCTCCACCAGGAGGTCCAGGACCGAATGGCGGAGGCGAAGCAAAGAGCGGGACGGATCGGGAGGACACAGGAAGTCAGGGGAAGGAGGAGGTGACAGATAAAATGAAGGAGGTGATGGAGAAGTGTGATGCCTCACATAAGTGCCACCCTGGAGAGGAATTTTCTGCTTGCCTTCAGGTTTTGGATGATGGTAATGCCTTGACTCCTATTGGAAAATCAGTAGTATAATTCATTAGGTCATTGCTTTCTGAATTTTCCTATGTTATCAGATTGCCGTGTTAGTCATATTTGAGCCAAAACTAGAAGAATGCTATCTTGAATTGGTAGCTCATAAAGGTTCAGGTGTTATCTACGTTTTAGCTTTGATCAATTTTGTTGCAAGGGTAAATGCCACAGAATTCAGTTAATGTGTTTTGTTTAGAATAGTTATAATTTTATTAGTGTTCGCTGTTGCATACATTTGGTGATTATATTTACCTTGAGATTCTAGTCGCAGGCACAATCTTGTTACCCTTTTGTATGAAATGCCTCGTGCTATCTTTGTAGCTAAAACTAGCCAGTTGCCTTTAATCAAGAAAACAGTGAGAGGCCATAAGATAGTCAACAGGTCTGGATATCCCTAACTTTAAGTTTAGAAATTTGAAAAGTTTTCCAATTTAAACATAATATTTACCATTGATGAAGTTTATAAAGTGCCTTTCTCAAGTGTCAATTCATATCATACTATGGTTTATCACCTAAGTGCATAATCCTACTAGAAATCTTATTTTTCATATACTGGTCTTTTTTCCCTTAGAAGACTGGGATGCAGATCCTATTGGAGCGATAATAAAAATACGTGGTACAATGACATTAGGGATGTACCTTTTGTGGCTAGGACATTATGAACACACCAGTAGACAGCAAGTGGTTAATATTTATGTTCAAATTTATTGTATAGTTCTGGCAGTTTTTTCCCCTAAAACCTACTCCAAAAGTCTGTACAGATGCTGAAAGCAAAAATTGATACGTAAGCTGAGATTATCTGAGGGATGATAAAGAGGTTACTTGATACAAATTTAACTTCCATTTCTGTGGCCTTGAGATATATCTATAGACAGAGAAATCATAGTATTCATTATGTGTGTATGACCTACACTGTCATGAATGTAAAATGGGCCTTTTGTTTATTCTTGCAGCTTCAGTTGGGTCATTTGTTATTATTGTTCAGAATAAAGGGCAGAATGATATTAATGTTACTGTCAAAGAGCCGTCAAATATAGATACTGATAAGAAGCCTCTACATCTTGCGAATGGTGCCTTTGGACAGGTACGCTTTTTAGTCTCTTAGAAGTTACAGCATTTGCACCAGATTTCCTTGAATACGCATGTATTACATATTGTAGTCGATTAGATGGTTACAATTACCTGAGTAACCGATGCACCTGAAAACCCATTTATGTCAAATATGGCGAGGCATGTGTTTCAAAGTTGATTTTACTTTACGGCCTATTGTCACCTCATGTGTTCATGGGTAGATATCCTGTGCATTCTGTTTGGGATTGACAAGCTACATGTGACCTACCAAACTAACCAGTGTACTAGGCCCTTTAAGCATAAGAGTTCAGTCTTCACTCCGTACATACTCACTCAACTGCATGATTATCATATTTTAAGGTGACTAAACGCATGCTTGTCTTCGTATAATAATGGTCCTTTTTTATGTTACTGTTCCAAATATTTTTGAAATTTAATTTATGCACTGTCATTTTGGTTTTCTTATCCGCTATTTTTTTCTGGGTTCGATTTATATCACCAGATGAACATAACATATACCGGTCCAGATGGTTGGAAGATTACTTTAAGTGATGGAAAGGAGGACTGCTTCATACAAGTCAGGCAGTCGGCAGAGAGGCAATCGATTTCTGATTTGCAACAACAGTTTCAAATGGTTGCAGCCTATGCAGCACGTTTGAATCCAATATATGGAGCCTCCTTTTTTGTTTTTACTGTTGTTTTGGTGGCCATTGTGTGCGCCTGCTGTAAGTTTGCCAAGAGAAGAGGCAATGATGGGGTCCCGTACCAGCAGCTTGAGATGGGAACTCAAGCACCAAACTCTGCTGTGGTGGACAACACCACAAGCACCACAGATGGCTGGGAAGACGGCTGGGATGACGACTGGGATGAGGAAGAAGCACCTGCAAGACCTCCAGATAAAAAACCTACTAGTAGTGTCTCAGCAAATGGTACGACTTTGAGATCACAGACCAATAGCAAAGATGGTTGGGATGTTGATTGGGATGACTAAGCTCCTTGAACAGAACGTTAAATGTACTTGTGCAGTGAGAGAGAAGATACTTTCATCTGAACAACTTGCACTTGTGAAGTGAGAGAGAAGATACTCCCATCTGAACAACTTGCAGGAAAGAAAGATCCAACTAAACCTGGCACCGAATGGACTCATGCTTGCCAAAGCAACCCATATCCTGGAAGGGTGAAGGAATGCCTCTGTTCGTACGGTTTGTACAATAGTATTCCACTGTTACCTTTTGTCTCTGAGCTGATACATTAGCGATACAAGTCTGATTTTATTTTCTGGTTGTAACACTACAGCGCAGCTTCTTAGTATATGTCCAAAACACACATTTTAATTCGTTGGAGGTAATCATTCTTTATTGCACACATTTCTGAGCTCTATAATCATTCATGCTGCTCGTTTGGACATGTTGGAAGCAGACCTCGCTGAACTGCCATATCAGATGCATAAGGCGCTTCACACATGTTTGATACAGCTTGTGTCTGAATTGTGGCGGTGCCTATGCACGTTGTACTGTCACTTTAGAGTTGTGTGCAGGAACAGGGCTAGTGGGTGGCATTGGGGACCTTACTACAGTTCCAATGGTCACCACCCTAGCACATGCATTCCTTTTCCTTTTTGCTTTCTCTGTTTGTTCGTTTACCTTTTGCAATATGCCTGCTCTCATTCCCCTCCATCTTCGCCTTTTTTCTATCACACATGTTATATTGACACATCGTGGATAAGATCTGTGCAAGGGACATGGTTTGGTGGGTGTTTTTTTTTCCTGAATTCCATTTGCTTTGTGTGCACATCTCGCGGTCTGTCTGTAACAATGGCTCTGATTGGTCGATAATTGTCTGCATTTGTGCTGCTACTGTCTATATCCATTTCATCTGAACATAACTCCACCAAAATATTGTATTTGAGTTTTGAACCACTACAATGAACTGCTGCTGTCAGTTATGGTCTAGTGAGTTGTCTATAGCATGTTCCTGTATCGAAGTCCAGAGTGGCTGGTTGCACCAATCATTGATACAATTATGCTCTGGCCTAGTTCAGGAGCTACTCGGCCTGGTTTTAGATTTGGTGCGCAACAGTTCATGTGTTGTTTGGTTAACAGCCATGTCCAGCCACGCCAAGAACATCGGCAGCCACAGAACTTACTGCTCTGCTTGGTTGGTCCTCGTTTTCTGTGCACCGCAGTTTTTTCATTCATTGTTTGCTCTGCTGGCTGCCGAACATTAGGCGGTCATTTTTTCCGCCACAAACGGTGGCTGCCACAACCTGCACTGTGGCAAGTTATGGCCACCAACCAAGCAGCCTTAGTGGTTAGGTTTTTCTGGGACAGGCATAAAGTTGTTATACTGAGCCTTCTGGTATTATGTTCTTCATGGTGGTTTCTACTTGACCACTTCAGTACTGAACAAAGTTGCAGTTTGATCTGCTAAAGTGACAGCACATCGCCTTGGATCCTTTTTTTTGTTGCTGCTGTACCTGCTAAAATTCTGTTGGCCTTTTTTTTTCTCTCAGTTTAGCGTTATCATATCCGTGCTCCTAATTGATTAGCTTATACTCCGTAGCTAGGAGTACCATATATTTTTGTCGGACATCATTGAACACTAGTTGATCTGGAAAAGATCGACCTGCTGAGGAGTAAGGACAATGCGTTATGGTCTGGTAAGACTCCTCAGAAATATTGAATACCGATTCGTCGAGATCTATTTTTCATTTTTTGGACAAAAGATTTGCAGACCAAAATAAATAAATCAAACTACAAGTGCTGGAGTGGAGACAAACCAGATCAGACGGCAACTTTTGCAGCCGAGGGACCAACAGGAACTGCATCGTGGGCTACAGCAGGTTTTACTGTCGATGAAGCTCCGGGGT
This sequence comes from Alloteropsis semialata, assembly GCA_004135705.1. NCBI lineage: Eukaryota > Viridiplantae > Streptophyta > Magnoliopsida > Poales > Poaceae > Alloteropsis > Alloteropsis semialata. The sequence goes on along the minus strand of CM014272.1, from coordinate 74,683,634 downwards.
CCGGGTGGCAGGCCGAGGAGCGCTGGAGAGGAAGGACATCGCCGGAGCTGGCATGGATGGACGCCCTTTTTTCTTTCCCTGCCGGCTGCCCCACCATGCATTCCTCAAGCTTTTCTCGCGGTGGTTGAGCAGCTGCCGCTTGTAGGCTGCCATTTTGTCACTGCCGCTGCGTGTGAAATGGGCAAAAGAATTAACAATCTGGTGGCCTCCTTGTTCGTGTTTTACTACCGGGCGACAAGGAAAACGTCACAAATTCGAATCGCGTGACACCCGGCAACACCTCCTCTCTTCCGGAACTTCGATAAGATCGTCGTTCGGAATCTCCAGCTCAGTTCATCCGGCCGGCTGGCCCTTTTGATCTCTGAATTTTTTGAAAGCTGTACAGTGTGTACCAGATACTCTCTCTGCTCAACAACTCTGTACTGCGGGCTCCTTGCCTTCCCTTGTCCAGACAGTGCTAGCAAGTTGCAGTCTCAGCATCAAAGCGCGGAGGCAAATTTGTAACGCCACGCAAGGGCAAGCTTTGGCCGCCGAGGTCTGTTTCGAGTACAATACTTTCACATCAATGAGCAGTCGCTCCTCAAAGGAAGAATTGAGCTACATTGATGTATTAGGAAAAGGAAATAACTAACAGACATGGATTCTTACTCCCTCTATTCAGAAATGATAACTATATTTTGATCAGTGAAAAGTAAGTTATACAAATTTTGACAAATAATTAGTCAAATTATATGCAAGTTTAGGACTTAAAATTTATATCAATAGATTTATGACAGTAGTCTCTTTAGGATGACATTAGTTTTTTAAAAAATAAAGACATATTCTAATAGAAATTGTTGGTCAAACTTTATATAACTTGACTTTTCACTGATGCAAATATAGCTATTGTTTCTGAACGGAGGGAGTATCTCGCTAGAGATTTAAGGGAGTGTTTGTGTTAGGCCCGAAGGTAACCACAAGCAATGTGTTGAAAATGAAGGTAAATGTAAATATGGAAACCCTAGGACATTCCGGAATTCACTATTTACCAAGGGATCAACCTTTTACACGTATGGGGTGGAACCTTTTTTATAGTGAGGTCAAGAGATGGCTACATTGCTGGCTTTGCTCTGGTAGAACTAGCATGTTTCTCGTGACCTATGTACAAAAATATCAAATGCCAAAATGGTAAAGTTATCAAGACTCGTACTATAAATGTGATACCACAGTCACTGCCCCCTTCTCCTTCGATTATTGACCTGGTCCAAGCGACAACTTTGGCTACGCCGCCTAGCTCCCACTTGACCTTGGCTATCTTTGTGTGATCATGTCGCCAACCTTTCTCTTGGACTTCGTGTCCTCGCCTTCTTTCCTCATCCATCCGTCGACTTCTTTCCTCATTCATTCGAAAAGAGAACGAAGACAAGTGTTACATTAGTCGTGGATGTGTTATCCTACCCTAACCTTCTGACGATGTTTTGTGGCGAAAATGTAAACCAAGGTAAGACTCTCGGAGAAACTCAAAGCAAAGGTGAACTTACCATCGGACATCCCTTACATGATCGCCTGGAGGTTGTTTGGCCTCAATCCCCAGTAGGGAGCATTAACTACAAAACGGTTTTCTCAGCTTACTAGCAAAACTAGCAAAACTAGCAAACTCGGCGACAACAAAAAGATTCCCACTCTCCTCCCTCGAAACCGACATACCCAGCACATGGTGGCAATGTCGACTCTTCCTCCTCGTGGTCACATGAGACATGCTTGGTTGTAGATAGCCGTGTATAGTTTCCGCTCAGTTGCAGATAGACAACATTACGCCAGTAAAAAGATTCTCACTCTCTCTCGAAACCAACATACTTGGCGTCTGGTGCCCTTGTCGACTCTTGGTCACCTGAGCCATGCTTGGTTGTAGATAGCCGTGTATCGTTTCCGCTCAGTTGCAGATAGAATCATGCCAGTTAGTTGCAGATAGACATCATCATGTCAGTTAATTATAGATAGTCCTACCTCATGCCAATCTATAGATTTGCTGATGCTGGAATCCTATGCACGTTTAAAAAGAGAGTCACAAATTCGTCCTTGCCAACCGTTTTTCACACCACCCATAAAACTGGCAAGTTCCGCAGCGCGAACCATATTTTGTTGTGGACAGACTCACGTCATGCACGTTAATTTGATCTTGAAACGCCATGATCTCATGCATAGATTAGAAAAATTATGTATCCATACCCGCTTAGAGCAACTCCACTGGGGACCCTAAATGAGCCCCTACTCTAAAATTTAGGGTCTTACTCCAAAAAATCAACTCCAGCAGGGCCCCTAAATGGACATGCATTTTTCATGCCCACCCAAATTTCAGCTCCAAGCCCCCATTCCCAGGGGCCTCCAATTCACCCCCCAAAGCGTGGATCCCACCATTTTTATTTTCATTTCCTTTTTTTTCATTTCTTTTCCTCTCCCCCCGCATCTCTTCCGCGTCTCCCCACGAAGAGAAAGCCGACGAACTGGTTGAGGCCGCGCCACAAGAAGCAGAAGCAATCGTTCCACCGGAGTCCCCGGAGAAGCAGCAGCCGCCGACGGCTCCCATCTACGGCGGTCCAGGTGGACAAGGCCAAGCTCTACTGCTCGCTGTGCGCCTCGTCGTTGACGCCTCCCATCTACCATGTCGGGTCCATGATTTCTGCGTGTAGCTTGCCCCCCATCTCTGCATCCAACAATCCCAAGTTCCCAATTTCTAATGGCCGTTGTCTCGTGTTGGCGTGCAGTGCGCGGTGGGGCACCTGGCGTGCAGCCGCTGCCGCGTGAAGCTCCCGGGCCGCCGCTGCCGGACCTCTAAAATTGCATCCAGATTCATTGACCTCTAAGGCAGTCCCACCTCTCGAAGTCGTACTGGGGCCGCCGCAGCTTCACCAGCGGCTCTCGCACGGCGGCGGCGAAGCTGAATCCCCGGCCCCTGCAGAGTGCAGCGAGCCAAATGCAGCGAATTCAGGCAAGGAAAAGACAGAGCATCTTGCTGCTACACACGAACCGGGGACGAATTCAGCGTTCTGGACGAACGAGCGCGATGCAAACACGAATTCAATTGACCGAGCCAAGAAAGAAGAACGCCAGCCAACGGAACAAGCATCCAGAAGGACGAATGCAGAGCAACAGGGGAGACAGAGGAGGGAGAAGCACCAGAGGAATCAAGAACGATCACTGCTGCAAGAATCCGATCGGCGACCTCCGCGTGCCGTGCGACTTCGAGGAGCACGGATGCAGGGCGTTCGTCCCCTACTTCCTCAGCGCCGACCACAAGGGCACCTGCGAGCACGCCCCGTGCCACTGCCCAGAGCCCGGCTGCCCCCTCCTCTTCTCGCCGCGGGCGCTCGCCGCCCACCTCGACGGCGACCACTACTGGCCCGTCCACGAGGTCGCCTACGGCACGCCCCTCCCGCTCGCCGTCCCGGTGCCCGCGGCTGCGGCGGCGGCCTCGGCCTCGGCGTCGCCGGCCCCGGCCCAGGCGCGGGACGTCCGATTGCTGCGCGGGGACGACGCGTCGCTGTTCCTGATGGCCGTGGGCCCGCTGGCCGACGGCGCGGCGGTGTCGGTGGTGCTCGTCCGCGCCACGGCCGAACCCCCTGGCGTTCCCGCGGTACACGTGCACGTTCTACGCGAACCCGCCCCCGGGCGCGGNGCGGGCGCGCAGCAGGCCGCGGCAGCCGGCAGGGGTGCGCTCGAGCAGATATCGCTGACACACGGGGTCCACACACAAATAGGGGCTTGGACTGATTTCACTGGAGTTGAGATGTAATTTTGAGCCTCTATTTTTTGCAAACTGGCCTGCAAATAGAGTTTGGGGGCTTCAATTTGCATGCCTCCACTGGAGTTGCTCTTACAATATGAAACTTAGAATCCATTCACCATTGCTTAGGGTAGCATTATTTTGCAAATCAGTTTTCTATTGCTTTTGCAAAAGCAGCAAAACCAGCTTCAGGGGCATGGTGCAGCCAACGACGACGAGAATGAACACCTCTCCTGACTTCGCCGCTCTTCTGCGTTGGTCTGCCGCCGCCACGTCAATAATGACGACCCCTCCCTGATCTCTAGACTCTTCAGCTCCTAGAACCAAAGAAGTGATATAGGCTCTGTTTGGATACTCTGGCTCAGCTAGAGCTAGAGTTAGTTTTTAACTCTAACTTTAGCCTTAAACTAACTCTAGCTAAAGAGGTGTTTGGATGACAAGGTTAGATTGATCAAAAAAGCACTTTTTCAATCATTTGGCTCATTTAAATTTTCTTTCCAGCTCACTCTAGCCTCAATAAGCACCTTTTGGGTGGGATAGTTTTTTTGGTGGGTTAGATGCAACTAGCCCCACTCTAACCCCTATAGTTTGGATACTTTGGGGTTAGTTGAGCACCAACTAGCCAAAACTAGCTCTAACCCCTGGATTCCAAACAGGGCCATAGATTGATTTATCCGTTAACAAATTTGTTCCATGATCTATGGAATTAAAGGCATGCATGTGAAAAACCTCAAGAATTGGAAACGAGCGTGATCCTTGTAGATTTCATTTTAAAATGCTAGTAAACAAAATCATTTATATTGTCTCTGAAAAATAAATCCCGTATCTTCGCAGAAACAAGGACCTTTGTTTACTAGTTCAGCCCATCATATTGGCTATACGGCCCATTACCAGATATCCATGTTCTCTGTGCACAAAAGAAAAAAAGCAGCGCTGCTGCCGTTGCGCATCTCGCCGCCGCCCAGAACGCCTGTGCCACGGCTCGCCGCCGTCGACTGTCGCAAGGTGCTATGCCTCGCCCTCTGTCATACACCGCTATCTGGAGCTGCTCATCGCTCGCTCCCGTCGCCTGGTCCTGCCATCAGCCATTGCGAAGTGGATTATGGTTCCTATGTGCCACCGCCGCCGTTCGAGTAGGTGCCCGGCTATGGGCGCAACCACGCAAGGTTTTGCCCGCCCAAGTGTCGCAGCACCATGGAGAGGGCAACCGGTGCTGCAGCAACAAGAAGTTCAGAACAACAACAAGAAGCTTAGAAGTACTGCTTCAGCATAGCAGCATTATATATAGAGTGTTGAATTGAATTGCAAATTGATGCAAAAATAAGATTGTGACTCAATATTGAATGTCTTTCTTTGTTGAGATTGATTATTGTATCCTTCTCAGAATATGATGATTGTAACTTTTCATTCGTTGGTGCTAATTCACTGGCAAAATTGATTGAAATTCCAGTACAAAAGGAAGGTTCAGCAAGTTCAGAATAACCTAACGATGCTGCTTTGGTCAATTAGACCAAGCAGTTCATGAGCAAAGACAGCAGAATGAGAGCAAGAATACTTTTACGCACAAGATTGCAACGCCGAGAAGTTCGTCTTTTCCAGCGAGGCGGTCAGGTTCTCCCGCCCTTTTGGGTAACTCTCGCGCCGTTTTTTCAGCGCCGCGCCTTCTCTCTATCTTAGTGTATTTTTTTACCACGCTGAAGCAAATGGGCCTCAGCTAGCAGGCCGGACATCACATTTTTGGCCGACACTAGAGGATCGGTCCTTTCTATAAGCCGCCGTCCGATGAGGAACGAATGGCCAGCAGCGATTACCTCTCTCTGAGGTAGGTTTACTAACTTCAGAGGAACCGGATCCCCTCTGTGAGCTGTGAAACGAACCTCGAGAGAACGTTGGGCCCACTGGTCAGGGGAGCTTTAATGGCAAGCGGTTTCCCACTCCCCTCACGAAACCAGCAACCCCGGCAGCAAGGACAGCAGACAACAGTGCATCTGCGCCGCGAACCGCCGCTCCAGTCCAATCAATGGACGGACACCTCCCATGATCCCGCCGCCCACCTCCTCCTCCTCCGCCGCCGCCGCGGCAATGGCGATTCCCTCCCGCCTCCTCCTCCCCGCCCTGGTCCTCCTCGCCGCAGCGGCCGGGGCGGTCGCGGCCGCCACCGTGAGCGACGACGTGCTCGCGCTGGTCGTCCTCAAGTCGGGCCTCTCCGACCCGGCGGGCCGCCTCGCGCCCTGGTCCGAGGACGCCGACCGCGCCTGCTCCTGGCCGGGGGTCTCCTGCGACCCGCGTACGGGCCGCGTCGCCGCGCTCGAGCTTCCCGCGGCGTCGCTCGGGGGGCGCCTCCCGCGGTCCGCGCTGCTCCGCCTCGACGCGCTCCTCTCGCTCGCGCTCCCGGGGAACCGCCTCTCCGGCCCGCTCCCCGACGCGCTGCCCCCGCGCCTCCGCTCCCTCGACCTCTCCGGGAACGCGATCTCGGGCGGCATCCCCGCCTCGCTCGCGTCCTGCGAGTCGCTCGTGTCGCTCAACCTCTCCCGCAACCAACTCACCGGCCCCGTCCCCGACGGCATCTGGTCGCTGCCGTCGCTCAAGTCGGTGGACCTCTCCGGGAACCTGCTCTCCGGGAGCGTGCCCGGCGGGTTCCCGCGGAGCAGTTCGCTGCGTGTGGTGGACCTCAGCCACAACCTCCTCGAAGGGGAGATACCGGCGGACGTCGGCGAGGCCGGGCTGCTTAAGTCACTTGACCTCGGGCACAACTCGTTCACCGGCGGGCTTCCGGAGTCACTGCGTGGGGTGTCCGGGCTGAGTTCTCTCGGTGCTGGTGGCAATGCCCTGTCAGGGGAGCTCCCGGCGTGGATTGGGGAGATGGCGGCGCTGGAGAGGCTGGATTTGTCTGGCAACCGCTTCGTCGGCGACATCCCGGACGCCATTTCTGGCTGCAAGAACCTGGTCGAGGTGGACGTCAGCCGGAACTCGCTCACCGGGGAGCTCCCGTGGTGGGTGTTCGGGCTGGCACTGCAGCGCGCTTCGTTCGCTGGCAATGAACTGTCAGGGTGGGTCAAGGTTCCCGGTGATGCTGCCACGGCCCTGGAAACCCTGGACCTGTCAAGCAACGCGTTCACCGGTGGGATCCCGCCTGAGATTTCCACCCTTGCGAAATTGCAGTACCTGAACTTGTCCTTGAATTCCATGTCGGGACAGCTTCCTGCAAGCATTGGGCGGATGCTGCTGCTTGAGGTGTTGGATGTGACTGCAAACAAGTTGGACGGGGGTGTACCACCTGAGATTGGAGGTGCGGTGGCGCTCCGGCAGATGCTGATGGGAAGGAATTTACTCACTGGAGGCATTCCGGTGCAGATTGGCACATGCAGTTCCCTGATTGCTTTGTAAGTGGTTTTTCTCGCCGGACATTACCCTGTTGCTAGTTCTTGTGCATGGATGTTTAGTGCTTGACTAGATGACTACTAGCTTCCTTTTGTTTTTTCTAGCGTTTCGTTTTTGCTGATTCTCTGCTTCCTAGGTTCTAGATATCATTTAGAAAGTGATAGATATGTCTTACTTGCTGTCTGGAAGCACTAAACTTAAAACATATGTGGCATCTTTGTCTTGCTGCCTCACATGTATCCCACTGTCTTGGTCCATGTTTCTCTTGGGTACACTAAAAAACATGAGTCAAATTCCGCACGAATTTTGTTGCTGATTAAAAAATTGTGCTCCCTCCATTTTTAAATTTATGCCGTTTAAGACAAGCTCATGAGATAAAAAAAATGAAGTAATTAGCTTGCCTGAAACTTCATATATTTTAAAATGGAGAGAGTATTACGACAAACGATGCAAAGCATGATGCACCTCTTCTGCTAAGTACTAGGCACTAAATCAGGTGATGGTAATGTATTTCTTCTTTTTTCCCTTTGCAGGGATCTGTCACACAACAAACTTACAGGGCCAATTCCTATGTCCGTGGGTAACCTGACTAGTCTTCAAACGGTTGATCTCTCAGAGAACATGCTGAATGGGACTCTGCCGATGGAGCTTTCTTCCCTTGATAGCCTCCGTGTCTTCAATGTCTCTCACAATTTGCTATCAGGGAGCCTCCCCGTCAGCCGTTTTTTTGACAGCATCCCTTATTCTTTTATCTCCAACAATGACGGCCTTTGCAGCTCTCAGAAGAACAACTCCTGCAATGGCGTCATGCCAAAGCCAATTGTTTTCAACCCTAACTCCTCATCAGAACCCTTGTCAGATGCTGCCCCAGGTTCCCCAAGCAACCAGCACCAGAATAAGATGATATTGAGCATCTCCACACTGATCGCCATTGTGGGTGGAGCAGTCATTGTTATTGGTGTGGTCACCATAACAGTTCTCAACCTCCGTGCCCGTGCAACAGCTTCCCGCTCTGCGCTTCCGACTGCATTGTCTGATGATTACCATAGCCAATCAGCCGAATCTCCAGAAAATGAGCCCAAGTCTGGCAAGCTTGTTATGTTCGGCAGAGGCAGCTCGGATTTCAGTGCTGATGGGCATGCATTGCTGAATAAGGATTGTGAACTTGGCCGTGGAGGCTTTGGTACTGTTTACAAGGCAGTGCTCAGAGATGGTCAGCCAGTGGCCATCAAGAAGCTGACAGTTTCAAGTTTAGTCAAGTCAGAGGATGACTTCAAGCAGCATGTCAAGCTTCTAGGCAAGGTGCGGCACCATAATATTATTACCCTCAAAGGCTTCTACTGGACTTCCTCACTGCAACTTCTTATTTATGAGTTCATGCCTGCTGGGAGCTTGCACCAGCACCTGCACGAGTGCACAGAAGAGAGCTCGCTTTCATGGATGGAGAGGTTTGACATAATCATTGGTGTGGCTCGCGCACTTGTGCACTTGCACCGCCATGGTATAATACACTTCAATCTGAAGTCCAGTAATGTCCTGCTAGACACAAATGGGGAACCAAGGGTCGGTGACTATGGTCTTGTGAACCTGCTGCCAATGCTGGACCGCTACGTGCTTAGCAGCAAGATCCAGAGCGCGCTGGGGTACATGGCGCCAGAGTTTAGCTGCAGAACGGTCAAGGTCACAGACAAGTGTGATGTTTACAGCTTTGGAGTGCTGGTCCTTGAGATTTTGACAGGCAGGAGGCCGGTCGAGTACTTGGAAGACGATGTCATCGTGCTTTCTGATCTGGTCAGAGGCGCGATTGAAGAAGACAGGCTGGAGGACTGCATGGATCCGCAGCTATCAGGTGACTTCTCGATGGACGAGGCCACACTGATCATCAAATTGGGGCTGGTTTGCACGTCGCAGGTGCCTTCCCAACGGCCGGACATGTCTGAGGTGGTCAGTATGCTTGAGATGGTGAGGAGCCCGCAGGGTACCCCAGAGGATGATCTGGTCTGAGATCTATTTACTAGGCTTTTTTCTCATTTCTCCTTTTTCATTGGTTTTTGGGTAGAGGTAGATACATGATGTTGAGGAGAGGCGGAAAGGGAGGTCAGAAAGTATGTTAGAGATTGACTGGTAAGCTTAGCTTGTTTGCAATATTTAGGGATGTAAAGCTGTTGCTTCTCTTAGATTATTGGTCGGTCCATTTGCGCTCAGGAAATTGTGGTCCATGTGATGCGTGGGTGAGTGTTGCACTGTTGCTGCAACTTTTGACACTCGCACAAAAAAAGGTTGTTCATGGTATATCCGCGCGGTTAATACTGTTATTATCGGCTAGCTAGGCAAATCCTGGAACTATGGTAATGTTATACAGAAGCATTTCCCCCCATTTCTGTAGCCATTTTGCCCATTCCCCAGCACTTCACACCTCACCCTCACCAGCAATATAGAGATGTGTTCAGCAGTCCCTCCCCCCTCTCTGTCTCTGATAGCTGCTGTCCAAGTCTACGGATGGTGCCCTATCGAGCGACGACGTGGAGCAGAAATGGGCCCGCGTGGAGCAGAAATGGGCCGTAACGGGCCGTGCGATGGATAAGGCCCCAAACATCATGGATCGGTCTGACGGCAGTCATGCGTGCCCGGTGCCTTATCTCGGCGCGTCACAGCCCAGAGCCCGAGCCCCAGACCACACGGAAAATACCAGCCGCGCCACTGCTCTGTGCCAGCGATGTCTCGCTCCCGCCTCCTGCTGCATCATCGCCTCGCCGCCGGCCACCGATGTTCCGCGGGATCGGTTCGCTCCACCGGCGCTCGCAACCACGTCCCCGACGTCGGCACGGGGCTCTGCCGACCGCACGGGCACGGCACTGGTCCCGCTCCACGCGCCGGGCGCGGCCTTCTTGGACCTAGTGGCCGCGCGTCCGTGGGGTTCGGGGAGCGCGCCGAGATGTTCCGACGAGGAGGCACCCACGCTCCCTGCAGTGGCTCCGGCATCGTCGAGGCGGTCCTCCGAGCGGCGCGAGCGCGCGGCGTCCTCTCCCCTTCCCGCGCCGCCCGCAGCCTTCACCGAGCCCGCGGCGTCATCTCCCGCGATGTCGGAGCCGGGCTGCCCCGAGCGAGCGGCGTCTTCTCCCCAGTGCGCGCCATCGAAGGCGGCGCCTCCCGAGTGCGAGCTCGCGCTGCCGTCTCCGCGTCTCGCCGCTCCTGCGACTTCACCGACGGCCTCCTCCGAGCGCGCGACTTCAGAGACGGCATCCCCTCCGCCCGCCGCCACGACCACGACCACGACCACGACACCGCCGCTTCCTGCCGCCGGCCCTCAGTTCGTCTTCAGCGTTTACATCGGAGGCAACGACGAGGCGAAGGTGGTCTGCGGCGAGCGAGCGTACGAGCTGCGCAACCTATCGAGCGGCTTCGATGACAACACACGCTCTGACGACGACGACGACGGCGGCGGCCGCGGCAGCAGCAGGGACACCGGCGGTGACTCATTCGTTACCAGATTTTGTCAGCTCGTATCGTGGTTTGAGTCCGCTCTTCGTCTGTTCGGTTGGGATTTGGACACGGAGACACAGTAGATCCCAGTTGGCGCCCACTTCAGTTTTCAGTTTTCTCTTTCCGGTGAGCTGATTCTAGTTGAAATCTAGGTTATGCTCAGTTCATGGGTTCATTGATTAACATAGATTTGAAATGTGGATGGTTAGAAGATCTCATCTCAGCTTGGCTGAATGTTCTGCAGTATGATGTGATCATGAAATTCATGGGATGCATGCTGTATATGATGTGATTCAGCTCTGTAGTACATCGGGCTGCATGTTCTGGAACTCCGTTTGCATCTGATTTTCTCTGGAATTGGGGCCCTGTTTAGTTTGCAAACTTAGTTTGCAAACTAGTCACATCAAATGTTAGAACATTAATTAAAGGTATTAAACATGGATTAATGATAAAACCTATTCCATAATCTCTGGGTAACTTTGCGAGACGAATCTAATGAGCCTAATTTGGCCGTGATTAGACAACGTCGTGCAACAGTAAACAATCTATAATGACGGATTAATTAGGCTTAATAGATTCGTCTCGTCATTTTCCGTCCATCCGTGTATTTAGTTTTATAATTAGATCATGTTTAGTCCTCCTAATCTTCGATTTAGAATTGCTACAGTAAATTTCGCAAACTTTCTCACCGAACTGAACAGGCCCTGGCATGAGGAGTTCTGTTAATTTCTTTGTGCAGATGTACTGAGATGGTGAGTATGTATGGGGAGATGTGTAGGCAGTCAAATTTCTTTTGTAAATTATAGATCAAAATGGCACAAGGAAGTCAAGGTAAGGGCAGATATTCTGGGGACCCATGATCTGAATCTTTCTGGCAAGTCACAATTCTTCAGTACATCAGTTAACAGCCTCAGGGGAAGGGAGGCTCCGATTAGGCAATGGGACAGGATTGGGGAAGAGGAAGTGGGTTTTCCGAGAGAGGCAGCGGCTGTATTGAGGAACAAGATACAGTTTGGCAGCTACAATGTTTGATGTCCTCTCCCCCATTGGCTCTCCTTACATTTGTTACATCCGGGATGCCATGATTCTTCTGCTGTTTCAGTCGCCTACACTGCAATTGCTGTATCGTCGTCGGCAGCGCTAGTCGCTAACAGCATCCAACGAATCTATTTGGATTTCAGTCTTATGTTCATGCATGTATGGAGTAAAATTATGTAAACAGTCCGTTTGGTTAAGGAATTGAAAGTGTCATGGTGAAATAATTTTCACTATGAACTCTGAACAAACTCATGCATGCGTCAATATGTTCTGTTTGCTCCGAAATTGTACACACTGACAGAAAACACACACAGAATGCCAGAAATTGTTGCACCAAGAAATTCTCCACGCATGGACAACACTTTTGCTCTAGCTGACGGCACAACTGCAGCATGACCCGGATCACAAGGGTGATGAGCTTTCAACTTTAGTCAGTCTGGTTGCGAGTACAGACAGAAGCAAGGCGAAACAGTAGCTTGATTGCAGGATTTCCAAACACTCCGATACTGAAATCACATAAGAACTCACAGTCGCAGTCATAGACACGGAATAAAAGAAGTGGAAGAAACTTGCAGTCCCATATCGACATATCGTTTATTTCAGCAAAGTTTCACAACCTGGTGAAAATATGCAACGAATACTCGGAATATTCTAAAAGGTTTAAGATATACCAATACACTATCTTGCCATACATATGGATAAGATCACGGTAAAATATGAAAAAGTGTAGAAGTTAGATATTTTAGGTAGCTATGCTTTATGATAAAGTGTGGAATATTCTAGAATAGAGATATTTGTATGTGGTGCTCCAACGGTCATGTAACACTATAAATAAGAGTGCCACCCACCCCAAGATGCCATGCCATGCTAAGTAAAGGTCATTTGGAAGACGGCATAGATACCCACCAGGCCACCATAAAAGAGTAGAGTGTGTAGGTAGCCACATCAAGAGTGTAAAGTTCTTGTGTTTTGAATAAAGAGTTGAGTCCACATAGTGTTGGTCTCCCATGTATTGTGTAAGTGTGAAGGTCTTCTCAAATTATTGTGGGTATAGGTCCACTGCAGAAGTGGAATCACACCAGTTTGATATCACTTCTAGCAAGTCGGTGTCAAGGTCAGGGCGCCGATTTCTCAACACAACCTAAACATATCATTTTGCGATTAAGTTGATGAATACCTACTTCTCCGACAAAGGTTTACACTCCAAATGATTTTCATACAGCAAAAAATGTCTGGCACAATGTTTAAACTTCAGATAAAAGAAGTAGACAAACTAGACGTGTATCACAAGGCTATTCTTCCTATTTACATAAATTCCGTACTTCCTGCAGACGTGCGCCAAACATGAAAAATACCTGATTAGGATGGTGCGAGACAAAACAGCTAAAAGCAAGAAAAAGAATAGGCTAGTTCCAGTTCCAAAGAAGAATTAACTAAAATGGTCATTCTAAACCCTGATCACACTAGTCAGGCCCTTGTAAATATACTAGTTGGTGTCATGCGTGGCTACACAATTTACCAACACGTAACAATAGTATGAAAAACATACGTTACACACAAAAGGGTAGTACTCTATTAACAGGAAAACAGATCTACTAACTAAAATTTAGTACCAAATGCATCTATTTGGGTGTCAAATCTATACTATAAATAACGAAAACAATTGAAAACGTTTCTCATCCAATTTAGGCTCATCGTACCCCTCACGTCGGTCCCACTTGTAGGACCAAAGGAGGTGGTAAGGGACTGAGACTAATAGAAACTGCGAGTTAGAAAATGATTCTGCCAAAAATCAATTATTTTTTACAACCATAGTTTTTATACCCGTGTTTATACCATGTATACCCGTTTATATAAAAAATGAAATTCTGAGCGCTACAATTTAACTCCACTCTTTGATCCCGTATGAGCTCTAGGCCCATGCATAACACTGGGCCATCCTTAGGAGTTGCGCCTGGCCTCGGCCTCGATGGCTACCTTCCGTGAGCCCGTCCCCGAACCGGTGTCGCCTCAATGTGGCGGTGCTTAGGACCTTACTCACCATTGTGTATGCCGACGTCCGGCGACAGTGGTCATTGACGTCATGGGCCAAGCTGCATGGCTAGTGGGGGGTGCCAATGCACCCACAGCAAAACACAAATTTACTGATTGGCCTATCTGCAAGCCTGCAACCAACCCCCAGTCTCCAATAAATTTCATGAGATAATTAATCTATTATCCATTGATGCATGCAACTTCCAGCACTACCTGTCTACTTCCCTCTCCTCCTTTATTGCCGGTCCCTCCAGCTCACGCATACCATCATCTCTTGACTGCACAAGACAAGTACTAATATTTGTTAATGTGGTTATAATTTTCATGTTATCTAAAAATAGTATTAGTTCCAATTCGGCGCATTTCTTCCAAACAAAGCACCTATACTTACAATTGTTACTTGCTTGCTTATTACCTCTATTGTAGGTTATGAGATGCAGGTAGCACTAGCGATTCTCATCGGCATTGATGGACAATGAACTTAGATGGCCAACAAGGCTGTCATTAGTAGCAGTAGCGAGAGCATTGTCATTGTTGGGGTATTTCTTCCTAATTTGTTAGGACAAGATTGTTTACCCTGTTAATATTTTGTTTATATGATAATACATATACCAATATATAAGAAAGTATTATTGAATATGAACCCAGTGACATCAAATTTGTGTCACAAAAAATCACACATTAATAAAGTAATTGTTGGTAAAAGTTTTGTCCTAACAAAATGAAATAAGCCTTATAATTTCAAACGGAAGATTGTTGCATAGCCGAATGCACCAGCGCTCGTGACGGACTTTTTTTATATGGTTGAGCAACTTGTGGTAGTATTTTTGTTAGTTGTAATTTTTCTTTTGAAATCCTCTTTTCTGTCAACAAAAGCTGGACTGGTGGTTGGAGCGTGTGGACTGTGGATAGATACATGCTATATCCAAGTGCGAGCCTTTGTCCAGAGAAAATTAGGTCCCCATTCCCCGTAAATATAAAGCCCTCCAGGCCATCCTAATTTATATAACTAGTCCATTAACTGGGATAATATTTTTAAAAGCTATTATATTTAAAATTATTTAGAAATTAAATTTTTATCTAATAATTAAAATTATTTACATACTACTCTTTTATTTTTTTAATATTTCAACATAATACTCATATAGATGTGTACTTATCTTTTTTCATTTGTGATTAATTTTTAATTAGTAATTACTCTATATACTTTTATCCATATTCACACTTTTTTTATTTTGTATCGCGCGTCCTTACATTATATTTAGCACAAAAATCAATATTTTTGATCACTTCCTCACATATACATGTATAAATGGTCTACATGGTGACACTCATCATGCGTATATACTTTAACTTATTATTTCTGTATTAACAATGATAAATAGGAAATTTAGAATCATATATTAGTTTACTTTTGAACTTTTCGGTAGGATGGACATGAAAATAATTAGATTAAGGTTTAGGTTATCTTTAATAACAATATACATGGAATAACTTAGATACAAATTTAAATGTCATTTTAAGTTATCCTTTATAATGACATGCAAGAGTAAATTAGATAAAGTTTTATGGGTTAATTTAAATTATTTTTTATAATGGCATAGTTCGATAATTTAGATATAATTTTAGGGTTCATTATAGAATATTTTTATAATGATAGTGGTGGGTAGCTG
Organism: Alloteropsis semialata; assembly: GCA_004135705.1. Lineage (NCBI taxonomy): Eukaryota > Viridiplantae > Streptophyta > Magnoliopsida > Poales > Poaceae > Alloteropsis > Alloteropsis semialata. Next base: position 74,668,262 of record CM014272.1, on the reverse strand, counting down.
TTTAAAAAATATAATAGACCAATGACTATGGTTATTAGAGTGTACGTAATTGATGTTTCTGATTTTTGTGAGAATTTCTAGAATTTGTTTTTTTTCTAGCGTGTCTCATGAGAACTAATGCGGAGTCTCCAATTAAAGAATTAAGGCTACATTGCTACCTAACTATTATTTTGAGCTATCTCTTATTTGTTAAATATTCAAACGCAATATCTATATAGATATATACTTATTATTTGTATCTGATTGTGATAGATTTAGTTAGTAATTACTTTATAACATTTTCATACACATTATAATCTTTAAATTTTCACTTTGCATCACATGTATGCGCTTGAATTTATTCAATAAACCCTAAGTTTGAACTATAATTTGAACGTAGAAATCTATATTCTCGTTACTTCCCCTATATTTTTACAAATGACAACGCACATCATATGTATATACCTTAATCACTATATCATATACCAATAGTGTATAAAATACATGATTTAGAATCTTATATTGGTGTATATTTTTAATTAAGGTGATTTGGATTCAAATGTAGGATTACCTCATGTTATTTTTAATAATGACATATGTGGGTAATATATGTAAAGTTAAGGGGTTATTTTAAGTTATTTTTGAAGTCGATAGCGAAAATAGTGTAATGTAATCAGTGCAAAACAAACTGTTTCTTGGCCAGCCGGCACTGTTCGGTCTGGAGGTCATTTTGTAAAACTGCTTTCCTCTTGATGAAATACGTGTTCCGGCGTCTTCTAAAAAAATGTTATTTTTGAAGTATTCATAGTGGGTAATTTAGCTACAAATTTAGAAGGTTATTTTAAATATTGTTTATAATGGCATAAGTTGGTAATTTTGATGAAGATTAGGGGGTTACTTTGGTTTATTTTATATAATGGTAGAGGTGGGTAATTTAGATATAGATTTAGGGGTTACTTTAAGCTATTTTTATAATAGCATAGGTGGGTAATTTTTAGAAAACATAATATATCTAATGGCTATGATGATTTGTGTGTTCCAATTCATGGCTAGATGTTTTGCTTTTTTGTGATAATTTCTTGGATTTCTCTCTTTTTCTAGAGCGTCCACCTAGGATTCTAGGTGGCTTCACATGGAGCCTTCAGAAGGAGTCTTCAATTAGTAATAGTAAGATTTTAGGATTAATAGCCTAGTTATTGCATCTATCTACATTAAGGTGTCTACTTGTAAGGCCCTGTTTTGGACCACTAGTAGTTGACAGCTAAAATTAGCACTTGAAGATCCAAACTGGTATGCTAATATACATGCAAATCATTAGTAGGCCACTCTGCTAGCAATTACCCTCTTTGTCCTATAAAGAGTGAAATTTTAGGATCCATTTTTTTTGCATAAAGAATGCAGTAAATTTGGACCAGTTTGGCCTAAGTTAATTGTGTTTTTTTCCTTTAAACATAATACATGCATAGACAATTGCACCTAATTTCTTCCTTTAGCCTTCTGCATGAACAATCAATTATAGCGTGTTACCAAAATGCCATTTGCATGCACATGAGAACTCTTTCCTAATCATTAGGTGGCCTTAAGTCAATTTCCTTCACCAATAATCTGTCATAGAATAATTCCTAGAACTCTATTCTCTGCAGGACGAAAGAAGTATAATACATTAGTTAATCTTCGAGCAACTCATTGCCTGGCCTTTAGGAATTTTGCTCAAGGCTCATTTTGCCTGGCCTTTAGGAATTTTGGCCAGCGTCTGCTCAATTTCCTATCATTCATTGGCTCATGCTTCTCCCGTTTGCAGAAAGAGTCACCCTTGTCTACCGCTAGCTTCGTGTCCTCTGACACTATGGGAGATACAAGTTAAAATCTTGGCGCAGCTGACCTAGTCAGCGGCGAGCAGCAAACGACCAAAATGGCGCAGGGTAGTCTCACCTTATGTTATTATTACTAATTGGTGGTTCCTTTTGGAGCTTCCTCATTAATTCTCACAAATAATTGACGCATACTGCCATCAATTTGGTAGACTATAATCATCAATGATAATAATATCCCCTGGATTTATTCTGTTTTCTAAATGAGTTATCCAACAGTGCCACTAGCTATATAGATAACATAAAGTAACCCCTAATTATTTACCTAAATTACCATATCTACAGTTATATAAGATAATATAAATGAACCTCAATTTACATCTAAATTATCCACCTTTGTTATTATGAAAGATATTCTAAAGTAAACATCTAAATTTGCATGTATTTATCCAACTTTGCCATCATTGAAAATAAACTAAAATATATAACACATTAAATATACATCTAGATTAGTAACATCCACTATTATGAAAAAAATACCATAAAGCATACATGTACATATATGCTTCTTAATCACCCGTTTCTATCACTATTAATCTATAAAACGACTAACTTGTAAAGAAATCTTTGGGAACATTTAGTAATCTTGTAGCGATAAGGTCGTCATTTTGCATGGATTGGAGCAATGTGAAAAATGAGATCCTGTATATGTCCAAAGAGAAACAATACATATCCATCTAATGAACCACCGCCATAACAGCAAAGCGTGTAATAAATTAACATCATGCATATTACTCTTATTAATTGTTGGTGCTAATAATAAGCTAACTCTTATTAATTACCTGCACCATGCATGCATGATGAGTCTCTAGATTTTTATGGTTCAGATAGCTGTTTGGAACTATGAAATTACTGGTGTACGTCACACTCGCTTAGACTGCTAGCTACCAGCCGGGCCTCGGGGAAAAATCGACCTGATCTCCATCTGGCGACAGCGTTGGCAACGAAGAAGACAAGTACTCATCATACGAGTAGCTGTGCATAGACATAGACATGTTATCTTCTTCCTCTTTCTTGAAACCTGGTGCAGCTGCCATCAGTAGAGGAGAAAGTGATGCCTTTGTGAAGTCGAGAACCTGCGAAGCGCTGCTGCTTGAGCAGGGCTCGTCCCAGAACAAAGTGTGGCATGTATGCTCGTTGATCAGGGTGACCATGAAAAGTGGAGGGCCGATGTTGCTTTGCTGCTGCACGTATTTCTTGGCTGGACACTTGTGGTCATCGCTGTAACCACATTTGTAGTATAACCTGCAAATAAATAAACGAATAAACGAACGTATGAACATAAATATAGAAAAACATTATTTTTCCCAATTGAGAAAATCAAAGTCTAGAGTGACCCCTAGAAAAAGTCTGGAATGAAATCATAATAATTAAGCTAGAATTGAAGTAAACTACTGGCAGGGCGATAATGACATCGCATTTCATGTACATGGTGAGTGTATTGTTTTATGTAATTGGAGAGAATTTCTAATTTGCTTTTGTTGCAGTTGCCAAACATCTAGTTTAATTTCAGATGAGCAAAATACCAAAATAAATCATGTTCGAACTTAGGTCAAATCTTCATATATATTGCCATGCACTCGAATAGCAAAATGACTTCTGATATGCTTAGCATCCATTTTTGTTTTTGGTGCTGCTGAATATTCATGTACGAAGTACTGAATCAACTAAACAGGGCTAGGTCTGACCCACAAATTAAATTGTACTATATGTAAATGTTTATCTAGTTTTCAGAAGGCACATACTCCTTTAGTTTCTAACCTTTCTTTTACTAGAAGATAACTGCGATAATATTTGTAAACATGTAATCTCCATGCTCCAATTCACCTATCATTTTGGGAGAGTTGTTGAAAAATAGTGCTCCAGCAATTCATTTTATCTTTTTTCCCCAAATACGGTAGTTGGATAGGGACAGATTATTGGGGAACTACAAAATCAACTCCTAATAATCATAAAAGAGTTATTAGGACATCCCCATCAGTTGGTTATTGGAAAATATTTATTGGAAACTGATGGAGATGCTCTGATGCATGACAACTATAGTTAATTAGTAACAAGAATATACATTGTGCACTATTTGTTGGATCTTAGACAACCTTGTTTATTTCAGTTGTTGTGGATTGCAGCTTGCAGCAGATTGTTTCAATCCGCAAGTTAATTAATTTGAATCCATAATCTACAAGCCGAAACAAATAGGCCTTAGTTTTAGTCCTGAATCGAGTTATTGGAATCTTTTAAGGTCCAACTACTCCACAAGATGAGTTATCTTTGAGGAAGCATAAGATAGCTCTCCTGATTAGCGAATAGGCAGTGGTTCAATCCTACTATTTTTTAGTGAAGCCTAAAAAAGCACTTGCAACAACTAGAAGCTAAATATACGAATTCTCTGAAAATTAATTTACCTTTTCAGAAGATAAAGACAACCCCACCCCCTTCCAAACAACAAAAAAGATTGAAAAAAGAAAGAAAGCGTAAGCATAAGGAATTTGCTGGTGGAAGCTAACCCAGCTAATCCCCCAAATGGATCTAGTGCTACAAATTGTAAATATTGTACTAAACTACGAGACAAGAATAAGATCCCATGACAACTCCTAATAAATATTTTTATATAATGTATGTAGTACTATGGAGTATTTATTTCTGCAAAGGAGTACTTTTTAACACAAATAATGTAGGTTGTTCTCAGTTTCTCACTATTGATCCACAGGAGGAAACAGAAAACATTCACAATCTAGACAGTGACAAATCTGGAGAGAAAGTGACTTAGAGGAGCGGGATGATGCACCATGAAACTCCATCAAATTAAAGATGAATACTGGGTTTTCAACCGTAAGGGAAATTCCGTTTTCCAGTAGTGAAAGATAAATACCTTGGATATTTAGAGTTGAGGATGTTCTTCTCACCGTATTTCCTCCAGTGGAAACGATCGTTTTCTGGTGCCTCAGTTAGTATCTCCTTGCTGAATAATAACAAGATAGAGGAACTGAATGCAATTTCACTGCTGGTATATATAGTACAAAATTTCCTATCCAACACCATGAAATATAGATCCCGGTATCCACCTATGTGAAAATCAAATGCACATGACATCATATATATTTGCCTGATGAACTTGGTTATAAAACAAGATCCAGAAACACGTGACCTTCTTTTCTTTCCCTTTCTTTTCTAACGTGGATCTGGAAATTTCTAGGCATAAACTAACGTTCAACACGCTCTCAAAAGCAAAGTTAATTAACAAATGGTGCAAGAAAGTGGACAACAGTAATTATGACATAATTAGTTCCCTTAAACCCAAATGAGTTATACAGATCTGCTAATCAACAGCACTAATCTTTCTCATGCAGATCCCCATGGTTATATACTTATATGCAGGTTAAAAAAATTTAAAACCACTTACTGTAGTATGCAACAAAACGCAGTACAAATGACAGTTTTGTAGGACTCACATTGGGAGCTCAGCTCCTTGCCTGCCTCGCCGGTGCCTCACCCTTCTGGTACGGGCGAAGGCACCATTTCTCTCCCCGGTGCCTCCTCCATCGGAGGAGTAGGCAGCGGTCGCAGCCATGGCCACCGCCCCGACCCCGGGGGAGGAGGGATGCTCCATCATCTCAGACTGGAGGATGGAGAGAGACGACTCCATGGCCATGGATATCTCGCCCACGGCGGCAACCGCAGCGTGACGTCGGTCAGGCTCCGGGATGAGCTCCACCTGCTCCCTGAGCAGATCCGCCAGCCCGGTGCCCCTCCTGAGCTCCTGGATCGCCGCGTCCCTCCTGTCGCCGGAGGAGCGCAGCGGCTGCGGCTTCTTGGCAGAGTTGAGCCGCGTTGACATGGGGGGACACTTCACGAGGTGTTGCTGCAAAATGTGAAAGCTGGGCTGTGACTGGCCGGGTGCCTGGGTTTGGGGGATTGGATACAACAAACTTGTGTAATGGGTAGAAGAGAGGGCTCAATCATTGAGATTTGAGAGATATACCACGCGACTAAGCGCGTGTACGGATTTTATTATTTTTGAGATGGTGGCAAATAGTTAATTACAAACTTATTATTATCTGTGTCGACTAAAGATTGGACATGTATTGCGTGCATATAGATGTGTGTTAGGTATGGTGTATATATATATCTTTGCACTTTGGTGTGTACTATCTGAAATCTAATGTCCTAGTAGCATGGAGCACAATGGCCGAAAAAAGCGGGGACTGAAAACTGGAGTTCTTGTAGCCAAGAAATGTGCCTTCATTTTCTTTGAAAGGAAGATCAGAGTACATTTCGAAAACCTACACCTATGTCGGCGGGTGTAAGAAAAATCTACAAGTTGTTTTTGTGTCCATTGTAGAAACCTGCAACTGTTTTTACGGGTGTTGTAAAAAAAAAACTACAACTTTCTATCCATACTCTTAATGTAAGAAACAAACCTCGCTCTGTATGCATGTAAAACTTAGGCCTTGTTTAGTTCAGAAACTTTGCAGAAATTTTTGCAAAAACTTTGCATTGGGAAGCGTGTCGAGAGAGAGAGCACGTTTTCCAATACATAAACTTTTTGCAAAATTTGCGAACTAAACAAGGCCTTATTTGGGCCCATGATGTGAGCCTCAAGTATGGGGCCTGTTTAAATTCGGTGAAAAACTTTGCGAAATTTACTGTAGCAATTTTATACCGAAGATTAGGAGAACTAAATATGATCTAAATATAAAACTAATTACATGGATGGATAAAAAATCGTGAGACGAATCTATTAAACCTAATTAATCTATCATTAGAGATTGTTTACTGTAGCACAACATTGTCTAATCATGGCCTAATTAGGCTTAATAGATTCGTCTCACAATTTTACCCGGGGTTATGAAATGGGTTTTGTCAGTTATCCATATTTAATACTCCTAATTAGTATCCAAACATTCGAATTTACTGTAGCGATGAAAAAAATTGGCGAACTAAACAGGGCCATGGTGAAAAAAGTGGTAGCTTCTCGCAACATATGTCAAAATAGCTGTATATTCCTGTGATGTGTACCAGAAGTTAAAGTTTTGTGCAACATGTGTCAAAGTAGTCGTAAATATTATTCAAGAAAGAACTGGGGGGCCTTCCAGGTTCAATCCCATTAAGGAAAAAAACTGTGATTAGCTGGGAAAGTTAATTTTGTAAAGTCAAGTCAACTTTGGAGAACCATCTCTAGATTATCCATAGACATGGCCCTTCGTCGAAAGGTGCATCCTTTTGGACTATGTGATGGCGCCATATTCACATAAGTTTTCTCTCCTTATTTTTGACTAGTTTATGTTTTGGCCTAAAATGATCACACGGTTCGCATGAATTGTTATATGCATGGTTCTAGTGAGACTACTAGCTACCACTGCGTATTGAAAAATATAATCTTAGCATTGTATATATACTACACACTTGTTTGATACCAAAAACTAAGTATTCATCTTGTCTTTTCTAGATACATAGATTTAGCTATGTATCTAAGATATACACTAGTATATCTAGAAATCTAGATACATAGTAAAATTTATGTATCTAAAAATGCCAAAGAAATACTCTCTCCGTATCAAAATATTTGTCGACATTGACTTTTTGTCATGACTTTGACCATTCATTTTATTCAAAATATTGTGTGTATACCATTTATTTTGTTTGTGATTTTCCTTTTCATTATATGTACTCTAAATGTGACTTATCTTTTTGCGCATTTGTATCAAATTTTTGAATAAGATGGAAGATCAAACATCTCAGAAAGAATCAATGACAACAGATATTTCGATACGGCGGAGGTAATAGTAATTTAGAACAGAGATCTATATATATAAATATTAATCCTAGATGCATACCGTTTTCTCCTGAACGTTGGCAACTTACTGTCAACAAGAATGGTTGAATCACTTGCAGATCTAATTGGAGATGTGAGCAGGTAGTTTGAAGTGTGTGTGAGCTAGCTTCACGTGATTAATCTGCAGTCAACGATACAGTTGTTCAGCGATGCCGACAATGAGAAGCAAGTGTGACGTCCGCGCGCATGTACCGATGTACGCGTATACACTATACAGCATACGTAATCCGTCTGATTGCGGTATTAATAAGTTTTTTTGGTTTACCACATAGATTATTTTGCTCTCATCACGTGCTGTTGTACGTCCACACTTGCTGTCGAATGGTTTTACTATATCTGTGGGCAAGGTTACACATGGACACTGCTCAGTGGAACTTCAAGTCTTCAACTACGATGCTCTCGATCCCAACGCTACGCACGTTGACACGTTGTTGGCCACTGTGTGGTGCGCGCCCCTGCGGCGTCAGCACTGTTGCGTCAGCGGAGTGACGTACACTAGCTCCAAGCGTTCGCTGATTGTTTTTTGCTTAAAAAAATGTGGAAGCCCATCTTTCTCGGCCGTGCCGGTCGGCCATTTGCTCTCTTCCGTTGGAAAAGGGAGAAATATGAGTGGCCTTTGAGCACGTACAAGTCCATCGTCTGACTTTTTTGATACTTTGGTTACACCCAATGCAAGTGATCCACATATTCTAGCAATCTAAGCTGGTTCAGGTGACGTTTTGATCAGGTGCTCGAAGCCGTGTCGGCGATATGTTTAATCTGCTGCGTGAGGACACCGATTGGACACGGCGTGGACGGGCGTGCCACCACATGGTTTCACACCGCCTGCGGACCATTACAAAATTTGCACCACAAGCCCATACTTTGGATCCCTTTGTTAAGCAAGCCAAATAGCCAATACAGAAGGTGCAGCAATACTTAATCATTCTAGCAACACTACTAATTATAAAATATATAGGAGAAGGATTGGTCAATATAATGCTATGTGCAAGCAGAAATCAAGATGCCGCTTGCTGCCCACGTTCTCAACCACTAGTCAGAACGCGCACCAGCTCCAGGTGCCTGATGAGCTAGTACGTGTTGCTTGTCTGCCCACGCATGGCACATGTCTGACGTCAGGTCCTCTGCGTCACCGTGGTGCTGTCAGCCATTGTGACGAGAAGCAAAAACACCTCGCGAATTCAGTTTGTTGGATGGATGATTGCATTGCATCGGTGATCGATCACATGCGTCATGCGTGCTCCAACACCGCCCAGCGTGGAAGGGCATCTCATTACGATCAAAATGGCTACAAAGGAAAATAAAGTAAAGAGAAATATTGAAATAATTGGCACTTGTGATGTTTGTGTTATGGAGAACACATCAGAGCATCATGCCCTAGTGAGATGTTCATATTCAGGATATATTAGAGCTGCAATGAGGCAATATTGGGCACTCCCGTGTGAGTCTTTGTTCATGAATTCAGAACAAAATTGGCTGCTGCTATTGCTGGACGAATGTTCGTCAAAATAGAGAGGGATGGTCTCAATGCTGCTGTGGAGGTCCTGGTTTATTCGAAACCATATTACACATGAGGGGCCAAAAGACTCAGTGAAACACTCGGTTCAATTTCTAAGGAGTTATGCCCAACAGGTGTCAGAAACCCAAGAACAAAAAGATGTAAGTTTTGGGAAGGGAAAGATAGTTTCTGCAATGAAAAGGAATGCATATCTGTCCCACCCTCAATTGAGATGGGAGAAGCCATGGCAAGGATATGTAAAACTGAATGTATAGATGCCGCATTTTTCCACAATCCAAGCTCACAGGTGTGGTAATTGTAGCTAGAGATGAAAAGGGAGATGTGGTACTGGCTGCTCGTCGCGTACTCTCTGATTGTTCGGATGCAGAAGAAGCCGGACTAATGGCATGTAGAGAAGGTCTGAACCTAGCATTATAGTGGATATATGAATCGATTGTCCTAGAGACTGATTGCTTATCGGTTTCCAACGCCATCAAGTACAAAAAGGATAATAGATGTCGACTGATGTTCTCGCTGCAGGAGGTGATTGAGCTTGTTAATGAGCACGATGAGGTGAAAATACAACACGTCCGTGTGATGTGGCTTCAAGCTAAATGAAAATTTGAGCCATGTGATTTGATGGCTATGTCATTGAGCCATGTGATTTGACAGCTATGTAATTGAGCACGCGGAGAGGGGAGTGGTTAGACAAGATAAATACAGCTGTTGAGCAAGAACCTAGCATGGTAGGGAGGTCAAGTCTGGACTAGTGAGTCTGAATGAGTCCAGCTTTGACAAAAAGCATGTCCCTGTGATGTGGCTTTAAGCTACTTCCTCCGTTTTTATTTACATGTCACATTAGTTTGTTTTAAGTCAAATTTAGCCAATTTTGATCGAGTTTATAGACAAATATAGCAACAATTATACTTTCTAGCATATGCACCATCAAAATATATTCCATAGTAGATTCAATGAAACAAATTTGTTATTGTAAATGTTACTATTTTCTTCTATAGACTTGGTCAAAGTAGGCCAAATTTGATTTAGGACAAATCTTATGAGACATGTAACTAAAAACAGAGAATCTAAATAAAATAGAGGGAGTAAGCCAAATTATTTAAGCCTCAAACCATGCAGGACCTGTAACTCATGCAATAATTTTGTTGAAACTTTACCGTGTGATTTCAGATGATTCAAATCGTCATATATATATAAGTAGTTGTTTAAACATCTGTTGACGCACACACCAAATGCTCGAGCACTCGAATGTCTAGTATGAAAGGGCTGCTCCTTGCAGCGCCGCTGCGTAGAAAACAGGTTAGACCAGTTTGGACCTCGTGAGATCAGTTTAGTCGAGAGCTCAACGAAAAACCAATGAATGGGCGCTTGGTAGGGAACCTGGCAAGGCAAGGGCATCGTGGGTTATTCTAGGATTGGTAGGTCACCTAGAACGCCTTCAACCGTCGCAGAGATGAAGGAAGAACAAAATTTAGGGTTAGCCAAGTATAGTAAAGAGAAAAGGTAAGAAACTAAATTATTGTTGATCCATAGGATAAAATCCTCAGTCGGACGTGACACTTTATATTTATAGGATGGGGAGGTCTTGCCCTAGCTTGGAGATTGTTTACAAAGAAAATCCCACATGAATCTTCAAATTATACTCGGACTACCCAAAACCTGTCTAACTGCTTTCTAAAATAGGCCAACCGGTGTCACTCAGGTGTAGATATTCCTGAAACCATAACATTCTGACTCTGAATCAGATGTTCTACCTATGTCTTTCGATTGCCTCGATGAGATTGGTAATTGGTGATTCAAGAACTTAATTTACCAAAACTAGTATGACTGGTTTTGAGATTGGTAAGACCGATATGCCGAGAACATCCACCAAATCTGTTCATTGTCAGTTTTGGCGTTAACAACATCTCCCCAAACTAAAGGGATACCAGTCTCTTTGGACATGTTATTTTTGACCAGGCGTAAATAAATGTGGACAGAGCATTGAATCAATATATAATAACAAATCATCCTTGTTCTTTTTCTCCCGTTCCATCTATCTATGATTGGGACATTTGTTCGGTTCTTGTCTAGGCCATTCACATCATTTATCATCCTGAACTTAATTACGATACAATGATGGAGTAGAAGTTAGCGATAGGTTTAACAAATCGGTGGTCCCAACTAATAATGCATTGTACAACATGCATTCACACGATCACACGGCTCATTCACACTGGTAATATATTTTTTTTTACAAAACTCCGCCAAGGATACTAGCACACGCATACACAATCACCCTTGTGAATATATGCACACAGTGGCGGATCCAGACATAGCAAAGATGTGCTAACTCCGCCAAGGATACTCGCACACGCATACACAATCACCCTTTGAATATACGCACACAGTGGCAGATCCATACATAGCAAAGATGTGCTATCTATTGACAATATCAAGGTCGCTAGGTTCACAATTCAAGCTAAATGATATTATAGATGTGGTATGTGACATGCAAATAATATTTGTCCACATTATACTCTAAGATGGAAGGTTTGATCTATAAGTTGTACATCTGTGCACATTGTACTCTAGCTAATTAAGTGGCAACACAGTAAGGCACTTGATTTTATGGGCAAGGGGATGCTGCATGTATGCAAACTTTATCCATACGAGCAAATTCGAGAGACTAGACCGACTGTTCGGACCTTGAGATTAACAAAATTGCCACGGACTCCTCGTTGTCGACGAGTACGTCATCTACCACTGAAAATTTAGCACCGATTAATTCCTAAATTAAATCTAGAAAAATGATATTATCTCCGTATCGAAATATTTGTCATTGTTAACTTCTAGTCACAATGTTTGACAGCTCATCTTATTCAAAAACTTGTTGTATCATTTATTTTGTTTACAACTTACTTTATCATCAACAACATTTTAAACATGACTTATTGTTTCGTATATTTGTAATAAATTTTGTAATAAGACAAATTGTCAAATATTTGTAATTAAAAGTCAACAATGACAAATATTTAGATACAGAGGGAGTATGATGAAGTTGACCGACCCTGTTGCACATCATATTATTGGTTACACGTTCAGTGGTGTTATCTTTATCTTGTGTGGGTACACAGATCGGTGTAAATAGAGAACAAGGTTAAAAAGAAGAGACTACCCTCTAATTGTTATCGTTTAGAATTTGTTTGCAAAATGAAGCGAAAGGGGGATATTTACTAGGGCTATATATATGGAGAACCACGCTCCTGTTTTGCATTAGAATACAAAATTCGCCCTACATTGATGGAGAAATTGTTAATAAGTTTTAGGAACTTTTGGATGGAGCATGTGTAGCTGTAGCAGAGAATGACTCGTTTAAGGCTATATGTCCTTTATATGAAGGAGGCCTCTGTGAATTACCTAACAACCTTGGGGAAAATCTCGACAACATTCTAATGAAAAACAGATGTAATATATACAAAATCTTGTCAAAAAATTTTAATCGCTTGATTCCTCCACTTGTGTTCACTTGACCTTTCACCTTGGGGAAACAGCTTGTTTCGTGCTTGTTTTTTTTGTTTGAATATCAAGTTTAATTGACCAGAGGTAGTAATTTCTCATGACGTACATTCATGTTCTTCTTCTTTACTTTTTACTACTCCCTCTATTTTTAAATATATGACACTGTTGACTTTTTATTTCAACTTTGACCAACAATATTTCATTAGTTAGTTTGTTAAATAAAGTAAAATGGGTACTGATACATCTAATATCAATAATACTTTGAATTTAACTCATAGACCTATCTTTTTGCATAAATATTTGTAGAAAAGATGAATAGTCAAACAAAAGAAAAAAAGGGTTTTTTTGGATCCACGCCATTACAACTTTTCAATTTTGAAAAATGCAATTATTATTCACCTTATTGGAAACTTGCCATTACAGCTTTGCTTCTCCCGCATCCATGCCCTATTCTACGTCTTGCGTGTACACAGGCCCACTTGCAGGCGTCGTAGAATCGTATGTCCCCGTATTGCCCCTGGCTGTCTGATAAGGCCGTGGCGTAGGACCGACCCCGACTCGGCCGTCCTCTCTTCTCACTCTTTCGCTCGCTCCCCTCTGCCGCCCGCAGATCTTGTCGCCGACGCCCGACCATCCCCTTTGCCGCCACCCGCCGGTAGATCTCGCCGCCGACGACCACCCGCCTTTGCGACTTGCCATTGCCGACGTTTGGAGCCGATGGAGAGGAACCCTAAGCAATGGAGGTTCCCTGATGGCGACATCTTACGCGTGTCGTCGCACTGGTGCGGCGGCGATGGAGGACGGCGCTAGCAGGTATACCATTTTCCTTTATGTGTTCATCTCAGTAGGTGATTAGGGTTGATTTGCTTGCATGTGTTTAACCCCTTTGATTTGGGATTCGATTAACTGCATGGTAGGGATGGGATGTTTGCACTAGAGGTTAAAGTCCAAGCTTTTCTTTCCAAAGACTCGGCTGGTAGGAAATCATACACAAAAGGTCGTGTGTTTAAGTGGGATGTGGAGTATAGGTCATTGACATTAGAATTGCTGTTGAAATCTCTAGCAACTGAATTGAATCTCTCCAATAACCAGACAGCCACTGTTTGGTTCTATGACAAAAGATTGAAAGAGGATGCCAGATTAGTTGATGAGATTCAGATGGTTGATTTCTTTGAAATGTACAAGGAGAAGATGAGCTGCCAGGTTGTAGTTGGTGTGTTTGATAATGTTAAATGTGTGGACACTGACTTTGATGAATTGGAGCCTCTTTGTGTGGTTTCTCCTGATCTAGCAGATGATGTGTTTGTGCCTCTGTGTGTCATTCCTCCTGATACTGCAAAGGCAGATGCAGCTGCTAGCAATACTAATGAAACAAGTAGTGCTGCTCCTGAGAAACCAGAGGCAACTGCTAGCAATGCTAATGAGCCAAGTAGTGCTGCTCCTGAGAAACCAGAGGCAACTGCTAGCAATGCTAATGAACCCAGTAGTGCTGCTCCTGAGAAACCAGAGGCAGCTGTTGAGTTAGAGCCTGATAGGGAGCCTGACATATTTGACAATCCTGAAGAATATGTGGGAGTAGATGATGAGGGCATGTGTGGTACAGTGCCACCTGCTCCTCAGTTTACACAGCCAGCTGACTATGCTAACACTAATGCAAATCTTGAACCAAATGCTGAATTTGTCCATGTTGATGCAGAGGTGGATGATGCTGACCCTCTGGAGGTGCATGTGCTGCATGATCCTAAGAACCCAAAAATAGTGAAGGGGGAGTTATTTCCTGATATCAAGGCATTTAGGAAAGCCATAAGACATTATGCAGTGAAAACTGGGTTTGAGTTTGCTGTTGGTGTGAAAACAGACAAGACAAGATTCATAGCAAGGTGTGCTGCTGAGGGATGCCCTTGGAGAATACATGCTTCCACCATTTTTGACAAGAACATAGTTCAGGTACATCCTTTATTTGTTGTTTTAATATTTTAGACTTGACATATTTGGGTTTGACATGTGTGTGGTCTTTCTGCAGATCAAAAGGCTTCCTGCAGAGCACAATTGTCCAACCACCAAGCTTGTAGAAGGCAAAATGGCTAGTCAGAGCTGCTGTGCAGATAGGCTTGGAGAATGGGTTAAGAAAAATCCAACTAAGGGAGCAAAGGATGCAAAAAAGAAACTGGAGGGTGACTTTGGTATAAAGCTGAAGTACTCAAAAGCATGGTCTGGTTTGAAGGTAGCATTGTATCAAATTCATGGTAAGTATGAGGAAAGCTTCCAACTTCTTTTCAATTGGGTTGCACAATAGAACAAAGTTCACCTGGAAGCCTTGTAGAAATAGAGCTAGAGAAGATTGGTAACAAGAATAGGTTCAAGAGGGTATTTGTTGCTTTGAAGCCATGCATTGATGGATTCCTAGCTGGTTATAGACCATTTGTAGGAGTAGATGCTTCTTTCTTACATGGAAAGTACACTGGACAGTTGGCTTCAGCAACAGGTGTTGATGGGCATAACTGGCTGTATCATATTGCATATGCAGTTTTTGACTCAGAGACTCAGGATAACTGGGAGTGGTTTCTTGAGAATTTGCACAAAGTCATAGGAGACCCACCAAGACTAGTTTTATGTTCAGATGCATGTAAAGGATTAGAAAATGTTGTAGGAAAGATATTTCCACTGGCTGAAAATAGAGAGTGCATGAGGCACTTGTACAGCAACTTCATGAATACTACTCAGGGGATATTTTCACTGACCATCTGTACCCTGCTGCAAGGAGCTACACAAAATATATGTTCAAGTGGCATATGAAGAAAATTTTTGAGGTTGCTCCAGGTGCAATTGACTACCTTGAAGAGAACCATGGCAGGATTTGGTACAGAAGTGGATTATCTGAGAACAGCAAATGTGACTATTTGATTAATAATGTTTCTGAGAGTTTCAATTCTCAGATCAAACACTTGAAAGGCCTTCATCTCCATGAGCTAGTTGACAGGATCAGGGAGCTTATAATGGAGAAAAGGTATATTATCTTTTATTTGAATTCTTTACTGTCATATGCTTTTTAATTCACCCTCAATTGAACTATGGTTTAATACTAATGAATATACAGAAAGAATCCAGAGGAGGACACTGCTGGACCATCCAAGAAAAAGAAAGCACCAAAGAAGATGAAAACCCCTAAGAAGAAAAAAACACCCCTGAAGAAGAAGAAGAGGGATGCTGCTGCTCCTCCAGCAAAGGTTGTGAGAAGCCTGAAGGCCATGTTCACTGATGGGGATGGGGTGTGAAGCTGATGGCATTGAACATTTCACTTTTGTAATGCTTGTGAACTTGACAAGCTGAAATGCTGCTTTTATGTAGTGGGTTGTAATATTTGCAAGCCTGATGGCAGTGCACTGAACCTTATGCCTAGATGCTTGTGAACTTGAACAAGTTGAACTGCAAACCTTCTTTTGTAATGCTATTGTGACATGAATCTGTTAGTGTCACCTGTTAGTGTCATCTACTGCTAAATTTCACCTGTTATTGTCTGCTGTTATTGTCACCTGTGAATCTGTGATATATTTCAACAATTTCACTCCAATGCTATTGTCAGAAATGCTATTGAAAACAGATTCCATTACTTCCAAAGCTAGATTGCATACATGTCACTGATACACAGACATGTTAGTGATACACACACATTGATTACTAGTTCCACAATTTGCTCATAAGACAACCAACACCTACACCAACACACACTGCTGCTATGACAACATAGTCCATCTTGATCTTCTGCACTTCCATCCTAAGGACACAAAGATCACTCACCACACTATCAACTTTCTGCTTCAATTCATCCAATTGCTGCTTCAGTTCCACAATACAGTCTACAGACAGATGCCCACCATCACCACAACTGAAAGGGGTCACCGTCTTCATGTTCTGTTCTTGCGGACGAGCATATCCTTCATACTGCGCCTCAGACATGATGACCCGACAAGTTCTTGGGTCATCCTGCATCCCATCAAAACCCTAGACAGATCAAAACCATCCACGAATGCAAAATTGAAGATAAATTGACTTACTTTGATGCTGTTAGGGCACTTGATGAAGTATTGGCTAAAAGTCTCCCGCTGTTTGCTTCTGATTCGTACCAATGGGACGCAGCAACTCGGGCACTCCCCAATCCCCCAATCCGTCGAGATAGACCTCGCCATCGCGACCGCTCGCCTGAACTGCATCGTCGAGCTGGTGCAGCTTGTCCACCACGACTGCGGCAAAGCCCGGCGTCGGCGGCCACAAACGTAGTCGCCGGTGCTCGGGCGGAGAGGAACACAGCCAGGCGGAGAGGAGAAAGAGAGGATGGCCGGGTCGGGGTCGGTCCAACGCCGCGGCCTTATCCGATAGCCAGGGGCAATACGGGGATATACACATCTACGACGCCTGCAAGTGGGCCTGTGTACACGCCAGACGTAGAATGGGGCATGGATGCGGGAGAAGCAAAGTTGTAATGGCAAGTTTCCAATAAGGTGAATAATAATGGCATTTTTCAAAACTTGAAAAGTTGTAATGGCGTGGATCCAAAAAACCTAAGAAAAAAGTCAATGGTGTCATATATTTAAGAATGAAGGCAGTAGTTGATTACATCACTGTGATTCTATAGTGTATATATAGTTTATTGACGAGTTCATGGGTTGGACCATCACAACTGACGATACATTTTAATAATAATTGGCAGTAGTTGTATAGCAATGCTATCTGGTTACCGGTACTAAATAAGAATATCAACAATCAGGTGCAGTGGTTACTACCACTGTAAGATAAGCAGTCGCGGCATCTAAGCCATCCAACGGACAAGCAACGGCTAGGACGAGAGCTTTTGTTTTCTCCTTTTCCTCGTCTCTTTTCTATTTCGCTCGTCAGCTCGACGCCACCCAGGAAATCATCGCTGATCGCCGGAGTCAATGCTCGCTGCTGCTCCTGCACGCCGGAGCAGCGGCCGTCCTCTAGTGCTCTCATCCCGTAACTTCTGAAGACGTCAGGGTGTTCGCGTCGGTAAGCTAGGCGCACATGTCGAAGAAGGCTAGCGCCGGGCAGCTCCCCTGCGCAGTCGCTCCGAGCACTCCGGCAAGCACCCAACAACTGCTCGGCTGATGGTGTCACCTGCCATGGAAGCCGCCTAATGATTCATGGTCTGATACAGGACATGAACGATCGAATTTGTTGCCCTGCTTACGAAGTTACGGTTCACCATCGCCAAAATGGTACGTGAGCCATCGAATTTGCTTGCCCTCCAACTACTGCAGCAAGTCTTCAGCACCTGCACAACTTCAGGCACGTCTCCGTGCCTGGTCCATCTCCGGCCATTTGCAAACACATGCGCCATATATCCAGCAGCCAATATAGCTACATGCGCCTTGCCGTCTTCCTTTGCTCCATACTACGACAGCGGCAGCAGCAATCGCCGACGGCCAGAGGGGAAGCCAAGCGGCGGGCCGCGGTGGCCGCAAGGTACATGCTGCTAGCATGTCGAGCGACCACGGCTAAAGGTCAGGCATGGATGGGGGCATCGGCATCACCAAGAGCCGCAAGACCATGGACACGGTCCTCAGTGACCACGGCTAAAGGTCAGGCATGGATGGGGGCATCGGCATCACCAAGAGCCGCAAGACCATGGACACGGTCCTCTGCTCCATGCTAGGCATTGCAGTAGCAGATCCCACCGAGAGCAGAGAACGTCGGCCATGAAACAGAGCAGCTAAGGAAGAATGTAACATTCCGTGTTGAAAATTGTGGATTTAAAAATTTTTGTTTGAATTGATTGTTTAAACCTAGGAGTGTGATCTCTCTCTCTCCTCTAATAAACTCTTAGTAAAATAAATTGTGCTTTTAGTTGTAGTTAGGGAATTAATTGTTTGTGTGATTTGATTTGGTTTTGTTTGGTTTCAAATTGTGAGTGTGAATTTATATTTGAATTCTCTATTCAAATATAAATTCAAAAACTAACCAGAAAACTATCCTAATCGGGCCCCAAACCTCTCAATCTATCTGACCCAGCCCGAACTCTCTTTCCTCTCTGTTCCTCTGCGTCGGCCCAACTCGCGGCCCAGCCTCCCGGCCCAACAAACCCACCAGTACCTCCCTTCTCTCTTTCACTCACCGACACGCGGGCCTGGGACACTGCAGAGGCATCTTCAACCTCACGCCACCGGACTCCCGCACGCGCCGCACGCATCGCCCCCACGTGATCCATCCAGGCCGCTCTCCCTTGCCTCCCAAGGCAACCCGCGCTCGATCTCTCTCCAGGCAAGCCGCAACCGCACGCAAGCACTTCCTCCTCGCCCAAGTCTCCTCGGCTATATATTTCCCCTTTCTCTTCTCTCTGTTCTCCCCAAAACTACTGAGGGCGGAAGCCCTGCTCCACTGCTTTGCCGGCCAAATTGGAGCGGCAAGGTGGAGGAGGAGATGCCGGTGGAGCCACCCGTGGAAGGAATCGAACAAGGAGGATTCTCCCCGCCCGGAATTGCCGCGCCATCAAGCTCATCATCGCCGCCTCACTGACAAGGACGCCGCCGTCGCCGAAGCTGTACCGCGAGCCCTTCCCCACGCCGGCCACCGTTGTCTTCGTCTACTACCTGTGAGCCTTCCCTCTCACCTTGCTCTACTCCGACGGCTGGCCGCCGAGCCGCCATGGATGCCCCTGGGAGCTTTGCTCCTTTTGATTTTGCCTGCCCGGCCTTCGTGCCGCGTTCGTCCTCTGCCGGATCCGCACGCGCATCTCCCTTCTCTTTACCTCTCGCTGATTTGCATCACCGCCATCGCCGCGTTCCCGCCGAGCCGCCGCTACGGCAACGCAGCCGCCGCTGCTGCACTGCTCTCTCTGCTCTCCCTCTCTGCTGATCTCCTTGCTCTCGGTTCCCCTCTACCCACGAGCAACATCGACCAAGTGGCCAGGAGGACCGCGCCGAAGCCACCTGACCGCGTCGCTCTGCATCGCTGTTTTGCTCGTCGACCGTCTAATCTCGCCGTCGTCCGATGCGCCGCCGCTGCCCTTCCTTCCCCGTGCACATCACCGCTCCGATCTGCTCTTCGTGTTCGGCCACAGAGAAGACCACACGGAGATGTTGCCACAAAGTTCATAGAAGATCTCGGCCCCTCTGTTCTCCCACTGACGATCGGGACCCACCTGCCAATCTCTCCCTCTCTCTGTTCAGTGGACCCCACCGCCAATAGACAGATAGGCCATGGGCCAAATCCGTTGCAGCCCATGGACCCTTTCCCTATATCAACCCAAGCCGGCCCACTCACTTTTCTCCTTTTGGCCCGACCCGTCTGACCGCCGGGGCCCACTTGACATACACTCTGTATCACTGACACGTGGGTCCCACTGACAGCTGAGCCCACTGACCGGTTGACCCAGTTAACGTTGACCGTTGACTTGGTCAACGCTGACGTCACGATGACGTCATCAGAGGCGGACCCCGCTGCTGACGTCATGCTGACGTCAGCACTGCCACGTGTCACCTGCTCAGGCTGCCACGTGTCTGTCCTTTTCTTTTTCTTTTTCGGAATTTCAGAAATAGGCTTTATCAAAGAAAATTCATAATAAATTCAATTTAGCTCAGAAAATTATGAAACCAGTTTCATATTTCTTCTAAAATCATGATCTACGCGTTAGTGTAGGAATTGAGTGCTTT
>CM014272.1:74632024-74646930 GCA_004135705.1 Alloteropsis semialata | reverse complement strand
CTCCCTCGCTCCCTCCGCCCCTCCCCTGCGCCGCCCCTCCCTGCTCCCCTCGTTGCGCGCCGCCCCTCCCCCCTGTGTTGCTGGCTTGCTACCTCCCCTTGCGCCATGGGCGACGGTGAACAAGAGCAACCTCCAGCCAGCAATGAATCAAGGTGTAGGCGGCCACGCAAGGTGGTGACGAAGAAGATCCCGGTGTCCTCATCGACGGAACAGGGCAGCGGCCCAGCGTCGCGGGATTCATCCCCTTGTGTGGCCTCCAAATCTGTGCACAAGGTTTGTATCTAAATGAATCTTTAGGCTATACTTTTCTTGATTTGTGGTTGTGGTCTTGTGGACCAGAAGAAGCTAGACTCAATTCTTGATCTGTTTTATGTAGCTGCTCATTTCCTTGATGGTAACATTCATTCATGATCTATTTTATTTAGCTCATTTCCTTGATGGTAACCATCTTGTTGAGTTGGATCCTCCTCACACTGGTTTGGTGATAGCAAATGCTGTTTTTGATTGCTTGGTTGAATGGAAAATTGAAGATAAGATCATGTCAATAACTCTTGACAATGCTTCAAACAATGATGGTGCTATTACAAATTTGAAGACCAAGCTTGCAGCTAGAAAGAACACAAAGTATGATGCTACTTATTTTCATGTTCGTTGTGCTGCCCACATAGTGAATTTGGTTGTTAATGATGGTCTGCAGCCCGTAGATTCATTGATAAGTAATCTTAGAAATACTGTGAAGTACTTCAAAAAATCTCCATCTCGTATGTACAAGTTTATTGAAGTTTGCAACAATTACTCTATAAAAGTTGGAAAAGGGCTGGCTCTTGATGTTAAAACAAGGTGGAGTTCAACATTTAGAATGCTAGAATCTTGCATGGGCTATAAGGAAGCATTTGGTTATTATGCTGAAGTAGACCATAAGTATTCTTGGAAACCTACAATAGCTGAATGGGAGGTGTATGACACCATTAAACCAATATTGGAAAAAATGGCTGGAGCAACCACAGCCTTTTCTGGATCAACCTACCCAACAGCCAATGTTTTCTATCCTTACATAGTCAATGTTAAGATTGTTTTGAGGGAGGCACAGCAGTCTACAAATCCCCTTTTGAAGAGTATGGCTGATGCAATGATGGATAAATTTGATAAATATTGGGAGGAGAAAAATAATTTAATGGTTATTGCTACAATCTTAGACCCAAGATTCAAGATGAGGTACATTAATTGGTGTTTTGGGGAGCTTTATACACCCTATAGGTGTATGAAAGAGCTAGATGAAATCACTGAGGAATTGGAAGGCCTGTACAAGAAGTACAGCAAGTTGGTTGCTATTGGCAAGGATGATTCTCAATCAACCACAAGTTCAAGGGATACAAGTACCTCATTGGCTTCAGTTGTGTCATCTGGATTTCAGTCCTATTTGCAGTCTAATGCTACTGAGGTGTCAAGGTCTGAATTGCTAATCTACCTAGAAGAAGGAAATGTGAGTATAGATGACAAAAGTTTTGACTTGATGAATTATTGGAAGGTGAATGGTCATGCTACTAGATTTCCAGTATTGGCAGCTATGGCGAAGTGTTTCTTGGGTGTCCCAGCTAGTAGTGTATCTTCAGAGTCTACTTTTTCCACTGGTGGAAGAATTCTTGATGACTATAGGAGCTCTTTAAAACCAGCCACGGTTCAAGCACTAGTTTGTGCATCTAGTTGGATAAGGGCCTCTTCAAATGAGAAAAGTAATCCCATTCTTGTGGTATGTGATGGTCATTTTAGATCAGTTTTGCAAATCATCTTTATCCATTCTTAAGTTTGTGTATGTAATTTGGTACTATTTTTTTCAGGAACAAGATGACGATGATGATGTGGAGTCAGTGGATTTTCCAAAGTGTGTGGTGGCAAGCAACTAGTAAGTTTCCATTGGTGCTGTTCTCTCCCTTTACCAAGTTTCCTTACTGTAGTGTGTTGATGAAAATCATCCTTTTACTAAGTTTCTTTGCTGATGTTGCTGTGTTGATGAATCATCCATTTACTAAGTTTCCTTGCTGCTGCTGCTGATTATTGGGTGATGATTATTTTTTTTGTTGCAACCAACTAGGTGGTTGTTGAAGACAGACAGAAGACAAGAAGGTCCACACGAGCAAAGGAGCCAAGGAGAACAAGTCACAAGTTTCAGTTTAATTTCTGTGTTGACATGTAATTTGTGATCTCCCATTGTGCTCAATGTCCATTGAATGGAATCTGATTCATGTATCTGAGAGACATAGACTCATTATTTTGTGCTCAATGTCCATTTCTGTGTTGGCATGGAATGGAAGTGTGGAACCTTGTACATTATGTCATGTTACTGTCTATCTCTTTTTATTTGATTTATAAGCTGCTGTCCTTTTTATTTGATCAATGAGACTGTTACTGTGTTATCAAAGTTATTTTGATAGCTGATAATGCATGCATCATGTTTTAGTGTGCTGGCTCGCGAGCTGCTCGAGCTAGCTCGCGAGCTGGACCGAGCCGAGCCGAGCTGGCTTTTTTGCTCGTTCTACTAACGAGCCGAGCCGAGCCAGCTCGTTAAGATAACGAGCTGGACCGAGCCGAGCCGAGCCGAGCCGAGCTGGCTCGTTATCCAGCCCTAGTTGTGTCTCAAGACGGTTGCGCAGCCGTCTGCAACCCGAGTGGGTCCAGGTGTACACACTCTGCAGAGTTAAAACTATACGTATAGCCGCGTCCTCGGTCATGGACACCCCTCGATCCGGCTTCTTCTGATTAGTGTTTTGGGATATTCTACCTCTCCCCTTTTTCATAGCCTTGGGCTGGTTGAGAGCTGATAGTGCGGTTACCGGCTTGTAGCCGTTGAGATGGGAAGAGTGGGAGTCTTTCCATCGACTCGTGAGGAGCAGGAGGTGAGAATGCGACGGGACCTTGGTGTGCTAGGGTTGACCCGTGGAGATGATAGCTTGGGCTGTTGTTGGAGATATTTATTTCTTTTGCTGCTGCTGCTGCATAGGAAACCCCAGCTTAATTCCTTGATATATTTGTTATCCTAGAATTAGGCCACCTTAAAGCTTGCATACGGATGGTGACGTGGACCTGTCCCATTCCTTGGGGACAGTTCGTGAGCTTGCAGGTTTGGACTTGGATTCCGAGTTCATTCGATGGATGCTGCTTTGAAGGGTTGTGTTGCTTCGCTCAAGGATGCCTGTGGTGAAGATTGAAGATGAAGACTTGAAGATCTAGTTACCGCTTCGTAGGTTTTCTTCTTGTCGTTTAGCCCAATGGGCTTGTATCAGCTACGTTTCCATATTATCCTTGTAATAATTGCACTCTGATTCGAAGTATGGATATGATATTATGCTGAAATGAGATCTGTACATGATAGCAGTTGATTCTGGGACTATCACAATGGTACATAGAGTCGGATTCTCCGATTTGGAAATCCGGGTCGTTTCAAAGAAGGCCAAAAGGAGCTCGATTTGTTTTGTACGTTGGATGTTCTTTCAATGGCTAAGATCTTGCAACTGCTTAAGTTACAGTAGCTTCTATAACTGCACCCGATCCAATCAATCTTCGGTTTCTGTTTACTTGATTGAACCACCAGATTTTTTTTCAACAACGCTATTTATTTTATGCTAATCATCAGTTGCACGATGGTGACACTACCCTGTCAGCTTGTAATAACGATGTTGGGACTTGGAAGTATATATGTACCAAAAATCTTTGAATATTTTGGTCATTGCAAAGTCTCGAAACATTTTAATGAAAAAACAGATGGAACACACAAAATGTTGCCATTTTTTTCCTTTTATACATTTCACACAAACACAAAGCTGGTAAAAAAAATGTTGTCATCGATCCCTTGAAGTAGACATACATGACTCAGATCTACTATGCCCTCTTCTCCGTTTGGTGCTTCAATTCGTAGAGTAATAATAATATAATATATGCAGATCATGCAGATCGCGCGCCATTTTATTACACCTCTCATCACGTCATAGTTTGCCTCTTAAATTTAAGAAGCATGCATGTTATGGCTGACAAAACAACAGAATTCACTACCCTTACTTCATACTACTAGGTACTAGCACATACAGTATTTCTCACTCAAAATTAAGCCACTCCCCCGTTTGGCCTGACCAATACCGATGATCTGTCTGTACAATGATCATGCTGATTGCTATTAAAGCAGACCAAGGTAATCGTAATCGAAGTCGTGTCCCATGAATTCGCCAATGTCGAACGAGCTCTCGCCATCGCAAAGCGTCCAATCCAGGCACCCGTCCAGAGGATCCCACTCCATCGAGCTCATGCTCGTCAGCTCCGGCACCGATGTTGACTGGTCGATGAACTCAGACACGGTGTCCGTGCCCGATCGCAGCTCCTCCCCCGGCGAATTGCAGAAATCCGATGTCTTACGGCCCAGCAAGCTGTCTTCGTCGTCGTCACAGGAAGACCATGGCGAACTGCTAGGCTGCCCGTCGCTGGAGCTGCCACCGAAGTTTATGACGAACGGCGCCGCCGGCTCGCCGTCCTCAAGGCTGCAGGTGTGGTCACCGAAGTAGGTGATGAGGTAGACGGAGGGGTCGGAATCCGATTTCTGCACCTGCCGCCTGGCCGTGCAGCCATGGTCGTTCTTGTAGGTGCAGCGGAAGTAGAGCCTGTGAGCGACAAGAGACAAAAGAAAATTCAGCGATGCACATGAACTAAACTGATCTGATCTCTTGTACACATGGTTCTGCATTCAGATCAAGGAGTTTGATTCATCAGAACCTTGAAATTAAACAGAGACTGACCTCGGGTACTTGCTGCCATGGATGTCCTTCTGGCCGTACTTCCTCCAGATGAAGCCGTCCTCCATTGTCGGTCTCTTCTCAACTCTTGTTCCCATCTCTCCACCTCTCACCCTGCAGCATGGTACTATGTTAGTGTTCTAGTTCTAGCTAACATATTGAGCTTGAAGATACAGTAATAAACCATGAGCTAAACCATTATTGCTCACCTCATCCTTTTGGAGGTCCTCGCCGGAGGAGCAGCCGGGCCGGGCCCGGTCTCCGGCTTGCGCTTCCTGCTAGCGCCGCCGGCAGCGTCCTCCTCCGTGTTGCCACGGCGCAGCGCGGCGAGAGCGCGGTCGCAGCAGCGGAGGATCTGGTCGGTGAGCTCCCGGAGGCCCTGGGGCGTTGTGCTTGCGCCGCCGCCAGCCGGCTGCTGCTGGCAGAGGAGCAGCGCCTGCAGGACAGCCGCCGACTCCCTTCCCCTGGCGACAAGCTCCGACGCCGCACGAGCTGGTGGAGCAGTACTGGCCATCGCCATCCTTGTCTTACAGTGATCCCAGTCTGTGATCTCTTTTTGTCTTGTGCCGAATTCAGTCGGGCGTAGGCTATTTATAGAGCCGCTGCCCTGACTGAGCTCGCCGGCCAGTGTTCACTGCTCATCTCTTAGGGATTTATCGCAGAGGTACCAGGGGTAACTGGTAAACGAAGGGGAAGCAACACGTGGAATTGCGCGGACGAAATAGGCGACAGATTAGGGATTTAAGCACGCGTATGAATGTTACTAGTATAACCTTTGTCTCTACGCGGACCATGCATGTGTCGTATTCGCTGTCCATGTGCCTCGCTGTGGCCCCCTCTCATTCGTCTCTCTGCATAGTATAAGAGTAAGTTTGCTAGAGTGATTAATCTCAGGGATCACGGGGGCCACGATAATTGTAATATTTTTCTTAATTAACAGTTTGGTTGGAGAGACTGGGATTAGCACGACCAACGGGAGGTGCCACTTGCCCATTGCCAATTGCAGGGTCAACTTCCTCCCCCTCGCTGACGAACGAAACAGAAAGAGGCCCTGCTGACCCTGCGAGACAGGGTCAGATCAGACGATCGATCATGATCCAAACGTGATCTGATGCATAGACACGCAGTGGCTTAAAAATTCGATCCCGCGTGGAGGTTGGATACACTCCAGCTTGCAGCTAGGTTGTGCACATGCGTTTTGATTTCAAGTCAACTGGCCCTGCGTGGGAACGTAACCGTATCTGTATCTGCACGTCACCTTTGCAGACGTAAGGATGCATGCTTAGTCATGTACCACCGATGACAGTAGCGTTAATCGCCATCAAAGTCTGAAGGGAACGACATCGTTTTCATTAGCTAACCCGTATTTTAAGCTTTAGCTAATTGTCCATGTTAAATTAACATG
The DNA here is from genome assembly GCA_004135705.1 of Alloteropsis semialata. Taxonomy (NCBI): domain Eukaryota; kingdom Viridiplantae; phylum Streptophyta; class Magnoliopsida; order Poales; family Poaceae; genus Alloteropsis; species Alloteropsis semialata. Next base: position 74,640,747 of record CM014272.1, on the reverse strand, counting down.
GCGACGTGAGCTCACGTAGTTCTGTTGCAGATTTAGGTTTTTTCATTTTGATTAAATCAACTAGTCAATTAACCCTGCCAATAATTTTGGAAAACATGAATATTAAAAATTGTGAAATATAGACCCGTAGCTAATAATAAAAACTATTTACCTTACACTCTCATTTATTGTTAGATATCTTTTTCACTTCGCGTCTCAACTCTATATATGCTTGCTATATGTTTAATTCAACACTCAATTAATTTAAGCTACACGGTTAACATAGGAGTCAATATTATCATCGTTTCTCAACTACATACATGTATACATGGCAGTGTACATGGTGACACACATCAACATATATGCCTTAACAAGTTAAAAATTTTCATATTAACAATGGCAGAAAATAAGTAATTTAGAATTATGTATTGGTGTACTTTAATATATTTTTAATATAACATATGTAGGTTATTTTAATAATGACATATATATAGATAATTTAGATGCAAGTTTAGAGTTTGAGCCACATGTTTAGCATAAAAATATGTGTTCTCATTGCTTCCTTCGGATATGTATGTATAATCTACATGGTGGCACATATCCTGCATACATACCTTAAGTTAATATTTTCTATACAATTAATGGTAGAAGTGGGTAATTTAGGAACTAATTTAATTTTTTTAATTGCACATGTGGGTAATTTAGATGAATATTAGGGGTTACTTTTGATTATTTTCATAATGGCAGAAGTGGGTAATTTAACTATAGATTTAGGAGGTTATTTTAGTCTTTTTATAGAAAAAGTGGGTAATTTTTAGAAATATAATAGATTTTATTGCTATGGTTATTAGAGTTTGCAATTGATGGCCAGATGCTTCTAACTTTTATGAGTATTTCTAGGATTTATCTTTTTTTCCTCACGACTCGTGAGGAACTGAGGATTAATGTAGGGGCTTCAAAAGAAGACTCTAATTAGTAGTGGTAAGATTGTAAAGGAATACGATGCAGGCTTGTGCAAACTTGTGATGGGATTGTTGCAACCAACAACAATTCAACTGAATTTCTCGAGAAAGAAAAGGAAGAATTTCTCACTGCAATACCTTTTCAAATCGCTATGTACTCCGAGCAACTGCTCAAACTAGATTATTGGTAAAAGTTAATGATATAAAAAGACAAAAACATATTTATTAAACATGTCAGAACAATAATATAAGGATAATTGGATTTACCATAAGGATGAAATTAATTTAATTGAATAAAGATACAACATCACTTCCTCAAAAAAGGAAAATAAACAAGATCATTTGTGTCCATTTCAATATGTTGTAAAGAAATTAAAGGAACCACTGTTGATTTCATTTTGAAATTTAATAGTTGAGGAATAAAATAACACACCACATTCGTTCTCAAGGGCTAAAATTTTCATATTAATTGGTAAAAAAGAATAAATATCTATACTGGCCAATTTGTCATGGTAGTACTAAGTTATAATGGTGGATTTATGACATCAACACTAGAGACACCATATAGGGTACATGGTCAAAAGTTCATATTAAAAAGACCTAAAGAAAACACAATCAATGTTGTTATGTATAGTTGTAGTAGTGAAGTCATTATAAAAGAAACAACTAGTGTTGCCTTAGGGGAAAAACACATGTAGCAATTTTTTAATACGTAAAATGAAGCTGCCACGTTCACTTAGACGGTGTATAACTTACAACATTAATGGTGAAAATTGAAATATCTCCACCATTGATCTTAGTGACCCATATCTAATACCAGAGTAAAGTAACTATGATTTAAAGAAACATTAGCCTCCTATCGAAACTTATGTATACATGAGTATAGTACAATAATACTACTCTAAATAAAGCTAAGCCTCAGACGAAAATAAAATGCGAGAGAGGAGGACTTGCACCCATAAAATTAATGCACCAAGAAACCTGTGGAGAATATGGAAGATGGAAAAAGACGTGACTAGGATGGAGGGATGGCCAAATGAGGAGCAGCACGAGGCCTCACAAGGTGAGGAACGGTAGCACGAGATCTGTCACAATGGTGGCTACCAAGGTATCCACATTGTTGCATCTGCGCGTAATTGTCTCTGATCATTTTTCCATGTCAGTGTGGTTTCTTTCGGTAGAAATCTTCACTCTTTGGAGTGAAAAAGGAAGAGCACCAAAACAACACCATTAGAGCTACAATGCCACTAAGGGCAAGGGCAATGTATATTGCCAAAGTGGTCTTTATAGATGGGTCCCACATAAGTGGTCAATAGTTGTTTCCCATCCCACATGTTTTGGTTCATGCAAACATGTTTCTATGCTTTAATCAGTAAAATATGCAAGAAAAGGGCTTAGAAATAACTAAATAATAATTGCTGAAAACTTAATCCTAAATAATTAAGTTCTACTCAATAAATGTTTGCTCATATGTTTCATTAAGTTGCTTCACCCATAGGCATCATGTTTGCACTTGTTCGTACATTTAAATCTCATACATGTGCATTTCATATACGTACGTCTCTCCCCGACGGATTGTATGAGTTGACTCCTGAGTCCGAGAGTGAGCAGCATGAAGGCAATCTTAATCTAACTGAAATTATTGATGACCTGGACCAAGGTTTGGAAGAGGCCAAGGCTGACCTAGATCAAGAAGGCATGCCCCGGAGCATAACCTAACTTTTAAATTATGCAACTATGTTTTATCTATGTTTGTGCATTTAAGTTTGAAGGAGTTGGGTGAAACCTTAGATGCATGATCCTAGTACCTATGTTCTGAATACTAGTATGATAGGTCGTTAGTTGCCATGCTTTAACGACACGGTAAAAGTCGAATGATTTCCTGTCACTCGCGAGATATAGGAATGAATGCTTTACTTATGTTGGAATCATAGGGATTGGCGGATGGGTTTTTATGTGATGACCTCGGGTGGTTGATTATCCTGTCTGCCTAGTTGAAATTCGCTAAGGCTGAAATGTGCTCTCGTTGTTGGTCAAGTTGTTGAACGTAATAAGCACATGCGGGGACAAGGGATCGGTAAGCCTAGTACACTACAAGGTTTTGGCACTAATGCCACAGACTTTTTGACGCAACACTCTATTTTCGTTGCAATACATAGGGTTATTGCGACAATTGCTAATTTTGGTTGCGATAGAAGGGCATATTGCCACCAAATGTGTAGTGTTGTGATTAAATTGTCTTTCGTTGCGATAAGTAGGATATATTGCAATGCATAATGTTTTGTTGCAATTACGCTGTTGTTATTGCAACGATATTTTGCAATGGTTGCAATAGGTGGCCATGTTGCAACGATTATATCCCGTTGCTATCAGTGCTATCGTCTGTTGCAATAGAGTCGTAGATATAGCAACGTAAACGAGTGCGTTGCGACTGATGTGTTGGATATAGCAATGAAAAACTATGGTTTTGCAAATGAGTCTTACATATTGCAATGCAACATGAAAGCGTTGCAAGTAGGTATAGATATAGCAACAAAAATCTAAGATGTTGCAAATTGGTCTTAGATATTGCAATGCTCACATGAATCGTTGCGAAGTATTTATTCTGTGGGTGCGTGCACCAGGCCAGGTTTAGTCTGTGGGCCTTTATTTTGTTTATAATGAAATTTGCATTTAACTAGCCCAATTCCTACCTTAAAAATCAGGCCCAAGTTGGAATAGACATTAGCTATAGAAATATACATTGTAGGCCTTTGTTCTCACGACCTAACCACGATCAATCCCATCACGCAATGACTCGCCTCCTTCGCGCGATCCGCTGAACATCTCTCGATGATGCCGACCTGCAAGAAGAATCCATCTTTCATCGATCCGATCTTGCGCATGAAACTGTTGAGTTCTTTAGTATATAAAATCATGTTTGAATGTTGATTTTATGAGAACTCTTTTTATCCCTGGCTCAGGAGAGTTCTAAACCTGCGCACTATTTGCGGTTGATTTTCCAATGGCATGTGAGGATCATAGTTGGATGCTACTGCCTCAAATAGATGATGCGTGGCAACACGGATATGCCAAATTCATTGAAAAAAACCTTTGAAAGCACCTTTGAAGGAGAGACTGTGCCAAGAACACTTGCTTGCAAATGGGTTTGACAAGGCTTTTATGAAAGGACAACACAGACCTCGTGCTTCTACATCTATCCCTGTGGATGACGATCGTGACTTTGGTGATGGTGTAGCTGATGATTATGATGATGGGCCTTGGGGATCATGCTGATGATACTGGTGTAGTAAAGAAGAAGTGCTTTCCTCAAAAAATTATGAGATATTTTCCACTAATTCCTTGACTGAAAGATTATATATGAACGAGACTACATCATCATATATGCGTTGGCACAAGGAGGAATTGGTTGAAGATGGGAGAATGCGTCACCCAGCTAACTCAGAGGCATGGAAGCACGTGGATGAGAAGTATAAGGACACATTTGCATTGGATCCATGTAATGTCAGGCTGGGACTTGCATCAGATGGCATCAATCCATTTGGGATGTTGAATGTGACTTACACTTCATGGCCAGTGATCCTAATTCCTTATAACCTGCCTCCTTGGTTGTGCTTGAAACAATCATATTGGATGATCTCGATGCTAATTCCTGGGCCTAAATCACCAGGAATTAACATTGACGTATATTTGAAGCCTCTGATTGATATGCTTAAAGAGCTATGGGAGAATGGAGTTGATACTTGGGATGCAAAGTTCAAGAAAAATATTACTCTACGTGCAATGCTACTTTGGACAATTAATGATTTTTTTGCATATGTAATGTTTTCTGGTTGGAGCACAAAAGGGAGGTTTGCTTGTCCTTATTGTCACAAGGATGCTGATTACTTGTGGTTAAAATTCGGTTCCAAGCATTGCTACATGGGGCATCGCCGTTTTTTGCCTAGAAACCACAGGTGGCGAAGGAACAAGGTCAGCTTCAATAACAAGGTTGAAATAAGGGATGCTACATGGGTATAAAGCACACATTGCATATGTACACACATTCAGCTCAAGTTTTTTCCAGGCCACATATGTCCATCACAACTTCATAGTACCAAAAGAAGAAAGGACCTAGCTATAACAGAACAGAAGACAACAGGCTACAGAGTTCATTTGGAGAGCTTGTTCTGCCTTTCTTCAAGCTACCTCATCTTTTTCTCCAGGTTTGCTGCTAGCTGTCTGCAGTTCTTCTATTCTGCAGCTAGCTCCTTGATCTGTTGTCTGAAGCTCTTCTGATCTTCTTCCAGCTCCTTCATCATCTTCACCATCAATTCTTGCATCTGATTGTTGTTGTCTTCAATTGCCTCAAAGCCTATCAGCATATCTTCAATATCTCCCACCCTAGAGATCACCTATACAAGATCATCTTCCAGCTGCCGCACCTTCTACATCGATAAATTGATGAGTTAGTATACAGATAGAACACATACATTGATTCTACATAGAGATTCCTACATGGCTACACTTCTTCTACATAGAAATATCACTTGTGCACCTTCACAGATACTACAGACTAAAATTAGAACCCATTCATTGATTATACATAGAGATTCTACACAGATACTACAAAATCAATGATTGTACACAGATACTACAAATTCAATGATTCTGCACAGATGCTACACATTCATTGATTGTGCACAAATACTACTAATCCATTGATTCTACACACAGATACTTGCCTCATCGTCGGAGCTAGAGTAGTCGCCAGAGTCATCCGCCTCCACCTTGGAGCGTCGGGGCCTCTTGGATGTGCCGCTGCTGGATGAGCTGGATCCGCCGAAGGCCCTCTTGGCCTCACCGATGCCGGAGTGTAACACCCTAGTGTTTCATGCATAAGTGAAATAGGAGCAAAGAAGGCAAGGTTTAAAAATTCACCCAAAATTAAATAAATGGAATCCTTGTTAAACAACTCAACCCTAGGTGCCAAACTGAGAACCCATGCCTCCCAACAAACAAAACAAGTTCATATTAACTAAATCAAGGGGTTTGTCTAAACAAACCCTTGGAAATTCATTTTCACCATCAAATCAACCTTATCACAAGTGAAAAACAATTAAAAGAGTTAACCTTCTTGATGAGCCCCTAATAATTAAATCTGCTAAATAACTTAGGAAACCACCTATACAAAAGTTATAGAGAAAAGTACCCTCTTTAACCCTGGCCAGGTCTTGACCCTTGAAAGTTTTGGCAAACCATTCAAAAACTCAATCAAAAACAGGTCAAACCTTGTCCAAAACCCTTCACATGAAATTCTGCTAAGTGCTGAAAACCGGTGTTCCATCAAATTTGGAGCCGCTTTCCAGCTCAATTTGGACAAAATTTCATATGGCAACATTTATAAAGTTTGAAGCATATACAACCATCTCCAACTTTTATATTTGAAGCTTTTAAACTTCTATGGAGAAAACCGGAGAAGAACCGCTTTGAAGACGACCAGTTTTCATGAAACAGGTGACATGACGTGGGCCTAACTCGCGATCACCGTGGTCGCCCCGCATGCCGGACAGCACCACCACGCGGCGACCGGCACATACACGCTTGCCGAGGCCTGACCCAAGCCGCCGACCGGCCGACCGGGCCTCGCCTCCACCAATCCCCGCGTGCACGCCTAGTTTCTGTCCCGACAGCGTATCACCGATGGCCAACCCGCGCTGCTGACCAAATGACCAGACCGCCGCGATGCACCACGTCACGGACGGGCATGGCGTCGCCAACCAGCGATCGCCGCCGTGCCGACCGGTCGGGCCCGTGAGACTTCGTGGCGAAGCCCCCTCGCCCCGACCGAAGCCCCAGCTGCACCTATAAAAGGCCTCCACACCTCCGTCCTCTGCGCCTCCGCTAGCCCGCCCGAGCTCTCCCAAGCCACCACCCACCGTCGTGCAAGCTCTTCGAGCTACGCGTTGCCCACTTCAGCCGCCGCCATCGCCGGAGTTGGAGTTGAAGCGGCCGCGTTGCCACTGCTCCACGGACGAGCACCGCCGCTGCTTCACCGACCTCGCCGTTGCCCCCGAGCCGAGCCGCAGGTGAGTCCCTTAGCCTTCCTGGCCCCTTGCCGCCGTGGGTGAGGGACCTCGCCGGCCGGAATTGTGCCGCCGCGCCGCCGGCCGAGCCAAGGTTCCCAATTGCAGAAGGTAAATCTTTTCTAGAGACGTATCTGTAGGAGTTTAAAAGCCCATGGGGTTATTTGTAAATCTGCTAATGAAATTTCCTTTAATAAATGAATAAAAAGGCTGAAACTTCATAAAATCATATAAAATCACAGAAAAATGCTAAAAATGTCAAACCAGTTTGTTGGAATCTTTGTGGCCAGATCTACACAATGGTGTAGCTTGAACTCTTGAAAACAAAATGGAACCTTTTCTTTGAATTGCTCTAAAGAAAAGGCTAATAAAAATTAAGAAATGTCTAATAAATTACAGGCTCTAGAGAAAAATATGAAACCTCTTGGTAATGCTTTCTTTTAGTGCCTACATTTTAATAATCCTGTTGTTCAGTACCTTTTGCATGATTTTTGCATTAGTTTCCTTTTTGTTATGTATAAACATGCTTAAATTGTAGGAATAATTCTAGGGCTCAATAAATGTTATCCTTTTTCTAGGCCTATCTGTTTAGCCTCATAAGATTCCAGAAAAATTCATGCAACCCGAACATGCTTCTAGAATTAGTTAGGGTTTTATTTAGTTCCTAGCCTATCTCTGGTATTTAATTCTTTATTTATTCTGCATAGCTGAGAAAAGTCTGAAAAATTTCTGTTAAATACCTCTGTTTATGCACCACCCCTGGTAAAAATCCTAGGTTTATTTGAAGATTGTAGATTTAGTTAGGTTTTTCTAGCTGTTTTACCTAGAGCTGTCCTTTAATTAATTAGTTAATATGCTAGATGGTATTATAGCTTGAAAGGCATGTTTTAGTGTTATATTTAAGTTTTATTTGCTTGCTCTAATTTTATTTCTTGATTAAGTAATTAGGATGGCATCCTGTGAATAAAAGAACAACTTTAACTTTAAGTTAAAAACCTTTTAGCAACATGGAATGATGGATGTTCAGATTCAGCCTTAGGACCTTAAAATAACTACGTTAACAACACCACCCCACATTTCTTAATGAGTTGCTAACAACTTAATAACTACTCGATAAATGATTGCCCAGATGTATAAGTGAGTTTCTGCACTCACATAACCCCAACCCCGCTTTCTTTGTGGAGTTGTTTAAACATTTAGAATTTGTATAAGTGAGTTGCTGCACTCACATAACCCCAACCCCGCTTTCTCTGTGGATTTGCTTAAACATTTAGAATCTATATAAGTGAGTTGCTGCAAATATAAACCTAAGGGTTATCAGAAAAAGAGCACCCTAACTCCACTCATATTCATACGTGTAGATCTCCCGTTAGACGACGGAACGTACGAGTTGGTGGCCCGTGAAGTGAATAAGTCCCCAGATGATGTCACTGCCTCCGCTTCCCAGCCTGATCAAGACCCTGAGAGTGCGGAGTGTTTCGCTGAAGGCAAGCACTAGAGCATGATCCTTATTTCTAATTGTCCTTATGTTTCTATGTTTACCTTGCTTGTGCATTTAAATTTTAGGAGTTATTTGAAACCATAGATGCATGATCATAGGTACCTAAGTTCCTTGTTAGCAATGGCTAGGTCGATAGCTGCTATGCTTAAAATAGGATTCGGTAGAAGTCAAGTGATTTCCCGTCACTTGCGAGATATAGGTTTCCCTCTTATGTTG
>CM014272.1:74602388-74627970 GCA_004135705.1 Alloteropsis semialata | reverse complement strand
GTTATGAGAATGTTTTCCTTGCCCGAGGCTAATAAAGATAAAACGTGCAGATGGTAGGAACTCGTGGAAACCCTAGTGCAGCAGGACCAGAGGAGCGTCCATCGTAGCCCCCAATGAATAACCTCACCGAGGTTATGGCCGCTCAGACCAACTTACCCTACCAGCTCGTGGAAGGGCAGCGAGCCTTCCAGCAATTCCAGCAACAGCAACTGCCACACTAGCAAGATGGTCAACGTGCCCACCAACAAGTTGCTAGCTTCCAGGACTTCCTAGGCACCCAGCCGCCCCTGTTTAGCAAGACAGAGGAACCTCTGGATGCTAATGCTTGGCTTAGGACTTTTGAATCCAAGATCACTTTACTGACGGCCCCATGCTCAGAAGATAGCAAGGCTCGCTATGCCGCACAGCAGTTACGCGGTACCGCTCGCTTATGTTGGGAAAATTTCCATGCTATGGTTAAGAAGATAAAAATCTCCCCGGTTGTTTTTATGATCAATCAATGGATGGGTGTTTTTAGGAGGCAAGGTCCCATTGAGTGTACTTCTTTGGTCACTCGCATTTTTGATTCAATGGGCCTTTTGGATAATTACCGAGTCGAGTACCTCCCGCAGCCTTGGCCAAGTTTAGATGAATCTCATTTTGTTCAGAGTCACCTTATTACTCATGCTACAGACCAGAAGCTTGTTATGGTCTATCATAATAGTACAACCAGAATTCTGTTGCCAGCACCGGAATACTGGTTGTACAGGTGCAAATCACTTTTGTTGGAGTTACAGCAGGAAGCCAGGCGGAGCGTGGCAGGAAGAATGACAAGAAGCATGTCCCGAAGAGAAAAAGCCATTTTACCGCAGTCCCAAGCAGCATGGGAGCCTCCAACCCCACCGTACATACCAGCAGAATCCAACTGGGAGCTGCAGCCTCCTCCAGTATACATGGCGGGAGGCTCAGGATGGCACGAGGCTCCTCATACGCAGTGGCATCCCCAAGACCCGTACTATCATCAATCATCCAGCTCAAGTAGCCCTCCGCACTTTGATGCATGTCGGTCCTTTTCAGCAAGGGTTTTGCGTGGCAGCATCGACGGGTTATCCAACCGCATGGGAACCCTAGAGGTAACTACTCACCGGATTGATGATACGTTAACCCAACACGTACAGCAGTCGCAGGCATGATGGGACCAGTCACTGCAGAATTACAGCACCCTCCAGAACAGCGTCCAGCAAGGAAATCAGAACCTGAACACCTATCTTCGGTCCCAAGGGTTTGACCCGAATGACCCACGGTACCTACAGCAGTAAGAAGCCCAGCTTGGGGGAGGACCCCCGCATAGGTAAGTTCATCTCAACCGTGTCTAGTGTTTTCTGTTTTTATTTTTATTTATGTTATTTTAGTTATGCTTTAAAAAAAACTCCTGCCCGTTTATGGAAATGATGAATTTTTGCTATGACCTTCCCCTTTTATTCAAGTCTCAATAAGGTAGTCTTTTGTGTCTTGGATTTGTTGGCTTGATTTAATGATTTCCTTGGAAACTTAAAACAACCGGGCACACAGCAAACTTCAAGTTTCCGGTAGTGTTAGCCTGGTTAGCAACGACCCTTCAGTTTCTGTTTCTCTGTCAATTCAGAAGACTAAAACTAAAACGCAGGCACGGCAGCTTTTCTTTTCCCTCAAAAAAGTCAGATGGCAGCAGAGAGCCGGTGATGACATCGAGAGAGCTTATAAACTGTTGCGTCACCCTGGGTAGCGTCAGCGGCATGACGTCCGCTCCATTTTTCTCCGCACGTAAAGCCCAGGGTCATGCCGGCCAGTTTGCCGTGTCTCGGAACAGGGACGAACGTGTGACAGATTAGTTGCTATTGAACACAATTTGGTCGTTGTCTTTTGATGATGTGGAGCAGTATTTTAGACTCTTTGGATACAAGAGCTAAACTTTAGTCCTTCTAATTACCATCCGATGACAAAACCTAAACTTTAGCCCAAGGATTTAAACACAATCTCTATAGTTCAGGTGATGTTCTGATCAGATGATTGAGAGATGAGGCCCTTCTGCTGGCGTGGCGATCGATATGTTTGTTTATACTCCAACTATACGCCGATGAGTTCAGCCCATCACATCATCTGAAAGCATTGTTTCACACTGCCCTGGGCTGCAAAGAAAATGGAGTTTACTCCCTGCAGACCTAGCTTGATGTTACTATAATAAGAAAGCCGGCAACAACACCATTTACGCAACCACCATAAGATTCCGATAGAGGTGTTTAGATCCGGAAGAAACTTTGCGAAATTTACTGTAACAATTTTAAACCGAAGATTAGGAGGACTAAACATGATCTAACTATAAAACTAATTACACGGATGGACGGGAAATCGCGAAACAAATCTATTAAGCCTAATTAATTCATCATTAGAGGCAGCACGACATTGTCTAATTATGGTCTAATTAGGCTTAATAGATTTGTCTCAAAAATTCACCCGGGGTTATGAAATGGGTTTTATCAGTTATCCACATTTAATACTCCTAATTGGTATCTAAACATTCGGATTTACCGTACAATGAAAAAAAATTGCCGATCTAAACAGGCCCTCAGTTATCCACATTTAATACTCCTAATTGGTATCTAAACATTCGAATATACCGTACAATGAAAAAAAATTGCCGATCTAAACAGGCCCTCACATGCATGGAGAGCGTTGTCATGCTCAGATGCCAACGCGTTTGCACATGTCGGCACATGCATGGTAACTGCCGTCAGATATATGACGCCAGCGGCTGCTTGCTCGGCTGCCATCGATGGGATGGCAAGTTGATAAGATGTCACTTGGGGTCTGACGCGTGTTCCAAATCGAGTGAAAGTCCATTGAGAACATTTCATTTTGTTTAACAACACCATGCGACACTCATATAAATATGTATATATTTTTTTTTGCGAGGATCTAATTACGTATATATTGACGTAATGGCATGTAACATGGTGATATAACTTTGCAATGTGATGATGTAACCATGCGATGTCATAGAGAATGCAACTTTGCAGTATGACGGATGAATATAATGTGTGATGTAATGTAACTTTATGGATGACGATTTAACTTCACATCATAACGATACGTGCATAGGATCGACTGGATCATCATATGGAAAGTTACATGGTAGCATAACGATACATAACTTTTGGTATGATGATATAGACAATTATTCTTGTGGGATGAGAGCACACCCACACATGATGTAAAAGATAGAATAATATTGGAACATTTCTATTTTAAGGAATGGTAAGGAGGTTTATTATTTTTTTAAGAAAAAAGGGTGAGTTCTTCACATGAGACTAAATGGAGATGCCTCTAATACATTTTTTAGGTTTGGCCTAGATGACAAAATTAAGCTCACTGCTCCCAATATTGTTAGGATGGGATCCTAACTCCTAAGTAGGATCTTTTTCTCCGAACAGGATCGGATCCTAAGTAGGAATGCCTTTTATTTTAATTTAATTTCTTATTTTGTAAAAATACATTTACCAATTATTAGTGCTCATTATAGAAAATAGAGCTATCACAATGATGTGGCATACAAACAGAGTAATACTCTGTCGGGCATGGAATCATCCTAAAATCACGTATTTTAACAATCGTGGTCCGCTTTCGCTATTGCTACTAGGACCAATTGGTAAAGGCGAAAGCGTGACAGCAATGTATCCAGCCAATTGCCAATGACCTTTAATTTCAAGCCCCAGGTTCCAAATTTGCATCTAAATTATTTATACTAGTCCATCAACTTGTGCTCCGCACGGGCTAATATTTTTAAAAGTTATTTAATTTAAAAATTATTTTGAAATTTAAACTCCTACTTAATAATCAAATTTGTTTATATACTACTCTTTCATTTTTTCAATACATCAACATAATACTCATATAGATGTGTACTTATTTTTTTCATGTGTGATTAACTTTTAATTAGTAATTACTTAATACACTTTTTCATCCACATTCACACTTCATTCATTTGTATCGTATCTTCATACATTATATTTAGCATAAAAATCAATATTTTTCATCACTTTCTCACATATACATGTATAAATGCTCTAAATGGTGTCACTCATCATGCGTGTATAACTTAGCTTATTATTTTACATTAATAATGATGAATAGGTAACTTAGAATCATATATTAGTTTACTTTTGGACTTTTCAGTAGGATGCACATGAAGAAAATTAAATTAAAATTTAGATTTTTAGTTTAGGTTATCTTTAATAAAGACATACGTGGGTAACTTAGATACAAATTTTATAATGACATAGCTTGATAATTTAGATATAGGTTTAGAGTTCATTTTAAAATAATTTTATAATGATAATGGTGGTAACTTTATAACATATATAATAGACCAATGACTATGGGCATTAGAGTTTACATGATTGATGTTTCTGATTTTTGTGAGAATTTTTAGGATTTGTTTTTTTTTCTAGCATGTCTCGTGAGAACTAATCCAGAGTCTTCAATTAAAAAATTAAGTCTATATTGCTACTAAATTATTACCTTGAGTTATCTCTCATTTGTTAAATATTCGAACACAATACTTATATAGATATATATACTTATTATTTTCATCCGATTGTGATATATTTTATTTAGTAATTACTCATACACATTTATAATCTTTAAATTTCACTTTGCATCACATATATGCGTTTGAATTTATTTAATAAATCCTAAGTTTGAACTATAATTTTGGCGTAGAAATCTATATTCTCGTCACTTTCCCTATATCTTTATAATTAACAACACACATCATGCATATATATCTTAATCACTATATCATATAGCAATGGTGTGAAATACACGATTTAGAATCTTATATTGGTGTATATTTTTAGTTAAGGTTATTTGTATTCAAATATAGGATTACCTCATGTTATTTTTAATAATGACATATGTGGGTAATATAGATGTAAACTTAAGGGGTTACTTTAAGTTATTTTTTAAGTATTCATAGTGGGTAATTTAGTTATAAATTTAGGAGGTTATTTTAAATATTGCTAATAATGGCATAAGTGGGTAATTTTGATGAATAATAGGGGGTTACTTTAGTTTATTTTATATAATGGCAGAGGTGGATAATTTAGATATAGATTTAGGGGGTTACTTTAAGCTATTTTTATAATGGCATAGGTGGGTAATTTTTAAGAAAACATAACAGATCTAATGGCTACGATGATTTGAGTGTTCCAATTGATGACTAGATGTTTTATCTTTTTGTTAGAATTTTTAGGATTTCTCTCTTTTTCTAGAGTGTCCACCTAGGATCCTAGGTGGCTTCATGTGGAGGCTTCAAAAGATGCCTCCAATTAGTAATAGTAAGATTAATGTCATTATTAAAAATAACCTACATGTGTAAAAAAATTGAAGCATGGCAATATATAATCTAAATTATTTATTTTTTTATTGTTGTTGATATAGAAAATTTTAACTTATTAAGGTATATATGCATGATGTGTGTCACTATGTACACTGTCATGTGTAATGCATAGGAGAAACAATGATAATATTGACTCCATGTTAATCATGAAGCTCAAATAAATTGAGGGTTCAATTAAAAATATATCAAATATATAGAGAGGTGCAATGCAAAGTGGAAAAATTAACAAATAGTAAGTGAGATAGTGTGTAAGATAAATAGTTCTGATTATTAGCTATGGGTCCACATTTTTTTCATAAATCTTTAATATTCATATTTCTCTAAATTATTCGTCTATGCAGGACCACAGCTTAGACTACTCGCACAGGTTAATAGACTAGTTTTCCTAATGGACATTGACAAAGATCGATATATACAAACCCCAAATCAATGTTTATTAGGTATTACCCCTCTCATTTTCAGTTTGCCTCTTGTATTTAACAAGCTGTTTATGAGTGGGACAAAGCAACAGATCATTTCACGTACCGTACATACCAGCTGTAGCACATATTGCAAGCATCAAAATTAAGATACACCAGTGGACCAGTACAGATCTGTGGCGTCCGCTCATTCTATTGAAACAAACCAGCAACGTGATCGAGATGGGTGAATTCACCAATGTCGTCAAGCAAGCTCTCGCCGAAGCCGATGTCCCAGACCAAGCAACCGTCCAAAGGATCCCACTCAACGGCGTCGACTGCTCGATTGATTCAGACACGTTGCCCGATTGCAGCTCCTTCTCCTCTGGCGAATGGCACACTGATGTCTCGCTGACCACCAGACTGCCGTCCTCGTCATAGGACGGCCACGGCAAACCGCTTGGTTGTCCGCCCTTCTCGTCACAGGACGGCCATGGCGAACCGCTCGGTTGTCCGCCGTCCCTGGTGCTCGCGCCGAAGTTGATGACGAACGACGACGCCGGCGACTGCGCGTCCGCGACGTCGTCGTCGCGGCGGCAGGTGTGCTCGCCGAAGTAGCTTATGAGGTAGACGGAGGGGTCCGCCTCCGATTGCTGCACCTGCCGCCTGGCCATGCAGCCGTGGTCGTCCTTGTAGGTGCAGCGGAAGTAGAGCCTGCAAGCGAACGAGTTGGTGGAAGATCGATCAACGATTGCTCTCTTGCGTTCATGATTGCCAGTCAGAAGGGAGGGGGACTGGTGTGGTGAGTGATGAGGAGTTTGAAGAATCTTGTGGTCATCAAACACCTTCCCTACCTCGGGTACTTGCTGCCGAGGATGTCCTTTTGCCCGTACTTCCTCCAGATGAAGCCGTCCTCCGTCGTCCATTTCTTCTCAACTCGTGTCGCCCTCTCGCCACCGCTCACCCTGGAGATCCAAATACTATGTCAATAATGTTCTAGAACTAAATTAAACCTGAAGACGACACATCAATAATCACACTGATGACTTCATGAGCGGAACGGAAGTATTGGCTACCTGTGCCTTTTGGAGCTCATCGCAGGAGGCGGAGCCGGCGGGCGGTGCTCCGGCTTGCGCTTCCTGCCGCAGCCTCCTCCGTGGCACCGCGCAGCGCCGCGAGAGCAAGGTCGCAGCAGCGGAGGATCTCCTCGGCTAGACTTTTGAAGGTCGTGGGGCGACGCGCCTGAACCACAAGCAGCCACCGCCGGCTGCTGGCCGAGCATGGCCTGCAGAAAGGCAGCCTTCTTCCTCCCCTCGGCGACGAGCTCAGATGCTGCACAAGCGGGCGCACTAGTACTTGCCATTGCCATCCTTCTCCCTAGATTCGCTGCCTCGCTCTGACCGTGATGCCTGATTCCCTTCGTCTGATCTGAGATCTCTCTCTTTTTGGTCTCGTGCCGATTTCGGGCGTGGAGTTGTGGGGAGATGAGCCGCAAGATCGGATCAATAATGCTCATTTATAGAGCTACTATGGAGTTAATTAGGACTTAGGACTGAGCTTGCCGCCCATTTGCTTACGAGGGGGGACCGATGGCAAGCACTGAAGCAGCGTCCTGGAATCGGGTAGGGTAGACGACAGATCAGGCATGCACGCATGTGTAGTTTTGGCTGGTGTTCATGTGCCGCGATGTATTATTGGATTGGAGGTTCTAGTGCAAAATTTTTGATGCGCGATTGAGACTGGAGGCGGCTGGACGTGGGGGAGGTGTGCATACAATATATTATCTATACTATAAAGAGAATATCTATACTATAAAGAGAATAACTTTTGAAAATATTTTTCACCCAGAGTTAAACACCCTTACCCCTCACAAGAGGTCCCACCTGACAGACCAAAAGCTTGACAGGGGAGGGGGGGAGATCGAAAAGTTGGAGGAAGGAAAATAGTTTCGGCGTTTGTCGATTGTTTCTGTCACCGCATTTCGGGCTTACCCGCCCGCCTGTACCCGCACGCGAAATTTGCAACGCCCCCGCTTGTTTCTCCCTTTCCTTCTCTGCTGCGCGCATCCCCTCCCTACGACCAAATCCCATCCCCGTTCGTCCGCGCCGCCCATCTCAGTGTTGCGGCCTCCTCCCATTGCGTCTCGAGCAGCGGGCGGCCCATCACCTGGCGGCGGCGGACGGCGGCGTGGCCCTCCCCTGGTGGCGGCGAACGACGACGGGTCCCATCCCCGGCGGCGGACGGCGACATGGCCCCATCCCCTGGCAGCGGTAGGTGGCGGCGCGGCCTCATCCCCTGGCGGTGGCAGACGGCGGCGCGGCCCCATCCTGAGCGAGGAGTTCCAGCAGCGGCCCCATCCACCTCAGCCTCACGCCCTAGACACCGAAGCTTCCGAGCCCGTCCTCTGCTTGAAGCCCTCTCCCTCCTCTTCCGGGTAAGCAGATCTATCTCCCTTACTGTTTTCTGCTCCATCTCTTGACATCACGCGGCGCTTTCTGTATCGGCGCCTTGGCGGCTCGGCACTCCGCCGCTGCACGCACTTGGCTCTCGGCTATTCGCGATCGTGGTGAAGGGCAGTCGCTCGCCGGCGACTCACGCGCGGCCGCGGGACGTGTGATGGAGGTCCCATGGGCGACGTCATATCCGAGGCTGCGAGCGCCCATCTCCATCAGTCCGCGTAAGTACCTGTGTCTGTGGCAATTGATCTGTTTTTGACCCGAATGGCAATTGACCTGTTCATCAGTTCATTTTTGTCTCAATTCTATAACCGTGATTAGTATCCTATGGCCAGTAGATACTGCTTTAGCACACGCGCACATCAATCAGCAAGGACTAGATGAACCAGAACCTGAGTTAAGCCAATCCAAAATATCCAATCTCAGGAATCAACTAATCCGGCAACAAGCAAAATATAGAATACAACTATACAAGTATATCATATTGATGACAATCTATTTTGCCCTATCACAGTGATTGGTAGAGAGATTGCCATCTTTTTTATTGCTGAATGTACCATGTGTTTCTATTTAAACCTTCTTTTCTTATTGCTTGCACTTCTTGCATTTACATTTTTTGTGTCCTAGCAGATTATAAAGCTACTATGGTTGCATGTTAGATCTTTTTTTACTTATATTGTTAATTATTTCTCCATGGTAGCTTTTTCAAATACTATTGAGTGAATTTATTTGTTGCTTCTTTCTCTGAACGTGGGCATGGCAGGAACTTTGACACTGATTAGCTGAATTGTTGTATTGCAACCTTGCAGGAAGCAAGTATATGCTTATCTAAAACCTTAGGCCGCCATGATAGCAAAACAAGTGAAATTCTGTTCTGATTTGTTTGTGCTCTAGAAACTGCAATAATGCCATCTATTTCGCAATAATGCCACCTTATTACCACATTTAGCAAAAAATGATGTAGGACAATTGAGCTTACCTAAGGATTTTACTTATCTTGATGCTTGTGGTCAAATCAGTGGTGTTTTGTGTTTCTGAAAATCTGTCTGCTTAGCAACTTCTGTTTGCACATAAAAAATAGTATTACTGGTGTAATACTATATTGTTTATTGTGATAGATCACACTGATCTGATGCACACATCTTGGTTCTATTTTCTTGAGTTAAAAAGTAAACTAGGCAGGACTCTGGGACTGTTTCATTTTCATCGTCGAAAAACCAAAAAATAGAGAGAAAAATAAAGTAGCAGACTAGGATCTAGAATGTGGGTATATCTCTTGGTTTTTATTTCAGTATTGTAATTGGCAAATACAGTTTCATCAATTGCCATCTAATGCAAATCAGCAGCTTCACTTATTGTTTAACACAAGGTTCCTTTCTTCTTCACTTCTCGCAGTTTAGTGTTTTTTTTTAAATCTGACTGATATATTTTGGTTTGCTTTTGTGCTTGTGCATTCCAGGCAGCTGTTGTGACTTGTGAGCAGAGATTGCTCCACTTGCTATTGTAGGTAATCTCTTTCATTCCTTAATCCTTATATTCTTACAAATTCGTTTCCACTTTAATCTATTAGCGTGCTGCCTGGAATATGTTTGTTAAAATGCTTGTGTAGATTATCAAGATGTTTCCAACTGCCCTGATTATTGATCACCATGTGTTTGCTAGAATATTTCAGAGGTACAAATTTATGTTTGGATTTTGATGCCATTTTTAAAATGTTGATATTTATATATCATAATTTAAGATTGTTGGGTGCCTAATATCATGGTTAGGAAATGTAATAGAAGAAAACTCCTTGCAATCTTGTTGTGTCTACAGTAAATTTTGTTTTTTTTTTGGGGGGGGGAGTGATTTTGACAACTGAAGGAAAGGACTACAACATACATGGTAATGTGTTTTTCATTTAGACCACCTTTAAGTGCTCTCTTTCTTTGCCGCTTATGCATGCTCGTGTAGTCGTGTTCCCGGTTTCCTTGTGCTATTTTGAAGCTTAATGGATCACTCCCCACTACCTGGTGTTACCCTTGGTAATATTGGTGAAAAATTTGGCAGTGGTGCTTATAACAGTATGGACAATTGTGATCTGCGATTGTAATTAATTTTTTGTCGTATTTTTTTGTATATGCATATATCGTCTTTCACGCTCTCATGTAAAGTAGACAAAGGACTACATGCTCCTGAATGGTGTGTAATATTATTTTTGTATTTTCACGACTTAATGTGTAGCAGTGTTTTTCTCACTCAAACCCCTTTAACCAGTAAAGGGGATTGGTTTTCTCTGTTTATCCTCTGAGTGAGAGAGGAAGACGCCTTGACTAGCCATGCCAGTGTACACGGAGGTTGATTTGCTTGGAGGTTAACCTGAGTGAAAATTGGATTTGCATGGAGGTTGATTTTGGGAACTGCCCAACTGTCTCTGAACGCAAAGTGAACAAACGCATCTTAGGACCTGAGTGATAGCTCAGTGGATGGGTTCGGTGGTTATGAACCCTTCGGTCCTAGGTTCGAGTTTTGAGCGACCCAGAATTTCCTATCTTAGGGGATTTTCCCCAGTGTATTTATGTAGGTCCTGGATATCTGCGTGGCGCCATAATGGGACTACGACCCATAATTTTTTTACTCACCGATCCAGCTGCCATAGCCCCCTCCCGGTCATTAGGAAACCATATCATCGTGGGTATGTGAGGGTATCAATCACGGCCCTATTACCCTCCCTTTCTCTATCTTCCGTTTCCTATTTTGCGTCTAATTACCTTGCTCTGGCACCAATCCCGCCCCTGAATTTATGTTCCTTTTTTCACGCGGATGAGAGATGACTGTTGATTTCCTTCCTTGTGGCCTTGCCGGTCTCGAGCAGTAGACCTTCCTTTTTTTCTCTCTCTTCTTCCTCATATCCCCTTGCCGCATTCTGCCTCCCAACCAGCAAGGACCCCAGACCCCCTCTCCGGCGGCGGCGCTGGGGGTTTGTCGCGTGCGTGAGGGAGCGAGCGAGCGAGATGTACCGTCTGGCGGCCGGCGCATCGTACCAACATCCCATCCTCAGCGTCTCTCTCAGAGTGCCTCGGGGAC
This sequence comes from Alloteropsis semialata, assembly GCA_004135705.1. Taxonomy (NCBI): domain Eukaryota; kingdom Viridiplantae; phylum Streptophyta; class Magnoliopsida; order Poales; family Poaceae; genus Alloteropsis; species Alloteropsis semialata. Next base: position 74,616,634 of record CM014272.1, on the reverse strand, counting down.
GGCGGCAGCGGCCGGCCATAGCGCGTATCCCCACCGCCATCTGCATCGCTTTGGGACTACGGTGGCGGATGCGGTTGGCTTCCCCAACCCGGTTGACCTCGGCGGCAGTCGCCCAAGCGATGACAGGGAGGTAGAGAAATTGCTTCGCACACGTGCCAATCTAATGCCGCACAGGTTAGGGATTTCAATTTAAAAACATTTACATATTCAAATTGTGATAGATTTCTCAGGTTGTATGACGATAGTCTCTGTTGACTGTTCTATAGTATTGGTAGCCGGTAAGATTTTGCATGAAGCATGCCCAAGATCTTAGTTTCAGATCACACGGATATTGTTGCAAAGTCTTCTTTAGTGATGATGGAATGGATTAAAGAAAGCAGTGGTTAGCGTGCAATGCTCTCAAGTTTATCTGTCGCAGGAATGAGAAGCTTTACTCTTGAGGTGTGTTTCTTTTAGTTGACGCCAAACTTTCTTGTTTATAATCTGAAATAATTTTCTTATGTATGGAATTCCTAGGTTGTTGCATAATAGATTACTAATAAGTACTATGAAAATTGTCTTGGCCATTTAACAGGAAGCTACAATTAATTTGTTTACATTGTACGTGTAACTTGGAGGTGATGAATTATTTTACCTGAAATGCTTATGACTTGCCTATATGTTTTTGGTTATAGCCCTTTGGACATCAGGAGCTGCTACGAGCATCACGGTTGGGAGGTGAGTTCATTTTAGCATTTGGGCATATAATTTTTTTTATGGAATAGATTCTCCGCTTCCAGGAGCATGTAATCCCGCATATATATGAACTATACATAACACTTTTTGGCATGATGTGTCCGTGCTAGATTAAACCCTGGGCCATAAATTTTATTTTTTTGAAACAATAATTTGTATTGGTTTTGAAACATGGTTAAACCCTGATCTAATTGGGCATACAATATTGAGTATCGCTGTTGCTATTTTTAATATTATTATTATTGTTTTTTCTGCATGAATATTTTTTCTTGTTTGTTTCCCATTCAATCTCTGCCATTCATTGTAGAACGATTTTTTAGGTGCACGACGTTGATGGCCGATATATATACTTTTGAGTGGCACCTGACGCCAGGCCTAGGTACTTCATCAGACCATGGTTGTCGTGGACTTTTGGCATAAATTAGTGGCGGCTTCAAACAGGTTAGCTTTTATCCATCATTGCTTCAATGGTTCAATCAACCTCTGATAGTGTGTACTAGCAAATAAAATCTAGCCTGATCCTTACTCGTGGCAAATAAAACCTGCAAGAGAAAAGAGCGTGTTCTGATTCAATTAATGGATAAATTTTGACATCAGTCCAACTGCTGCTGCAAGGTAAGTTGTATCCCATACATTTTGCCACCATTTCTTTTTTTTCTTTTAATTTTAAGTTTATCATTGCCCATCTCATGCTCTCTAATACCTTGCTTCAGGTTCAGCTTTGATATTTCCTCAAAAACTATCATGTGAGGGAATGCATATTTGATTGGCCTCTGGATATGATAGGTGAGGAAACTGTGGTATCATTGGTCTTTCTATTCTGGCATGCTTTATTAAATCTGATCATTATTATTTCTTTTTTCCTGTAAATTCAGCATGCCTGTATGTTTGCACTAATTGTTTCTGAATTGTTTTCCATGTGATTCAAAATATATGCCCACAATATTTTTAATTATCATTTCGCAGCTCGGTATTTTACTTTTTTTATGCAGTAACACGATTGTATTGGAAAGAGGAACTATACACATATTTTGTTTGATGATTAGTGCACTTGCTGTGTGAAGAAGCAACAACATGCAGTTCCTCTGAATCCTTTTCTCCTGTTGCATGACATTATTTGACATGATATTTCTTGACTTGCAGTCTACATGCAAGAGCTTGCAATCCTTTCCACTAGGAATGAGCACATGGATGTTGTGAATGCACTGATTATTGAAAGGTTCCCTAATAGTAAAAAATGGTGTACTACAGTTTTGGTAGCTGCATCAAAAGCTTCACTATTTAAGAAACTGTGATGACCTTGGACTCTTTATGATCAATGTTCCTGGAATTTTGCTAGCAGAAATGTTATGAGAAGGAAATGGGTGCTTGTGAAGTTGCTTGGTGTTTGTGAAGTTGCTTGAGGTGAAGATCGAGGTGCAGGAGCTTGTCATTGTAGAAAGGTATCTTTTTTCCCCTTCTCCCCTCTTGCAATCCAGTAACTTCACCCTGGGCTCTTGAAATGTCAAGTGAAAATAGTGTCTAGAAGGGAAGGGTAGATGTACTGATGATTTGGTTTTTGAGGTTTTGGGTATTTTGAACAGTGAATGATAAATAGGCTTATTGAGGATGCATCTGCAAGGCTAAGACCTGAGCCATATGTACTGAAAGGAATCTTTTGGAAATAGGCAAGAGATGGAGGGACTGCATAACTACATATATGAATCTAATTCTAATTTCTTCTATCTCAAAAAAAAATGCATGTTACGATTTTCATGCTTTGCAATAGGTCAACATGATTAGTCATTGCAATTAACTAGCTAGATTATTTTAGACCCCAATTTCTGAACAAATTCCTTAAGTTTTGCATTTGCAGTGCTGATGCTATGACCATCTGACTATATCTTGGTGGAATGGAAGGAAATCATTGCATGGTACATGCCAATTACAAGTCGCTCTTGCATTGCCTCATTTTTGTTTTCTTCACTTTTCTTGTGCCATTTTTTTATTCTGGCTCCTTGATATCTTAGTGTAGCAGTTGAATTAAATATGAGGTTCAATGACTTGCCCTGTGATCTGGTAGTGTTTTTTTAGTGTTCTATATATATATCTATACTATAAAGAGAATAACTTTTGGAGACAATTCTCACTCAAAAGCTACCCACCTTACCTCTCACAAATTCCTTTGATGGGCCCACAATGCAGTCCAAAAAGTTTGACAGGAGGGGGGGGGAGGGAAAACTTGATTGTTAGAAAATAGCTGCGGCAAAACATTTTAATTTTTTCTCACCACGCTTTTTAGTTACCCACCCGTGTACCCACCATTCAAAATTCCAATCCCGCCCGATTTTCGGGTATTTGTTTCCTTATTGCCTGGCTGCTAATTGCCTTATTTGATTCAAAATTTAAAGAGGTCGCACGCCAGGACCCCATCACGTCAAATAATTTCAAAATTTCAATTGCCTACCTTTTTTGATGCCGCATGCCAGGACTCCATCAGCAAATGCCGCCATCAGCAAATTGCCTGCCTTTTTTTGGTGCCAGGTTTCGAAATTTTAAAATGCCCAGGACTCCATATTATTTCTTTCCTTTTTGTTTGACACCATCGCCGTGGACACCATCAATTTATTTCCTTTTTATTTGACGCCAGATTTTGTTTCACGCCAAGACACTATCTGCCTTTTTTGATGCCAGGTTTCTTTCCTTTTTGTTTGACACCAGGACACCATCGCCGTGGACACCCCTCACAAATTCCTTTTTGTTTGACGCCAGGTTTTGTTTGACGCCAGGACACCATCCCGCCATCAATTTTTGACGCCAGGTTCCATGTTCCGTAGGAATTTGATGCCAGGAATCGCTTCCGCATGCCCCAAATTTCTCCGAGGTCAGTGATGCTCAGTGCCTCCAAACTCGTGCCTCCAAATTTCTCTGTCTCTGCTCTGAATCCATCCGGAACCAATGACAGGGATCGCGGCCGGTTTGTGAACCAGAGACATGCATCGCGGCCAGGTAAACATTACGAGTTGTCGTGACTTTGTTTGGGGAATCACAAAATGTGGCGGCTAATTTCGTTTCTTTGTTAGATGGACAACAATCGGAATCCCCTTGGTGACATTACAAACACGGCAAATCCGCGGACGGGAAATAATCGTAAGAGAAAGGGTTCGACTACGTCGCAGCTGCCAGTTTCATGTGATGCAGAAATTACCGCGCCTTGTGGTACGTCTATTGCTTTATGTTATCAGATGCGTAATAATAAATTAGATGTTCTGAACGTTTATTATTCTTGAGTCACTGTGCATTTTGCCAGTACACAATGAAAGCTAAAGAACCCAGGAAGGACAGGTTAGTGCTGTCTCAATTTCTGTTTGACATAAATGTTTGCCCAGCAAAATGCCATGATCGTTGTGTTTCAGGTGCCGTGTCAAATGGGATGAAGAGAACTTGAACGACATCGAGTCAAACAAACCAGAAAGGGAGAAGATAAGCGAACCCAAGACACCTTACCACCCTATGATTGATGGAGAAGAAGGTATGTAATCTGGGTGTGCACAGCGAATCTAGATTCCTGCTTTTCTGTGATACAGTCACCGTTGTCTCAAATAGCACAAATCTGATTGTGCACTCTGATGTGCAGGGCCTGTTTCACCAGTAAAATATGTTTTGTATTACTTAAAACATATGTGATATAAGTTATTGCTAATTTATCACAGGAAGAAATTCAGCAGGCAAGGAAGCATTTGGATAAAAAAGGTTAGTGCATTTGCATATTAGAGTTGATTCTCGCAGCTATTTAAGTAAAAAATCAAGTTAATATGCTTCCTTGCCCTGTCTGTTTTTTATCAAGCAAGTTAATATGGTTCTACTTGTTGTTTGGAAGACCTCGAACCACGGTGAAGCAGTGGCGGACCTAGGTTTTTGATATAGGGTGTGCCGTGCATAAAATTTCACATACAAAACGGTATAATCTATTTTTCAATTCGGTAAAGAACAGTAAAATTCACCAAGCATTTCGGGATACAAGTAACAAATAACATAGTCTTGAATTCAACAATTAAAAGTAGTCCAAATGAGATAGCAAATAACATAGTCTTGAATTCAACAATTAAAAGTAGTCTAAATAAGATTACAATACTACTTGGGCTTGTCCGGTCTACGATGTCTAATGGCCATGAAAGTGTCCATTATATCTTCTTCATCCACTTGAAAGAAAATATCCCGCTCAATGAATGTGACAAGACAATCATCCAAAACACTATCACCAATCTTAGTCCTCTTCTTGGTTTTGACTAAATTCAAAGCTGAAAATATCCTTTCAACAGGCAATACCAATTTGATAAGCAAGTAAACCGTATCATAAAAGGTATGCATATTTGTCTCAACAAACTTAACTGAGAGGTCAACAAGACTTCTTGCGCCAGGGAGCCGGAGATCCTTGCGCCAGGGAGCCGGGGACCGGGGTGGACAGGGCGACGGCGGCGGGGGTCCTGGCCTGGGGGCGACGCGTCGACGCGGAAGTCTGGAAGTGGCGACGGCGGCGGTGGTTCTGAGACCTGGGGGCAACGCACGAGTCGCGAATGAACGAGTCGCGACGGGAAGTAGGCCGGGAAGGATTTTCTTCAGCTCATGGGCCGAGCAGTGGGCTGGATGGGAAGATTGATTTTTTTTTACATGGACTTGGCCCATTTCTTAGGGTGTGCCATGGCCCATGTGGCACACCCTTTGGGCCCGCCCCTGCGGTGAAGGACATATTGATGAAACTATAACAATACAAATGACGGTTCAATGAGATAAAAAGGATGTTGGGTGAAACTAATATGCAGGAAGTGAAGACGGGTTCAAATGAGATTTTGCAGCATATGGTGTCTCAATCTTTTCCAGCTAATTTTTAAGAAGTGAAGATGTGCTGAAATGAGATGTTCCAGCCACAGATTAAGGCAGGAAGGGTGTTGGGATAATTTTTTTTTTGTCAGTCTTTGGTTTTCCTTCAACTTGATCAGGTAAAATCATAAATTCTCTAACTCTACAATTTTATATAGTACCTGTGTTTTCATCATCTGCAGGTGTCGTCTAGCCATGCATTTTGACTTGCTGCTTCCATGCTCTGGTTTAATTTTCCTTGTGACCATTCTATGGAATGTTCGTGAACATCATCTTTTTGTAAGGTGTGATGATTCTCACTTTGGAAATATTTTAGAAAGCTTAAATTTCAAATGTATTTGGTGGGAGGAGTGGCACAGTCAATTGTGACCAGCAGAGCACCAGGGATGTGCTGCTCTAATTTCTTAATTAAATTATGAAGTGAATTCGTCCTGAAACTTCCACTAAAAAGGCCTTTTTTGGTTGCAATCTGATATGTTCAAATGCCTTTTGAGAAGCTAAATGATTGCATGACCTACATTTCTTTGAAAGTGAGTATTGCTACCAGGTTTGTTTTCAAAAGTGATTGACCCTATCCTGATTTCCTTTTTTAATCAGGTCAGTGATTAGTTAGTTGATTTCCTTCCTTATTGTCCTTGGTGCCTGCTGATAATAGGCCTCTCCTTCCACTACCTGATTTCTGCTGGTTGATTATCCATGGTCTCTAGATAGGTGAATTAAGCCGATGACAGAATTCATATGTTTTCTGTAGGAAGGTGAGGTGGAAGAAATAATCTACATTGCACTTTGCTATAGCATCTCTACTACATGTATATATTCTTGCATGAAGAATTTGGAAAACTGTATCTCTTGTTTGCACTGCATTATATATCATTTTGTTACCATTGCTTGGTGATTATTCTGGCCATAACTTGCATTGCTATTTAAAATATTTGGATATTATGTTGGAAGCCAGATGCCCCATTTGGTTTTGCATATTAATTGAGAATTCTCATTTATCTTTTGCCATTTTCAGGGTCATATTGTAGATTGGAAGACCAGAATGCACATTCATATGGATTTGATTATCAGGAGGCTAGGAGGCTTGAATGACTTTCTCATCCAATTTAGGATGTTAGTTGCAGGTCAAAGGTTCCAAGATGAGGCTCCTTTTTCTACTGTGAGCTACACGCCACTTTGCTTATTTGTCGAAATTATACATGACTAATGATTCATGCACAAAGACTAGCTAGGACCAGCTGTTGTGAAACTGTGATGCAAACTGACACTATATATGAGCATGGTCCCGGTTTGCATTCCTAGCCCTTGGAGCGGGGTTGGGTAGGTCGCCAATGTTTTGCTAATTAAGGAGTAGATGTGGAAATGTACTGGGGTGAAAATATGTGATGCTATGGCCTACATGTGGATTGAGTTTGTTGCAGTAGAAATACACAAATATTTTGAGGCAATACATTTCTTATTTCTCTTCCAGTATTATCTTGTCTTATCTAATACAGTTTGTTGGTGATTAACAAATACTCAAACAATAGTTGCATTTTCTTTTTGATATATGCTACTACTTACATGTTGCCATTGTTCCATAAAGCGTAATTAGTCATTGTGTTCCACTTGGAGATGTTACAAACACCATCAATCATGCTTTTTTAGTCATTGTGGCCTGCTCTGTGTAAAATCTTATTCTTAAATTTTGTGATGTGTTTCTTATTTCATTCTGCAGTTCTATCTAAGGGAGAGGGAGGGTGACTGGGTGAATTAGTTGCTTCAGTGATCCTTCAGCACTTTCTGTTTTTTTGTCCCATGAGTCCTGCAACCTGCTTCCTTCGCTTTGTCGCTGAGACCTTGAGCATGGTGATGATGGAGCTGCCCTAATCCCAGGTGTTCAGGCTCTTGATCTTGATCGCGCATTGAAGGAAATGCGGGACTTGGATAATGTAAGTATCCACCGCTTTGATTTAAGATTTATTTTGAATGTACATCTAGGACATATCTAGGACATCTGCAGGTCCTCATGGAGTATCTTTTCAAAACTTTTGATGCCTTCCCCTTTGACACTGTTGATCATTGTTCAAACGTTGATATTAATTCTTTTCTTATTCCAAGTGCTTAGATGCTTAGGTGGTGCCCATGGTCTCTCACGCTGGTGAGTAGAGGGTTACTTTTTGTGCTTGGTACACAATGGGAGGGCTTAACATGAAGTTATTTTTCCCCCAAAATTGTTTAAGCGGTTCATCCATATTGTTTTTGTTTAGTTATGCTTTGAAGAACTAGCTGGCAAAAAGGATGACTGGTGCCCAAACATATTTGTGTGTTAGCAATTTCATGGTCTCTCAATATCTAGATTATATTCTCATTGTTTGATGCTTTTGTTTTTGCTTCTATCTATTCGATCTAAACCCAAGGATTCATTTTTTTTACAGCTCACCTAGGGATTCATGTGAGTGACATTGAAACTAACTATTTGCATACCTTCTGTGACTTTCAGGTAGGACAATTAGTGATGCATGGTGGCATTTGTCGAAGTTTAGCTTTGTCTTTCATGGAGCTCTGGAAATACGAAATAGTGAAGCTCTAGACACACGTTGTTCACTTCTTGATTAATAAAATTCTCTCTAAGGTTATTTAGACTGATTTCAAATTACAAATCTTACAGCTCTACTGCTTTGTTTAGTTGGTGTAGGAGATTATATTCAAGGTAAATATCAATATCAGTAACCTCTTTCCAACGGTGAACGTCCGTTTGAGTTTTTAAAAACAAATAATGTTTGTGTACCATTTGCTTGTTCATGCTTTTGCTGGATTGTGTGCACATATTCTTGTTTTTAGTGTAGGATGTAAGTATGTAACTATAATTTTTCTTTTGGATGTAACTGTATAATTTCACTTTCACTTTTGAGTATCCTAATTCTTTTCTTTGATCTTGCAAGTGATTAGTTGGTTCCAGTCTGCTAATAGCATCATATCCTAATTTCTCTCTTTCGTAGCAAATACCATATTCTCTCTACAACATATCCTGAAGTTTTGCATTACTGAAGATATGTTGAGACAAACGTCGATAAGTGATGGTGACTCGAGGACCTTCATGAGGTGAAACAATCGCTGGATAAACTCCGTATGCTTAATGATCACACGTCTTGCTGACTTGTAGAGACAAAAAGGTTACAATCTACATGCCGATAAGATAACTATTTTTTCTTATAAATTGCCACAAATTACTGCCATTAGGCATACATTTCTCATTTTGAAATAATTTTAAAGTAAATCACTGTGAGGAAGGAAGGACCTTCTGGTAATGAAGGACAGCCAATTTGTTTTTTTGTTCCCAAACAAATAAGCTCTGTACCTCAAATGCCCAAATTAATTGTATATGTTATTTATGCAGGAAATATGTGTGGAGCATATATCATATTGATGGTTATCTTGATGTTGCAAAGGCCGGATACAATATTTATGTTTGATGAATGATGGTGACTTTGTTTTACTTTATTAGATATACTCCAACAATGTCGATTTAGGTAATTGAAGACTTAAGTTCTTAAAGATTGTGAAAGTTATGAATTTGACTATTTATGAAATTCTTGATCATGTGTCATACTACTTTTCCATTATTACTTTAATCCAAAAAATTTACTCCTATTTCAGGTCCACTAAAATTTAAAAGTATTTGAATCAAAGCAATACCCACAAGTAAGCACACTAGGTTTCACTGAAATCACTTCTACTCTCTTCTGGTATTCTTGAATTGTATTGACCTAGGATAACTTGCAGAAAAGGTTTATTTTGTCTTTATCTAGAAATTTGGTGCATTCAGATAAATTTTTATGAAAGTGCATTCAAATTATTGTCTTTTGAAAAATCTAAGAATTCTGAAATTTCTTATTTCTTTCAGCGCTCCTGCTGCTTTGGTCATCTTCATTGAGCCGGCTTGGTCCCAGACTGATGGACCATTGGCTTTGTGCATGCCGGTACAGACTATGCTCATGCCAAAGAACATTTTCCTCTTAGTGGAAATTTCATAATTGTGCTGGATACTTTAGAGAAATGTCCATGTTTGATTTTTTTCAGGTATGAACACTGAATATTTCTCCATTCACTTATATAATGTTGTTGATTAGTGTGTTCCATGATTTAGAGGAAAATCATCAACTCTGCGCACGCACCAGCACCCGCACGCTTGCCGCCACATACAGCCATGAGGTGAGGGCCTTCGCGGACACCATGCTATTTCTCGCCTCCTAGCCAGTGAGGTCATCTACATAAATGTTCATTAGTTTGTGATTTGTAGGAACATGTGACCTGACCCTTTTGCAGTTTTGCTCTATGGTGTGGACTGTGGAGGCTATTCTTTATGAGTAAGTGAGCGAGTAATGTCTCTCCACTGGAAATAACATGACTCCTACACCAAATGTAATGGCGGCAGCATGCTTGTTTTTTTTATCCTTTTCTAGATCACAGTTCATATGGATTTTCAGTATTCAGACTTACTGGAAGGACGAGGCATATTCAGTAATCATTGAAATTCAAGCTCATGCAGCATCTGTGGTGCCCATTCTTCGAAGGATCATCATATCACACAGTCCAATTTTAACACCTACGGGTTCTATTATTCTGGTGGTTGTAGCAGCATGCCAGCTACCAGAAGAGATTGAGAAATTGATTGCATGCCAGCTACATGAAGAGATTGGGAAATTGTTTGGTAGTAGAACCTGTGATATGGGAGAACCATAACGTAGAGACGAGAGAAACTTTTTATGTTATGATTATTTGTTTGAGCAAGGTGCTTTTCCCTGGCGGTGGCCTGCTTGTTATTTTTTTGGCAGATGTGTAGAGATAAACTATATAAGAGCTTCACGTGATTGATTACTTCAATGAGCGTGTTCTGTGTATATGCTTGTTATACAAGAGCTTTACGTGATTTGTTTTAAAAATATTTATGCGCACTCTACTCTTTTAACAAAGATGCACTAATATGTAGGCCTCCTTCCTAAATTTTTTGGTATATAATCTGATGGTCCATGATTTTTCTTCATAAAAAATCTTGATTTATTTAAACACGTGTGGGCAGGATAATTTCAATCTCTGGTGCTATAATACTAAATTTCTTTTTTAAAAAGACGCATATCATTTTTTCTATAAATATTAAATTATTTATACTAGATTTTTTAAATATAAAATTCTTATTACTAAGTTTTTGAAAAACGTGCCTGTGGCACGTGCCTCTCTACTAGTATTAAATAAAGTCAGTTTACAAAACTACCTTTACAACTCTGTGGCAAATTCGTGAAACGAATCTAATGAGACCTTTGACCGCATGATTAGAGAATGATTACTGTAGTATTACTGTAGCAAATCATGGATTAAATAGGATCGCTAGATTCGTAGCGCAAAGTTGCACTCATCTGTCAAAAGATTTTGTAAATAGACTTTATTTAATACTTCATACATGCAAAATTTCTTAGGGACAATTTTTTTGACCCTGTCCATCTGAACACAGGCCTTGTTTGATTTCCTAGTACCTAGTATTGCTAGATACTGTTCACAACTTTGACCACTAATTAAAGGTATTAAATAAAGGTATTTTACAAAACTAACTCCAGAACCCTGCACTAGAAACCCTGAAGAATCTAATGAGGCCTTTGACCGCATGATTAGAGGATGATTAGAGGATGGTTACTGTAGCATCACTGTAGCCAATCATCGATTAATTAGGCTCATTAGATTCGTCTCGAAAAGTTATGCTCATCCGTGAAGAGGTTTGCAAATAGACTTCATTTAGCACTTCATACAAGAAAGATTCCCTCCATACTAGATGATGTGGCGGGAAACCAAACAAGGCCATGGCACATGATGCCCTGCTGACCCGGATCTGCTCTACTTTGCTCTGCGTGCTGCTTGCTTGGTGCCTGCACGGCTGCACGCCTGGTACGGAGACAAGCAGCAGTTGGATGCGTGAAGTATTAAACGCGTGGTACGGCCATGTTTAGTTTCCACCTCAAACTTCAGTATTCATCCAACTTTACTATTCATCAAAGAGAATCTTATATGCATGGAGTATTAAACGTGTGTTAATGACAAAACCCATTCCATAACCCCCGGTAACTTTGCGAGACGAATCTAATGAGCCTAATTTGGCCATGATTAGACAACGTCGTGCTACAGTAAACAATCTCTAATGACGGATTAATTAGGCTTAATAGATTCGTCTCGCGATTTCCCGTCTATCCGTGTAATTAGTTTTATAATTAGATCATATTTAGTCCTTTTAATCTTAGGTTTAGAATTGCTACAGTAAAGTTCGCAAACTTTTTTCCCGACCTAAACAGGCCCGTAGCAACCGTTTATTGTTACAGTTTACTCTGTTTTACTACTGCCGCTCTGCTATCAAGGCAGCGACCACCGCCGTTTTTTAACTCGCGACCGTAACTGTGGCAGAACCGTCCAAATTAAACCGGCTTAAGTGTACTGACCATTATTTTAACAATTAATCAAGTCATCATGCACTTAAAACGGTGGAATTTGACAGTCTGTCGGGTAATTCCCGATTCAACCACATGTTGAATATAAGGTCCGAAACAATACACCAGATATCACATTCGATGATGAGCATAGATAGTATGAGTACAACAGAGATTCACATTACAACATAAGATAGGTCTTATACAAGCCAAGTTCTTCAAACCCTACTTAACACAAGATAGAACTAGGGTAACTACTCGTTGAGCTCCTCGACTTCCCATCCTTCAGCATTACAGCCATTGTACTTAACACAGCAAGGACAATATTCAACATTATCTTGTCCTAAAAAGAATTAAGCAACAAACCCTGAGTAACTACTACTCAGCAAGACTTACCCGGCAAGACTCCTAGTATGAAAGGCTTTTGGCTGTGGGTTTGTTTTGCTGAAAAGCTTACTAAGAATTGATCCTATTTTCAAGGTTTTAGCATCAAGATTAGTGTGATAACACTAACTTCTATGTTTGCCATCCATCTTATCATTAAGTTTAAAAGCAATTCATTAACGAACAACAATTACCATATCTTCATTCAATCAACTATTTCATATTTCCATTTATTTTCATTATGTCGCACTGTGACAGAAAGACCAAGGTCCTCTTATCTGAGAGGTACAGCGAATCGACCCAAATTTAACCTTGCAAGGTAGACCTAATCACACGACACGTACGCGCCCCGTCGGGCCGTACATGGCAACCGTTCCCTATATGCACCCCGCATAGGTGAACTGTCCTGCAGCCCGGGACCGCTAATCCCCACCGATACCAACGACGGGTCAGCCATGAGTTACTGACTAGCACCACTGAAGAAGACAGTATCAGTTCACTCTACCTGTTTGCATATAGGTACGTAGGTTTACCGGGTTCAACTACCTCTTACTACCGGCATGTGATTAGTACAGTTCACCCTCAATCAATGTGCCACATGAACGACTTTCACTTTTAATAATAAGCCATCAATCCCACATTTATCCTTTAAAGCGAAAACCCTATGTCTCGCGAGTGACGGTAATCACTCTTCTACCGAACTTATTTAAGCATAGCAACTAGCGATGTAACATACTATTTTTAGACCAGGTACCTAAGAATCATGCATCTAGGGTTTCATACAACTCCTGGAAACGTAAATGCATAGAAATACTTAAGTAAAATATTGCATAGTTTTAAAAATAGGGGTTATGCTCTGGGGCTTGCCTTGCTCTGAGATTAGCTCCTCCGGACCTGGGGCCGAATCTGGTGGTTGCTCGATAGACCCTTGCTGCTCCTGGGATTCAGCTACTAGCTCGTATACGACCTCGGCGGTTCTAAACGAATAAAAAGATGCAGTGCATGAGATGATGCATGAGTTACTTAATTTACTTTTCTCAAATTACTTTCTTCATTAACTCCCATGAGGCAAAAGAATATGGTGTGTGTACTTAAGAGTTTAGCATCATATGCATATATGTGATATGAATATACCTTTTATTAGTGGTGTTGGTTATTTTTAACTTCAATATATTCAGAGCCTCTGCTATATATAAACTATGATATTTAGCATAATAAAAGCAACATATTTTATTTATGTACTTATGTGATAACTTGTTCTACCTAGCTATACAAGGTGTATCATTTAATTATTTATAATTAAAGTGGCAATATATTTATACTAGCATTTGTATGAAAAGGAAATATATCATATGTCTAACAAAAATTAATCTTAACATTTTTAATATCTTATCATATTTCTTATGTTTTAACAAGTTAATAAGTCTTATTTAAACATATAACAAGATATGCATGTATGCTTAATGTAGACATGATTGTGTATTTTTCTTAGATAGAACTTTGCGTGAGGAAACCAACAGAATTTAGTTTGTATTTTTTCCATTTTCTATGATTTGATATGAATTTTACCAATTATATTCACTTATTCATATTGAAAAGTATTCAAAAGGGTTCTTGGGCCGGTACTGGGCTCGGCCCAACCAGGCACAGCGCCTGGTCCAGCCCGCGAGCACGCGCGGCTCGGCCCAGCGCGCGGCCCACACGCGCGCGAGGCCCGGCCTGGCCCACGCGGCCCATGGCCGAATGGCCATAAGGCCGGCGCGGCCAACGGCCCGCGCGGCTCGGCCTTGTCTCTTTCCCCTCCCTCACCTTCTT
>CM014272.1:74578273-74595016 GCA_004135705.1 Alloteropsis semialata | reverse complement strand
AGGAAGATCCTGCTGCCGTCGCGGCCGAGCTGCAGCAGGTCGAGCGCCCTCTCCAGGGCGTCGGCGAGCGGCGCCAGCGCCCGCTCCCGCTCCTCCTCCTCCTCCTCCGCGGGGCCTCGGCGCGCCTCCCGGAGCTCCTCGGCGAAGGGTCCGAGGAGCCGAATCCGCCGCGACAGCGCCAGCAGCTGGCGCCTGTACGCGTTCCGGAACTCCCAGCCGCCCGACGCCGCAGCCTCCACGGCCGCCGCCACCCTCTCCGCGGCGGCCGCGCTGCCGCCGTAGCCAGCCATGGAGACCGGAGAGAGAAGAGAGAGGAGAGATGGAACCGGAGACGGAGAGACGAGAGAGGACGATTTTGCCTTCCGCCTCGCGTCCGACTCATTTCTGCCTACCGCCTCGCGTCCGACGCATTTTGCGTCTCCTCTTTGCGTCGTCTGTTGGAGGGCGATTTTCTCCCCGTAAAACACTGTTCACCACGCATTTTGCGTTTGCGTCGTGGTTTGGGTACGCTGCTGGAGATAGTCTAGATTTAAAGCCCACCAAATTTTGTCCCCGCATCACGCTCGTTCGTTAATGAAAACTGGCCCCGCGTGCTTCATTTTTTCCCGCGCTTCCGTTTGTCCCCGCGCGCATAGACGCTTGTTTTTTTTTCTCACGTGCGCAGATTTCCTCCGTTCCGTTCGTAACGGAAAAATAGAAACTAGCTAGACTTTTTTTTTGACGCGCGGAGGGTTCGTCCGTTGTTTTTTAAATATCACGCGCATGACTTTTTTCGGGCGACGTGGTTGAAAGGGGAAAAAGAACGGGTGGGAACTTCAAACTACAAATTTGAAGTTGCAATTCCATAAAAATACACTACAAACTATGAGTATAACGAAAATCACATATTTTTAAATACAAATATCGCAAATATTAATGAAACAGTTTAGTCCTCAACAGCTACCCAGTCTTCAAATTTGTTATCAACTTCCATCTGTCAAAGTAAAAAATGTTGAGATAGGTTAATACAAATGTTAAAACAATTAAGCAGAAGTATTGAGTGATATAAAGGAAATTGTTGTAACATTTGTAGCTAAATATTGACATAGCTTACAAATAAGTTGCAAACATATCTTTACAAATATTGAATCATTCTGTAAAAAGTGTTCACATAGTTTTACTTAAATGTTTCAAAATATAATAAGTAATGTTCAATGAGTTTGATTAGATATTGAACCATTTTGATGTTTAAAAATATAATTAGAACATAAATGTTGATGTACCTTTTCACAAAAGTTCAAACTGTTTCACATAAATATTGATCCATTTTACAGATAATGTAGATATAATTTCATTGAAATGTTGGCATTGCTTAACAGAAATGTTGAAACTGTTTTACATAAATATTGAGCCTGTTCGGCTGGCATGTTGAACAGTGCTCGGCTGGCAAGTTTCGGCTTATTTCCTCTCACACAATACTATTCATTCTACCAACCGAGCACTGTTCATTCTACCAGCCGAACAGGCTCATTGAACCTTTGTATAAATAATGTTGGCAGAATTTCATTAAAATTTTGACATACTAACAGAAATGTTGAAACAATTAAGCAGAAGTATTGAGTGATATAAAAGAAATTGCTGTAACATTTGTAGCTAAATTTTGACATAGCTTAAAAATAAGTTGGAAATATATCTTTAAAAATATTGAATCATTATGTACAAAGTGTTCACATAGTTTTACTTAAATGTTTAAAAATATAATAAGTAATGTTGAATGAGTTTGATTAGATATTGAACCATTTTTATATTAAAAATATAATTAGTACATAAATGTTGATGTAGCTTAAAACAAAAGTTCAAACTGTTTCACATAAATATTAAACCATTTTACAGATAATGTGGATATAATTTCATTGAAATGCTGGCATTGCTTAACAGAAATGTTGAAACTGTTTTACATAAATATTGAACCTTTGTACAGATAATGTTGGCAGAATTTCATTGAAATTTTGACATAGTAACAGAAATGTTGAAACAGTTTTTCAAAAATATTGAACCATTGTATACATAATGTTAACATAGTTTCATTCAAATGTTGACATAACTTAACAGAAATAAATACTGAACCATTCTACCAAAAATGTTGACATAGTTTCATCTAAAAGTTGACATAATTTTGGCCTTCTATGGCAGGGGGTACATGGCCGCCCCAAACCCCAAACATGCTTCTGAACCCGATAGGACGGAGTCGCCCCCAAACAAACCCTGAACCCTAACTGGTATAACCGAAGCCGAAGCAATTTAGTCTTCTATGGCAGGGGAACCGAAGCCGAAGCAATTTGGCCTTCTATGGCAGGGGGTACATGGCCGCCCCAAACCCCAAACATGTTTCTGAACCCGATAGGACGGAGTCGCCCCCAAACAAACCCTGAACCCTAACTGGTATAACCGAAGCCGAAACAATTTAGCCTTCTATGGCAGGAGAGCCGAAACCGAAGCAATTTGACCTCCTATGGCAGGGGGCACATGGCCGCCCCAAACCTCGAACATGCTTCTGAACCCGATAGGACGGAGTCGCCCCCAAACAAACCCTGAACCCTAACTGGTATAACCGAAGCCGAAACAATTTAGCCTTCTATGGCAGGGGAGCCGAAGCCGAAGCAATTTGACCTTCTGTGGCAGGGGGTACATGGCCGCCCCAAACCCTGAACATGCTTCTGAACCCGATAGGACGGAGTCGCCCCCAAACAAACCCTGAACCCTAACTAGTATAACCGAAGCCGAAGCAATTTAGCCTTCTATGGTAGGGGAGCCAAAGCCGAAGCAATTTGGCCTTCTATGGCAGGGGGTACATGGCCGCCCAAACCCCGAACATGCTTCTGAACCCGATAGGACGGAGTCGCCCCCAAACAAACCCTGAACCCTAACTAGTATAAACGAAGCCGAAAAACAAATTTTGTGCCAATA
The DNA here is from genome assembly GCA_004135705.1 of Alloteropsis semialata. NCBI lineage: Eukaryota > Viridiplantae > Streptophyta > Magnoliopsida > Poales > Poaceae > Alloteropsis > Alloteropsis semialata. Next base: position 74,592,070 of record CM014272.1, on the reverse strand, counting down.
TGGTGAAATTTTGAAAAACAAGTATATGTTAACAAAGAAATTTGGAATTGTTGAGAAAAACATATGTTTATGTTAGGAAAGAAATTTGTAAATGTTTAAATAACATTATGGCAATATTGTTGAATTGTTGAAAAAATCAGATGGCAATGTTGAAAAATGAAAATTTAAAATTTGAAAGAACCAACTGCTAGACTAAGGTTGCATACATGCACATGGATCAAGATGTGTTTTTTGGTCATTTAAGGTACACTTTGTTGCCCGTTTAGTATGCTCCAGTATCTCTGGCTTTCTTCCCCTATCTGAGAATTACTCCTGGATGCCCTTCCAAATCTGTTATTAGACCAAGTATCCATGAAAAATGAGACACACAGATGAAGTCCAGTAATTTCATTCTTATTTCTAGTACAACAACTCATTGAAACAGGAAGTGATTTAGAACTCTGGATGTGCTGAGTTCTGCCCCCACTCGCAGGACTCTTGTTTACTAGTCCTCCTTGCCATAGTTGTAGACAATCTCAATCTGCAAGATCAAATTGCCATTAGTTCAACAGTTAGGTGTACACAATCTACTACCAGAAGTCAATTTAGAAATGCTATAACCAGAAAAGGTAAATTCGGTCATCGAGTATGAGTCATTTTGCAAGCTCTAAGCCAGAAAAACGATAGAATGTACTAGCAAATATCTGCAGCGTTCACCTTATTGCATCAAAATAGAGGATATCCTGTAACGAAATAAATATCTGACCGTGTTCACCTTATTGCATCCAAATAGAGGATATCCTGTTACGAAATAAATGTACAACTACCTACCTTTGTGAGCCTATCGGTAAATTTCCTGGTATCTAAGATTATATTTACATGACGGTAAAAGATGTGGACTAAACACTCTAAGTAATAAATTGATAATAGACAATAAATATCCATAATCTATCCATTGAGAAATTACAGGGGCATCTTTTCCATTCAGATTTAGTTAAGCTATGAACTCTGTACCCTTTGTAGGTAATCAAAGTACAGAAAAACTAACAGATCATTATGAATGGTGAAGTATTTCAGTCAATCAAATTAATATAATGCAAGTACATTACATAAAACAAAGATCAACAAAAAATGATCTTACCCCTTGTGGCGGAGGGGGGTTTCTTGTGAATTTAGTGCCGCCAGGTGCCCATGGAACTGCAGAGATAAGAGCATTGCTTTAGGCTTTAGCATTCTAGCAGAGACTTAAGCTCACACACTTGGTAATTCATACACACACGAGCACAATGATTCTTTTTTAGGCAAACAGGAGGCAAAAATCCTCTCTTTTTTATTAGAGAAAAGAAAAAAGGGACTGTACACGGGGAATATACAGACTGAGCAAAGCCATACAAATAAAAGGGAACTAAAAAGAGGACAATCATTCTAATAGTTAAAACTTTGATGACACGATCAATTACCAAAATTCAGTTGTCTATCCAAACATGCTAGTATATTCCAACATAATTTGTTGCATGGCATTCATTGACAAACAGAGGAGTCGACATCAGGAACAGAAACAATTCAAGGTTACAACAAAGTTACAATACCCCACAAAAATACAGTAGGTTTCAGCTTGAACATTAGTAATCCATGCTCATCACTATAACCATGGCTGAAGAAACCAGTTTACACTGTTCACTCATCAAGTCTAAGCACTGGGGTAGAAGTACACTAAACTCTGGGCACTGGACGGTTTTGACCAAACCATTGAACCATGGTTGAACACAACCCTAGGTATAGCTACACGATAGTATCCAAACCAAACCATTGTCCACAGAAACAAAAATGATAGTATCATCCTACACATATGTGATGCTAAGCATTCACTGAGAAACAGAGGCATCAACCACAGGAACAAAAAGGCCGAGGATGGCAACAGAAAGCTTACCAATGTAGGGATCGGGGTGCTGGAAATTCCTGTACTGAGCCTCTGCATCATCGATGAGCCTATCGATCACGTCCAGGTTATCCTGCACCAACCCAGACACGAAATCCAACATCATAACTTACAACAGCATACAGAAATCATCACCATATGTAACTCCCAAATTAACTCCCCAACGGCAGCGAAATGGGAGATCGGGGGTGGAGAGACGAATCAGCAGAGGAGGCTTTACCACGTGCCGGTTGGCCTCGAACTTGTCCCTGAGATCCGACGCCTGCGCAGGAGAGGAACATGGGGTCAGATCCGGCGGCGGCGGCAAGGCCCCCGCTCGCTCAGTTCCTCGTACTCGCCGCTGCTCGCCGAGAACGCGGCGGCCGGCGGCGTTGAGCTGAGAGGAGCGGACGCTAGCGAGCTCGCCGTCGCCGTCGCCCCTTGCAACTCCGAACGGACCGACCGAGCGCGGATAAGAACGGAACGGGAAAATAAATGAAAAAGTCTCCTCCGCCGCTGTCGGAGGGAAGGTTGGGGCGCGCCGGATCGAATGGATGCTATTGTTTGCACGAATCTCAAATAAATGGGTACCAACTTGAGTTACTAGCTTCCGAGTGCTAGATAGGTTTTCCGATGGAGACAGACGCCACGGCCTCTATGTGGTGCGAGGAAGGGCCGAGGTCCACGTCTGCGCTAGGTTTGGTGTGCTGCGAGTAGTCGAGCAGGCTGGAAGTGCTACTGGGCCGCATCAGAGTCACTGCGAGGAGCGTCATGGGCCAGGAAAAACTAAAGGGTGTGAGAAGAATTTTGGGCCACGCCCAGGGCCGTGGCCCTAGTGGCCCTAGGCCCATATCCGCCCGACTGTGAGCCAAGTTTCTCGCCGCCCCTTCGCTCACCGGTGTTGTGTGGCGCTGTGCCCATTGGCTGCGTGCGGATGCCGCGAAATGAGGAACAGAACAGCAGGATGAAAACGGTAGGATATCGCCCGGGCGACACGCAGATTTTTTTTAAAAGTAAATATGGATTTAAGTTCTAATCTGTATGTACTGAAACACAACTCAGCTAAATTTATAAAATTTCCATCATTGGTATCAAGCTTGCCTACATGTTAACTACAAAAGTCAGTAGATCTGTACAGCAATTTTGGTGTTTAGATTTGATTTAGGGTGTCAATGTGCCATTGAACACTGAATCATTGCTTGTTCTTGTGGTTTCATAAGAAATTTTAAACAAAATTCACATTGGGACTTTGCAACAACTCAATGGAGAAGGTGGAGTACATGCTTTGGTGAGTAATTTGAGATATATCAAGTTCGGGGAATTCACAAGTGTAATATTGAAAAGAGCAGCTTTTGGCTGTTTGACCTCCAAAAAGAGAGAACTCTGAATTTGTGTTTTTCTATCAAGATCAGAGCTATATATCTTGATGACTAATCATTTGAACCAAGATCTCATCTATGAGTTTAGGCCTATGTGACAAATGTAATTCATAGTAAGAAATATTTGGAGGTTTGCATATAAATTTTAAGAGAAAAAGAGGTTTCAATAGGCTGGCAGAGATTAGGATGCTCACTGAACTGTCGCTGAACTGTTGCAGGAACTGTAAACTCGTGATTTTGCCCAAATATACAAGCAAACATTTCCTGAACCTTCGGTCTCTGAACAGAAGTCCTAACTAAAGTATTGCTTTGGTCTCTGAATATTTCCTGAACAACTGTGTAACAGCGTGGAACATTTCCTGAACCTTTGGTATCTGAACAGAAGTCCTAACTAAATTTACAAGCAACAGCTGTGTAACCGCATCGCCGTACCAGTCGCCTCCCAGCGTGTCTTGGTGAAGCAGGAAAGCAAGCAGCTGCTGGCACTTTGCTGCTTGCCTGCTTCGCACCTAGCCTGGACAAAACACCTCAACCAAGCTGAGGCGACAAGCTAGTCCAGCTCCACGCTGCCTGGAAGCGCAGAGCTCACGTCGAGATCATATTCTTGAACTCCGGTCCGTCCCAATCTATTTTCTCCAATCCACGGCCTCGCCACATCTTTGCAACCTTTTATAAAGCATCAGTACCAAAGCAAATCGATAGAAGGCCCATCATCGACGGCGAGCACGTTCGCCGAGCTGCTGTAGCCGCCTTCACGGTGAGAGTGAGACCCGTCTTCCCAACCATCTCCATTCAATCTAGGCATGCACGTTGGCTACTTGCGGCCCTCTAGTGCTCATGCAAGCGCTTCTTGGTCTTTGTTACTATTTATTTCGCCGGAACGGCCTCTTCGCCGCGTTCCGAGACGCCATCCGGGGATGCCCTCGTGGAGGTCCACGCTGCTAGCCGATTCCACGGCTGGAAGCCTGGAACTACTGGCGGAATCTCCTCCAGGTGGGCAGCCATCGTCTCTGCCGCGTTGATGGCTGGTCGCTGCTGATGGGGATAATGGTGGCGGCCAATGCCTCAGTCTGATAGTATCAGATGCAAAAAAACGTACCTAATTACCGTATCCCCAGACAGAGCTAAGAACAAAATAAAAAAGGAGCCCACCTTGATGAGGTTGCCGTCGTCGGGCATGATGCACTCATCGAATCCGGTGTCGTCGTCCTCCCCGATCTCGGCGGACGGCGGGCAGCTGCAGGGCGCGTGTCCGCTTGAGTGGAAGAAGAGTGTGTCCCCTGGGCGGGCGTCCCCGACGAGCCGCTCGAGCTCCAGAGTCCAGACAGATGTTGGCCCCCTTGGCAGCGGCGTGGAAAGGTCGGCGTCGGCGAGCACGCCGATATCGGTGGCGTCGAACCCGAAGCAGTCGATGAGGCAGCGGCTGTTGGACTTATTCCTCATTCGATCACCTTGTACATAGCTAGATGTATTTCAGTTTTCCTAGCATGTCAGTGCACCTGCGTGTGCATAGTCTGTGAGCCCGACGGACGTTCCGTTCGTTCCGGGGCGCGTCCGCGTCGTAGGGACAACATGCAGTGTTGCAACGTTCACGGGATGGCGTGAGCGAGTAGAGTCGTGTGCACCGCACGTTCTGGTAGTTAGTTGCCCAAGTTTAGCTTTTGTTTCCCTTAAGGAGCTAATACATCAGAAAACGCTGTTGATTTTGAGCGGCACCAAACCTCTGTCTTCATCGTGTGTTCTTGAGTGCGTTCATGAGGCATTCGTCGTCGAGAATCTCCGGCGAACTCCGTCAATTGGTATCAGAGCCAGGTTACGCTCCTCGGACACCATGTCCGCGTCGTCAGCTCCTGTCATGGGCGCGCGCTCGCCTTCGCCACCACCGCGTCGCCGAGTATTGGCGTCACCCGCGCCGCGCCGCGGGCGCACCCGTGGCAATGTCATCGTCAAGCGTGTCGTCAAGGAGAGCGGCGGCAATGTCCAGTACCCGATGCTCACGCGCACCAATTACCAGGAATGGTCATTGATGATGCGCGTGAACATGCAGGCGCAGGGACTCTGGCACGCCGTCGAGCCGGAAGCCGGCGAAGTCATCGAGTACCGCGAGGATTGTCTTGCCCTCGCCGCCATCCTCCGTTCTGTCCTAGCTGAGATGCTTGGGTCCCTGGCTCGGAAGCGCACGACGCGCTCAGCCTGGGAAGCGGTGAAGACCGTGCGCGTTGGCGTACAGCGCGTGCGTGAGGCGAACGTACGCGAGCTCCTCAAGAACTTCGTCGACATTAGCTTCAAGGAAGGTGAGTCTGTCGACGATTTCTCACTCCGCATCACCGGCCTCGCCAACAACATCCGCACTCTCGGCGGCGACATCACCGACGCTGAGATCGTGAAGAAGATGCTCCAAGTCGTCCCCGAGCACCTGGAGCAGATTCGCCTACTCGATCGAGACTCTCCTCGACGTCAACGAACTCACGATCGAGGAAGTCACCGGCCGTCTCCGCGCGATCGAGGAGCGCAAGAACAAGAAGAAGGTCGTACACGCGGGCTCCTCCGGCAACCACTACGACAAGCAGGGTCGTCTTCTCCTCAGCGAGGAGGAGTGGCTTGAGAAGCTGAAGCTCCACGCCAGCGGCGAGGACGGCAGCAGCAGCGGCTCGAACGCAAAAAAAAAAACTTTGGAGAAGATGACCTCAGATTTTCCAATGACGCACCTCTCAATGAAGGGCCCAGATATATTTTGCTTAGCTGAGGTCATGACGAAAGTTCGATGCGATTGATGGACTTCTATACCCATCTCTAATCTATAGAGAAATCTTGTATATTGACTTCAACTTTAGAAAATTAGCTGATATACTGACAACTGATTTTCTAAATGAGATTGTGATCAGGCCATGGATGTGGCCATAATAAGTTATCTCCACGTGTATCTGACGACCACATGGAATAATTAGGGAAAACTCTACTAATGTCGCGATGAATCTAACCCCTGATCAATATATATGATGGCATAAGCTATCGTAATCATGCGGTACTACACTTGCTCCCTGGAAGACAGTGCGTGCTATCGTGATCATTAGGTGGTAACATGACATACACTTGCTTCCTGGAAAACATAGCTATCGTGATCATTATTTAGGTTTGTAATAACATGACATGACATACACTACGGGAAATCCCAAGTTTGCCGAGTGTCTTCATGTTTGCCGAGTGTTTTTTTTTTCGGGCACTCGGCAAACAACTTGTTTGCCGAGTGTTTTTCAAAAAACACTCGGCAAAAAAAAAACACTCGGCAAAAATAGGGTTTGCCGAGTGTCAAAAAAAAAACACTCGGCAAAGATATTCTTTGCCGAGTGTCAAAAAAACACTCGGCAAACAATATCTTTGCCGAGTGTTTTTTTTGACACTCGGCAAACCCTATTTTTGCCGAGTGTTTTTTTTTGACACTCGGCAAAGTCATAATTAAAACCACATTTTGAAGTAGTAAATCAATTCAAATTAAAAAGTTTTGAACTACAAAGTTGTATAACTTCTCAAGATGCTGAACTTTTAGTTTGGTCATTTCTTCATTCGACAAATTCATATGAATATTGTTCACAAAATCTAGATCTCTCGTAGAGTTTCCTGAAACTATAAGAGAGATCTATAAGATTTGTGAACAATGTTATTCTCACTACATCGGATGAAGAAATGTCATATATCAAAGTTGTAGATCTTCAGAAGTTATACAACTTTGTAGTTTAAAATTTTTTAATTTGATTTTGTTTTGCTAATGAAAAGTACGTTTGTAGTTCTCAAAATTCAAAATTTGAGTTTTTTCAAATGACCTCGGATGAAAAAACAGTCAAAATAATAGTTGTAGAGCTCGAAAAGTTATGAAACTTTGTAGTTGACCACTTTTTCATTTGAAATCATATAGTCACCGAAAACTAAGTGTGAATGTTCTCAAATTTGAAATTCAAATTTTGTAAATGACCTCGGATGGAGAAACTACCGAAATAAAACTTGTAGATTTCAAAAAGTTATAAAACTTTGTAGTTGACAAGTTTTTAATTTGAAATCATTTAGGGCCTCAAACAAGTAATTTACACTCAGTTTAGTATAATACGGTAGGAATCAAAACAATATCTAGTCACAAATGAGAGTGTGGTGCAGTGGTAGAGAAGGTCACGCGCGAGAGAGAGGTCGCGGGTTCGAATCCCGCTGACCGCGTAGCGCGCGAATTTTCCGCGAAAAATGGCGCGACTTCATCTCTAGGGTCACCGTGTTCGACGAGGCAGGCACATGGAAGTGGAGCAAGTTTGAGGGCGCTGATCCTCCAAGCACGGAGTTCACGGTGGAGTACACGGAGGAGTACGTCCCTAGCGCACCCACACCTGAGAACCAGAGTGCGACGCCGCGCACCCCGTCGCCAGCCGCAGCTCCGGCGTCGCCTCATCATTCTGCGCCAGCCTCGCCAGTCCAGTTCGTGTCCCCTCCGGCAGAGCATGAGCTGGACCTGGACAACGACCACGACGACGCTCCACTACGGTTCCGCGCCATCAACACGATCGTCGGGGAATCATCACCACCAGGGCTGGCAACACGGGTCCTCGACGACGAGCTCCACTACACCTCAGCAGAGGAGCCAGACACATTCGCGGTTGCAGAACGCGATCAGTGCTGGAGAGCGGCCATGATCGAGGAGATGAACTCCATCACCGGCAACGCCACCTGGGAGCTCGTTGATCTCCCGCGCTGGACACCGGGCAATAGGCCTCAAGTGGGTCTATAAAGTCAAGCGCGACGAGCACGGGGACATCGTCCGGCACAAGGCACGACTGGTGGCGAAGGGATACGTCCAGCGCGCCGGCATTGACTACGACGAAGTCTTCGCTCCTGTGGCCCGTATGTAGTCTGTCCAGCTGATGCTGGCCTTGGCGGCACACCAGGGCTGGCAGGTCCACCACATGGACGTGAAGAGCGCGTTCCTCAACGGTGAGCTCAAGGAAGAGGTATATGTCAAGCAGCCATCCGGTTTTGTTGTCGAAGGCGCTGAACGCAAGGTGCTGCGTTTGCGAAAGGCCTTGTATGGCTTGAAGCAGGCGCCCAGGGCCTAGAATGCCAAGTTCGACGCCACCATGCTGGCGCTTGGCTTCCAGAGGAGCAGCTCGGAGCATGGAGTGTACACGCGCAGCCAGGGCGCGTCACGGCTCATCGTCAGCGTGTACGTCGACGATCTCGTCATCACCGGGTACAGCAACGACGACATCACCGCGTTCAAGACCGAGATGAAGAACGTCTTCCGCATGAGCGACCTCGGCTTGCTCTCTTACTACCTCGGGATCGAGGTCCACCAGCACGGGAACGGCATCACGCTTCGTCAAGCTGCCTACACCGACAAGCTTCTGGAGTGCAGTGGCATGAGGGATTGCAATCCCACACTGACGCCCATGGAACCCTGCCTGAAGCTTAGCAAGGTGAGCTCCACACCTGCTGTCGACGCCACTGAGTATAGGCGGATCATCGGCGGGCTGCGATACCTAGTGCACACTCGGCCAGACCTTGCCTTTGCGGTGGGATATCTGAGCCGATTCATGGAGCAGCCGCACGAAGAACATCTGGCCGCGGTCAAGCGTATACTTCAGTATGTCGCTGGAACGCGTGACCATGGACTGCACTACGCCAGGAGGAAGGGCGACACACTGAAGCTGATCGGCTACAGCGACGCCGACATGGCCGGGGACATCGACACCCGGAAGAGCACCAGCGGGATCACCTTTTTCCTCGGCGACAGTCCCATCACCTAGCAATCGGCTAAGCAGAAGGTTGTGGCTCTCTCCACTTGCAAAGCTGAGTACATCGCGGCTGCCACGGCCGCATGCCAAGGAGTCTGGCTCACTCGTCTCCTCACCGATCTCACTGGAGCGGAGTCTGCAGCGCCGGAGCTTAAGGTGGACAACATGTCTGCCATTGCCCTCAGCAGGAACCCAGTGTTCCACGACCGTTCGAAGCACATTGACACACGCTACCACTACATCAGGGAGTGCATCGACGGGGGAAGGATCGTCATCGACCACATCGCAACAGCGGTGCAGCTCGCGGACATCCTCACCAAGGCGCTTGGGCGCGTTCGTTTTCAGGAGCTGCGCGTCAAGACGAGCGTCGTCAACCTTTCAGGTGATCTGATCAAGGCTTAGGGGGGAAAATTGTTGGACTTATTCCTCCTTCGATCACCTTGTACATAGCTAGATGTATTTCAGTTTTCCTAGCGTGTCAGTGCACCTGCGTGTGCATAGTCTGTGAGCCCGACGGACGTTCCGTTCGTTCCGGGGCGCGTCCGCGTCGTAGGGACAACGTGCAGTGCTGCGACGTTCACGGGATGGCGTGAGTGAGTAGAGTCGTGCGCACCGCACGTTCTGGTAGTTAGTTGCCCAAGTTTAGCTTTTGTTTCCCTTAAATAAGGAGCTAATACATCAGAAAACGCTGCTGATTTTGAGCGGCACCAAACCTCTGTCTCCGTCGTGTGTTCTTGAGTGCGTTCATCCGGCGTTCGTCGTCGAGAATCTCCGGCGAACTCCGTCAGCGGCGCATGCATGTCACGTCGTTGAGGCAGCCCTTCAGCTCGTCGCCCCTGCCGGGGTAGTTGATGCCCAGCCGCACCGCGCGCTTGCGCCCCATGGCGGCCTGCCCCATCGCTCTCCGTTCCCAGCGCCGGCAACCCGTTTGAGCCGTGTGCTAGCCAACGCTGCCTGTGAGCTCCGGCGAGCGAGGGGCCACGCGGGGCCTGTCTCCTGATCTCCCCTCCTGTGGTGTAATCTCCGAGACTCCGCTACCTCGTCTCGCCCGGGCGTCCGACGCCGCCGTTTCGCTCCATCATCTCCCTCGTCCACCTCCAGGAACGGAACAAACAGGCCGGCAGGGAGATGCCACGCTCAGTCAACACTAGCGGACCACCAAATCCAGCCAGCTCCATTGCTGCCATTCATGGAGGACGGAGCCTGAGCTCTGCTATCTTCTCTCTATATGCATCCCTCTCTGTGTCTATAGATTAGTCTATAGCAATAGGCCCAGCTAACTTGGTTGACAAAGGCCTAGCTCCTAGAGCACGGAGCACCTACCGAGATGACGGCGCAGATGGACAGTGACCGAAGATGTAACGGAATGGCATCGGAGGAAAGGGAATTTAGAAACAAGCGAAAAGTCCATTTTACAACCTTCAACTTTGACAATCGTTTGATTTTCAACCTTTTGCTACAAAACCGGACATTATAGGCCATCTAACTATCGAAACCGTGCAACTTTGGCCCTTTTAGTGGTTTCAAAGATGGTTTTCTATTTTCTGAAATATGTAAAATATTGGTTTAATTTAAAAATACCATAACTATTTCATTTTAAATTAGAAAAATACAAAACTAGTACCAAAAAAATTCTAAAAATGTAATCAATACATTGGTGCTCCATTGGGAGTTAGTTGAATTTTATTTGTTCTTGTTCCTACTATTTTATTGATTTTATTCATGCTTTTGTTTATAAGATCCAAATAATTCTCCACAGAGCACTAACATATAGGTTACATTTTTAGAAATTTTTTGGTATTGGTTTCATATTTTCTTATTTAAAATGAATTAGTTATGAATTATTTATATTAAACTAAATTTTTTAAAATTTTCCAAAAATGGAAAACCGCCCTCAAAACCACTCGAAGGGCCAAAATTGCACGGTTTCGATAGTTGGATGGCCTAGGATATCTGGTTTTATAGCAAAAGGTTGAAAATCAGACTCTTATAATGGTTAGAGGGTGTAAAGTGGACTTTTCCCTAGAAACAATGGCACTGAAAGGAGAAGAAGAATTTTGATGAAATTGAAGGAATCGCTATAAATTCCAATGGCATTCAGGGAATTAACTCTTGATTTAACGCGAAATTTTTGCAGGCCAATTTGAACCACCGTTTATTGGCAGGCCCATTCGATCCACCGGATTATTGGCAGGCCCATTCGAACCACCGGATTATTGGCCCAGCAAAGCTGTGCCAGGTACCAACAACGACACCGCAGTGCTCATCGGGCTCGAATTCACTTTCCAAGGCTTCACTGCACAAATTTATTGGATGTGTTTCTACGTGACCAGGCTAAGCCGGAAATATGAGGTTTCGCTTGTTTTTTTCTTCTTCTTATCAAACATGGGTACCGGTGTTTAAGATCCTTGTTACATATAGCTTCCTGTTCTAAAATAGATGAATGAGTGATCATACATCGATCCCCAAGAGCTAACCATACATATATACTGGATTAGCCATATGAAATATGGAGTTATGATTTGCTGATTGTAGCCGTATGAAACGTGGAATTAGGATTTGACGACTGTTAAGTTGGTCTTCACAAGGTGCTCTAGTTCTAGATCTGATCCGAGGACTTAACTAGGGTGCACAAGATGGCGAGTATTCCTTGTCTAGGATAGATAGATGATGAAAAGCGCCCAGGTTTCCAAGGCGCCCAAAAGAGTTCAAAGACCAACATCTACTGACAAGTTGCCCGCAAGGCCGCCGCAACCAGCAGCCTGATTGCAGGTTTAGGGTTTACTCTATCCGTCCTGAAATATAAAACATTTTAAGTTTGTCCTAAGGTCAGTTTTAGAACAAAGTTTTAAACTAGATAAACTTTGACTAATTTTCTAGAAAAGAAAATTAATATTTATGACATTCAATAAGCACCAGTAGACTCATTATGAAATACATTTTGATACTTTACTTATTTGATTTTGTGAATGTTAATATTTTTCTATGTTAACTTAGTCAAACTTTGAAAAGTTTGACTTAGGACAAATTTAGAATATCTTTTATTTCAGGACCGAGGGTAGGTATTATATCACAAAAGGAGTTGTCTCAGTTTCTGCCACTGGCTTCCTCTGTCGAGGCAGAACTGGGTGCACATGCCATAAACTCTCCATTATTTGATGAAGGCTTCATCCTTAGTGGAAAGCAAAACAAGCTTCTGTCACATGTCAAATTCGATTGATTAGTTTAGGAAAAGCTGATAAGAGATTCCTTCAAATTAAGAACAATGATAGGGGTTAACGCTGCTGACACTGATATATTATACTTTCCCCTTCTTCTCCGGTTCTCACGCAGCAGGTCATTTGGCATCGATCAGACCAAACACGCGCGTGGAGACACATGGTTCACAGCTGCAAGCTGGACTGCATGTATAGTATTCCAACTCGAGGCAAGGTTGGACCATTCTTAAGTCTGCACTCATCAGAAGGGTACGAGAGCTCATCATTTTCATCTGTGGTTCAGGATTTGAGTCACAATCACTCCAACAGCTAGCTGATCTAACCCCGTTTCTCGCAGGGTCAGCAGGGCACCTTCTCTTTGGTCCATTAGGGGAAAGTTGACCCCTTGCAAGTGTGGCTATTTTGTAGTCACTCCTGGGTGTGTTATTGTTTGTATATATTGTATGCACACCTCCCCCACGTCCAGCCGGCTCCAGTCTCAACCGCGCATCAAAAATTTTGCACTAGAACCTCCAATCCAATAATACATCGCGGCACATGAACACCAGCCAAAACTACACATGCGTGCATGCCTGATCTGTCGTCTACCCTACCCGATTCCAGGACGCTGCTTCAGTGCTTGCCCGCGGTCCCCCCTCGTAAGCAAATGGGCGGCAAGCTCAGTCCTAAGTCCTAATTAACTCCATAGTAGCTCTATAAATGAGCATTATTGATCCGATCTTGCGGCTCATCTCCCCACAACTCCACGCCCGAAATCGGCACGAGACCAAAAAGAGAGAGATCTCAGATCAGACGAAGGGAATCAGGCATCACGGTCAGAGCGAGGCAGCGAATCTAGGGAGAAGGATGGCAATGGCAAGTACTAGTGCGCCCGCTTGTGCAGCATCTGAGCTCGTCGCCGAGGGGAGGAAGAAGGCTGCCTTTCTGCAGGCCATGCTCGGCCAGCAGCCGGCGGTGGCTGCTTGTGGTTCAGGCGCGTCGCCCCACGACCTTCAAAAGTCTAGCCGAGGAGATCCTCCGCTGCTGCGACCTTGCTCTCGCGGCGCTGCGCGGTGCCACGGAGGAGGCTGCGGCTTCCAGCAGCGGCAGGAAGCGCAAGCCGGAGCACCGCCCGCCGGATCCGCCTCCTGCGATGAGCTCCAAAAGGCACAGGTAGCCAATACTTCCGTTCCGCTCATGAAGTCATCAGTGTGATTATTGATGTGTCGTCTTCAGGTTTAATTTAGTTCTAGAACATTATTGACATAGTATTTGGATCTCCAGGGTGAGCGGTGGCGAGAGGGCGACACGAGTTGAGAAGAAATGGACGACGGAGGACGGCTTCATCTGGAGGAAGTACGGGCAAAAGGACATCCTCGGCAGCAAGTACCCGAGGTAGGGAAGGTGTTTGATGACCACAAGATTCTTCAAACTCCTCATCACTCACCACACCAGTCCCCCTCCCTTCTGACTGGCAATCATGAACGCAAGAGAGCAATCGTTGATCGATCTTCCACCAACTCGTTCGCTTGCAGGCTCTACTTCCGCTGCAC
>CM014272.1:74560290-74575438 GCA_004135705.1 Alloteropsis semialata | reverse complement strand
GGGACCAATCAAGTCAAATGCTATTATTGTTCCTCCTGCTCCATTGGTGGCAAGCAATATGATTATGCCATATGGAGACAATTCCATGATGTTTTTCCCGCTAGTCCGAGAAGAATTTACAAGCCTCTTGCTTCAAGCTCAACATGGATCACTTGCTCCTTGTCGCTTAGATTTTAATAAATGAAATGATATGTGGTGATTGATGTATTTTGCAAGTCCATGTAATCAAGGAACCATGTATCTCATTTTTCTTCTCCTAAACTATCAGTGATTATGCTGAAACTTTGTAATAAGGTGAACGCTATGTGCAGTGATGCAGAGGCAGGAATGAAATTCCGTTTTCTAAAAAAAAATGTATCTCATTTTCCAGTGCTACTGATATATTATTACATGGTCAAATAATTTGAACATATTTGCTTTGTGTTTTCCTTCACTTTTTCAGTACTGTAATCTCTGAATTCTAAATCTCTGAATCCCATAATATTGTCACAGATTAAGCTTACTCACTCACCCAGGGATAGGCTTAGCTTGTGGTGTCCCAGTTCATTGCTACTGGCCCTGTTTGTTTCCAGCTTCTGGCGAGCTTTTCGTGATAGCTTTCCATATATCCGAAAGCCGGAAAGCTCTGAAAGTGGAAAGCCAGAAGCCAGAAGCCACTTTCCGTGAGCTTTCCAGCTTTCCACTTTCAGAGCTTTCCGGCTTTCGGATATATGAAAAGCTATCACGGAAAGCTCGATAAAAGCTAGAAACAAACAGGGCCATACTATTATAAGGTCAAATCATTGGAGTATATTTGATTTGAGTTTTTTCAATTGTTTGCTTGTTTTGGCTGGTGTATCTGCCATTTGTCTGAAACCTGAAACTTAATGGGCGAAGTCCTAGATGTGGAAGAGAAGGAACCGTTGTACCTCTAACGACGCCGTTAAAAGAAGCGGCCAAGAGGGGAACGATGGAGGGCTTGCTGTGGCCGCTGCCTTGCTTTGAGATTGGGGTGAGACAGGTGCTGCCAACTGGAAGGTCTGTCGGATGAAGGAAAGACCAGGTCTCTCACGATTCAGCTCCGCCGCCCAAGCTGGTTACTTCAACTTAGGGCCCGTTTGGCACAGCTTCTCTTGCAAAAATGGCTCTGTCTCCAGCTTTTCTGATGAAGCAGCTTTTTTTGGCTTTGGCTTATCTGGTTGAAAAAACGTTTGGTAAAACAGCTTCTCCAGATATTTTTTAATAGATAGAAGATGTTAAATGTCTACTGTGCTCTTTCCTTTTTTTTTCTTTTTTTTGATTTTTCTCTTTTCTTACTATTTGTTTCTTTTATTTTTCTATTCTTTTTCTTCCTCTCCATTATCTCTTCCCTTATCCATGGGCTTTTTCTCTTACATTATCTACGGACAGAGACCGTCTTCAGGACTTCGGGTGGCGGCGGGCGGTGACCGAGGCCCAAGGCCGGCAGCAGGGATGGGCGGCCGAGCTCGCAGGGACGGCGCGGCCGGCGACCCGGTGCGCAAGTCCAGCAGCATGGCGGCACGCCCAAGCTCGCAGGGAGCCTCCGCGCACCCCTGCACCGAGCCTTCGCGCCGCCCGCCTCCGTCCCCGGCGATTTTTAGCGCCGCCCGCATCGCTTCACGCGCCGGACGCCTCCACCTCGCCGAGCTTTAGCGTCGGCCGCCCTCCACCAGGCCGCCTCCGCGCCGATCGCCTCCGCCCGAGCTGCCTCCGCGTCAGCTGCCTCAGCCCCCGCCGTCCCCGCACCGCCCGTCTCCGCCCGAGCCACTTTCGCGCGCCAGCTGGCCTTCCCCTTGGCCATGGCTCAGTGGCAAGCCTTGTAATTCCTTTGAAGTAGCAAAGGCACATGCATCTTCTAGCATTTAATGATGGGGGATGAGCCGGTGAAAGCTGGTTTTCTGGGTTTCTCGCACGGTGTGGGGATATGAGAGCGTATTTTACGGGGCTTTTGCCCAGCTTCGTCATGTGAGCTGTTTTCATTTTCTCGTTTGGTAGTATGAGCTGACAAGCTGGTGGAGAAGCTGGCGGTGAAGCTGTACCAAAAGGGCTCTACTTGGTTGCGGCACAAGAGGCTGGGTGACTGATCTTTCCTAAACAAAAGAAAAAGAAAGAAAAGAAAATAAGAAGTAGAGAGACTGATTCGGTAGATGCACCACAGATGTGTCATCATACCAACCAAATTCAGTATATTTTGCCATGTTCTGTTTTGGTACGCAACTGAGTACAGTATGTAGCAGTGAATTTGCGTTAGATCCGCACATTACATCTTTTTAGAACGTGCTTGGCACACATTTCATTAAGGGAAGAAGAAAGTTTACATGTACAGCGTACAAGAAAAAGAGAATATATGATAAAAGAGGAACGCATCTCCTTATTATTGTTACTAGTGGAGAGGCACGTGCCACAGGCACGTTTTTCAAAAACTTAGTAATAAGAATTTTATATTTAAAAAATCTAGTATAAATAATTTAATATTTATAGAAAAAATGATATGCGTCTTTTTAAAAAAGAAATTTAGTATTATAGCACCAGAGATTGAAATTATCCTGCCCACACGTGTTTAAATAAATCAAGATTTTTTATGAAGAAAAATCATGGACCATCAGATTATATACCAAAAAATTTAGGAAGGAGGCCTACATATTAGTGCATCTTTGTTAAAAGAGTAGAGTGCGCATAAATATTTTTAAAACAAATCACGTAAAGCTCTTGTATAACAAGCATATACACAGAACACGCTCATTGAAGTAATCAATCACGTGAAGCTCTTATATAGTTTATCTCTACACATCTGCCAAAAAAATAACAAGCAGGCCACCGCCAGGGAAAAGCACCTTGCTCAAACAAATAATCATAACATAAAAAGTTTCTCTCGTCTCTACGTTATGGTTCTCCCATATCACAGGTTCTACTACCAAACAATTTCCCAACCTCTTCATGTAGCTGGCATGCAATCAATTTCTCAATCTTTTCTGGTAGCTGGCATGCTGCTACAACCACCAGAATAATAGAACCCGTAGGTGTTAAAATTGGACTGTGTGATATGATGATCCTTCGAAGAATGGGCACCACAGATGCTGCATGAGCTTGAATTTCAATGATTACTGAATATGCCTCGTCCTTCCAGTAAGTCTGAATACTGAAAATCCATATGAACTGTGATCTAGAAAAGGATAAAAAAACAAGCATGCTGCCGCCATTACATTTGGTGTAGGAGTCATGTTATTTCCAGTGGAGAGACATTACTCGCTCACTTACTCATAAAGAATAGCCTCCACAGTCCACACCATAGAGCAAAACTGCAAAAGGGTCAGGTCACATGTTCCTACAAATCACAAACTAATGAACATTTATGTAGATGACCTCACTGGCTAGGAGGCGAGAAATAGCATGGTGTCCGCGAAGGCCCTCACCTCATGGCTGTATGTGGCGGCAAGCGTGCGGGTGCTGGTGCGTGCGCAGAGTTGATGATTTTCCTCTAAATCATGGAACACACTAATCAACAACATTATATAAGTGAATGGAGAAATATTCAGTGTTCATACCTGAAAAAAATCAAACATGGACATTTCTCTAAAGTATCCAGCACAATTATGAAATTTCCACTAAGAGGAAAATGTTCTTTGGCATGAGCATAGTCTGTACCGGCATGCACAAAGCCAATGGTCCATCAGTCTGGGACCAAGCCGGCTCAATGAAGATGACCAAAGCAGCAGGAGCGCTGAAAGAAATAAGAAATTTCAGAATTCTTAGATTTTTCAAAAGACAATAATTTGAATGCACTTTCATAAAAAATTAATCTGAATGCACCAAATTTCTAGATAAAGACAAAATAAACCTTTTCTGCAAGTTATCCTAGGTCAACACAATTCAAGAATACCAGAAGAGAGTAGAAGTGATTTCAGTGAAACCTAGTGTGCTTACTTGTGGGTATTGCTTTGATTCAAATACTTTTAAATTTTAGTGGACCTGAAATAGGAGTAAATTTTTTGGATTAAAGTAATAATGGAAAAGCAGTATGACACATGATCAAGAATTTCATAAATAGTCAAATTCATAACTTTCACAATCTTTAACAACTTAAGTCTTCAATTACCTAAATCGACATTGTTGGAGTATATCTAATAAAGTAAAACAAAGTCACCATCATTCATCAAACATAAATATTGTATCCGGCCTTTGCAACATCAAGATAACCATCAATATGATATATGCTCCACACATATTTCCTGCATAAATAACATATACAATTAATTTGGGCATTTGAGGTACAGAGCTTATTTGTTTGGGAACAAAAAAAAAACAAATTGGCTGTCCTTCATTACCAGAAGGTCCTTCCTTCCTCACAGTGATTTACTTTAAAATTATTTCAAAATGAGAAATGTATGCCTAATGGCAGTAATTTGTGGCAATTTATAAGAAAAAATAGTTATCTTATCGGCATGTAGATTGTAACCTTTTTGTCTCTACAAGTCAGCAAGACGTGTGATCATTAAGCATACGGAGTTTATCCAGCGATTGTTTCACCTCATGAAGGTCCTCGAGTCACCATCACTTATCGACGTTTGTCTCAACATATCTTCAGTAATGCAAAACTTCAGGATATGTTGTAGAGAGAATATGGTATTTGCTACGAAAGAGAGAAATTAGGATATGATGCTATTAGCAGACTGGAACCAACTAATCACTTGCAAGATCAAAGAAAAGAATTAGGATACTCAAAAGTGAAAGTGAAATTATACAGTTACATCCAAAAGAAAAATTATAGTTACATACTTACATCCTACACTAAAAACAAGAATATGTGCACACAATCCAGCAAAAGCATGAACAAGCAAATGGTACACAAACATTATTTGTTTTTAAAAACTCAAACGGACGTTCACCGTTGGAAAGAGGTTACTGATATTGATATTTACCTTGAATATAATCTCCTACACCAACTAAACAAAGCAGTAGAGCTGTAAGATTTGTAATTTGAAATCAGTCTAAATAACCTTAGAGAGAATTTTATTAATCAAGAAGTGAACAACGTGTGTCTAGAGCTTCACTATTTCGTATTTCCAGAGCTCCATGAAAGACAAAGCTAAACTTCAACAAATGCCACCATGCATCACTAATTGTCCTACCTGAAAGTCACAGAAGGTATGCAAATAGTTAGTTTCAATGTCACTCACATGAATCCCTAGGTGAGCTGTAAAAAAAAATGAATCCTTGGGTTTAGATCGAATAGATAGAAGCAAAAACAAAAGCATCAAACAATGAGAATATAATCTAGATATTGAGAGACCATGAAATTGCTAACACACAAATATGTTTGGGCACCAGTCATCCTTTTTGCCAGCTAGTTCTTCAAAGCATAACTAAACAAAAACAATATGGATGAACCGCTTAAACAATTTTGGGGGAAAAATAACTTCATGTTAAGCCCTCCCATTGTGTACCAAGCACAAAAAGTAACCCTCTACTCACCAGCGTGAGAGACCATGGGCACCACCTAAGCATCTAAGCACTTGGAATAAGAAAAGAATTAATATCAACGTTTGAACAATGATCAACAGTGTCAAAGGGGAAGGCATCAAAAGTTTTGAAAAGATACTCCATGAGGACCTGCAGATGTCCTAGATATGTCCTAGATGTACATTCAAAATAAATCTTAAATCAAAGCGGTGGATACTTACATTATCCAAGTCCCGCATTTCCTTCAATGCGCGATCAAGATCAAGAGCCTGAACACCTGGGATTAGGGCAGCTCCATCATCACCATGCTCAAGGTCTCAGCGACAAAGCGAAGGAAGCAGGTTGCAGGACTCATGGGACAAAAAAAACAGAAAGTGCTGAAGGATCACTGAAGCAACTAATTCACCCAGTCACCCTCCCTCTCCCTTAGATAGAACTGCAGAATGAAATAAGAAACACATCACAAAATTTAAGAATAAGATTTTACATAGAGCAGGCCACAATGACTAAAAAAGCATGATTGATGGTGTTTGTAACATCTCCAAGTAGAACACAATGACTAATTACGCTTTATGGAACAATGGCAACATGTAAGTAGTAGCATATATCAAAAAGAAAATGCAACTATTGTTTGAGTATTTGTTAATCACCAACAAACTGTATTAGATAAGACAAGATAATACTGGAAGAGAAATAAGAAATGTATTGCCTCAAAATATTTGTGTATTTCTACTGCAACAAACTCAATCCACATGTAGGCCATAGCATCACATATTTTCACCCCAGTACATTTCCACATCTACTCCTTAATTAGCAAAACATTGGCGACCTACCCAACCCCGCTCCAAGGGCTAGGAATGCAAACCGGGACCATGCTCATATATAGTGTCAGTTTGCATCACAGTTTCACAATAGCTGGTCCTAGCTAGTCTTTGTGCATGAATCATTAGTCATGTATAATTTCGACAAATAAGCAAAGTGGCGTGTAGCTCACAGTAGAAAAAGGAGCCTCATCTTGGAACCTTTGACCTGCAACTAACATCCTAAATTGGATGAGAAAGTCATTCAAGCCTCCTAGCCTCCTGATAATCAAATCCATATGAATGTGCATTCTGGTCTTCCAATCTACAATATGACCCTGAAAATGGCAAAAGATAAATGAGAATTCTCAATTAATATGCAAAACCAAATGGGGCATCTGGCTTCCAACATAATATCCAAATATTTTAAATAGCAATGCAAGTTATGGCCAGAATAATCACCAAGCAATGGTAACAAAATGATATATAATGCAGTGCAAACAAGAGATACAGTTTTTCAAATTCTTCATGCAAGAATATATACATGTAGTAGAGATGCTATAGCAAAGTGCAATGTAGATTATTTCTTCCACCTCACCTTCCTACAGAAAACATATGAATTCTGTCATCGGCTTAATTCACCTATCTAGAGACCATGGATAATCAACCAGCAGAAATCAGGTAGTGGAAGGAAAGGCCTATTATCAGCAGGCACCAAGGACAATAAGGAAGGAAATCAACTAACTAATCACTGACCTGATTAAAAAAGGAAATCAGGATAGGGTCAATCACTTTTGAAAACAAACCTGGTAGCAATACTCACTTTCAAAGAAATGTAGGTCATGCAATCATTTAGCTTCTCAAAAGGCATTTGAACATATCAGATTGCAACCAAAAAAAGGCCTTTTTAGTGGAAGTTTCAGGACGAATTCACTTCATAATTTAATTAAGAAATTAGAGCAGCACATCCCTGGTGCTCTGCTGGTCACAATTGACTGTGCCACTCCTCCCACCAAATACATTTGAAATTTAAGCTTTCTAAAATATTTCCAAAGTGAGAATCATCACACCTTACAAAAAGATGATGTTCACGAACATTCCATAGAATGGTCACAAGGAAAATTAAACCAGAGCATGGAATCAGCAAGTCAAAATGCATGGCTAGACGACACCTGCAGATGATGAAAACACAGGTACTATATAAAATTGTAGAGTTAGAGAATTTATGATTTTACCTGATCAAGTTGAAGGAAAACCAAAGACTGACAAAAAAAAGAAATTATCCCAACACCCTTCCTGCCTTAATCTGTGGCTGGAACATCTCATTTCAGCACATCTTCACTTCTTAAAAATTAGCTGGAAAAGATTGAGACACCATATACTGCAAAATCTCATTTGAACCCGTCTTCACTTCCTGCATATTAGTTTCACCCAACATCCTTTTTATCTCATTGAACCGTCATTTGTATTGTTATAGTTTCATCAATATGTCCTTCACCGCAGGGGCGGGCCCAAAGGGTGTGCCACATGGGCCATGGCACACCCTAATAAATGGGCCAAGTCCATGTAAAAAAAAATCAATCTTCCCATCCAGCCCACTGCTCGGCCCATGAGCTGAAGAAAATCCTTCCCGGCCTACTTCCCGTCGCGACTCGTTCATTCGCGACTCGTGCGTTGCCCCCAGGTCTCAGAACCACCGCCGCCGTCGCCCCTTCCAGACTTCCGCGTCGACGCGTCGCCCCCAGGCCAGGACCCCCGCCGCCGTCGCCCTGTCCACCCCGGTCCCCGGCTCCCTGGCGCAAGAAGTCTTGTTGACCTCTCAGTTAAGTTTGTTGAGACAAATATGCATACCTTTTATGATACGGTTTACTTGCTTATCAAATTGGTATTGCCTGTTGAAAGGATATTTTCAGCTTTGAATTTAGTCAAAACCAAGAAGAGGACTAAGATTGGTGATAGTGTTTTGGATGATTGTCTTGTCACATTCATTGAGCGGGATATTTTCTTTCAAGTGGATGAAGAAGATATAATGGACACTTTCATGGCCATTAGACATCGTAGACCGGACAAGCCCAAGTAGTATTGTAATCTTATTTAGACTACTTTTAATTGTTGAATTCAAGACTATGTTATTTGCTATCTCATTTGGACTACTTTTAATTGTTGAATTCAAGACTATGTTATTTGTTACTTGTATCCCGAAATGCTTGGTGAATTTTACTGTTCTTTACCGAATTGAAAAATAGATTATACCGTTTTGTATGTGAAATTTTATGCACGGCACACCCTATATCAAAAACCTAGGTCCGCCACTGCTTCACCGTGGTTCGAGGTCTTCCAAACAACAAGTAGAACCATATTAACTTGCTTGATAAAAAACAGACAGGGCAAGGAAGCATATTAACTTGATTTACTTAAATAGCTGCGAGAATCAACTCTAATATGCAAATGCACTAACCTTTTTTATCCAAATGCTTCCTTGCCTGCTGAATTTCTTCCTGTGATAAATTAGCAATAACTTATATCACATATGTTTTAAGTAATACAAAACATATTTTACTGGTGAAACAGGCCCTGCACATCAAAGTGCACAATCAGATTTGTGCTATTTGAGACAACGGTGACTGTATCACAGAAAAGCAGGAATCTAGATTCGCTGTGCACACCCAGATTACATACCTTCTTCTCCATCAATCATAGGGTGGTAAGGTGTCTTGGGTTCGCTTATCTTCTCCCTTTCTGGTTTGTTTGACTCGATGTCGTTCAAGTTCTCTTCATCCCATTTGACACGGCACCTGAAACACAACGATCATGGCATTTTGCTGGGCAAACATTTATGTCAAACAGAAATTGAGACAGCACTAACCTGGCCTTCCTGGGTTCTTTAGCTTTCATTGTGTACTGGCAAAATGCACAGTGACTCAAGAATAATAAACGTTCAGAACATCTAATTTATTATTACGCATCTGATAACATAAAGCAATAGACGTACCACAAGGCGCGGTAATTTCTGCATCACATGAAACTGGCAGCTGCGACGTAGTCGAACCCTTTCTCTTACGATTATTTCCCGTCCGCGGATTTGCCGTGTTTGTAATGTCACCAAGGGGATTCCGATTGTTGTCCATCTAACAAAGAAACGAAATTAGCCGCCACATTTTGTGATTCCCCAAACAAAGTCACGACAATTCGTAATGTTTACCTGGCCGCGATGCATGTCTCTGGTTCACAAACCGGCCGCGATCCCTGTCATTGGTTTCGGATGGATTCAGAGCAGAGACAGAGAAATTTGGAGGCACGAGTTTGGAGGCACTGAGCATCACTGACCTCGGAGAAATTTGGGGCATGCGGAAGCGATTCCTGGCATCAAATTCCTACGGAACATGGAACCTGGCGTCAAAAATTGATGGCGGGATGGTGTCATGGCGTCAAACAAAACCTGGCGTCAAACAAAAAGGAATTTGTGAGGGGTGTCCACGGCGATGGTGTCCTGGTGTCAAACAAAAAGGAAAGAAACCTGGCATCAAAAAAGGCAGATAGTGTCTTGGCGTGAAACAAAATCTGGCGTCAAATAAAAAGGAAATAAATTGATGGTGTCCACGGCGATGGTGTCAAACAAAAAGGAAAGAAATAATATGGAGTCCTGGGCATTTTAAAATTTCGAAACCTGGCACCAAAAAAAGGCAGGCAATTTGCTGATGGAGTCCTGGCATGCGGCATCAAAAAAGGTAGGCAATTGAAATTTTGAAATTATTTGACGTGATGGGGTCCTGGCGTGCGACCTCTTTAAATTTTGAATCAAATAAGGCAATTAGCAGCCAGGCAATAAGGAAACAAATACCCGAAAATCGGGCGGGATTGGAATTTTGAATGGTGGGTACACGGGTGGGTAACTAAAAAGCGTGGTGAGAAAAAATTAAAATGTTTTGCCGCAGCTATTTTCTAACAATCAAGTTTTCCCTCCCCCCCCCTCCTGTCAAACTTTTTGGACTGCATTGTGGGCCCATCAAAGAAATTTGTGAGAGGTAAGGTGGGTAGCTTTTGAGTGAGAATTGTCTCCAAAAGTTATTCTCTTTATAGTATAGATATATAGATATATATATATAGAACACTAATAAAACACTACCAGATCACAGGGCAAGTCATTGAACCTCATATTTAATTCAACTGCTACACTAAGATATCAAGGAGCCAAAATAAAAAAAATGGCACAAGAAAAGTGAAGAAAACAAAAATGAGGCAATGCAAGAGCGACTTGTAATTGGCATGTACCATGCAATGATTTCCTTCCATTCCACCAAGATATAGTCAGATGGTCATAGCATCAGCACTGCAAATGCAAAACTTAAGGAATTTGTTCAGAAATTGGGGTCTAAAATAATCTAGCTAGTTAATTGCAATGACTAATCATGTTGACCTATTGCAAAGCATGAAAATCGTAACATGCATTTTTTTGAGATAGAAGAAATTAGAATTAGATTCATATATGTAGTTATGCAGTCCCTCCATCTCTTGCCTATTTCCAAAAGATTCCTTTCAGTATATATGGCTCAGGTCTTAGCCTTGCAGATGCATCCTCAATAAGCCTATTTATCATTCACTGTTCAAAATACCCAAAACCTCAAAAACCAAATCATCAGTACATCTACCCTTCCCTTCTAGACACTATTTTCACTTGACATTTCAAGAGCCCAGGGTGAAGTTACTGGATTGCAAGAGGGGAGAAGGGGAAAAAAGATACCTTTCTACAATGACAAGCTCCTGCACCTCGATCTTCACCTCAAGCAACTTCACAAACACCAAGCAACTTCACAAGCACCCATTTCCTTCTCATAACATTTCTGCTAGCAAAATTCCAGGAACATTGATCATAAAGAGTCCAAGGTCATCACAGTTTCTTAAATAGTGAAGCTTTTGATGCAGCTACCAAAACTGTAGTACACCATTTTTTACTATTAGGGAACCTTTCAATAATCAGTGCATTCACAACATCCATGTGCTCATTCCTAGTGGAAAGGATTGCAAGCTCTTGCATGTAGACTGCAAGTCAAGAAATATCAGGTCAAATAATGTCATGCAACAGGACAAAAGGATTCAGAGGAACTGCATGTTGTTGCTTCTTCACACAGCAAGTGCACTAATCATCAAACAAAATATGTGTATAGTTCCTCTTTCCAATACAATCGTGTTACTGCATAAAAAAAGTAAAATACCGAGCTGCGAAATGATAATTAAAAATATTGTGGGCATATATTTTGAATCACATGGAAAACAATTCAGAAACAATTAGTGCAAACATACAGGCATGCTGAATTTACAGGAAAAAAGAAATAATAATGATCAGATTTAATAAAGCATGCCAGAATAGAAAGACCAATGATACCACAGTTTCCTCACCTATCATATCCAGAGGCCAATCAAATATGCATTCCCTCACATGATAGTTTTTGAGGAAATATCAAAGCTGAACCTGAAGCAAGGTATTAGAGAGCATGAGATGGGCAATGATAAACTTAAAATTAAAAGAAAAAAAAGAAATGGTGGCAAAATGTGTGGGATACAACTTACCTTGCAGCAGCAGTTGGACTGATGTCAAAATTTATCCATTAATTGAATCAGAACACGCTCTTTTCTCTTGCAGGTTTTATTTGCCACGAGTAAGGATCAGGCTAGATTTTATTTGCTAGTACACACTATCAGAGGTTGATTGAACCATTGAAGCAATGATGGATAAAAGCTAACCTGTTTGAAGCCGCCACTAATTTATGCCAAAAGTCCACGACAACCATGGTCTGATGAAGTACCTAGGCCTGGCGTCAGGTGCCACTCAAAAGTATATATATCGGCCATCAACCTCGTGCACCTAAAAAATCGTTCTACAATGAATGGCAGAGATTGAATGGGAAACAAACAAGAAAAAAATATTCATGCAGAAAAAACAATAATAATAATATTAAAAATAGCAACAGCGATACTCAATATTGTATGCCCAATTAGATCAGGGTTTAACCATGTTTCAAAAAAATAAAATTCATGGCCCAGGGTTTAATCTAGCACGGACACATCATGCCAAAAAGTGTTATGTATAGTTCATATATATGCGGGATTACATGCTCCTGGAAGCGGAGAATCTATTCCATAAAAAAAATTATATGCCCAAATGCTAAAATGAACTCACCTCCCAACCGTGATGCTCGTAGCAGCTCCTGATGTCCAAAGGGCTATAACCAAAAACATATAGGCAAGTCATAAGCATTTCAGGTAAAATAATTCATCACCTCCAAGTTACACGTACAATGTAAACAAATTAATTGTAGCTTCCTGTTAAATGGCCAAGACAATTTTCATAGTACTTATTAGTAATCTATTATGCAACAACCTAGGAATTCCATACATAAGAAAATTATTTCAGATTATAAACAAGAAAGTTTGGCGTCAACTAAAAGAAACACACCTCAAGAGTAAAGCTTCTCATTCCTGCGACAGATAAACTTGAGAGCATTGCACGCTAACCACTGCTTTCTTTAATCCATTCCATCATCACTAAAGAAGACTTTGCAACAATATCCGTGTGATCTGAAACTAAGATCTTGGGCATGCTTCATGCAAAATCTTACCGGCTACCAATACTATAGAACAGTCAACAGAGACTATCGTCATACAACCTGAGAAATCTATCACAATTTGAATATGTAAATGTTTTTAAATTGAAATCCCTAACCTGTGCGGCATTAGATTGGCACGTGTGCGAAGCAATTTCTCTACCTCCCTGTCATCGCTTGGGCGACTGCCGCCGAGGTCAACCGGGTTGGGGAAGCCAACCGCATCCGCCACCGTAGTCCCAAAGCGATGCAGATGGCGGTGGGGATACGCGCTATGGCCGGCCGCTGCCGCCGTCCCCGAGGCACTCTGAGAGAGACGCTGAGGATGGGATGTTGGTACGATGCGCCGGCCGCCAGACGGTACATCTCGCTCGCTCGCTCCCTCACGCACGCGACAAACCCCCCGCGCCGCCGCCGGAGAGGGGGTCTGGGGTCCTTGCTGGTTGGGAGGCAGAATGCGGCAAGGGGATATGAGGAAGAAGAGAGAGAAAAAAAGGAAGGTCTACTGCTCGAGACCGGCAAGGCCACAAGGAAGGAAATCAACAGTCATCTCTCATCCGCGTGAAAAAAGGAACATAAATTCAGGGGCGGGATTGGTGCCAGAGCAAGGTAATTAGACGCAAAATAGGAAACGGAAGATAGAGAAAGGGAGGGTAATAGGGAACAACGACGAAGTGAATAAGGAAACAAATACCCGAAAATGGGGCAGGATTGGAATTTTGAATGGTGGGTACACGGGTGGGTAACTAAAAAGCGCGGTGAGAAAAAATTAAAATGTTTTGCCGCAGCTATTTTCTAACAATCAAGTTTTCCATCTCCCCCCCCCCTCCTGTCAAACTTTTTGGACTGTATCGTGGGCCCATCAAAGGAATTTGTGAGAGGTAAGGTGGGTAGCTTTTGGGTGAGAATTGTCCTCAAAAGTTATTCTCTTTATAGTATAGATATATATAGAGATAGAGAAGAAGAGAAGAGATACACATATGTTTTCTGGAATGGTCAGCTAGAGGATGGAAACTGGGCTTAACATGGTTCATGGTTTGGTAGGAATTATGAAATTGTGTATGAAAGAATAATATGACCGAACTAACGAAACCATGAGACGTCAAACATAATAGTAATACACAGGAATATGCTCAGGCCAGCTTGGAGCAGGTATTGGGTGGCTATGATAGATTAATGCAGCTTAGATAGTTCTCAATTCTCATACAAGAAAAAGAAGAACGAGTAAGCATATCTGATTGCCCCTTGGTGTACCCAATGCATCATGAGACTAATAAATACAGAGACAACATCATACTTTCTCGTATGACACATATAAGTCCAAATATGTTTATCCTAGGACTTTTTGAGCTTTGCTCACCAAAAGATAGCTCATATAGTTTGACAATATATTACTACATCAAATCCTTTTTCCACTTGTGTTCACAACTCTTTCATCATCAATATATTATAAATATTCTTTCTTTGTAATCTTCAATAAATTCTGTCAGCGAAATACTTAAGTCTATGAACCATAGTTTTGATGGTACTTTCCGATGCTCATTACTCTATCTGTCCCAATTAGCTGAGATAGTTGTGAGTTGTGACAGATTAACCCACAAAAACTAACTAGGTCATGCTATGACAGGTTCCCTTCCCACACAATCTTCATTTTGGTACTTGCTTGATTCTACAAAAAGATCTGTTAGTTTCTCTAGCTGTTACCCGTTCTTCTACTATATAAACTTTGTTCTATGGTGTTGAAACTTTATTAATTATTGAGTGAGGTCTATGGAGTAACAAATTAGACAAATAATGATCAGCCAAGATCAATGTTTAGATTATCCTGACCTAAAATATGTGATAATGCACAAGCCGATGGGTGTCCATTTGTTTCGTCCCTCAAACTAATACACAGCTTTTGCAGTCAATAAATTTTAAGATACCTGAATATGATCATATTGGGAGGGCCAATTGGTTGTTCCTCAAATAATACACGGTTGTCTCGGTCACTTTTGCAAGGTATCTGAATATGCTCAAACTAGTCAAATAATACACAGTCGTCACTATACATAAACCACTTTTTCTCAAATTAGTCAAATAATACATGCAGTTGGCACAATTACATGTACCTTTGACCAGTATATTTTCAGAAGTGGTTAATTCATGATGTGAACGATCTATGGAAATAGAACAACTTTCACATGTGATCCACATAAGGAACTTTGTGTGAAAATATCTAAAAGAACCATTATTTCTGTCTTCTAGTTAAAATGTTGTTTTTTTGTGCGTGGTGGCTGTGTGTGT
>CM014272.1:74548413-74559290 GCA_004135705.1 Alloteropsis semialata | reverse complement strand
AGCGTGTCGAAGGAGAACCCGGCGTCGCCCTCGCCCGAGCCCCCGACCCCGGAGCCGCCCGCCGCGACGAGGAGGAGCAGGACGGCCAACGATGCCGCCGCCGTCGGGAGCGCCATGGCTGGGGCGAGACGCGACGCGGGGGCTTCCCGTGGGGTTTTCGACGAGGCAGAGGAAGAGGAGGGGAAGTGGGAGGCAGTGTGCGCGTCCGGTCCGGGGACGTGCCCGCCTTCGTCTCGCACCTTTCTTTACCTAGCTTAGCTCTAGCTAGCCCGGGGCGGATGGACGCGGACGCGGTGACCGGTGAGGGAGAGGGGGGAGCTACGAGCTTTAGCCTACGCGACGCGCGAACGATGGGAGCTCAAAACGGGCGTGGCAAAGGCGCCGCTCACAGCGCGGGCCCTTGCCGCTTCGGGCAACTGGGACGGCGACGGGTTCACGCCTTTCGCTTTGGCGCGGGACCGCGGGTTCACGGAACTGCAGTGCGGAGCAGAGCAGCAAAAGCCCTCACCGTCACCGATTCCTCGCTCTCCCGTGCCCTGGTGCTGAAGCGCATCAGTCAGGGGCGAGTTCAGACGACGTGTAGTGTACAGGTACAGATCTGGCTAGCCATCGTGCATTTCCGAGTGGTTGGCTAAGTGCGCGGGTGGGTGCTTTACCTCGCGGTACACGCAACGGTAGCTACGTGCAGGGACGTTAGAGCAAAGTCTGTGCGAGCGTGCTCGATCGGAGCCTTGTTCCATCCACCTATACCGATCAGGCAGGCCATCAAGCAGAAAGTGCACGGTTCTCAGAAGTCAGGAAGCACGTTAATTAGTCAGAACAGATTGCTGATGAGTAGATCAGCAGGAACCAAAGAGTGCAGCAGAAATATCATGGCATGATAACACAGGTCCGACGATAAGACCTAAA
The DNA here is from genome assembly GCA_004135705.1 of Alloteropsis semialata. Lineage (NCBI taxonomy): Eukaryota > Viridiplantae > Streptophyta > Magnoliopsida > Poales > Poaceae > Alloteropsis > Alloteropsis semialata. The sequence goes on along the minus strand of CM014272.1, from coordinate 74,558,381 downwards.
GTTGTATGTCCGACTAGATTATCTCAAGGTCTAAACAAGTAACATCAATTCTACAAGGTAACTTTGACTGGAACTGGAACTCACAAAAGGGTAACCCGTAACCTGGCCAAACGATACTTCGAGCCATAATTTTTCCTTGTAACTGAGTGATAGTAGATCCAGCGGCACCCCTTGTTGTCCCGCCCTACTCGAAACTGAAACCTGTGAAAATTGGAAAGGTGCAATAAGTTGACTGCAGAAATAATAACAAAAAAAGGTTTTAATCTTCGTGACAAAGGAACTCAAATACATCATAACAGACTCCAATACATAGGAAAATTTCACTTGACCAGCATGCATCAAAACCTGACTCTTCCAATGTTCTGGTATGACAGATGACATGTTTTACATGAAGCAGAGTAAAATCTTCCAATAATTATTTGGCACGAGTTTTATAACTATGATATCTAAACATCTGGCTAGGTTGATCATCAATATTTGCCTATTACATCAGAGCTTAAATTTTCAAAACAATTATTGATGTTTCTGATCATATGAGAGCTTGAGAAGTTTCAAAACAACAATCGAGGTTTTCAATCATATGAGAGCCAATAAGTGAGGGAAACTGGAAATTGAGATGTGACATCATGGCTGCCTTTCTAGATGGGAAACAAGTACAAAGGATAAAAGTTAAAGTAAACTAATTAACTTGTCAGAGTACAGGTTTCTAAACCTTTGAAGCTGTGACAACAACAGGTAATAAAACATTACAGGAAAAAATGAAAATAAACTATGATAGCCACTAAAAGTTTGTGAAGATAACATGCTAATGTTTATGACTTCATATAACTAAACATTTAACTGAAGCGAGTGACTAAATACATAATCAAATGACACATCCAAAGGTTGGAAACCCATGAAATGACACTCATGTGCGGATGTGCCAGGGCCCATATATCATAGAGAGCGGCACTCATGGATTCACTCCTTGAGAGTGGCATTTCCTGAATCTTTGCCCTAATGAACAATGCATGTAGAATCATTGCTTCACTGGCAATTCAAATGCATGCAATTAACTTTTATATGTATATAAGAACTGCACTATGGGTAATTCAGGCATTAAAGTAGGTAACTGGACATGTACACTAAGGGCCTCTTTGGCACAGCTTCTCGTGGCTCAGCTTCACCTGTTTCACGCAAAACAAGGCACTGTAGCGTGAAGCTGTTTCGAAAAACGATGAAAAAGCTGGACAAAGCTAGTTTTTTTAGCTTCACTAAAATAGCTTCACTGGTGAAGTTGTTTTTGGGTGAGCTGTACCAAACGGCCCCTAAGCTTTTCAAAAGTCAAGGTGAGACAAGAGCAAATAAGTAATCATATTGTACTATTGCTAAATAAAGAAATTTGCGCCGCTGTACATAACTAATCAGCAAGCGAACCAATGTTCATAACTAGTCTATTGAATCATCTGCCCTACCTCTTAGAACAAATTGACAATTAGATATACAAAACAAGTCATCCAATTGAACCGTTCACGCAATTCAATTCAAGGGTAAAAATACACCAGCGGTCCTTAAACTTATCCCAGGATGCCTATGAAAATGGAGGCAAACTTTTAGAAATATGTAAAAACTTAAATAGTGTTGCTAGTTAACTTACGAATGTTGAATGTAGACAGGAGCTTCAAAACTTTGTAAACTCTCTCATTAACCACGTCACATTTCACCTGTATTATCTTAAGGTGTTCAGATATTGCAGTTGTTTCCTGTACTTGAGTGTAGTCTCCTTTCATTTCCATTTTATGGTCAGATCGCTGTAGTAAACAATCATTTCACTAGGATCAATCAATGATGCATAAAAAAATTAACAAAGCAACAAGTGTCCATTAATAAAATATATACCTTTGAAAAGAGTTCAAGAGTGAGCCTCTCTAGAACTGGCGAGTTCTTAAGAATGCAAGTTATTACCTCCAAATCAAGAGCCACACACCAATAATCACTCAGTAACAATATCTTCAAATTGCTAAATGTAGGACACCACTTTAAATCCATTTTGAAAATAAACTAAATGAAATGAAAACAAAAAATGTCAGCTGATTATCAGTGTAAATCATCTAAAAATTATGAATGCAAAAACAATTGCTTATTTAAGAATTCCAAACAGTAGTTATGCATAAGCAGAACCTGTCTATGTGCATTTATTCATGGTGGGATAGCTATGATTTTTGAACGAGTGGAAAACAAAAGTATCCAATACCGTTTTGGATTCAGCTATGAATGCCAAGTTCTTGGCTTTTGACAAACCCTCCAGAAGAATGCAGTTGCTGTTACCATGTAAGATACCATTACAGCTGTTACAATCCCCTGAGTCACAATTAGCAGCTCTTCTCATTACCGTCGATGATTCTGATAGATGCATCCACTAATGATGGCATGCTCTCAAGCACTGGAGTGTTAAACCAATTGTCATGTAGCAGCAGCGAAACCAGAGAGGGAGCATGGATATGAGTGCGGAAGCTTTCACTGAATGAGGAAGAGGTGATGCTCAGGCGTTTCAGGGACTTGGATGAGATCTTCTTGACAAGAGTCAACTCAGAGTTGTCAACTGCTAGTTGCTCAAGAGCGGGAAAGCCCGATAAGTTAAGGAAACTTTCCTTCACCATGACACCAGCAAGCTCTAGTTCAATTAAGTTTCGGGAGACGAGATGCTGGTCATGTAGATCAAAATATCAAATAACGTATCAAGCTTTGTGAGCAGCAACCGGAGCACTCGAACCTGGCACCGTATGGCATGCCGGAACCAGAGGTTCACACGGAGAACGTCGCCCTCAGAGAACCTATGGGGGCCACCGTCGAACCTGAGCTCGCATGTTTCTAGAGGCGCGATTCCGCGGTTGATAAGAAGATGGTCCAGGAACTCCCGGAAATCCTTCATGTGGTCGTTGTCGTTAACGATGATCCGCAGGCCTGTCGCCAACATCCAGAGATCGCGCCAGCGCCGGGCGAGCACGCACGTCCGCACGGCATCAGGCGCCGGAAGGAAACCGAGGATGTGCTGGAGGACTCCGTCCGGCAAGGCTTCTATGCTGCTTCCGGCGCTCTCCATTGGCGCTTTCTTGGCCCTTTTACATCTTCTCCCCGGAGGCATTCCGTCGAACAGGCGGTGGGCGTCGGTGCTGCAGGACGAGAAAACATATGACTAGACAACGATGGGAAGGGTGCAGATAATCTGCATGAGGATATGGAAGCCTCGGTGCTGCCGGTGACAAGCTCACCTCGCCGCCCGCAGGGCGCCGCCGGGTTGTTGAGAACTTGAGATCGAAGCAGAGGCAGGGGTACCGGAGAAGTATATGGTCGACATGCTATCAGGCCCAATATCATTTAATCCAGGGCCCATTATCTTCTCGGCGTTAGCCATCTTTATTTTCACCGGCCCAACTCCCATCCGGATAACAAACGTTACAAGCCGCTGCCTGCCACGTAACACACCTCGCAGCCTCTGCTCCCTACTCCACACGAGCTCTCCTCTGTCTCCCGCGTCCTGGCGGCTTCGACAACCCATGACGTGAGAGGCTGAGAGCCTCCTCCCCTCCTCGCCATGGCCGCCTCCCTCCTGCCCCCGGCCACGCTCGCCAAGAAGTACACCACCATCCTCCACCCGTTCGGCGCCAAGCCACACGCCCAGAGGCTGATCTTCAGGTGCGGCGCGACCAGCGACGCCGCGGACGATGGCTGGGCCTCCTTGCTGGACGAGCTCAAGAGCTCGCTGCAGGTGGACCCGTCCGACACGGTGGCCAGCGACGCCGGAGCGGGCACCACGCCGGGTGACCTCGTGACCGCGCTGCCACTGGACCCCTCCCCCGGCCCCGCGGTCGGAGACGCGACCAATGCCGCCGCCGGCGCGGCGAGCGAGCTCCTGGGCGTGGACGCGTCCAGCGCGGCGGCCAGCAGCGACGCGGTCGCGGACACCGTCCAGGACGGGCTCCTGAGCGCGCTGCCCCTGGACGCGTCGAACCCGGCGGCGCGCGCGGCGGGCGGCGCGCTGTCCAGCCTGGACGCGCTCACGGCGGGGCTGTCGGACGGGCAGCGGTGGGCGCTGCTCGGCTTCCTGGGCGTGACGTGGCTGTACCTGACGGCGCGGCCCGGGGTGCTGAGCGGCGCCGTGGACACGTACGTGCTGGCGCCGCTGCAGCTGGCGCTGGACACGGCGCTGGGGCGGCGGAGCCTCAAGATGAGCGACTTCGTGGTCGGCGAGCGCATCGGGGAGGGCTCCTTCGGGGTGGTGTACGCCGGCGCCGTGGTGCCGAAGAACGGCGCTGTCATCGAGGAGCGGTCCGGCAGGGCCAGGACGAGCCTCCGGAACGACGACCGGTACAAGGAGAAGGTCATCCTCAAGAAGGTAGGCAAAGCAGGAAGGACGGCTGCGAAATTGCTGCGACGTCGAGTGAAACGGCGACGCTGATCAACTGATGTGTATGTTGATGACGGTGTTCAGATCAAGGTGGGCACGGTGGGGGCGAAGGAGTGCGGCGACTACGAGGAGTGGTTCAACTACCGCGTGGCCAGAGCGGCGCCGGAGTCGTGCGCCGAGTTCCTCGGGAGCTTCGTCGCCGACAAGACCAAGTCGGAGTTCGTCAAGGGCGGCAAGTGGCTCGTCTGGAAGTTTGAGGTACGCATTCGGCCTGCTGCCACTGTTGTTGCGATGAACTCAAAACTGTGTTCCCCCCAAATTCGGTTGTGGCTTGTCAGTTCAGTAAAAAAAAAAATCTATTGCGACTTGTGAGTTCAATTAAAGAAAAAGAAAGAAAATCAAAAACCAAAAAGATGACATTGGCTCATGAGGTGTGCATTTGGCCTACTGCCCTTGCCATAAAAAAGTCTCACATTTCAGTTGAAGAAAAATAAAGAAAATCGAAAACAAAAAAGATGGCATTGGCTCATGAGGTATGCTTTTGGCCTACTGCCATTGCCATAAAAAAGTCTCAACTCGAACCTGCGACCTTCGCGTTATTAGCACGACGCTCTAACCAGCTGAGCTAATAGGCCTTTTGATAATAGTACTTCCTCAAACCTATTAATTTGTTTAGGGGTACCGGACGTTGGCAAATTACCTCAGCGACCGTGCGTTCCCGTCCAACATGGAGGAGCTCATGTTCGGGCGCGGGCTGCGTGGGCTGGGCGCACTGGAGCGCGACGCGCTGGTAGTGAAGCAGGTGATGCGGCAGCTGGTCACGTCGCTGAAGCGTATCCACAGCACGGGCATCGTGCACCGCGACATCAAGCCCTCCAACCTCGTCGTCACCCGGCGCGGGCAGGTGAAGCTCATCGACTTCGGCGCCGCCACCGACCTCCGCATCGGCAAGAACTACGTCCCCGACCGCGCCCTGCTCGACCCGGACTACTGCCCGCCCGAGCTCTACGTCCTCCCCGAGGAAACGCCCGAGCCCCCGGCGGAGCCCATCGCCGCCATCCTCTCCCCAATCCTCTGGCAGGTGATCGCCGTCACGGACACTCCTCTCCTCTTGCTTTGCCGCTCTGATTATTAGACATTTACAGACACAGACTCGTTCTGCGTTTCTTGCAGCTCAACAGCCCGGACCTGTTCGACATGTACTCGGCGGGGATAGTGCTGATGCAGATGGCCGTGCCGACGCTGCGGACGCAGTCGGGGCTCAAGAACTTCAACGCCGAGCTCAGGTCCGCTGGCTACGACCTCAACAGGTGGCGACGGATCACGCGGCGGAGGCCCGACCTGCAGATCCTGGACCTCGACTCCGGGCGAGGCTGGGACCTCGCCACCAAGCTCATCTCGCAGAGGGCCGCCAACGGCGGGGGCAGGATCTCCGCCGCGGCGGCGCTACGGCACCCATATTTTCTCCTGGGTGGAGATCAGGCCGCCGCCGTGCTGTCCAAGCTCTCACTCAGCAAATAGCATCCACCCATGGCTCGTGGCTGGGTACGTACAGGTTACATATACCAAGTGGGTAATTGGAATCCTCTGAACTCTGATCAGTTCATCGTGCCGGTCTAAGTTGCGCATTGTTGAGTCCTTGGCATGCAGTGATCACTGATCAGCAATAGTATTGGCATTTTTTGCTGTATAACCAACCATTTATGGGGGGGATCAAAAGGCTGGAGGTATCTGGTGACTGGTGTTGCAATCTTTTGTTCTGTATGGGGCTGCTTGAACAATGTGGTGCAGAGCAGAGTTTCAGACACTAGCTAACTTTACATTATACTAGACAGAAATCCTACTTCTGCTGGTCAGTTCCTCGAAACTATGAAGATCCCAGAGATCTCATCGACTGGTTGCAGAAATTGAGAGCTGTTGCCGTTTCAGCCGTATCACGTGTGTTGCCCATGCTGGTTCAGTGGTTCTGATGCTATACTGACAGACGAAATGGTCACCGGTTATTTCTCCTGGCAGTATGGATCGAACTTCCTCTGGAGATCTTCCTGGTTGCCCCCGACCAGCTTGTCGATCTCTTTCTTGTCTCTCATGAAGATGAACGTTGGAGTTGCGCGTACGTCGAATTGCGTGACCAGTTCCTGGAGGACCAATTCAAGGTGGCCTTTCAAATTTTCCTCTGTGCCAAAGTAAATAAAAAAATGAAGAAAGAAACTACTGGGTATAGTTCCGAATATTCAAATACCGGCAGTTCGTCTACATCAATGGAAACGAAAAGAAGATCTGAATGCTTCAAAGAAAGCTCGGCGAACACTGGAGCAGCATTCCTGCATGGTCCGCACCAAGTGGCACTGAATTTTACCACAACCTGTGTACACGAGAACATGTCAAGGTATATGGTTAACCTGATGAACAGCTGAAGGAATCATGCAACGGGCAGCCAAATGCCCCTGCAAAACACCTCGTACTGTGCTATCAGGGGGCAAACACAATGTTCTCTGACGTCACAAGGAAAAGGAGTATCTAGTAATTCACGACGTTGTGTGTTTACAGCTCATCTTGGGTACGTACCGTTTGCCCAAGTTCACTTGCTTCGTCCAATTTTTGTTCCCAACACCTCAGATCAGGTATGATAGTCACTTTTCCGGCGCTGTAGTCCAGATGTTCTTCAGCATCTACAGCACTCTGCAAACAGAAGCATGATACAATGTTCCTGAATCAGAAACCTACTACAAGCTGCAAATGGCTACTCTCACGTTTGATCAAATATTCTATTTAACAAAAAAAACATGTAATGTATCATGTATGCATTGGCAAATGGATCAAATGATATGAAACATCGATGCATGATGCAACGAGCAAAATTAAAATTGCACTGGATAGGAGTAGATAATTTACACTTCCACAGCACCCCATCAGTTCGAGGCAATTCGTCAGATATCCGGACCCCTGGACTCTGCTGAAGGAAAATAAAAGATTAGTAATGGTGGCAATGATAGAAACCGAAGAGACAAGAGAGAAAAAAGAGACGGTGTCAATGCCATGCGTAGTTTGAAAGAAATAGGCTGATCATATATATATATATATATATATATATATATATATATATATATATATATATATATATATATTATATATATATATATATATATATATATATATATTACGAGACAAATAAATCCATGAAAAAGTTTGATTGCTCTTAACATATTGTTGCAGCCTGTAGACAAACATGAAAAACAAAAGGGCTGCACAAAGATGGTAAACAGCACTTCAGCATTTCGATTGTTAAATCAACGAGACAATGGCCTACGAGCGCAAACATAGAGATTAATCTTTTCTCGAACACATGCGGATCATAGAAATAGGTTTTATTAGGGAACGTACAACCCGGAAGTGCTTAAGTAGACTCTTAAGGAAAGAGATTACCATAAGAGTCTTAAGCTACAACGGGAGGCGCTAATTTTTTACTCCAGTATCTCTAGTTCGCTTGCTTAGACCGTTAATTTCCGTGCTAGAAATCTTCTAGCGCCGGCCGCTTGTGTTGACAGCGACGCCTGCGCGAAGCGCCCGTCCAAACTTCGATGGTGGCAAAAAGTACTACAACCGCTGATAAGCGTCCAACTAAGCGCCCGCGTTGTACATGGCCTTATGAGAAGTCACGCATGGAAAAAATAATGGGAGGAGCAAATCAAACATGCCCTGGGGACAGCGAAACATGGCCACAAGTGTGAGAATTTCAGGACGAGAGATCATGATGTTGAAAGCAGGGGATGGATAAAAGATGGGCATGATAACTAGAACTCGGAGAACTTCCACAGATCGTTTCGTTGATACTTTCAACAGCATCATTTCAAGATAGTTCTCCCCCAAACATCATAGGCAAGCAATAGCGTGGGGCCAATGCATTGTTGGGAGAGGAACTGGCACGTACCTCTGGAAAAAGGAGGCCAAGGAATGCTCGTGTTCACCTCCCAACCGGGCTCGATCCGGCGGCAGACGACGGTGCCCGTTCCCGTTCCCAAGCGCAGCGGCTAGCTCGCGCGGCGTGTGGCTGCGGAGGACGACGGCACCCCGGCGGGGGGGGCCAGGAGCGAGGGGCGGGGGTGGCACCGGGGGCCTAGGGGAGGGAACGAGCCACCGCCATTGCCGGGACAGCTCTCCCTGATAACCGTGGCAGCACGTTGACGGAAATGCCCTTCGCGGTAATAGCAAGCTAGCCGTCAAAATAGGGGCGCGGGGCGCGATCATCAGTGCCCATTGCTCGAGCGTTCTGACGAGGGGTGGTGCGCGACAAAAAATACGACCACCCTGCAGTCGTCCCTCACGGCCAAAATTAGCTTTGTCGTTGGCGGTGCTGTGCTCCAAAGTCCAAACGAGTGGTAGCCTTTTAGGCACGGGCGCTCTCTCGGCTCGGCCATGCATCGGCCGGCCGCCACAGGGCGATGCGACAGCAGGCGACGCTTGCTTCCAAGGAGGCGGCTGGCACGAGACGAGGCGAGGCGGCCGCTGCCCGCTACGGTGTGCCGAGTTGCGGGGGACCCGCTTGACGGAATAGCGATCATGGCCCTGTTTGCAACGGGGATCGATAGAAGCTTTTGATATAAAACTGTACAAACTTAGAAAAATTTGAAAAACGGGCTATAAACAGAATTTAGTCTGTTCCTAAATAGGACCCATGTCGAGCGCAGCAGCTGCTTCGCGCCGCCAAGGTGGATAGAGGCGATGCCGTGGAAATCTCGATGAATTCAAGCCACGGCAGAACAACATAGGCGTTGAAATTTCGATGAACTCCATTCATATATCACGACTTTGTTGCCTCTGAGGCAATCCGTTCGCACGGCTCCTAGACCCTTCTTCAACAATCTCAGATGCGTTAACTTATCGAGGGCGCGAATGCTTCTGAACCAAAATCCATGACAGCATGACATGGGTGGTCCTACATTAAAAATGATCGAAATGAACATGCAACAGCCACAGGCAATGAAATCAACGTCTTCGATGAACATTTACCGAATAGCACCGATCCAAAGGAAGGTTTCCCAGCAAGCATAGGTGCACAGGCAAAGCATGTCCAACCATCTCATTATGGATGGCAACGATGGTAGGCGGACATCGACTACAATACGATCCTAGATGGATCGGGGGGATACACACGACCAGCGACAAATCGAAGGAAATAACGACCCACGAACAATCTCTTGTGACGACACGGGAATCGTCGTCGCCCATAGAGCTGCCGAAGTGCTTCGTCAGCCCATCGCGTACTTCTGCGTCCAGCTGCGGGCTGTCGTCTCGTACTTCGGCCGGTCCGTCTTGTACATGTGAGCAATCTCAGGGACAAGAGGATCGTCCGGGTTGGGGTCAGTCAGCAGGGAGCAGATGGAGAGCAAGACCTGGAAGACAAAGCAACACAACAATAAGCAACAGACCAGAGCATCGTAGCATCTTAATTTTGTTTCAATAACATAACAATAACATGTCATTTCCAACAAAACCTAATTTATGCAGCTGAACGAAAAATGCAATTCCATTTTGACATGGACGGATCCAGAAAAGATTAATATGGTGGCATACTGCCAGC